>CM037791.1:48880191-48930191 GCA_021229015.1 Solen grandis | reverse complement strand
ATGACAAGGCCATTTATTTTAACCCTTTCCCTCATATAGACTCATTTTGACGCACTCAATAGGTACCACATAAAGCCGGATCTGCAGAAAACCAAAGTTAAACCTTACCAAATTTAAATTACAAAATCCTCATTTCCAGATCACTAAGGAGCAGCGAACAGCATAAAACCTGATCAGCCTGCGAGTTTCTCGCAGGCTGATCTGGTTTTATGCTGTTTGCATAGGTCTTTTCATGGTGTCCTCTATGAGGGAAAGGATTAAAGTGATGTATGTATGATCCCTTTAATTGTATCGAAGATATTCATACAAATTTTGTGCAACCTCTTCCAGTGGCCAAGTGGTAAATAGAGCGTCTGCCCAGAAATCGGGAAATCGTGGGTTTTGTCGCTGGCTGCAACATACCAAAGTTGTAAAAATAGTACTTGTATAGCTTCCTTGCTTGGCGCTAAGGACTGGTCGGCTTGGTGTCAGGATAACTTGACTTGTTGTGGTATCATGCTACATGTCTACGGTGTGATACTGCAGTGTGGCAGCACTATATCTGTCTCAAGTAGACATTGTTTCAATTTGACTGAAATACTGTCATTGGGACGTTAAACCCAACAAACAAACAAACAAAACCAATTTTGTAAAACAAATACTAAACCCAAACCAGCTTGATTCACAGGAGTGTATCCAATAGATGTCCTTCAGAACAGCGAGTTAGACTTGCTTATTGCTATTTCATGATGATCCCACAAGCAGTTTCTCACTTTCAGTGCCTTTAGCACTTTGATTATAATCAGCAGTGTTCTTAAAGCTTCCCTCATTGATTTGTCCTTCCTCTTAGTTTGTCAATTCATATTTTATTACATTCAATCTCCTCTTTTATTATTTTTCCTAGATGTTTTTGTTTGGTTGTCAGATTCTCCCAAGTTCAAATGATTGGTATTCTCATTTGTTATTAATGCTTCTAGGTTGATGTGCACATTGGGAGAATTAGTCTTTGTTTTTGATAGTTTATGATTTGATAGAATCCTCTTTGTTGATCATGATATTGATTTTTGTTTTGATGAATTAGTTTTTAAAGTTTAATAGCATTTTCTTCAATTTTGAAAGAAAACAATGCCTATTATACCAATGTCATTAATTCATTGCCATTTTTTTTTAATTTCTGTTGGATTTCAGTGTTGTTGTTAGGCTTCATAAAGAAATGAGTGTTTTTGAGATTCGATTTGCTTTTGTCAGACTTTGTTTAGGAACGCATTGCACATTTTGTGCTGATTTTATTTTATTTCCATCACCAATAGTAAAAATTAAATATGAATGAATTTGAGCTAAGCTGAAAGGATTTTGGTTTCAATGGATGGCATTTTTGATTAAGTTTTATGAGCTGAATTTTGGATTTGTGTGTTTGAGCTGTATGAAGTTTTGTGTGTATACATGCATTCATAAGTATGAATAGAACAATAATTCTATGTGTGGAGAGAGAGAGAGAGAGAGAGAGACAGACAGACAGACAGACAGACAGACAGACAGACAGACAGACAGACAGACAGACAGACAGACAGACAGACAGACAGACAGACAGAGAAAGGGAAAGAAGAGAGGGGAGAGAGAGAGAGAGAGAGAGAGAGAGAGAGAGAGAGAGAGAGAGAGAGAGAGGAAATTGATAATATTGATGGACAAACAGCTCAATATGTATCAGTAATAAATGCATAAAATTGAATAAATATCTTTGGTTAAGGTGGGTGGGGGTGGAGAGAGCTAGAGTACTTATTAACAAACTTAAAGTTGTTTTGATTTAATCTCTGTTTAATGTATTTCCAATAACAGGAAGTAACTAATAGCACCAACTTGTCAAATGCTTCACATTGGCTGAGAGGTAGATATGTAACACCATTTAACGATTTTGATGTTGACCTTTCACCACGGTTACCTGAGCAACCAGTGTAGAACCAGATCAGTCTGAAAACTGATCAGGTTTTTTTAATGTTATCTTGTAGATGAGAATGTAATGCTTGTTGGTGCTCTGAAATTTACCATCACCATGACAATAGTTCTCTCATATAATGATGTCCAGCTAATTATAGGTGGAGGAAGACCCCGAATGCACAAAGGCACCTGGGTAGAACCATCAACTTACTGCAAGCAAGCTTGTAGGCTTTCTCACATGGAAAATGAGAATGATACTGCTTGGACTCAAACCCCCTGTGGTGAGGGACTAAATAAGAAATAGTAAATAAGAAAGAAATTTTATAATGGAATAATTTTTGATAAAACTAATCTCCCATATTGACCAGAAACTTGATCATGATATATTTAGGGCATTATAGCCAGTAAACATGAAATTTGTCTCCTTTTCAGAAGGTTAAAATTGGTGGCATATAGGAATTATATTTGTTGTACCACTTTATAAAAATTTCAGTATCTTCACATACTGTTTAGTCAAGTCAGTGTAGTTATACCCTAAAAGGGAGATCACACATTTTGACCTGACAACTCCTGCGTGTTCTGTCGGGTCCCATGCTAATTTGTCTAATTTAACAAAAATTTCAATATCCTTTCATACGTATGCATCAAGGTATTGCAACAGGGTGTTTATCACCTTCAGTGGTAGCTCTATGGTTGTTGTATATGACAAGTTTTGTATTTACCAGTATATGGCTTAACCATTCACATCATATAATATAGATCATGCGAGGATCCAGCTATTTGTTTCAAGGGGGGTTCCCCCTCTTTCACAGAGCAGCCAAATCCCGGGGGTCATTCCCCTTTTCCCCACTCTTTAATGCATATTTTAGGCATATATTAGCCAAATCTCAGGGGGGTTCTGGACCTCTCTCTGGAACTGCCTATGTAGATGCATTTTGATGTATTCGCAAACAGAGCAGACCCAGATCAGATAGCTCCTTTCAGGATATTCATTAATATTCATGAGGTAAAGGGTTATTCATGGTTTTCCATGATATTTCAACTGGCACAAATGTCTCTTATATATAGACAAAGAGACAATATTGAAATATTTGGGACATTTACACAGTTTGAGAGTCCAATTGGGCAACTTTGTGCACTAGGGAAAACACTGGTTATTTTAATGAAAGAAATGGTGTAAGATAAAACATAGTGATTGCCATTAACTGAAAATGTTTACTGAGTCATTCAAAACCTCATTGTTCAGGTGGAAATTAAATGTAAATTTTGGTATTAAAATTGAAGGTACTTTTATGGGAAGGGACACAAAGTGAATGATAGCTTCAAGATAGGAGATGAATTTGTCGTTCAAAGATGTATCAGCAGTTAAAGATAAGTTTTTGTAGAGGGAAATTACAGAAGGTCAAACAGGATTTAATTTATAAAGTGAAAGTTGGCTACTCAAGGTTTACGTAGAAAGAACTGTAACTTATAAATGCAATTACAAAATTTTAAAAACTGAATTTACGGTTTAGTGTTTAGAAAATTGTCCCAGTAAATGTGAGGCTGTGGGTTTGACTCCTTGTTAAGACCTACCAAAGTCATTGAAAATCAATCCCATTAAAATCATATCCTATAATCTGGGATCAGTTAGCAAAATCTGAGCAAATGTACTGAATTGATTTGATTGAGGTTGATTGAAAATGGGAATGGAATCTCCCTTGCACTTTACATTCATAAGTTCATAAGGGTATAGATTGACCAGTTCCGGTGTAGAACGAGTTAGGAGTGTTCACCCTGGAATTGGGAGGTTGTGGGTTCAATTCATTGCAGCATAACAAAGTTGCCAAAATTGTACTGATATAGCTCCCTTAGATAGGGTTCAGTATATATGTACAGTTCCAGGACTGGCTATTCCGATGTCAGGATAATGTGACAGTGTTTGGTAAAATGTCACCTGTCTACAGCATGATAATGCAAGGAGGCGGTGCTACATGTATATATCTGTCATAAAAGGCATAATTTATGTGCACAATACAGTTTTTTTACTATATAGAAAAAAAGAAGGAAAATGACAGAAAAGAGCAAAAAACTCACTTTCAGGGGCAGATAACACAAAACTAAGAATGGTGACCCCCAATTTTTTACCCATAAATTTGCTTTTAGTGTAATTCTCTATAATCAGGCAAAGTTTTAAGAAAATTATCATGGCTCGTTTTAAGTAAACAAAAAAGCCCCCATATGACAGAAATATTGTCGGTAAGGATGTTAAACTCAATGAACAAATTCTAAAAGTTAATGGATTTTGAATTTCTTTCTTAGGAAATGGGTTATGAATATTTTTGAAGTGCTTCACTTCATTGAATGAACATTTTGTTATGACATCGACAAATGTAACTATATTTCAGCTAAAATTATTTATATAAATATATATATATCCAGCATTTCAAAGAAAAACTCTTCTTGGCTCTTTGGGTCTGGATGCATCTTTTAGACAGTTTTAATCGGCCCTTACATATAGTATTAACCCTTTACTTAATGAATATTCATGTACAAATTATAATTTGATGTTTTTTAATTTACTGGAATATTAAATGGTATATGAAACAATGGATGTTTCTTTGCTTTGCAGACTGTGTAAGATCTGAAATGCATCAAAATGAATCTATATTGTGGGGTAAGAGCTAAACTAGGCTAAGTGCTGATACATGTATTTATATTAGCTCTTAGCCTAGTTTTGCTCTCACCCCTTGATATGTGGGTAAAGTCTTAAATTATAATGCTTCACTTGGATAGAAGTGAATCATGTTTGTAGAGCTTCCACGATATGCTACAAGTTCAGGTAATTTTATACAAGAAAAAAATGGTAATTTACACTGGCTGTTGAACATGAATGTGAGTATTGGTTTAGGTATAAATGATTTCCCTGACCAAGTTAATGTAGAGGTTATAAACTCTACCATATGTTTCTCTACTGGAGAGATATACAACTGCTTATAGTGAAATACATTGTAGAGGTTGTACTGGAATCAGCATGTTTGTCTGTCTGTCTGTCCACCTGTCTGCCAGTTAAAATTACAACTGTCCTCTAGTAATTCCTTTGTTTCTTTCTGATTTTGCATATTGACTCAACTTGACATATGGTCATATTGTATATTTTATTAGAGTAAAGATGTCCCACTAGGTCTTCATCAGTCCATCTGTCTGTCATTTCCTCGGTCCATCTGTAATTCTGCTCTCTTTGTTTCTTCATAAATCCATTTATCCGTCATTCTATCCTTTGTTTATTCATTAGTCTGTCTTTCATTCCATCCTCTCTGTGGAATTTCGATTGATGACAGGCCTTTTTTCACAAAGTAAGATGGTAGGGATAGTTAATCATTATAAATAGCTGTTCTTCTTCTACCCCAAAATAAACATGTAAAGGAACACATTAATTTGTTCATTGTTTTCATTTTGCTTTGTGTGATTTAGAAAGATAAAAAGTACTTACCAGATTGATTTAATCCAGGGTATATATTTAGCAGTCCAAAGAAACTCTGTCACAATTATTTTGCATGTGGTTTATTTGTTGCATAAAACTCTTATCTATATTAATGTACATGTATTTAGATAGAAAAATGACAGAAAGTGATTCTCACAGTAATGAAAATCTCACAGCATGTTCCTAATTCCACTGCAGTTTTCCACTGTTTACCTTTCAACATGTAAAACAGAGCGTTAAATAAGCCCACAAAGTCTTGCCAGATCAGCTGAGCTATTGATTTATTGATATTAAAGGTCCACGTCATGTTTTTAAACCAGCTGTGATTAACAATAGCTGGGCAGATATTTATTGCTGTACTTACCAGGGAGTGTAAATCCAACTGTTACAGTGAAATAGCTTCTCTTTAGAGGATTTATTCAAAGTGTGGAAATGTTGAAATGGGGTTCCTATTACGGTACCATTTAAATAGATATAATTTAATTTTTGTGCCTTTGATGTGGAGTGGTGTTGACATTTTACGACTGCAGTATTGTTTATTTACGAATATATTGAAGTATACCAGGACTGATTTTGAATTTTAAGAATAAGATGCTTATATATCTATATATTGATGTTTATACTTTACATTCATAATAGATATGTTGATTTTTTTTAAAATCAAGATGCAAATTAATCCTTTTTCACTTCCCCTCATCCTGAAGCAACATTTTAGATTAAGGTAAAGTTCTTGTAATGGTTCCGCTACATTTCGGACCTCACAGCCTTTTTTATGGAGAAAACCAAGGTTTCCTAGTGTTTCATTAGGGTACCTTGGTTTTCTTGGTAGATGTTAAATGATCCAAGACGTAGCGGAACCATTACAGGAACTTTACCTTAAACTTAGAATTCCTCATGGGGGTTAATGAATAAATAGATATGTATAGCCATTGTATTTGTCTTTTTTGCTTGTATTGTTTTTTTTAATGTTATGCAAACTATTTAGAATACTATAGGGAAGTAATTAATGGATAAAAAGAAAGAAAGAAGGAAAGATATAGGGAGTTAGATAGATTAAGCATTTGATGGATGGGTTAATAGATAGAGAAAAAAAAAGTGAGCTAGGTAGAAAAATGGAGAGAGAGAGAGAGAGAGAGAGATTGGGATTGAAAGATATTCAGTGGGAAGATAAAACAATATTTGAAAGCCAGGTTTGGTTGCCTGTTACCATACAGTAATTAACAGGTCAATAATTGACAGGTCAATGGCCTGATTTTTGATCAAGAGGGATTTAATCAAACCCAATAAAATCTTCATCTGCTTCTGACAGTTTGCATAAAGGTTTCGAGAGGTCTTGGTTATAAAGTTATAAAGTTTATTTTAAATAGGTATCCCTTTTATGACTTTGAAAGAAGAAGTGAAAAATATTGGTAATTGAAATTCTGATATTATTCACCCTTGATTTGAGCAGTGGCTGAGTGGTTAGAAGTCAGCACTGTAATTTGGAGGGTTTTGGGTTCGATCCCCGCTGCAGATACCAAAAATGTTAAAAATGGTTCTGAGTATGTAAGGGTTGCTCTAGGACTGGCTGGATTGGTGTCTGGATAATGTTGCGGGTGTGGTATCATGCAACTTGTCTAATGTCATTCCATGTGTTTCTCACCATTTCCCATGTTTCTTCTCATTTCAGGGTACAGCAAATGCACAAACAGCCCTGAAGGCAGCCAAGAAAATGTAAGGCAACTCAAGGTTGAACATCATGTTTATAATTAGGCAGGTCCAATTAGACACTGGAAAGATAAAAGCCCAGAAAAAACATTTTTTTAAATATCAAAAAAAAATAATCCTAATAGCTCCTAAAATCCTAAAATCAATAGCTTTGGAGATTGGAAATTGAATAGATACCTCTGATTTATTTATAGATAAATAATTGTTAATCTCTATCACTTCTGGGAATATTGAGAAAAGTTTTTGTTATACCCCCCCGCAACGAAGTTAGGGGGGGGTATACTGGAATCAGGTTGTCCGTCCGTCCGTCCGTCCGTCTGTCCGTCCGTCCGTCCGTCCGTCTGTCCGTCCGTCTGTCCGTCCGTCCGTCTGTAGACACAAAATTCTGCGGACTACTCCTCCTAAACTTCTGGAAGGATTTTGATGAAACTTGCTGGCAATGATCCTTAGACATTGTATTAGCGCGTTATCTATATAGCATTGAGTTACCTCCCCTATTTACCAAGTTATGCCCCTTTGATGATTTTTGCATTACAAACTTCTGCGGACTACTCCTTCTAAACTACTGGAAGGATTTTGATGAAACTTGCTGGCAATGATCCTTAGACATTGTATAAGCGCGTTATCTATATATCATTTGGTTACCTCCCCTATTTACCCGTTTTGCCCCTTTGATGATTTTTGCATTACAAACTTCTGCGGACTACTCCTTCTAAACTACTGGAAGGATTTTGATGATACTTGCTGTCAATGATCCTTAGACATTGTAGCAGCGCGTTATCTATATAGCATTGAGTTACCTCCCCTATTTACCAAGTTATGCCCCTTTGATGATTTTTGCATTACAAACTTCTGCGGACTACTCCTTCTAAACTACTGGAAGGATTTTGATGAAACTTGCTGGCAGTGATCCTTAGACATTGTTACATTGTTACCTCCCCTATTTACCAAGTTATGCCCCTTTGATGATTTTTGCATTACAAACTTCTGCGGACTACTCCCTAAACTACTGGAGGGATTTCAATGAAACTTGCTGTCATTCAACCTTAGACCTTGTAGTAGCGCTTTTTTCTATATAACATTGGGTTACCCCCCCCCCCCCTCCCCCTGTTTTAAAGATATGTCCCTTTGATGG
This sequence comes from Solen grandis, assembly GCA_021229015.1. Classification (NCBI taxonomy): domain Eukaryota; kingdom Metazoa; phylum Mollusca; class Bivalvia; order Adapedonta; family Solenidae; genus Solen; species Solen grandis. The sequence goes on along the minus strand of CM037791.1, from coordinate 48,921,972 downwards.
TATTTGTTTTACAATTTTCTTCCATTGATAGATTTCAGTGAATCTTAATGATATTTATCCATAGACATAGGTATATCCATAGGTATGTGTTACAAAGGATCACTAGATTTCCATGTAGTTGGCACATATGTCCTCTATATACGTATTAAGATGGAGTGTTGCATACAAGAATTCTGATTTCATGCTCCAAAGCCATGTTTGACAAAAACACTTGCGGGGGGGGTATTAGTAAGCCCTTAGGCGACAGTTCTAGTTTTTGTCTGGCTTCAACATATTAAAAAATGGTACTGGTATAGCTCCCTGCTTAGCACTCAGCATATAAGGGTAGTTCCAGGACTGGTTGGTCCGGTGTCAGGATAATGTGACTGGGTGTGGTATCATGCCACATGTCTATGGTGTGATACTGCAGTGTGGCAGCACTTTATCTGTCTCAAGTAGGCATAGTCTCCAAATGACTGAAATACAAATAACTGGTTTTGTAGTTTTTTATAATTGGTTAACACTGATTTCAGAGAGAAGGATGTGACAGCGTTAGATATTAACATGGGATGTCCAAAGGAATTTTCTTTAAAGGTAAAATAACTAGTCCTTTTATACCCCAACAAACAAAGGTCCATTCTGATATCCATCTGTCAGTGTCAAAAGCCAGGATGTCTGTCTGGACCAGGTTTTGCTCTTTGAAAAAGCCAAATGGCAGATGTATTCATCATCATTATTGATAGTTCTATTTAATTTTTCAATGTATCCTTATGTTTTTCTGTATGTGCCTTTCAAGTTAAATCCTCTTCAGTCAAAACTTTTCACTGGTCCCAGAGGTTGAATGGGTAGATCTTCAGCCCCATCACTGTGAGGTTGTGAGTGCAATCCCTGACTGTGGCATACCAAAGTTATTACTGGTATATCTTCCTTGTTCTTTGCACTCAGCACATGAAGGTAGTTCAAGAACTAGTTGGCCCAGTGTTAGGATACCATGACTTGGTGTGGCATCATGCCACATGTCTATAGTGTGATCTTGCAATGACGTATCACTGTATAGGTCTCTTGTAGGTAAAACTCAATCTATGGTGGAATGAGTTTATTTGATTGGATTAGAAAAATACAAAGAAACAAAAATCTTACAACTTACATGAAGACTGGTCCCGGTGGCTGTGTGGTTAGAGCGACCACCATGGAGGATGTGGGTTCAGTCTATGGCTGTGAAATACCAAAGTTGTAAAACAAATGGTATGGTATAGCTCCCTTGCTTGGCACTCAGCATATAAGGGTAGTTGCAGGACTGGTTGGCCCGGTGTCAGGATAATGTGACTGGGTGTGGTATCATGCCACATGTCTACAGTGTGATACTTTAGCGTGGCAACACTACATCTGTCTCAAGTAAACATCGTCTCCACATGACTGAAAAAACTTTCTGTGGGAGGTTTTACCCAACAAACAAACAACTTTTATGAAAAAATATCATCCTCAGTGAGGTTCAAACTCACTACCTTCAGTTCCAGAGACATACATTCTACAGCTTGATATTGGCATTACAAATAATCATTTCAGGGAGGTATGGGGGCGGCCCTATTGAAAAAACCAGATACAATCAAGGAGGTAGGTCTCTCCATTCCACCTTTTAAATTTATAAGATTATTAACTTTAGAAAGTTTTTAGCTCACCTGTTTCGAAGAAAAAGTAGAGCTAATATAATCGCTGGGTCGTTGTTGTCGTCATTGTCATGCAAAAACTTTAATGTAGCCCATTACGCAGACATGTAAAACAGACGAGCATTGGTGCCACTCCACTTAGCATTTTTTTTTTATAAATTACATTTATTGTCATTGTTATATTCTACTGACTAATTATTATCTGTGCTTTATGTTTTTAGGATTATTTACTGGCTCATTTTTTACATATAGTATGCAAATTATATGCTGACACTCTTGCCTTCACTTTTGAAGTACAGACATTTTCCTTCATTGGATTGCTTCAGTATTTGGACAGTTGCTTAAGTTGATGGACCTTTACTTATGTAGTTGACCTTGTGTCCTTGACCTTTGACCTACTTGGCATTTGGGGCTATTTAATGAAATGAATTAAGTTAGGATTCCTGGATTAGCAGATTACAGTTGTCCCCTAGAGATGTGAAAAATTTGACAAGTGTTGATCCATGGATATATATAAAACTCAGGATGGAACTGTCTGATCTTGGTCTCCTCTGTTCACTCATGATACTGTAGCTTATATGGCAAAGAAAAATTAATCCGTTCATATACCTGTACCCATTAAAAGTTCAGTAAATCAATATACATGTATATCAAGTCATGAATTTGTGCATGAATACTCAAGAGGTAAAGAGTTGATTATTACTTTTCTTTGACAATTAGAGGCAATTTTGTGGGTACATTTGTTCATGAATTTGTGTTTTAGAAAAACTTGGTATATTGAATAAACATACTTCATGGGGATTTGTAAGAGGGGTGTTCAAAATATTCATGGACTAGCTTTATAACTTTAAAGTCATTAAATGAAACTATATAAAACCTACATGGTTGAAAAAAGACAATTATATCCCCAACAGATACATATCAATATGATCAACAAAATAATAAAAACAATGTCAATTTCTCACATATTTTCAAAGTGATAGTGAAAATTAATGTAAAGGCTTATAAGGTGACGGCTAGTTTGGTACTTTTTTTTACTTAGTCTAGTAATATCTGACAACTCCAGCACTGTATAACGTTCTTCAAGACTCGACTCGACGTTTGCTACTTTGTTGCGCCGATTGACATCCGACTTCTTGACCCATGGTTGTCTTTATTGCTGTCTCTTCCATTAGAAAACTGTTTATGCCATTTAAAAACATTGAATGTGAGATGAATTTGTCTCTTCTCGTAGTCACACAAACCAAATGATACAGACTACGAGAAGAGACAAATTAATCTCACATTCAATGTTTAACTCGCTGGCTGATCAGGTTTTATGCTGTTCGCTGCTCCTCAGTGGTCTGGGAATGAGGACTTTCATGCTTTTCTTTTGACACCATGATGGTAAGATGTTTGTCTTCTTATTTTATTAACAATATTTTGTTTACAACTATTTAGAACATTTGTATAGCTAGATAGGTTTTCCCATTTAATAGTATTCACAAGACAGAGGTAGCATTGTCTAAAGTGGTCTCTTTTTCAGATTCTGACGACACTGGTCAAGGCCTTGTCTATTCCAGTAACCTGCAAGATACGTCTTCTGCCTGAGGTAAGACCATACACATTTCCAATTTTCAGCAATGACAGATTTTAGTCCTGCCTTTCCAATTCATGACTAGGTAAACTGCTCAAAAACAGTATCACAAAGCCATGTGTTCTTTTGGGTAAACCAGGTCAACCATTGACTTTATACCAGGGTAGCTATTGAATAGTCAGTTTGAATGCATCTGTAATCAGTGGACAGGTCCATTAATGTCCAAGAATTAAATTTGAGAAAAAGTTCTTCCCAGTTAAACTAGTCCCTTTTGACAGTCCTTGAGATAGACCAGTACTTTTCGCCTGGGATGACCAGGAAAAATCCTTGCCCCCATTGGGTTCAAACTCCCAACCTTCAGATCCATACTCATATACGTTACCACAGGACCATGGTGTCCTTATCAAGAATTTGACTTAACCACTTTTTTCCCCACTTAACCACTTTTTTTCACTTATCCCCTCCCCCACCACTTAACTACTCCCCCACCTCTTAACCTCTTTCCCCCCACTTAATCACTTTTTTTTTTACATTATCCCCTCCCCCACCACTTTACTCCTCCCCCACCTCTTAACCTATTTCCCCCCACTTAATCCCTTTTTAGCTCACCTGAGCACTTGTGCTCGGGTGAGCTTTTGTGATCGCCTTTTGTCCGTCGTGCGTCGTCCGTCGTCCGTCGTCAACAATTGCTTGTGAACACTCTAGAGGCCACAGTATTGGCCCAATCTTCATGAAACTTGTTCAGGATGTTTGTCTACATGATATTTCGGATGAGTTCGAAATTGGGTCATGTGGGGTCAAAAACTAGGTCACCAGGTCAAATCTTAGAAAAACCTTGTGAACACTCTAGAGGCCACAGTTTTGGCCCAATCTTCATGAAACTTGGTCAGGATGTTTGTCTACATGATATCTCAGATGAGTTCGAAATTGGGTCATGAGGGGGCAAAAACTAGGTCACCAGGGCAAATTTTAGAAAAATCTTGTGAACACACCAGAGGCCTACATTTTTTTCCCAGTCTTCATTAAACTTGATATGAATGATGACTGCATGAATTTCCAGTTGAGTGCAAATTCAGGTTGGATCAAAATGTAGACCACTCAGTCAAATGTTAGAAAAACACATTAGATACCAGATTTTTTGTCATTTTGCCTAACACAGCCATCTTAATCAGGTGAGCGACACAGGGCCATCTTGGCCCTCTTGTTTTCACTTATCCCCTCCCCCACCACTTAACCACTCCCCCACCTCTTAACCACTTTTTTCCCACTTAACCACTCCTTTTGTTTCTTTTTGCACCATATTCCACCATAGAAAGCCAGATCAGATTTGAAGCAGTGTTATTATACCTCAAACATGATAAAGTGATTTGGCTTAAATTCATGCAACTTTATTTAGTGCTAAGTAATACTTAAATTTAAAAATGTGTTGTATATTACCATTTTTGTTTCCTTTACAAAAAAATTGAAATCCTCTCACAGCTTGAGGACAGTATCCAGTTGGTAAAAATGATAGAGAGCTGTGGAGTAGATGCCTTGGCTATACACGGGCGACTGACTGAGGAGCGGCCCCGTCACCCTAACAGGAATGATACCATCCGCCGGCTTGTGCAGGAAGTTTCCATACCCGTCATAGCAAAGTTAGCAGACTAAGCTAATTATATCACTGCTGTACAAAAAAGAGATTTTCATGTTGCATAATGTTATTTCCCATAGTGTCAAGTTTTGCAAAACGTCTTGTGTAATTCTTTAATCAAAGCAGTGTTGTTGTGAGGACATTCGTCGCCTTCAGTGATAGCTCTAGAGAGATAGCTCTTGTATAATTTTATTTCTAAAATCTATTTCGTATGAGACCTGATTTATTACTTTTATATTATAGAATTACTGTATGAGAAAATCAAACTGAAATTAAAAGAAAAAAAAAAAGAGCAGATCAGTGTTGTAAAATCTAGTGTGAAATATTTCATTTAAACTCATTTTAATGCATTGGCAAACAGAGTAGACCCGGATCAGACAGCTCCTATAGAAGCTGTCCAGTCATTCAGGGTTTCCTCTGCTTGACAAATAAAAGAGCTGATTTGGGACTCTGTTTGCCCATACAATATTATAGCTCTGTTTCTACAGTCTGTGTGGCAAATGAAAATCATTTATTTCATAAACCATTTTAGTTACAGTAAATAAATATTCATCAGTCATAATTTTTTTCATGAATATTCATGAGTTCAAGGGTTTATTATTTGTTATTATTGATACAGTGGGGGATCAAAGGAGATACAACAGTTTGAGGATATAGAGAAGTTCCGAGAAGTTACAGGTGCTTCATCCGTTATGGTTGCCCGGGCAGCAGAGTGGAACCTTTCTATCTTTCGCAAGGAGGGCAAACTCTCGGTGACTGACGTGGCACGTGACTATCTCAAAGTTGTAAGTGCTTTTTTCAGTAGAAAAGCATTTTTAGTTTGGCTGCTTTTTTAAAGAAAAAATGTCGAGGTATTGTTATTACTCTGGTATTGTTGTTGTCGTCGTTGGTAACCAACTTTTACCTTTGCCATAACTTCCAAACTTTTAACACTACTGTCATCAAACCTCATATATTTGTTCACATGTATCACAAGGTCTACTTTCAAATTTATTTCACCTTTTTTAAAAAGAAATGTAATGAAAAACATACAGGATGTGCATAGTGCTTCATAACATTTTGCCATAGGAATGGGCCAAGGCACCGTTGGGTTGACACTCTCAGTTGATTGATATTATCTATGGGCTGTGGGATTTTACACCTGTATTTTGTCTTCAACCCTTTCGCTGCCAGGTCATATATAAACAGGCTGTTTGCCAAGGAATATCTGTGAAATTTCATAGAAATTACAGGCTACTACTGTACAAGTAAATGTGGCTGCTTCCCTTTCACTGCCAACAGGACGGGTTAACCCGTCCTACATGAGACAGCATATTTTTCCGACAGGATGGGTTTACTCATTATGGAGGTTTCCACATGGGAAACCCCCCAAAACAGATGAACCTGTTTCATTGATTCCATTGTGTTTAACCAGGTTATTTAACCCAAAAAGGTGCATTTTCATTGTCACTATTTCAGTCAATGATTGCTGTATATGACGTTTTCTTTGCTTATTTTCCCGAAAGGCTTGATTTCATTAAGTCAACCACAAGTTTCTACGTTGGTGTCAAGGGGGCATCGTTGAGGATCATAATCATCTTTTTGTTCTGTCAGGTAAAAATGACATAAAGATGACTAAAGCAGGACTTCTCTTGCAGGCAATAGATACAGACAACGGCTTCACCAACACCAAGTACTGTATATTGATGACTATGCATGCCGATATGGACCAGCAAGTGGGACTTGACACACAGGATTCCAAGTCATTCGAGGAAATCTGGTGAGACTTTCTCCTGTATTTTTTTCTGCTTATATTGTTAGTATGGGTTAAATCAACACTGGTTTATTATCTCAAATTTTTCTAAGAAAAAAATTGATGACTGTTAATTTACTGAACTTTAAATGGTGTATGAAACGATGGATTTTTCTTTGCCAAGCAGACTGTGTAGATTTGAGCTATAATATTGTATGAGAGCAAAAGCAGGAGAACTTGATCATTTGCACTCAAGTTTTTATTTACTTAAATCTTTATTTTCCTTTATGAATTTATCATGTTTTGTAATTAGTTTTTGAATAGTGTACAACTAATAAGAAATTCATTTTTGATCTCTAAATTATTTATAATATAGGGGTTTGCTACCCAACATATGTAGAGGTTAAAGCAAAATTTAAGGCCATTTGCTTCTGATTGGACACATTTATTAGCTCATCTGTTGCGTAGAATATGTCGAGCTACATTTGTACGTATTATGATCGCTGGGTCGTCGTTGTTGTCGTCATTGTGCAAAAACTTTAATGTTGCCCATTACTCAAATACTTTTAACAGACAAGTGTCGGCACCTGCATGCAGTGCTTTTGTTCATTTATTTGTTCTGTTACATTTGTACATGTAATGAAAACTTGGCTGTCAAATTTAGAAATAAAGTAGGGTCTTATACAAACAGTATATATTATGATTTAGTATACGCTTGTAAACAGGAAAATATTATGTGTTATGTTTTATTGTAAAGCTGTATGTTGAGGTAGTGACTGATGTTATTTACACAGCGAGATCTGGGGAATGAAGGACTACATGGAGACGGTCCATCGGGAACGAGAGAAACGATGTCAGGTCAAGGACAGACACCACGGCATCAAGCGCCGGAAACTGGACAATGGCACAATACTCATAGAGATGCCAATACGGTTTATAAAGTATGTGATGCCATTGTTGAAATATCAAAGTAGCTAGCAAGTCACAAGAATGTGGAGTTGTTAACATTAAAGAATAAACACAATTTTAATAGTGGAGTAGTTAACATTAAAGAATCAAACACAAGTGATAATAGTGGAGTAGTTAACATTAAAGAATCAAACACAAGTGTTAATAGTGGAGTAGTTAACATTAAAGAATCAAACACAAGTGATAATAGTGGAGTAGTTAACATTAAAGAATCAAACACAAGTGATAATAGTGGAGTAGTTAACATTAAAGAATAACACAAGTGATAATAGTGGAGTAGTTAACATTAAAGAATCAAACACAAGCTTAATAGTGGAGTAGTTAACATTAAAGAATCAAACACAATTGATAATAGTGGAGTAGTTAACATTAAAGAATCAAACACACGTGTTAATAGTGGAGTGGTTAACATTAAAGAATCAAACACAAGTGTTAATTGTGGAGTAGTTAACATTAAAGAATCAAACACAAATGATAATAGTGGAGTCAAAATTATGGAGTAGTTACTAGTAACTACAAAGAAATAAACACAAGTGATAATAGTGGAGTAGTTAACATTAAAGAATCAAACACAAATGATAATTGTGGAGTCAAAATTATGGAGTAGTTACTAGTAACTACAAAGAAATAAACACAAGTTATAATAGTGGATTAGTTAACTCACTTTAGAAGTTAACAACTCAATATGTTGTGTAGTTCCCATTTCAAAATAGAGGATTTTATAAACTCATAGTAGGGGAGTAGTTACTTCAAATGCAACATAGTGGAGAAATAAACACAGTAGCTTCAAACATGCACAACACATTTGTTTCCAGGTAGATAAAAAAAAAAAATTCCATCTTCAAGATCATTTTTTGAGAGACTGTTTGGAAAAAAAATTGGAACCAATTTTTAATAATAATAATAAAACTTTTTTCAAATCAATCTTGAAGGACCATTTGTACATATTTCCTTGCTCAGATATTCCTTTCATCTTTTGTGAGTTTCGGTTTAAATTTTTTTGTTTTGTATGGTTTCAGAAAGGACTATCCAGTTGGTATTAGTCCAAAACTTAAGCTTTATGAGTGGACAAAGAGAAACAAAGTGGACAAGCCAGTCTATGTTACAGTAAGTTACTTCAGACATTTAAAAGAAAAAAATAAGAAGTTTGTTTAAAGTAAAAGAAAAGTTATTGTTTAAATTTTACTTTTACTAAGAGGCAAGCTTTCACTTTTGGTAAAAAGAAATGTTATGTCAAAAACTAAATATGTTGAAACAAATCATTATAGAGGCTTATAAATAGAGATGCCTTCATTATAAAAGGTATTATTGAAATGAATATCTTGAATGAGAAAATATTGTTTACTTTAAATTAATTGAAATTAATCAAGATGCAATAAAAATAAGGTTGAAACAATGTAGTAACATATTAATTTATCAGTTTATGCTTGAGTGAACTAACTGAGATGATTTATACAGTGTATTATTAAAGGGACATAACTTCAGCTGTACTCTTATTTACAGTTGAATCTCTATTAGCGGCCACCTGTGTTAAGCGGTCAACATGTATTTAGTGGGCAGCTTTAGTATTACCAAACATTTTATGTTTAACCTGAATTTAGCGGCCACCTCTGTTAATCATCCACTTTATCTTGTTCTCTTGACTGACCGCTTACGACAAGTTTGACTGTATATGAATATTTGTATTTTGAAGTTTATTGAAATGAGCCATTGAATCTCAATATCTTTACAACTTGTACTACCGGTAACCACTGTCAACAGTTCTTTGGTCGGACAAGTACTTTATGTACATGAAATTCATAAAAGAATCTTGGTCCCAGCATGGTTTGACTCCTGACTTTTGGATCTGTTGTCAAAACTTGTCCCAAACTGACCTCTGTTCAGGACATATATCTCATTTCAGATTCCAAAGATCCTGTTTTTTCTTATCATATTAAGTGGCATTGCCTCAGCACTTTATTGCTTCATGTTTTGATGTATTTGCAAACATATCAGACCCAGATCAGAAAGCTCCCTCCTGGTGGTACCTGATCAGGGTCTCCTGTGTTTGTTCATACTATATTGTAGCTTGTATTCTATACAGTCTGGTTGAAAAAGAAAAATCCATAGTTTCATATACCATTTATAAATTGAAATTATGTAAATTAATTTTTGTCAATTTGTACTTATATATTTGTCAGGTAAAGGGTTATGGATGTCTGAGTGCTTAGAAAATGTATTTATAGCTCATTCAAAGGTGCTTAAAACTGTTATGTAAAGAAGAAAGTATGTTTAATGTATTTTAAACCACTCATTCAGTTCTCTTGCACCATATATGTCTATTTTAGCTGTTTTTATGGGGACTGGCTCCAGATGTAGTTATACAGCAAAAAACAAAACAAAACAAAGCTGTGTCATCTTTTATGTAAATTAAGACATGAAGCTTCCAGTTGTTGACTGGTAATTGTTACTGACTTAGTATCTCTTAGCTCCTTGATACTGCTGGTGTAAGTCCCAGTTTGGTCACTAAAATCTGTAAGCTGAGGTGACACATAAGGATCACTTTTCCGTTGTCTGTCTGTCCGTCACACTTTTTCCGTCAGACTTTAGCAGGTGACACGTGTTCCAGAGAACACTCTTGTTAGGAGTACAGCGGTTTAATTTTGTTTATTTTTTTGTGTACAGGCAGAGCGTAAGGAGGACAGGGTATATAACTGTGTAATGGACCTGGATGGCAAGAAATACACCACCTCAGTCTGGTAAGTGGTACATGTAACAACAGCTGGTTATAACCATCTGACATCGTTGTTTAGCAACCATGAAAAGCACCTGTCCCAGTGGCTGAGAGATTAGAGCATACATTTGTGGAACCAAAGGTTGTTTTGAAGTATAGCTCCCTTATCTTGGCGCTAGAAAGGGTAGTTTGAGGACTGGTTGGCCTGACCATAGGATAATGTGACTGGGTGTGGTATCATGCCACAAATGCATATGCAGGGCTTTTTCCTTCTTTATCTGGGGCTGTTCACAGGTGCCTTTTAGTCTGAAAAATTCTTTTAATTCATGCAATTTTCCCCAAATTAACATCTAACTCCAGGATTTTTCTTTCCCCAATGAAAAAAATTGTTAATATTTTCCCCAAAATATGATATTAAGGCCCCTTCCCCAACATCTGAAAAAAAGGCCTTTTATGCAGTAAGCATTAAAATGACTTCATTTTGTGTAGATGTCACATTTTCTGGTATGTAAATACATGTACATGTGTATACCTACCAATGAAGTTATCTTTAATAGAGATTCAACATAATTCACATTTAAAGCTGTGTTAAGACTGTAACCTGGCTCTAAAATGAATTGTGTGGTTCTCTGTATAGACCAATGTTCATTGTAATCAAAGTACCTCTGTGCAGATAAGTGCTGTTGTCAAACAAATAGAAGAAAATAATGAAAATTTTCAAATATATTCTTTTTCTGAGAAAAAGTACATGTTAAACTGAGAACTGTGTTGTTCTTGGGAACATTATAGCGGGGTTACAGTGTATATTCGATTAATAACTTGAACTAAGATATTTATTTAAACCCTCTACTGATTTCAGTGAATCAAGGGTAAAAAAACTGGTAAACATTTTTCAGGGAGAAGTCGAAGCAGCTAGCAGAGCAAGGTGCAGCTATAGTGGGCTTGATTGTTCTAGGGGAGGATGATGGGAGGAAACCAGACAGTCAGAGTCCTAATGATGCAATATGCAGGGTCTGGAGAGAGGAGTTCCAAATGTGTGATGATGCTATTTATAGACACAAGCAAGGGAATTCTGGGAATTCCTGTGACAGTGAAAATGGCAGACTTGCAGTGGAGGAAATGAGACTCAGCTAGTTAAAGGCAGTTCCGATAATGGTATAGCAAACTGTGATGATAGGGATAAACTAGATAAAACAGATGTGGTAGAATTTAGGGAAGTGGAAAAATCTGGGATAGATTCAACAAACAGATGATAGTTTGTCAATAGATTTGTAAACTTTGAAAAAATAAAATGTAACTATCTCAGTCCAGGTTGTGGCCCAGCTACATGTATAACCATATGATTTATATAATATAGCTAAACTGTGCAATCATTTAAAACATACTGTACAAGTTAAAATCATCAACAATATCCAAATGAGCTTGTCTTTGTTCTTAAAACCAGAATAACTGTGTTTTTTTTCTTTTTTCAGTGAAGAATTCTTATGTCATACTGAAACCCCCAATTCCATTGAAGAAACTTTTGATATATATTATACAAAATGTATATGCAAACTACTGAGCAGTAATTAGTATTTACTAGGATAAGACATTAACTCTACATGTCCAAATTTTGACCTGATGAATATTAATTTACTAAACTTAAAATGATGTATTAAACAACATATTTTTATTTTCAGTGCAGACTGTGTTGAAATTAAGCTACACTATTAGGAGCTGTCTGATCTGGGTCTGCTCTGTTTACCATTTGTCAAAACATGTCTTTATGTGGTAAAAAGGTTGAAATCTTTATAAATATAGCTAATGTAGAAAAATTCATGTAATTACCAATACCAAAATCTGAAAGAAATATGCATGGATCTTGATAATGAAATATCAAAAATCAGATAAGATTTATTAAGACTTATTTATCAATGTGTAAATGATTTTTGTCTACAATTTTCCATATTCTTATAGTGAGAATGTACCAAACAATAATATGGAAACTTCTCTTTAGTTTACAACTGCAACTCTAAACAGATATATCATATATAATCTTGAATGATATATAATCTTGAATGGTAAGTCATTGAGATGTATTTAAACATGCTCAACTAGATTTAATACATAAAAGCTACCTTGCCATAGCTTTTTCTGTGTGTTTATAATTTTACAGGATTTAAAACATAAAATACAGGTCAATCATCTTAAATACTTTGATTTTAGGGGAAAAATGGAACCCAAAGGAATAATTGTGATTCAGTCGAGATTTAACAGTGTACTGCTGTATATATGATGAAAGATTTTTGATATGTGTTTTTTATTAGTCTCCTATCGGTGTTTTCACCAGATGGAACTATAGATTTGCCCTCTATCCGTCCATCCATCTGTACAGATGTCCAGAAATCTTGATCCTGCGATGACTTAAAAACTGTTGAAAATAACATTATGAAACTTGGTATATGAATAGATGGCAGTATGGAAATTTTGCATATCACTTTGTTTTTTTCTCAGACCAAAATTCTGGTTGCTATGGTAACGGAAAAATTATGCACCTCATTGGTAGGGGACTCATGTGTTGCGTGCAACACCAGTTACTTGTTTATCCAGGGACATATAGGTGCATATATATCTGTGTGTCAGACCATCAATGTATACAAGAAATGTCCAACGACTTTCACATGCCTTTACTACTCAGATAAAAAATTCTACACCATGTTTGGCCTTTAAAAACATGGTCTGCACTTCACAAAATTTCTCAAATGAATATGTTTTTTCATCCACTTTAAATTCTCAAACTGCAATTTAAAAACTGAGTTTAAAAAAAAGCACTGAAAAAACCAAATCTGTGAGGACATTGTGAGTGTCTGATTAAGCATTATTCAGACCCTTAATGCTTGGCAGAGTCACTCAGATTTTTTTACCCTAAAAATCAATAGATTTTCAAGCATATTATTTTTGTTCTGTTTGTCTCTCTGTGGACAACTTTAACTTTGGCCATAATTTGAAAAATCTACCTGGTCTGATTCTTTTAATTATCTCCCTTTATTTACTTATGGAATTTTTTGTCTGGAGCATTACTCAAATTTATACAAGGTATTGAAGGTGACTAGGAGATTTGCAGAGACCAATGACCAATTCTACCTGGTCTTATTTTTTTATCATCTCCCTTCTTTTAATTTTACTATGCATTTTTATCCAGAGCATTACTCTTTTATTATATGGGATGAAGTCTTAATATTTGGCATATGGTGTTAACTCTACTAAGGAGGCCCATTCAGTTGACATCAGTTATTTTGCATATGACCCCCTTGGGTGGGGCCCAGAGAGGATAGACTTGGACAATGGGATCGTGTTTTACAAACACATCTTGTTCATTTAGGAAGCCTCTCAGCTAGTTTGTAGTAGGTTGATGGCTCTAACCAGGTGCCTCTGTGTACTCGAGTTCTTGGATTTTCTTACGGTTGGATTGCAATGGGACACTATTTTTGTGAACTCGAGGGTATTCCTCCACATATTATTAGCTGGATGAACTGTGTAGAGACTGAGCAAATAGAGGAGACCCTAATTAAACAGCTCCTATAAGAGCTGTCTGATCTGGGTCTGCTCTGTTTGCCAGTGCGTCAAGTCTCTATGAAGTAAAGTGTTAATTACCTGTAAGTGACCCTTATTGTAAGAGATTTGTGTAAGTGCTCTGGATGCTCAGTCAGTAGGGCACTCTCTCTGTAAGTTTGGGGGTCTCATGTTGGATACATAGTCTGGATCTGGTTGTTCAAATGTATTCTGTTTTAGATTGCTTGTGATCTTGGAGAAATTCCCTATTTTGCCACAGTTACTGGTAAAACTACAATTTTATATTTATTGTTCAGTACCAAAATTTTAAGATTTAAATATCCCTTCTAAGTGATTAGAGTGTCTAACATGGGAGCAGGAGGTTGTTGGTTTGATCCTTGGCTGTGACATACCAAAATAGTAAATAACTGGTATTACATAACTGCCTTGCTTGGCATTCACAGCATATAAGGGTAATTCCAGGACTGGTTGGCCCAGTTTCAGGATAATGTGGCTGGGTGTGGTATCATGCCACATGTCTACGGTGTGATACTGCAGTGTGGCAGCACTATATCTGTCTCAAGTACACATTGTCTCCAAATGACTTAAATACAGTAGATGGGATGTTAACCCTTTCCCTCATAGAGGACACCATGAAAAGACCTACGCGAACAGCATAAAACCAGATCAGCCTGCGAGTAACTCGCAGGCTGATCAGGTTTTATGCTGTTCGCTGCTCCTCAGTGGTCTGGAAATGAGGATTTTGTAAATAAATTTGGTAAGGTTTAACTGTGGTTTTCTGCCAATCAGGCTTTATGTGGTACCTATTGAGTGCGTCAAAATGAGTCTATACGAGGGAAAGGGTTAAACCCAATAAACAAACAAAAAAACAAAACAACAGAAGTGATGCTTTTTTTTTTTTTTACTTTTAACTAGCTCTTTTATTTTTGTAACGTTTAACAGATTAATAAAGTACAAAAGAATGCACAGCTATAACACATTTAAAACAAATAAAAGGCACATAACAAATAATGCAAAAATCACATATCTGATGCTCTGAAGTGGTGCAGATGTGGGTTTTTAGTCTATGCCAAAATATTGTAATACTAAAAAATTAAAAAGGTAAAATCATCAATGGTGTATCTGTTTGTCAACATGTCAATTTTATCCCTTATTTCTGATGAATTGTAGCATCGATGGTGTGTATGCAAATGCCTAGATACGCGCATGTTATGAATGTAGAGTTAACTGCTACGTAAAGATAGTATCTTTCATAGATTATTATGTAAGTGTATTAAAAAAAATTGTTGGTTCACTGGTGGGGACCAATTGGAATTTGGAGGGTGATTTTTTTCTATCCCATTCCTATCAAGCATCAGTCAAAAAGACAGTTTACAAACGTTTGCGAAAAGCAATAATCTTCAGTCTAAGTATTTAATGATTAGTAATCAGATTCAAATTGAAAACAGCGAATCGAATAATCTGAATCCAAACTGATTTGATAACTAATTAATAATTGGTTGCAAAACCATAACTTATTTACTTGGTTAGTGGTTACATATTCATACTTAAATCATAAAAAATAAAAAACTTCATTTGGCCTTTACAGTAATATAAGTGTTAAAAAAAATCCTTTGAAAAGGAAGACTTGCCCGGTTTATTATTGACTGGTCGCTGCTTAACCACCAGCAGTTTTTGTTTGAGTTTTGGCCCCAGTATAATAACCAAGTTTGAATTTCGCTTTCAAAAATTGTTGGCAAATGTTTGCAAGTGTTGTTTAATACTATGTGTATATATAGACAGATTGCATCTAAAGTTTGATACAGTTTTTTTTTCAAAGAGTTGTATGTTGATTGCTACATCTGCTAAATTACAAACGAACTGTGAAGGCCAGTGTAATAATTGAACTTATGATAAAAAATGGTTTCTGGGTATGTATTTTGTTAAAAATCAAAGCAGATACAGAAAAAGCAGCCAAATGCTGATTACAGGGGCTCAAAGTTGCCTGGGGCGAATCATTTGAACTTGAGCCCTGTGGTTCTTTGCTCCTTCCCACCCTTCATTAAAAATTTGGGAAAGCCGCATATGACGTATACACAAACGGAGAACTTTGGCTATCTGCTAAATGTAACATGTCCGAGATGTTTTGATAACAATGAATCTGAGTAATGAATATGCTTGCGGCCGTTACTTACATGCTTAAGCATATTTATAATTTGTCATGAGTTGACGAAAACACCACAAAATTATTTATGTTATGCAGATGTAGAACACATAAAACTTTACACAAAACGAAATTAAAACTGAATATCTGTTTAAACGTTTAGTAAATTATAGAATTGACGGCAACAAGTTTTACTGCCGAAATTAGCGAAAATCCTCCGTAACGTTGGCGATGTGATACATAATAGGTTATCGCCGATCTCATCTTTAACAACTAATTGTTTTCGATCTAGCGATTAGCCAATATCGTTCACCTGCAGCTTTCACAGAAAATCAGTCTCCCTCCTCCACACCCACAACCCAGGGCTCGGGCTCCATTTCAGACTTGAGGATGTAGCTCCCTCTCTCTTTCATATCCGGATGCAGACGAAATATTTCATTGATGACGTCATCACTGACGATGCAGTAAACTAACAGTGAACGAAGCAGGGGACAGTTTCTTGCAACATTTAACAATGCTGCTTCCAGGACCGAAGAATTACGGGTTTGTAGCACCAGTTTAACTAGGGTTTTCCCATAATATGCTGCAGCTAAATTAACATTTTCATGTGCTTCTGCAAATGTTTCAAGTTTCAGCGTACGGACTGGGATTTCCTGCTTCATTATAATGGGTATCAAATTGAAAGGACACGTGTGGTCAAAGCCCAGGGTAACCCTTAAGTCTGGTACACGATTAGTCAAGTTCTGCCATGCCTCGGCTGAAAGATCGCCCCCATATTTTTCTGCTCGTCTGCTAGTAATTGACAAGTGGTCAATATTTGACCGGTTTTCCTCAGCAAGTTCCTTTAGTATGTCGTCAGACATGCTACTATGATAAACTCTTAAATCCTTGATACGTCTGCATCTTTGAACCAGACGTAAAATACAAGATGGCGTCACTTTGCAGACAATTATATTGTTCTGAATGTCGAGATATTTTAGATCTCTGTGGTGAAGCGAAAGTAAGTCGATCACGTGATCATCATATGGTACGGATAACTGACTTAGGTCCACATGGGTAAACCAAGCTAAAGGCCTGTTTATGGTTTCTGATGGCGGAGAAAATAAAATTGACAAACTGTCCAAAAATTCTTGTCCAGAATAAAACAGCGGGTTCTCACCACTGAAAACTAACTTAAAAGACGTTAATCTACGACTGTCTATAGTGGACAGAAGTTCCACCAGTGCGCATGCGTTGAGTCTGTTCTCTTTCTGCATCTGGTTGACTCCTATCAAAACGCTCTTCAAATATTTCCCGTATTTTTTCACTCCTTCAAGTATAACCCTGTGTGAAGGCAGAAAGAACCAGAAGTCTTGGTGCTGCCAGAGTTGTGGGTGCTGCAAAGCTTCCTGCCATGCCTTGCACGCCCTGGCTGCATGGGCGCGGTCATGTGGGCTCAGGTAGGTCAATATCTGCACCACAATATCACATGGCAGCAGTTCCCATTTTGGTTCTTCCATCTACAGATCTCTGTTACTTTTTGACTGTTCTACAATAAAAGATTTGGTAATAGTTTCTAAGATTATTTTAGAATACAACAAACAACAAAACAACAATGAAAGACCAATCACAAGAGGGCAAAGATGGCCCACAGTCATTCACCTGAGTAAGATTGATGTTAAAGGCATTATTGTGTACTTTGTTACTGGTATCTCTTATGTAGATCAAGCAATAAATGTGGAACCAAGATTTGTCCTGGTGACCTACATTTTGACCCAACATGACCTTATTTGAATTCATCTGTGAATTGATGTAGACAAACATTATCGTCAAGTTTCATGAAGTTTGGGGCCAAAATGGCCCCAAGAGTGTCATTTTTTTAAATACTTAACCCTGTACCCTCTTTTTTTTTAGAAAACATACATGACCGAATATCAAACTCGTTCGAGATACCATGGAGACAAACATTTTGAGAAAAAAAAAATTTTATTAAATTTAAACATTCTGACCAAGTTTCATAAATGTTGGACCAAACATGTGGCCTCAAGAGTGTTCACAAGGTTTTTCTGAGATTTTATTTAGTTGCGCCTTTTTTTTTTACCAAACGTGACCAAATATCGAACTCGCCCATGCCACTATGGGACAAACATACATTATGGTTGGATGAAAGATGTGGCCTCTAGAGTATACATTTTTTTTTTTTTCCCCCAATTTAACGACGAAACATTATAGGTATTAAAGTTTCATGAAGAGTGGGCCAAAAACCTTGGCCTCTAGAATGTTAACAAATAATTGTTGACGACGCACAACGGATGGAGGCCGGTCACAAAAGCTCATCCTGTTCACAACAAAGCTAAAACAAAATTGTTTAAGAATAACTATATACATAAAATGGCATTTTCTTTTTCTTTTTGCATTAAATAACATTTTCTGATTTTATGCGCTTAATCTTTGCCAAAACATTTTTATTAGTTTGTAACTTGATCAACATATTTTACTATATTAATAACACATTCAACATATATAGCTCTTATTTCATAAACTGTTTTTTTTTTTTTGCTCTTGTATATGGAATGTGTATCTATTGGGTTTAACGTCCCGCCGACAGAATATTTCAGTCATTTTGGGACAATGTATATTTTCGACAAATTTAGTGCTGCCACGAAGCCATAGATTATGTGGCATGATCGGACCAACCAGTCCTGGGACTACTCTTTGATGCTGAACGCCAAGCAAGGGAACTATACCAGTACCATTTTTACGACTTTCGTAAATGGAATGGACTGATATACTGAGCATATATGAGGGGTGAGGACGACGAATAAAATGCATTAGTTATAATATTACGCTAAACATAAGCAGTGGCGGATTCAAGTGGAGGGGGTGGGCACCCGGCGCGCACCCCCTCTAAAATTCCATACATAAATGTAGACATACCCCCCCCCCCCCCCAAAAAAAAAAAAAAAACAAAAAACAAAAAACTCACAAGAATGCACAATTATACAGCTTTAAATAAAAAAAAAAATAGAACGGGAATTCCCCAGGATCCCTAGTCCAACCGGAACTACACCCTTATCACGGCCCTGGCAAGCGGCAAGCCGCTTGACTGTCACTGCCTACATTTTCTTTAAATATTGCGCCCACCCTAACCTGAACTCCTGGATCCGGTTCTGATAAGCACATGCATATATATTGAGCTACTTAGAAGGACAGAAAGAAAACTGATTGACAGGCAGTGCCAGGCACTTAACAGGAGGTTGAGGAGGGGTATTCAGCCGGAAGCCTACCCAGTGAGCCCGGATCCTAAACCTGACCCACACCCAATTTAACCTGGGAAAATCATGTCAAAGTGTGTGTACATGTATTTTGTAAATATGTATAATTAGCCAGTCTAGATATAACTGCATACTTTCATATATAATAAACTGAATGATTGGGCTTATATATTACACAGCAACAAACTGGTTAACACTCGTACACATCTTGTGTAAAACTATCCCGGTATGATCTATATTTAGAATTACATAATACTATCAAGTTTACGTGGATTTTAATAGTAAAATGGCTGAGATGCAACATATATTGTATTTCGTCCATGTTAAACATACAGTATATTGTAATATCTACTGACCTGTGCAATGTAAAAGTCAACATACCGTACGTGATTTACTCCTTTACGCTCGCATACTTCCGTGTTGTGTGCTACAAATTACTATCAACCCGGTATACTGTGTACACAGATCAGCTACACACAAGTGCATCGGATTCAATATTTACATACTGTGCTGCAGAGAAGACGTCGCAGTATATTACAATAGGGTTACAATGCTGAACTTCCCAGAGCGTTATATATAGTTTTATCAGAGGTTTGAATTCGATCTATCAACCTCTTAATACACAGTATATATAGAGACCCTGCTCTAATGTAGCTGCGTGGAACTATGAATTTATTCATTTGCCAGTGGATCAAAACACAGATGTGCGGCAACCCCCCCCCCATATGATAACCAGTTAGTTAAAAAATCTAAACGCACGACAGACATAGCCTAGTCTAAAAATATAATATGCCATTAAGTTTCTGAAAGATTTCAATGTGTGTCATGCTATATTATATATTGCATTTTTTTTCAGAATCTTAATTATGATAAGATGCTATATTACACCAACTCATCAAAAGACAATTTAGGCTATAATATGCTGTTAATCTATCACGAGGGCCTATACAGACAAATTGTGTCAAATACCGGTGCATTATGCCGATTAGACTGTTTCTGGATATATTTACGTAAGTGTCTGTGAAGAATTTGTGTGTGTGTGGTTGGGGGGGGGGGGGTAAAGTCATTTATTTAGACAAACCTATTTATTTATACACTCTTACTTTTATAACTGTCGATATATTGATCATCTAGAAGCCGATATATGGGTTGTTTACATAACACGTGTCTCGTTTCTACTATATATAAAGAGACACTGGCTAGATAATCAGCCATTCCATTTTTGTGCCTATTGCATTCAAGAATGCCCAAGAATTGAAGTCAAATTGCAAGATGCGCTGTTGTTTTTAGTATATATAACAAAGGTATTAATGTTTAAAACCTAAAGCGTTTCTTACTAAACTAAATACTAATCTTCATTGAGATATTTGTAAAATAATACCAAAGTTACAAGTAACGGAAGTTAAAAATGTTATTATTTCAACCTCATAAATCTATTTCTTTTCAATTTAAGGATTCATGAATCATTGGTTTACGTATGTATTTTGCCATATGTTACAGTTAGAATAAAATATCAAACACGTTCAAACGCAAGTGGAAGTGGATACAAATTAAAATTACCTTGCTTTTTTTCCTTCAATTTTTCAATATTGCATTTCTTATTGAGGACGTTTCAGCGGGTTACAGCTGATTTTGATTTTTTTATTTCTCATTTATTTTAAGTAGGATGATAGAAGAAAGCCCAAAATTTAAGATTCATGTGTTAAGAATATCATCAATAGTTTGCCAAATTTTTAATGTACAAAACGTCACATTTTAGTGTTTTTATGCAAATTTGGCTAAAATTTCAATAAAAAAAGCAGTTTTAGTTAAAATAAATCTGGTGAGGTATATAGTATTTTACATTTTCAGAAAGCTTTTATATCAGAGAACTGACTATGAAAAAATAAAGGAAATATGTCCGTTGGTTTTATTTTTATTTAGAAGAATATATATAAAAATTCACAGTTTTGGTATAGTTTTTGTATACATTTTGGTGAGATTTTATGCCCATTTTTGAAAATATCATTTTTGTTAAGTATTTAGTAACGAAATCTTTCTTATTTTTTAATGCCATGTTTTTTTTTCCAACAAATTTAGCAAATAGCGATGCTCTACCATAAGCTTGATCTCTGAAACAAGCATGGCGGCCCCCTATTTTTAATAAATATATCTTTAAGTTAAAGTCTAAAGTACTTATATGCAAATTTTTAGAAAAATCTGTCCGTTATAACCCCCCCCCCCCCCCCGCTCAAATGCCTTTAAAAAAACGTCACTTGTGAATACGACCGTTTATACGTATGTTTTGAGAGACACAGTGATAAATAAAGCAATCACATGCGTCACTTATCGATGCATTAACTTAATTTGCACATTTGATAGTACCGGTAAATGAATTTTGCGTGGAGTACTTCATTTTTACAAGATTTTCACAGGATTGTTTTAACATGGCATGTCAGACGTTGCAATATTCAATAACTATTAGCAATCCTAATGAAGTTTTAAGGGTGTTAATTATCGTCTTACTTTGCATGCATCGGAAAATTGGAATCGAGTCCGTCGCGTTGTCTATTTTGTCACTAAATTCAGATTAGATAATTTGTGTTGTGTTAAAGAGTGTAGTAACGTTTCATTTTACTGTTTTCAAAACTTTGCCATGTTTTACTTGGTAGCCGTATCGTTTCGACACAACCCCTGACAACGATGACAATGCTCAACATCTTCCGGGTATCACGGAAATGATGTTTTGTGAGCAAAATAAAACCAGAGCAGCTTGCAAGTAACTCTTATGATAGTAAGGGGTTGTAGCATTCAGTCATTACATTTTGGAGTAATGAAATTATAAATCTATTCAGTCAACAGCTACATAGTGGCGAATATAAACTTGATCAGCCCGCGGGATGATCGAGTACTGATGTCCTCTCATGACGGTCACATAAAATAGCTCCTTATTCTCAATGAGGCAAATTTGAAAATGGTATTCCTGGCAGAAATGAGAAAGAAAAGGTAAGATTTCAACGTTTAATTGCATAGTTTATCTATAATATATACTGTGATGGCATATATGGGCATGTTGCCTACATGTAAAATGTATACATGTCTACATAAAACTTGATCACTGTTTAAGCAACTCGCTTTTCGTCAGTACCCAGCACCGAAAAGCAAGTTCATACTAAAATATATTCGCTTTCGGTAAAAATCAAAGGTGTTTTGTATAACTGTTTTGTTATATAATATTTATGTATGTATTTTGTAATTGCGTGCAATTCGTAATGTTATTTTTTTTTTTTTATAGTTTTCGACTTATTAGGAACTAGACATTATCCTTTTCCGTTGATCTTCATTTTTTTCTCAACCTTTTAATAGCGTATTATTTCGATTACATAAAAATAATATAACATGTTTGTTTATTTGTTTACATATCCAGTATAATACTTTGTTTATGTATGATATGTCATGATATGTACTTGTAAAACTGCACTGTCTTGCCGTATATTATGAAGAACATTGTATCTAATGGGCCGACAGGACTTTTGAATTTGCATATAAAATATTTATCTAGACTATCTTTCATAAAACTTGATCACGGTTATTTCATTTGATATTTCAAATTTCGGACACTTATTTAAAAATCCCGCTACATTCACGACGCCATGTACGTCATAGTCAAATGTAGATTTGGCGAATGCACTAATATTATTGTATATTAAAGGCCCATTATATTTCATCATGATTCAATTTTCATGAAAAAGAAAATATAAAATAACATGAATATATTGTAGACTTACACAAATGGTACATAATATACAAATATCTCTTGAAAATTAACTGCTAAGCGCATTGAAAATGTTGATCAAATTACGCAATTTAGTATTTTAGATGGATGTAAAAATACTATCATTGTTTACATTTTGCATTGGCAAGTATTCCCGAAGGTAGTCTATAAGCGAAAATAATTGAATTTGAAAAACCTTTGTCGAATTACATTTTTTTATCTGCTACGTCACCAGTTTACGCATTCGTGATCCGTTAACGGAGACATACGGAATGTCTATGGATAATTGACCAGGATATGCGGAATATGCAAATTAGTTATTTTTGTAAACAATTGAATGATCTTTAGTAAAAGATTCTTTCTTATTTATGCATTTTAGTAACGTTGTCGTCAACAAGTATGTACAGATTGCATCTCGTAACAAATTTGTAGCATACACTGGCTTTTCTGTCCGAAAAATATACGCTGCTTTTGGAAGCATAATGGGCCCTTAAAAAGCATGTGTTTTGTGACAAGGCGTCAACAGCTTGTTAAATTACTTTTTTCCTATACAAAAAAAATACTGTGTCCTTACCTGGTAGTTTTATTGCATTTTTCGCATGTTTAACTTACACCCATATAATTTCGACTTGTACGCCAGAGCGTACAAGGTGAATCCCTGGCAACGCCTCTACTAGTCATATATTTTATCGCCAATAACCATGTTTTACATTTTTATGACAGTTTATGCACGAATTCAACCACTTGAAGCAATTAAGCACCGTAATGTCATATTATTATTTGCTCTTTTGCTTCAATCGGTTAAACGTCTCACTAACATTATGTTAGTCATATATGTTGATTTTGTCTACAGGAAACAAATGCAGTGCCACTTCATTGTGGTATTCCGCCATGAACATGTGACATGATATCACGAACACCATCATGACACAAAGCCAACCAGTCCATGGTCCTAATTCACCAATCTCCTAAGTCATTCTCAAAATTCTCAATTTTTCAGATAGTCAATTTCTTCTTAAAGCACGGAACTATCTAGTAAGTATCGCATGTTTAAATAAGTATACACTTTAATCTGTAAAATTCATACTTTTTTCTACACTTTTTTTTTTCTATAAGTTTTACAGTTTAATTTATAAATTTTACAGATTAAATTGTAAAATTCACATTTTTTTCTGTAAATTTTACAATTTAATCTGTAAATTTTACACATTAATCTGTTTAAATAATGGCTGTGTCTATCGGCACGACGGTCGTGCGGATAAGCAATCTTATCGGCATTACCGTCGTGCAGAAAAGGTTATTATCGACACGACAGAAAAAATAAATAAAGCACAACCAGAGCTTTCTTCTTTTTCTTTCTTTCTTTCTTTCTTTCTTTCTTTCTTTCTGTGATAAAAGACCGTTTGCTCAGTTCTGTCAGTGGTGATGTTTTATGACAAGGGTATCCTCAAAATAACTTTTTTGCTGATATCTTAAGTGGGTACCGGTACATACAATATATACCTACAACATATACCTACAATATATACCTACAACATATACCTACACATATACCTACATACACATATAACATATAATGACAATATATACCTACAACATATATCTACAATATATACCTACAGCATATACTAAAATATATACCTGCGACATATACCTGAAACATATAATTACAACATATACCTATTACATATACCCTCAATATATACCTACAAAATATACCTACAATATTTAACTACAGCATATACCTATAACATATACCTTCAATATATACCTACAACATCTACCTAAACTATATATTTACAATATATAACTACAACATATACCTATATCATATACCTACAATATATACCTACAAAATATACTTGCAATGTATACCTACAACACATACCGGTTCATACAACATATACCAGTATGTACAACATATACATACAATATATACTGGTACATACAACATATACCTACATCATATATGTACAATATATACCTACAACATATACTTGCAATATAACCTACAACTGTAAAATTTACAGAAAAAAGTGTTATTTTTACAGAACTTTTTACAGTTTAAACTGTATATTTACAGATTACTCTGTAAATTTTACAGATTAAAGTATCGAAAAAAAAAGTGTCAATGTTGCACTAATACGCTTCCGTAGTATGTTGATGTTTATTACTGAATATAATCATTTGAAAGGAACGATTCAAGAAGTTGAGTCTAGGAATGTTTATGTTAGTGTATTAGTAATGGATGAATGCAACAGTAATGGAGAAGATCAAAACATCTGGGTCACATCCCATTACCAAATGGTCTGAAATGAACCATACCAAATTCACCTAGGTAATAACAGTCATCATCAATAATCATGCTACATGTTTTACTTCTGCTGTACGCCAAAAAAGGAAATCCAAGGTGTTGCAAAGTCTTCAACTATAATTATGCTACATGCCTTTTGTGAGCATGGAAATTGTGACAAGAGGCTTAACTTCTACAGGATTTCTGATGCTTACAAGCACATTATGGGAAATACCTATTTAGTAATGGACTGAGCAAGTTAGAAGACATTTTAGCAAATGTAGGAAAAAGCGCAAGGGACATCAGTTTTTAACATGGTTGCCGCAAAGGCTCCAAAACGGTGTCATTACCCGGCCTCTGGTAGTTTGCGATATATATTAAATTGCTCTGTTGCACTGAAGAATGCTGGCTGATTATACATCTATATCATAAACATGGAATTAGGTATGTTTCCGGACAAGTTTTACTTAAATATGGCATTGAAACTGGATAAAATTAGAAATGAACGCAATGACATTCAAAACAAGTAAAATAGACAAAAAAGTCAGATATCTCATATTTGTGATGTGACCGAAATACCAGCAACTTCCAAATCACTATAACCATATATAATATTCACAGGGAACAGGTGTAGTCATCAGAAATGATTTACGATGATATTGAAGCTAGATCCATCCATGTATGAGACTGTGCTATCATGCAGCTATCTGCTGTATGAGTGACTGATAATCGGCCATAAATTAAATTCTACCAAACAGAATGTTTCGAAGGGTGCATCAGACGTCACTGGATTGACTGTCAGTGGCAACATTATGTTTCACTAATAGTTTTCAAAATATGATGGCGTAATTTCTTGCACGGTTAGAATTAAAAGGAAAATGTTTACTTACTGGTCACAATTCTAAGATCTTTGATCTTTCTATCAATATCAGTACCTTTGAAAATTTGGATCTGCTAATGCCTTTCAAAGACATTGTTGTAGGGTCTGTCGATACATTATATAAATTCTTGATAATTATAAACAAGAATATTGAGTATCAACATTGATTAATGAACAGAACAGAACAGAACAGAACTTTATTTTTTTCATTCTTAACGTGTACATAAGTACATTGTTGCATAATAGAAGAAACACATGCATTTTGTCACACTCATTCCACACTGGCAAAACATACTCTCAAGCGAACACACACACACACACACACACACACACACACACACACACACACTCTATATATATATGGTTTATTACGGACAGTATATAACTTGGCTTGACTATTACCGTCGCTTCCACAGTATTTCAATCATATAGCGACGTCCAGCTAATTAAAGGTGGAGGAAGACCCCGAATGCACGGAGGCATCCGGGTAGAACCACCAGCTGGAAGGCTTCCTCACATGAAAATCCGAATGACCCTGTCGGGATTCGAACTCACGCGGTGAGGGGCTGAGTGAGTTAAAGTCAGCGACTTTACCCTCTCGGCCACTGAGGCCCCTACAGACAGTATATATAAATATAAAGAGAAGAACTATAAATAAGCTAATTGGTTTAGGATAAATTAATTTCCCCAAATTTGTCCTTATGTATTAGCTAAATTTAATAAAACTAACTTTTTGGTAGTTTTCATCAACTCACAAAATTTTGCCATGCTCGGCCTTACATAATATCGTTTGTTTATATATTTTATCCTCGTATCAGAATAAGCACTACAGACACAAATAAAATGAAACTCGTCCTCTAAATCCCTTTTCGTGCAAAATATACAAACTCTCTCATGTGAGAGAATGTATGATACTTTATCTGATATTGAAAACTTTCAAAAACAGTTTCTCACAAACTGTCAGTACTGCTGATTTGACCAAACATAGTGAAATCACATCTTCCTCGGTTTGACAAACCTTGTAAAATTGTGTTTAGTTATGCCAGAGATTTTTAATTACTAGTTTTACGAAAATAAGGTTAGGAGGAGGGTGTAAAAATAAAAATAGAAGCCTTAAAATAGATTTTGTTTTTACTTTATTAAGTTAGAGATTAAACACAACATAATTATGTAAAACAGAACCAAGCCTGCACTTAGTGTGAGGGGTCTCATTTTTTTTTCAAAACCATAGCTTTCATACTTCCTTCCAACAGTTAAACACAGAATTTAACTGGCAATGTAGATTCTATATGAGCTTCAGGAAGGGCCACATCTTGTGCAATAGCAATAAAGCGTGTATACATATATTTTAAATATTCCATCATACCCTCTCTCATTTACTAAAAAACTGTCGTACTTGAAAAGTTAAATACAAAATACAGCTCTGAGTTGACAAACTGATTGTGATAGCATTTGCTGTTTTTTTAATAACAATAACAAATTTAACACAATCAACTTTCAAACAATTAAGCAACGGAGGCCCAAAATTCGTCATCATTTTTGTTTCACTATCGCAAGACTTTTCGACCCAAAACATAACGTGTCACAAATGAGAAAAAAGATACCGTCATTACCCATGTAAAGTGCTAATTAATACGTCTATTTTGATTTTTGAGAAAGGATATTGCCTATAATACTATATACAGTCAAACTTCGGTGACTCGAACACTGAAAACTGGAACACCATACATTACTCGAACACATTTCAAGGTCCCGACAAAACTGTTCTTTACTCTTTATTTTTCGACCTGGGATGAGTCGAACACTGATGGCTGGAACTTAATTTCCGACCCAAGGTTTAAAGTGCTATATGTAATTTACACGTATCGGTCGAACCAATTTAACGCCCTACATACGATGTTCGCTGACGACTTAATTGCAACCTGCTGTGCAATGCGTTTTTCACACATTGTGAGATTGGCACAGGCATTTATTAATTATTCTTATTAAAGTAATTTTCTAAATGTTACTTGTTTTCTTTTTGAGCTAACATTTATGTTATCTGATTGTGCTTTATTTGTGGATTATTTACAATAGCTTTTTTGCAAAAGAAAAAAGTAAACGGAGTATGCAGAAAATGTTACGACTTGCACATTGGCCAATGTATGTGTACATGTACGTGAACGAAATGAATATCATCGTTGAGGTTTGTGCTTTCATAATTGATTTTTCAGCTCTTTTTATGGTTAATATTTTATTTAAAGAAAAAATATTATACTTTTTAATACATGTATGTACATCATTATAACCACGGTTAGGTCGAATCACCGATGACTAGAACTAATTGCTGTTCCTCCAGCCTGTTCGAGGCACCGAATTTACTGTATTATATAGCTTTTTCTATTTTTCCCGACGCATTACCTCACCCACTAGTGAAGCCATATCGCTGATGTTGTTAAGCAGTATTCATACTATTTAGTGACAATAAAGTCTTCTGGTATATATACTTGCATGCACGTTCATTTGTTTATTATTTTAGTTGTATTATTTTTAAATAAATGCTTGCGAAATTACGGAATTGAAGGTATGGGAGGAGGGTATTGTTTTGGCGTTGTTCGTCCGTCTGTCTGACCGTCGGTCCGCCCCGAGTCATATCTTGGAACTTGTTGGTTTGATTTTATTGAAACTAAGCATGAATGTATATGATGCATTAAATGCCATCATCATTCACTCATGCATAATTGAGTTATGACCCTCTGTTACTTTTAAATACACATTTATACAAAGCTGATTTGTCACTCAAATTCCAAGGTCAAAACTCTAATTAAAATGTCATTATCTTTACAGCTTCATTCCAGTGATTTGCGTTGTTTGGCGGGGATATCAATTCAATGAATATGCTTAATTCACGTCACGACTGAAAAAAATAATTTTACTGTAAATAATGATGCATTCACATACAGACTAATTCGGCATTTGCATCGTCATTACTGTGAACTACTAAAAGATTATCAATTAAATGTTATAAATTTATCGATTCAATGCCACATCTTTCTTTTACAGTTAGCTCTGTCTGTTAAACGATAGTTGTATACTTCAGGTGACTAGTGGCAAATAAACGTAATGGTATCAACATATGAAAACTAATACTTGATTTGTCTTACGTTTTCATTTATCAAGCTACTCTGGTAAATGCATGTTGAACAATGGAGATGTGAATAATAACTAACGCCATACAAAAACATGGCGGGGTAGGACGACGAGGTAGGAATGCGTAATCCTTCCCTCCCACCACGAGATTTTTAACCGTTAACTTGTGGTGCGCACTATACATGTTTTTTTTTTACGAAGTATAAAACAGTGAATACAAATGTCACTTTTTTTTCTTCAAGATGTAAAACAAATGGGTGGCGGACAAATTAAAAATTATTATTTATTTAAGTATAATATGTGTACGGCGCTCCCGTTAAACAAGTACGTGGGCAAAAAAATGGTGAAAAGGATCATATCAAGGCCTGTATAGCATTTACAGCTAGCGGTAAACCGCAGTACGCTAAAGGGTCTTAGTATCATTTTCAAGGATAAATCTGTTCATGAAATTCCAAGAGCCACACCACTAAAACGAACCTAAAATGTTGAAATAGCTTTTTATTTAGTTTGTTCAGAAAAGAAGGGAAAATTAGGCTTAATCAGGTCCGTTTAGACAAGGTTCTACTGTATTGTAATTAAAAGTCAGAGAAGTTTGGCCGTACATTTGAATCTACCTCAGCAGGAAGGATAAGTAATTTTGTAATGCAACAACACATAGCTAAAGAAAACAAGAGGGCCAAGATGGCCCTAAAGACGCTCACCTGAGGACATTTGTGCTGACCAAGTTTGAGGAAGATTGAATCAAAATTGTGGCCTCCAGTGTGTAAACAAGGTTTTTCTAAGATTTGACCTACTGACCTACTTTTGGATCCAACCTGACCCATTTTAGAACTGGTTCAAGATATCACCAAGACAAACATTCTGACCAAGTTCGAGGAAGATTGAATCAAAATTGTAGCCTCTAATGTGTAAACAAGATTTTTCTAAGATTTGACCTACTGACCTACTTTTCAATCGCTTTTTAGGTCTATTAGATTAATGATCTTCGATAATTCGTTGAAATTTCTGAAGAGAATCGTATACCTACCAAACTGAAACCGGAAATGGAGGGCTGAATAGTTTCCTAATTTTTCATTGGTTAATAATATTATAACCTAAAACGACCGAATGTGATTTTATTACCAACAATACAATAACCTGTACTTTCATATCTTTCTTAAAGAAAACTTTTATTTAATATACAATTGACACAATATATTCTCTTAATCTTTTTATCATTTTATTTAATCGTAGATACTGATTTTAATATAAAACATATATCAAGTATGTAATTTAAAGTAAAAAGTGATTCAATCAAGGGCCAAATTTTAACCATTATCTTGTCATAATCTCTCAAACTAGTAATATTGCAAAATATTTTTTTTATGATTGGTCTATATGAATTATGTGGGTACGGACCACTAGACAATATTTCACATCAAATCAATAGATTAAGCTCTAGGTCTTTTCCTATGTAACTCTATGTGAAACAAGTGACCACTGGTGCGGGGTCATTTATCACCGTAAGGCTATGATTTGAACAACTGAGGTAATGAACCATTATATGATGCTACATACCAAAAATCTAAGCTCTAGGCCTTCTGGATTTATGGAAGAAGATTTTTAATGATTTTCCTATTTAAATCTATGTAAAACAAGTGACCCCTGGTGCGGGGGCATTTATCACCATAGGGCTATGCTTTGAACAATCTTGGTAATGAACCATTAGATGATGCTACATACCAAATATCTAAGCTCTGGGCCTTATGGATTTACAGAAGAAGATTTTTTAAGATTTTCCTATATAACTCTATGTAAAACAAGTGACCCCTGGTGCAGGGGCATTTATCACCATAGGGCTATGATTTGAACAATCTTGGTAATGAACATTAGATGATGCTACATACCAAATATCTAAGCTCTGGGCCTTATGGATTCACAGAAGAAGATTTTTTAAGATTTTCCTATATAACTCTATGTAAAACAAGTGACCCCTGTTGCGGGGGCATTTATCACCGTTTGGCTATGATTTGAACAATCTTGGTAATGAACCATTAGATGATGCTACATACCAAATATCTAAGCTCTGGGCCTTATGGATTAAGAAGAAGATTTTTAAAGATTTTCCTATATAACTCTATGTAAAACAAGTGACCCCTGGTGCGGGGGCATTTATCACCATAGGGCTTTGATTTGTACAATCTTGGTAATGGCCCACAAGATGATGCTACATACCAAATATCTAAGCTCTAGGCCTTGCAGTTTTGCAGGAGAAGATTTTCAAAGTTTGAGTTTTTAAAATCTATTTTTAGCTCCTGTGACCTACTTTTTCAACCAATCTGAATAATTTGTACAACTTTGATAGAGGGCATCATAAGGATGATTCCTGTGAAGTTTGGTCAAAATCCCTTCAGCGGTTCAGGAGGAGATGTTGTTTAAAGCAAATTGTTGACGACGGACGGACGCACGCACGGACGACGGACGACGGACAAAAGGTGATCACAATAGCTCACCTTGAGCACTTCGTGCTCAGGTGAGCTAAAAAAAAGACAAATACCGATAAAAATATTTAATACGTATTTTAGATCACAGACAAATAATTTGCCAAAATTTTCAAACTATCCGACTACAGGCTGTGGCCGTTCATACAGTAAGAATCCGCTAAAGGTCGAATATCCTCCCCAACCAACATAACTTGCATTCGAATCAGTATTTTGAACAGAAACATCTTGACCTTTTTGTAAGTTAACAATGATAGTCTGCGACGATGTAATCTCATTATCAAGATAAAGTTTCGCAGTAGTTCCTCCATTGACTATAATATGTGCGTATGTGTTCGAAACACTCACTAGAGAGACGTGGAAAACATACACGCCATCTACAGGAGCCACGAAAATGCCATGGCCATCATAATAACCGTTTCCAATGTTAGTAACCACGTGATTGAAGGGGATATCTTGATTGATTCCAATATGTTCAATGGTATCATCAAGTTTGGCAAAGAATGCGACTTCGTATTCAACATTTCGGCGAGAAACGTTTCTCAAAATTTTGTGATCTGTAAAATAAATAAAAATGAAGTCACTTATTTATAAGTTAATTTGATTAACGTTTATATGTAAGTATTTGGATTAATGTAATGTGCACTAACCATGTTAATTCTTTTTATAAAACTAAATTATTTTACACCAAAAGAAACTGTTATCAATCTCTTTGCATCTTACGGATCTCATTTGACCACGACGAGCTAAAAGGTGTACTTAGTGTAATTCCCAATCGCCGGATCTTAACGATTGCCTATTACGTGTCAGCAAATCTGTCAGCCATGTTTGAACCCATTAAATGGTATTAAAACTGAATTAAGTTTGAAATAAATGAAATATATAAAATAAACATATATTCTTCTTTAAACGATTACTCTTTCGATCTTTCTAATGTTTGAAGATAAGAATGTTTCTAACCTTTCACACTCTCCGAAATCTCCCGTCGTGATTTAAGATCTAGGTGCATGTAAATCCTTTGACCATGGTTGTTTTGTTTCATCTTTCCTTCTCTTGGTATTTTGTCCGAAACGGGAACCTTTCTTAACTTTTTGAAGTCGCCTTTTTCTGAAACTTCCGTTTTTTCTCTCACAGACTTTCGCGATCTGTTCGACGAATATTCATCTTTTGAGACTACCGGTGTACACCGCTTCTCCATCAAGGATAGTTCGTGTTTCAGCTCTCTGATTTCATCTTCAAATTACCTCTTGGTCTGACTCATCTCTTGTCGTAATTCTTTAATTTCAGCATCATAGCCTTTCGTTTTTTCGTTGACGGATTCATCAATGTACCGTTTTATTGATTCAGTTAATTTTGAATCGATTCCGTCTATTTCCTTAGAAATCTTCAGATTGTCTCCATGTACATCTACGAAAATGAGACAGCAGAAAAAAACAAAGACAACACGTGGTACCTCCTCCATGTTTCCTTTCTTTTCAATGAACTGAACTGAACTACGTCTTGTCTTATAAGTAGTTTTTTGTACAAAGTAGTTCGCTTGTATTTCAATACGCATCAATTGCTTACAAGCGTTATACAAATGGTTTTATTAAAACCTAGGTAGATAGTGGCGTAAGTGCAAGTAATGAGATGAACTAGTTGCGCACTAAAGTTCTTTATCTAGAAAACATACATGAATAATACGCGTTCTCTATTCATACACCAATAATACATGTTATTTTGTTAAAGGCGGATGAGTAAATCTGATAAAATAGAGTGTACTACTATCAATTTATTATATCATGCTTATATTCGTAAAGGTTTCATACTGTTTGATTAAAATTGGCAGTTTTCTTTCGATCGAAATACATTATTTAAAGAGAAAATAGAAACATAATGTTGACACTGCCTCATAAAACCCCATCACGTAAAATAATTGTCCATTCATTGACAAGACTTATGTAATATGTTGATTTTAGATGAATAAAAAGATGAGATCTCCTCGAAGTGATACAAAAAAAATAAATGAATCAAATCTGATTGGCCACCTTTAAGTGAAAACTTAGCCGTCTGAATCTTATCTACATTTCGGTTGCCCCGTCGTGATAAAGGTTTAACACAAAATCTCAAACTGATATGAATGTTTCCATATATGTGTAATAGTACATGCATTATAGACAAACCAAGTATATACTTTTTCCACTATTATCTGTTTCAACAGCATACTGAAAACTCACATTTAAATTTATAAAGTCGTTAATTAAGTTCATATGAAAATATACAAACGTTTGTTTCAACAAGCACTTCTGAGCGTTTATATATCAATTATCATATACAACGCGGTCTACTACGTGTAGAATATACTTTGCAAACTTAACTATTAATAGACAAAACTCATGTATTCAGTATGTTTATTTTTATTTTTTTTGGTCGTAAAATTATTATTTGCCCCCCTCCCTATCTTATGAATTACAATGCTTTTCCTTAATATTGATTTGCAATGATGGTATTTTTTCAGTTCACCTTTTATGATATATGAAATATGGCCTTAATATTGCTCACTTCATTGTTTAATTTTGATGCTTTAATGTTTATGATTTATGTATAAAACACAAATTCTTTGATACAGCTTAAAACCAGATGGGTCTAGCTGTAAACTCTAGTGTCGGTCACATTTGAATGTTCTGAGTGAAAAATGACACTGATATATGTGAGCTTACAAACATTATTGTTTTACAATGAACATAGAATAGTGTTTTTTGATTAATATTCAAGATACACTTTTTCCGACAATTAGTCTGCGGCCGTTCATAAAGAAGGTCGATTATCCGGTACTTTATTTAAAACTGATATGTCTTCCCCTCTCAGCAGTGTTACTTTGAAAGTTTGTAAAAATTGAATGACTGTTAGGGATCAAGTTTGGCTACAGTTTGTCCACTGACCAGCACATGAACCCAGTTTGTGCAAAATGCATTAGTTCATCTGTATTTCTTTTAACGCTGAAAGCCAACAATGTTTTTAACCTGTTATTTTATTCTTTTCACTATTTTTTGGCTAAATCAGTACTTTGCGCCTTAGAAGTCATGATTTTTTTTCTCGCGCTCTCTCCCCCTCAATGGGATTAAAACCTACAACCTCCAGATCAGTCATGTGCACTATCACTTGACAACCGCGCAATCCGCATAGACACTAGCTTATTATAATACATAGTTTGAGCTAATGTATTCTATTTCTTGAACGAGTTGATTCAGTTAATATTAACCGACCTCAGTGGTGAATTTGTTACATACTTTGTACTAAATTTCGTAGATACCCACTCAAAAACTCGTTGCACCCGGAAAGGTCCTGTGCGAACTTTAACCGGTAACCTACTGAAAGAGTCGTAATGCTTTATCACTATACTATAGTATATTCTAAATGTATACTCATTTGATCTTTATTCGTCATGAAAAAAAAAAGTATTAAATGAAATGAAATAGATGTGTCGAGATACTATAATCAAATTTTTTTTTATGATAAATGGTCACTAGCAATGAGGGTGTTTTGCATCAACCTGGAGTACTTCCTGGGAGATCTCGATGACGAGCACGCACTGTGTCTCTGCATGCCATTGCTTTAAATGTTTCTGTTTTGTTCCACACCTAATGTTTCGTGAATAGGAGAAATTTCTCTAATTCTTCCCTTGCTATCTGTATCATCATGCTTTATGTCTTTCTTAAGACTTCCTTGATACGATCGAATAACCATCTTTGGAGGCCATCCTTTTTTGTACTGCTTCTTCATCTAGGATTGACAAAGTTTCAGTCACTCTAAAAAAATATCTTTTTCTGATCATCTTTTGTCGCAATTTTATTTAGCAGATTTAGTGACAGTTTCATTAATGTACATTTTATTGAATCAGCTACTTTGATACCTTTAATTTCTTTAAGAATGTCTTTAGAGCACAGACATTACCTCTCATACAGGGGCAAGTGTATACTTTGTGTTTGATTGTAATCAGTATAAATATGTTCGGCTTTTCATTGCAAGACTCTGGTGCAAAGTACTTATCGAGTTAAAATAATGTTGATGCAGAACTTGCACGTATGCTTTGTTCACTGGAAAAACATCATTTCTTTTATACTCTTTTAGGTGCCAGAAGTTTCATTGTTTTAGCTGATGACAAGCGTACTGACTTTCTGCGTCTCTCGTATTTATTTTTATACAAGTGTCTGAGTCGGACAATATAATATTAAGTTTGTCATGAAAGGTCAAATTTATTGACTTTATGTACTGTACGAGTTGAATTCTATGCTGAAAATAGGTATGTAAAATATGTAATATATTTAGTCTGTCGTGAATAGTCAAATTTATTGACTTTATGCACGTACGAGTTGAATACTACTTAATCTGCTGAAAACAGATATGTAAAATATGTAATATAATTATTCTTCTTGTTTACATGTATGTATAAAATATGCATTTAATATTAATATATAATGTATGAATATACATACATATCTTTCTCTCTTTCTACCTCTCTTTTGATTCTACTCATTATGCATTTATTTGCCTGATTTTTTCCTTCTCTCTTTGTACATGTTTATGCATATCATCATACAATGGTGGAAATAAAGATATTGAATTGAATTGAATTGAATCTTGACGTATTTTGTCCGACAGATTTATCGGTGTTAGAAATTTCTATCTAGCACCACTGGTTCAAAACATTTCACTTTTTACGGCTTCTTTTGAGATCCAAACCAGTCAGATTTATAATATATTACTACACCACTAAAAAACATATTCCTAAAGATTAAGTGATTTTGTTTGCCAAAATAATTGGTTTAAATATTTGAATAGTTCTGAACTATATTATCTCCACAGCTTTTATTCATTTTCATTATTTTGTATTTTGGTAACGTTCAACTTCACATAGAAATATATTGTGTTTGCGTTGAGTTATTCTACAAAACTGGTGATATGTTCGGCCCAGAGCATTTCCACAGGCATTTTCAAAGTAATCAGGTTGAAAATATGGTACATTCCGTCTTCCGTATAGGCATACAAAGAAGACCCCCCCAAACTAACTGCAGATAAGGCATTTAGTTCCATTAGATAAAGACTGTTTTCTACAATTGAATACATGTACATAAGAATGGAAATTATAGGTCTGTTTTTCGTTTGCTTTCTTTTTATTATACCTAAAACATGCGGATTTGATCATAACCGTGTAATAAGTGACTATAGCAAAACTAACGAAGATGTAAACGAATATGTTGAACATATCATTGGTGCTCTTAACAGACAGCATGAAAGCGACATCAAGCGTCTGGAAGCAAGCATGGCAGCGACTAAAATTGAACTTCAGGAGAAATTGCACAACATTGAAGAAAAAATTGCTACTGAAAGAATGCAGTGTAAATCTCAAATAACCGAATTAGCAAGTGAGGTATCGGCACTAAAACTGGAGCTAACAGAAAAGATTAAAAAGCCCAATGAGACGATAGCTTCGTTTCAACACTCAGATGAAATAACAAGAAACCAGTTCTTTAATCGGTCAAAAGGAAGGCGAAATGGTAAGTATGTCGGTATCAAATGTTTTTAAAAATACCTTTTGTTGTACTCAAAACCTCGGTAACTTCCTGTTAATGCTTTTCACTATAAACTTAAATGACAACGAACATTCTTGTGGTTATATTGAATGCAAAGCTGTTTTGTTGCAATTTCGCTTCAATACATTTCATAGAATGAAACATGCCTTTCGAGATGTAATCCTAAGCGTTGGCTAGACCCGATGATGTTTCTGAATTACATTGGTGCCCATTTTGTTTTGTTTGATTAAGTTAGGAAGAGTTAATAATGAAAGATATTCTTAATCTAATGTGTTATATGAATTATAGTAATATTTTGCCATTTTCAGTGCACCTGGTCAAAAAGGCACCATTCAATGACGTTGAAGGCCAGGCTGCTTTCTTTGCAAGTCTTTCATCCAGTGTACGTCACCTAGGCCAAAATCAGGATATTGCTTTTGATCACGTGATCACAAACGTCGGAAACGCTTATAATGGTAACCATGGGGTGTTTGTTGCCCCTATGGACGGCACTTATGTGTTTAGCGTCACGTTGAGAAATCTTGGAAACCACACGTGGGGTCATGTTGTCGTTAATGGGGACGTCATTGCTAAGCTTCACGTGAGGGAAGACGCCACGACACAAATGGTAGTCGTTAACCTTCGCAAAGGTCAAGACGTATCGGTGAAGAATACGGGACTAGATAGAGCAATAGGAGGGGACAGGTATTCAACATTCTGTGGATTCTTGCTGTATGAGCAGAACATCGAACCCACGGCCATTATTGGATAGCTACTAGAAATCTTTATAAATTCGACATTGTTATTATTTTGCTTGTAATACTAGTAAATTCTGACTACATATGATCGCAAATGATCATTTATCTTTTATACAATTATGACGTTAGGCCGTTCCTATTGTAAATGCCATTTTTAAAGGTCATCATACTTAATTACTATATCCCTTATCAAGAATACATTGTTTAACCCTTTTTATACGAATAGTGTGCACAATTTCGATAAGCGAGAAATCAGATAATGAAAAGATAAGACTTTTAAGGCGTTCCATGTTGGGACAAGCATACGTTCTCTTGTTTTGTTTGGCTTTTATATATTTTACATTGATACGTTTTGCTCCATCGATATCAGAAAAAAAAAAGGAAAATGATGAAACAATTAACACGATCTTCAGTAGATTTGTCTTTCATTGAATTTTATAATCTTATTATTTGGTAATTCATTTGGACAATTTGTGTTGAATGTCACTTCTTCTAATATCATTTATCACCACTTTTTATGCACGTTGTTATTATCATCATAAGAAGCAATAACGATTCTTATCGAAATTTTCAAGTCGGATTGAAAGATAAAGATAACAATTTTTTTTAATTAGTATTGAACACAAATTCAAACAAGAGTGACTTGTAACATATGTACTCTCTCTTACATACCACTTTAATAGTAACATTTACTCCATGACTGAACTTGTGACAGATTAGTAATGACTCATCTGTGACGTCATTTGTCATGATCATCAACATCCAAAAAAAAAAAGAAAAAAAAAAGAAAACCAACAACAAACAAAAAAACAACAACAACAACAACAAAAAAACAAACAGAAAATATTCATCATTAATCAGTTAAGCGTCAACTTAATTTTAATTTATGATTTAGGCAATGCATAGATACTGTAAGAATTCAAAATAGTATTTTTTCCGACATTCTCATGCACAAAGTATTGGTCCAACCCATAGGGAAGACATCCTAATATCAAAAGACTTATTCTACTAGACAGAAAAAAACATTCATAGAAAATTAAGATAGGTTAGATGATAGATTATCAGTCGAACATATACTGTTTAAATAGTTTAAAATGTGATCTTGATCTTTTAGGTATAACCAACAATCAATAATGGTTTTCATTTCTAGTTAAAAACACTCATTATACACAGTTTTAGGTCAAAGGGCCTATTAGAGCTTAAGTTATTAGACAGAATAGGCTTACTTTACAATGTGTTTTTAAGAGTTAAACGTTTGACCCTGTGACCTTGACCTTTGTGGCACCGATTCCAAAATAAGCTTGGATTTTCTATTAGTCATAAGCAACGCTTGGTATCAAATGGTCAATTAAATCTCAGTTATCAGACGGACAATGCTTACATGACAAAGTGTTTTTGAGAATTTAACATGTGACCATGTGACATTGAAGTTTAAGGTACACACCCCATTATAAAATTAAGCCATAAGCTTCTATTGTACAGAGTTTGAAACCATAGTGTCCTTTAGAACTAAATTATCAGTCGAACAATGAATGCTTGGCATTGTGCTTTTTCAGAATTTAACATATGATGTTATGACCTTGACCTTTAAGATACAGACCTCATTTCTACTAGTCAGAAGCAAATTTGTACAGGGTTTAAGACTTTATGGTCAACTTGAACTAAAGTTTTCAGTCGGATACGGTTTGGTCCCCGGCATATGCAAAAAAATATGCCCTCATTTTCTTCGAAGCGGGGGTATAACAGGTAATACAAATCACTCTTGATGGAACTGACGGTCATTATTAAATAAAGAATTCGGAGTACCTGGAGAAAACCAACATACCTAGACGCACAAACTCAGGACATTCAAATTGTTTAGAGCATCCCGACGATAAAATGGTATTATTTTCAACAATATTTTTTCCGAATACAGAAAGATATCAATATCACATTAGTGGTACATTGTCAAGCATATGACTAAGACAAATGTTACCGCCTTCTGAGAAAGATGGAAGGAATACCAGCCAAAATTGTTTTCTTACTGTTTATATGCCTCAGCACACTGCATATTTTTTTTTATTTTATGCAGGAAACAATCCTTTTTCTGATTTATACTATCACTGCAACATAATTTAAAACTCGTTGATATTGCTTCATGCTTTCATAGACAAATCCTTATTTCTGGAAATAATCATTTCATTTTATTAAATATAAGTAAATTAAATAAAAAAAAACAAAACAACAACAAAAACAACAACAAATAACGCTTAAAAATACAGATGACATAAAATTTGCTATGTACATTGTATGTCGAAATTTCAGTATCT
This sequence comes from Solen grandis, assembly GCA_021229015.1. NCBI lineage: Eukaryota > Metazoa > Mollusca > Bivalvia > Adapedonta > Solenidae > Solen > Solen grandis. The sequence goes on along the minus strand of CM037791.1, from coordinate 48,881,599 downwards.
AAGTAATAAAATGAAGTGAAATGATTTGAAAAATAAATTGCCGTTTAATTAAGAGAGAGAGAGAGAGAGAGAGAGAGAGAGAGAGAGATGTTATGGTGTATACAAGTATTTATAAGATAAAGTTAATACAGCTGAACTTTTCTTAGCAGACACCTATACCAGGTAGTATACATATTTTAATGATATGAAATTCTCAAAATTTGTATGTTTATCATATAGTTTACAGGTAGGCGTTAAATAAAAAAAAACTACATATGAAAATATTAATTATTAAATGCTGAAACGAAGAATAATTGTTATATATAGTGTTATTTAAATTACTTATTTCTCATTCTAGGATACACTCAATATTACTAAGTATAGAAAACTCACTGACTGCAATGAAATAAGTCACAATGGGAACAATATTTCTTTGGTATATTCAACACACACACACACACACACACACACACACAGGTAACGTTGTATCTATTTAAGAACACATTCATATGCATTGCAATGTATATTTAATGTATATTCCTTCTTGAAATTGGAGGTTATGTCTGATAAACACAAGCTTTGTTGAAGTGCTTCTAGTTAAAATATTTCTCAAACAATATACACATCAGTTACGCAAAATATGCCGCCTGTGTTTACTCATTTATATACCCATTTAAGACTGCCGGACTTCTACCAGCGGATAGCAGCCATTTCCAGCTGGCCATAATCTGATTAACCCACTTTGATTAACCCACCTTGATTAACCCACCTTGGATTTCGAATAGGTGTGAAAAACTTACACGAACCACCACTCCCGTTTCTTTTTAAACATAAACATGGGCACTTACCCGGTACGACTGAAATAAGAACATTTGGTTACGAAATCTATAATAATTGAATTCGAAAAAAATGTGTATAACATAAAACTAGGAAAGAGATAAAAGGGGCCGAAAAAAAAAAAATGTTATTACGAAGGATTCGTTTTGGTTTAATGATAACGGTTTGGCGAGGTCCATCTGTACGTCTATGAATTATAATTGAAAGATGTTTGGCAATGATTTATATTTACCTCATCAGGTAGGGTATTTTTTAAATTAATAGAAAGAAACTCATTTAAGTTTGAGGTGAGGGTTGTTGTCCAAACACAAAATATCTAGGTTTATAGCTAAATTAAAACAACAACAACAAAAACACCCCCCCCAAAAAAAAACTCCAACAAAAAAACCCACAAACGAACAACAACAACAACAACAACAGATTAAACAGCTTTATCATATTTAAGAGGACAAAATTTATCAAAATAATTGGCCAAATCTTCAAACTATCCGGCTACAGGCTGTGACCAATCATACAGTAAAAATCCGCTGAATGTTGAATATCCTCCCGAACCAAGAAAATTTCTATCGGAATCTGTGTTTTGAACAGATAC
>CM037791.1:48854397-48880091 GCA_021229015.1 Solen grandis | reverse complement strand
GTGACAAAAATTCATAGACATATAATCACCCAGTGGCAAGATATGGAATATGGCTATTAGGATGGGAAGGACTTAAATGAATTGCAAGGAAACTGAGAATGCACCATAATTATGTCAACTACAAAAAAATATTGAAATAAATCTTGGGGCCCTTTGTTTATCCATACTATAATGGACTTAATGTTATAATGGACCGTGTCATAATGGCTTTCGTGTTATATTGGAGTGTTTAGAATGAATGATGTATTGTATACCTCATTTTGAAATATTTCTGGATAAGGAGTATTCTTGGCAACCGGAATTAAAGTTATTTTTGGGTACATGTAAAACATATTCAGATATTCAATAAATATGTTTCATTTTATAATGAACTCCATTTCTTTAAAAAAATGATAAGATAGCACTAGTCGTCAAAAATCATGTTTTCTATGACCACGCGTCTCTAATACTGCACACACCAAATTTCCTAAATTGAAAGGAGATCTCCCCACAATAAGTAATTTTGATTAAAATATGTGCCTAAAAAAGGATTCACAATAACATTCCAGGTGAGATCCATTTACCAAGATTATAAGTTGACACTGCATCGATTATCATGGAATCCAAAGACGGACACATTGGTATAAATGGCAGCTGGAGACAAACAGTGGAAGTTCCTAGTGCTTTAAACGACAGTTTCTTCTTAACTGAGTCGGATGTGGTATCTCCTAGCCCTAGCGCGATTGACACATTTAACAAAGATATTGAAATAGAAAGCAACGGAATCCAATCTGACAAGTATATATATGACGGCGTGAAGGAAACATCATCGACTAAACAATGTCAGTCTAACGAGTCATCCAGCTCCAGTGATCTGAGAAATGTTTCACCAAATATGGTTTACTCCGATGGAAAACACAGCCTCAGGACAAGTTCAAATTCAGCAAGCCGTGGGAATGGTTCTGCTAGTTCATCTCGGTACACAAGACGCTCGTTTCCGGAAATACAACACCAACTGGAAGTAAGCTGTGACGTTTGTCAGAGGACGGCACCCTTGACGCAGGCTCGGTATTGCCGACAGTGTCTGCAAAAAATGTGCGGGGTGTGCCTCAAAGTACACAGTAACATGGCCATGGCGGAAAGCCACTGCACGGAACCCGTGGTGAGTTGTGCACAGGGTTTCTAGGTTGCGTTAGATAGCCGATATTTTTCAAAACGCTTCGAAGCTTTTCCTATGCATTTATAGGAAAACGCTTGGTGTTTGTGCAAAGTTTCGGGAATCGTAGATAAAGAATAAGAGGATAGGTCCTAAGCTTAATATTGTCTTTAGATCCATTCAAGGCAGATGCTATATATAGATCAGCAGTCCAGGCATGAGTTTATCTAAGCACCATAGCGTCAAATAAATCCTTTTAAAATGTCAATATGAAAATGGTCACTCTAAGTATCCCTACTCCAAGTTTCTTTAAAAATAGTACTAAGCTGCTCCATATGAAATAACAAGAACAATATATGCATCGTATAACTCCGTGTAAACCGCACTAAGTAACTCACCACAAATTTTTATAGAGAGTGTGACCTTTGCACAGACCCAAGCCTAAAATGTACAACATTACTTTTACTGGTATTAATCACGACAAGGCATTGGATGGACACCAGCCATTGCGCACAGTCATCATGGTCCGATGTGGGTTCGAATCCCGGTAGGGACTTCGGATTTTTCATTTGAGGAAGCCTTCCAGCTGGCTTGCGGTAGGTCGGTGGTTCTACCCGGGTATCTCTGTGTACTCGGGGTCTTCCTCCACCTGTAATTAGCTGGACGTCGCTATATCATTGAAATACTATCGCAGCGACGGTAAACCCCAAAATAACATCATGGATTGAAAAAAAAATCATTATCATTTTCAGTGAACATGACAATATCATCAGCATAGATAAATCTAACATATTTTAGTACATTTTTAATTGATGTTGCAAGGGCATTGATAAAGATTTTAAGCAAAACGCCAATGGCGTTATCACTTACTCAGCATACCATTAACACGTACATATCACGAAACAACCAGAGTGTGATTATAGGATTGTGTTAGATGGTCCAACGTAAGCTAGCTTATGCCAAAGGTTGTATCTATTGATAGAATCGAACGCTTTTCCATGTTAATGAAAGCGAAGAAACTAAAGCTAGACAATGTTTTCTTCTTATTGGTGTCAATGATATAAGTTAAACAAAGGGGTCTGGCACGAAAGGTGAGTTTCATCTGGTATACGTGTAAAGTGATTTATGACTAACCTTTCTGGTCATGCGCTTTTTAACGAAATCCGTTCTGATCTTTAACTTTGCAACCATTATCATCCGTCCATTTTACATTTCTTTCATTTAAAATACTGCTATAGAGTTTAAACATTGCTGAGACTATTAGGTTATACCTTGAGATAAATTTGACAACAATACTGCATCTGAAACCAATATACTCTATTTCAGCGCTTAGGAATACAAAGATTATTTCTGTCTGATGCGGAGTAATTTTTGTTTGGTTTAGTCTTTTAAATATGTTTTTAAATTGAAGTCTCAGATATGACAGAACCGACGCGACGCATTGCTTTTAGGGCTCCCGTATTAATTTAATTTTTAATTAGGACGTTTTGTATATATTCTATCTGTAATTCCAACTTTAATTCATATTAATTATTTGACTAAAAACAGTAATTCTTTTTGTAATTTATTTCAAAGTTTTAATTTTATTTATCTAATCAAACGGCTAGGGAAGTCTTAAGAAATATTTAGTAACACACATATATACACGTAGTTAATATGACCACTCGGACACATTACAATATTGCTGGAATGCTGAAATACTGAAATACTAAATTCTACAACAGCAAAACATTAAAATTAAATGTGCAAGAGCTAACTGATACGATAAAGATCTGGGTTTTCTGGGTTTGTTCCATATGTTTAATAACATTAGCAAATAAAATACCTGTATACAAAAACATAAAATCATTCTTGTTTCCAGTGGCCTTTCAGAAACATCATAGAAAACAACATAACCAGAGGTCTCGCAGAACGACATGGTACAGTTGTTGAGGCAGCGAAGTATTTGCTTGAAAAGACAAGCTTACAAATTGCTGCCAATGTCATGAAAGGAACCATCGACGTTGGGACAAATTGTGCTGAAATTATGCCTCTTGCTGCGGAAACGATAGAATTGTTAGATAATGACGAGGGGCGACAGCACGGAGTGTATAGGTTGATTTATCGTGGATCTTTACAGTGGATCTTCTGTGGATCGTTTGCTGTGATATTATACCGGTTATTTCTGGATAACTTAAAAGGTCTTCTTGCAACCTTCGATGGCGTGGCTGTCAGTGCCTGCATTAAAGGTCAGTTTAAGATTTTATCTTGGGATGCTGAAACAGATTCCCAAGACACATTTGGAAGTACGCACAAAGAAACAAATGTTGCACTTGAAGAGCTTAACTCACCGGATGAAAATATTATTTTGGGCAAAAATGTTGCTGCGAACGATAAAGAAAAGCAAGTCGATTACGTTTTGATACAGTGTGATGACTTAGACGAATATACGGCAGTTGGAGATATCATTGATGACATTCAGGACGATATTGAAAACTTGCACAAAGCGGAGGTGACCAGGCCGAAGAAAGACGAATTAAGGATACGTATCTACCTTATGGTGAAAGAAAACAATTCTAAACTGTTCTGCATGGTTGAGGACCTCGGGTCTGCTCTTAAACTTGTTATTAAAGGAAAAGATCAAGACGAAGTAATGGAAACGAAGCAAGAGTTTCTTAGTCTCTTCTGCAAAGGTATGTATAGTATTTTCCAGCATCTTAATACTTCTGACCACTCATTCTTTTTTTATTTAGCTTAAATAAGCTGGCTCAAATTCCACCAACAAGATGCGAATATATTCACCATTCTTGCTTTTCAAAATATAAAATTGATGTAAATATTCATCTACTAATCATTTTGTTATGAAATAAAATTTAGGTATTTTAGGGAAATGAGTTTGAAGAAATTCTAACTTAGCGCTGAGTAAGGATGGTTTAATTGGGGCTTTGTCGTTTTAAATAAAAAATGGTTTACGTGTCAGGAATGTTCAACTAGTGTTGCTTCTGACAAAATAAAAAAAGTTAAAAGCAATTTAAAAGCAACTTCGAACCCCTTGGTCAGCATATTTTATGACCATTCCATGCGTAATGTACTGATCCTACCGACGAGTTGTTGAAAGAAGATACGACCAAAATGTGTTCAATTTCAGAGTGCTCTGTGTGTGAAACAGAGAGCGACAGACCGATGTATCTTGAATGTAAGCACGTGCTCTGCCAAGCCTGCGTGCGTCGCTCCACTAACCTGAATGACGGTATGGAGTGCAAGCTGTGTGCTGCAACTCGTCTGAGCACTCCAATCCGATCCCTGAAAGTGCAGTGTATCGATCATATAGATGATCAAATGGGTGGTAGGCAGACCAACCGGAATCATCCCAGCAAGACCAGAGCCTTGGAGAAAAACCGTAAGGTAAGATATTTATTAACTAATATAAGATGAAAAGTGGATTTGTTGAAGAAAAAAAAACGCAGTAGCAACAACAAAACGTGCGACACATTGTGATCGAAATTGTCTTCAGTATTGATCACCAAACCCAATTGTTAATTCAGTCACAAACTGAGAAAGGCACCTTTTCCTTTTTCAGTAAAGCCTCTCCTTTCCATTCTCAAGTAATATTACCTTTCTTTTTGCCATTCTCGACGAACTATCAATTTTGATAAGACCTGAGCAATATCAAGGACGCGAGTGCAACAAGAAGTATTTAGCACGAACTTGCTTACTTAACTTACCATTCATAGCTAGGTCAACTGATCATGAACAACCACGTGTTCTGCAATGCAAACTAGGTCAACCATTGATTTCTTTTTTTATCCACTGGTAGAAAAATACAGTTGAAAATTTAAACAAGACTGAATTATTTTATATATAATCATGTATTTTGTAACATTTTATTGTAAAATGGTGAGACTGAAGAATATTTCTGTCTGTTAAATGTTCCATATTCATGAATGATAAATATCCATGAATGACAAGTTGTCCATATCATTGTTTGATATAAAGTCCATTTCAGTGAATGATAAATTAAAATGATAAAAAATTATAGATTGTTAATCCATATCTATGAATGCTCATATCTATGAATGAAAATTGTCCATATCCATGAATATTAAATTGTCCTAGAATTCTAGAATGTTAAATATACATGAGTTTTAAATTGCCCATATTCATGAATAATAAATATCCATGAATGATAAATTGTCCATATCCATGAAAATAAATTGTCCATATCCATGAAAGATAATATGTCCATATGCATTAATGATAAATATCAAAGAATGATATATTTTTCATGAATGATAAATTGTCCATGTCCATGAATGTTAAATATCGTTCCATACCCATTAATGATAAATTGTCAGAGGTGTAGCTAAGTTAATTTTGATGTTGCGCACAAACCTATATTTTCTCATTATTTTATTCAGGCTATCAAAAGTTCAAAACTTATGCTGCGTACTAACGTATCGATAGCTACGCCTCTGCTTGTGATGATATATTTACACATTTTGACGAGTGGCATGGTACTATCTCGAGTCAAGGAATTTTTAATTGCTCTAGATTTATCTAGAGCTAGACCATTTCATAAAGATTAAAGTCGCCAGCTATGATCTTAAAATAAACTTTGAGTAATTAAGGTAATGACGTAAGATTATGGGTTACAAATACAACGCGATAAAAGTGTTACAGAATTGATTTTAAAGCAAAAATATCGCAGAATGATAATGATTATGATGATGGTGGTGATGATAATAAACACACTATATTTATTTTATTCCAGTCTTCAGCCATTGTTTCTGCTCCGCAAAAGACGACAAAGGTACCGAAATTCCTTTTGAATAAATGGCGCCGCATGACTGGCGGAGTAAGACGATTAAGGAGTGTGCTGGAAAACGAATTCGGTATCCAGGTCGGTGGAGCAGACGACAGTCTAAGGATCTACGGGGCAGACCAGGAAATACTCGAGCTTGCCGTGCACACGTTAGAACACATGAACGAGAAATCTTCAGATGCAGGAGTGAGCAGACGACTCATAAATAAAAGCGTCGAGTGGCGTTTTAAGCGTGCATGGGCCAAAATTGCTCATTTTCTCTTCCAGAAAGATTTGGTGAACATAAAAAAGAAGCATAAGTCCGTTGTCGTTAAACCGTTTCCACTGACATTCCCAGACTATGTTGACGTGACGTGCAGTTACGAGGAATATATAGGAGTTAAGTACGATATAGACGAGTTGGAGAACGATATTCGCAATTTGTACGAGGACGAGTACATTCAGCCTAGAAACTTTTATTACAGCCACAAAGTAAAAGAATTTCTAGAAAGCACGAAGTGCAGTGGCGATGTGTTTTGCCAACTGGAGTTAAGAAACAATTTAAATGTGGTCGTATTTAAAGCCAGGCACAAGAGGTTCATCACAGCTGCGAAGGAAGAACTGGTTAATTGGTGACGTCATTCTTGGAAATGAATAGAACAGAACTTTATTTGCAGTAGTTAAGGAACAGCATAGAGAGAGGACGGGGCGTAACTGGGGAAATTGTACGCAATGGCGTGCTTGCGTATGTCTGGATAACCTGACTGATAGAGTTCATTTGTACTTAACTTCTGTAGCATACATTTGGACCACTGAATGTACCCCAAACCCCGCTGCAGTGGATTAGCTCCGCATTGATCACTGCCACACTGACTTTCCAAGTTACCATGGTATGCGAGAGACTTAAAATGTGTGACTCAATCCTATTTTTTTCCCAACAAATTAAGCTTGTCCACTCCTACATTATATCCGATATTCCTTTTTTAATTTAAAGTTTTACTTAGATTTAGATCTACGAGTAGTTTTTCGTCAGAAAACCATTTATCATTTAAAGCGACAGCTCAGTCGTCATGAAATAGAAAATTAATAATGATGAATAACGCCAACAACATCAGCAGCAGCCAAATGTATAAACCTTGGTTAAAATAACATGCCATCTGTCTACGGCGTGATAATGCTTTGTGGTTGCACTTAGTATGTTTCAAGTAGACAGAGTCTCTCTGAAATACTGTCGGCGGAACGTAAAACTCAATAAACAAACATCTATAACGATTGAATCATTATACCCATGTTATCGTCTGTTTATATACACAGTACCGGATGAACGGATTATTGCATGATGGGGAGATTTAATTGGTAATTTTAACCAAAGGTTAAAACTAAAATCATGGTTAACTAACCCAGTGGTTAAGCTGTTTTATACAAGAGGATAACCAAGGTGGTTAAGTTACCAACTTGGTGAAAAGATAACCATGGCATGATTCCTCATCCAGTCACATTATCCTGACACCGGGCCAACCAGTCCTGGAACTACCCTTGTAAGCTGAGCGCTAAGCAAGGAACTATACCTGTACCATTTTTTCCTACTTAAGTATGTGGCGGCCGGGGATCGAACCCGTGACCTCCCGCTCCCGAGGCGGACGTTCTAACCACTTGGCCAGGGATCGAACCCATGACCCCCTGCTCTCGAGGCGGACGCTCTTACAACTTGGCCACCGGGAATGGTGTTGAGATTCTAGAAGCACGCATAATATTGTAAGTCAAACTCATTCATAAAAGAAACGCAAAAGGCAATGTATGTTAAATTTAATACCAGTGCGAAATGTAAGTAATTAAAAAAAATGTGTGAATAAGTTATTTCAAGTGTTTCAGCATCTTTACCATACAAAACGAGAGAGAGAGAGAGAGAGAGAGAGAGAAAGAGAGGGAGAGTATCGTTAATCTATTCTCTGGGAGAGGAAACTCTAAGCGGGTACACATGCCAGCTGGAAGACTTAGTACTGTTTCATTTAACTCTTTATCGTGGTACGATAGTATTTCAATCATGTATCTAATCCAGCGACGCCCAGTTAATTTAACCATTTTCCTCGCGAACACGTGAAATTTAGGACATCAATTTAATAACTTTAATTGCTTCTGAAACGATGAACTTTTCTTTGCCATGCAGACTGTGTAAAATCTGTGCTACAATATTGTATAAGCAAACAGAGACGACCCTGATCTGGTCTATATGAGGTATAGTGAAGGAGAAACTAAATGTACAAGGCGCACTGACTGGACCATCGACCTACCGTGAGGCAGCTGTAACACGCCTTCACATTATAAATCCGAGTGACCGAAAGAGACTCGAACACGCAGGTGAGGAGCCAAGTGATATAAACAACTGTAACCACTCGATCGGCTTGTATGTAAGTACATGTAAGTCAGTAAGGTCAGTCAGTAAGGTCAATAAGTAAGGTCAATAAGGTCAATCAGCAAGGTCAGTCAGTAAGGTGAATTAGGTCAGTCAATGAGATTAATCAGCATCTAAGTACGACGTAGACAATATATATATATGACATATTGTGATATTTAAATGAAATGGCGTCTGCCCACAATGGAAGACTATATCGTCATTAACTCTATAAATAAATTGGGAAAAAATGATTTCTAGGCACGGCGATGTTACATGCTTGTAGTTTTTTTTAAATCGTTATCTGAAAAACACATGTGACATTTAATGCGTTGTATATAAACAGAACTGTATATATAAATGCACGTATGTTTATTGTGTGTAAGGCAACTGTGTGAAATAATTATATTCTTAGTATTTTTTTCCTTTCAAGCTCGGTGACAATAAAACTGCCTTATATAATTCACATGGACATTAAAAGTTCAAAGTTCAAACTTTATTTAGACGATCAGCAATGCTGCCTACGAACATTTTCCTATCAGCACAAGTACCCGGAAAATTCCGAAATGTCCGAACGTACGTTAACCAATCGGGACATTCCGGTGATGAATGGATGACGGAATTACCCGAGGTGTTCCGATTGCCTCCTTAACCGACCGCGGGTTGCCACGATACAAATTAAGGCAAGTACTTTATTTATATATTTAAGGTATAATATACATATAATGAACAAAAATCGCAGCATATTTGATAAAATTGAGCAATATTAAATGCTAAACAATAATATCTTTCAGAAATGGGGGTGGGGTGGGCTAATTACATGTGGAAGAAGGAAACTCGAGTGCACAAAGGCACCATGGTTGTCAAATTATCTAGAATAGTTTTCTTTCAATTCTTGACCAGTACTGTGCTACTATATACCAGGCCTTGCCATGCAAAATACATACTCCACAGCTAAATACCGAATACAGCAGAGTATAATAATATAGTTCAATATGGTATCTGATAGAACAGCTAATTATCCCAAACTAACGCAGGAAATCGGTGGATAACAATCGCAGACAACCGACAGAATGTCGCTTGTAGCCATCTATAGAAGTATTGATAACTACCTTCATCAAATTTAAGATTGCGCGTGCGCCAATATGTCTAATTTCGAAGATATTAATCGAAAGGTAATTACATGTACTCGTGTTCGTAACCTGAAACTAGTTAATCGGATAATTTCCTGAGAGTCTGCACGACAGAGGCGACTTTGACCATATTCATCTATATATATATAGGCAACTTTGTCACGATTCTATAAGAATGTAATTATGGTGCCTGATATGTCCATAATGATGTTGCCTTTATGGCACCCAGTTCTAATTTTTTAACGTTTGAAGTTATTGAGAAAAATAATTATTACAAGTAAGACGATAGGGCTTCAGCAACTCGGCCATGACATTTTGATCTGCTGAATGCACAAAATTCAGGGCATATAAACAACTGATATTTACTTTCTACAGGTTATTGGTTGTTAGGTCAAACATACAGCAGAGATAATGTACATGGCAGTATGGAAAAAGTAACAGTGGCACTTCGCCTATCTCCGGAATCCTCCGCATAATATCGTTGATGACGTCAGCACACTTCTTAAACAGGACTGAACTGCCACAAAGGTGCGCAGTCCGATCCCGTTTCAACAGCAGCTTACTGGACCTGAATAACCCTGTATGACACTGACTTCACACGGAAGATTCGGCACGAACGTGAACCCGGGTCCTAATGTGCTATATTATTTACAGGACAGTGTAACGTGCAGGTTATATAGAATAAATAATTTTCCTCTTGGCTATCTTGCCCGATCGAACCCTATTGTTTAGTAGTTCCTAGCAAACGCAATGCTTGCAGCGAACCCTCCACGAATAGGGTATCCCTTTTTCGGAATTTCCTGCAGTTTAGTAGCTCCCAGCAAACGCAATGCTTGCAGTCAGCTTTCCGCGTACAGGTATCAGAAAACCTTTATTAATAATATAAGGCGTTCTGTAACATTCATACGATGTTGACTCGACGATGGTCAGGTACAGACTGATCCAATTCACATCGCAACTGCACTTATACATGTATAGGCTAAAACGGGGAACCAACTATGGGAACCAATTACAAAGCATTTGTTGACAGAGACAGAAGCAAGCGTTTAGTAATTCACCATCCGATATAAACGTAACACAGTATGAAACAATTTGGTGCGAACCGTCCGTTTCTTAATTATTATAGCATTTATAAGAAAATATAAAGGTGACAAATATACTTTCGCTACAACAGTAAGACCCGGGTTATCGTTAGTGCTAAACAATTTTATAATTCTTATATTTGAACCACTAATATTGTCAGTTTGAACAAAGGACTAACTTATTTTTTTTTTTTTTAAGTCCCACCAACAGCTTTTCAGTCATTTTGGGGACGATTGTCTATAATTATAAATTGACCTATAGTATTGCCTCGCGGAAAAAAACCCAACAACCTATAGACAGATAATGTGATACCACATCTAGTCACATTTTATCATCGGGACTACCAGTCTGGAACTGTAAGCAGTGCCATTTCCATCTACTTTAAATCGTCGTGGCCTATGATCGAACCAGCGACCTCTCAGTGACAATGCAGACTTTCTAACTATTCAGTAAGTGATGTCGGTGATTAGTGACTCGTGCTATTTTTAAATGAACAAATCATTAACAAATTCATGGTAAACCGGTAATTATTTGCCTTTTTAAAAATCTGTTTATTTCATTGTCCCTGTTTTATTGGATTTCTTAACTTGCAGTTGCACAACCGACTCACCAAAAATGCCCCATCTCAATGTTTTAAACCTTTGAGTGGTGCAGACTTTTTGTTTGCTTTTCTATCTGGTAGTTTTGTATAGCAAACCTTATCTACTCAATGATAAAATTGTGGGCAGTGCAATTGCTGCTAAAATCATTGAAAAAGATAACCTGACAATTACCCTTGAGAGAGGGTGGGGGTTCATTGTTTACGACAGTTAATTCTATGAACATGTTACTGCATTATTTTTCAGTAAATTTTACACTAAATACTTACTGAACTAATTAACTTTTCGTCCCTCTACACCAATTCACAGTACTATAGGGCAGAGGGTGGATTGTGTTAGAACTTGTCTCCTGGTAAATACACTCGGCATTTGTTTGCCATATTGCACATGCAGGAAAACTATTTTCCGTAAACACTCTTGCGGTAAATTCCTGTTGAATATAGTATGCGGTATCCCGGAGCAAGTGATTGATGTACCACGGAACACATTTCGCAACATGGCGTCTTCACCAGTCCTGGGTAGCTAATTTGTAAGTGTTGTTATTTTTTCAGACTGTGAAGGAAGCGTATGCGCGGAGAGTGAATGTAAGTTGTCATAAAACGGAACACGGAAATAGATATTCTTAATAAGAATTTATCATTCTAACTGATATACTTTCATACTGTTCGTAATGCTGCAGCCTGTGATAGAAAAAACTTCCCTTTTTAAACTGTCAAGAAATGTTGCATTGGTAGAACATGTATCTGTAGATGGGAATTGATAGAGGAAGTACGCGCAGATAGTTTAATCGAATCCAATAATCAACGACCATCTGTGAAAGAGCTACTTTAAATAAACAGAGTAATAAAGAACCATGTAACATTTCTATGAAGGCACATTCCGCAAATTTTTAGTTTAACCAAATTATCTTGCACGCATAACTTACACCAACATTTCTAAGTTCAAAAGGGGCTTTAATTTATGATAAATTTAGTCAAGAGATATTTAACTTGATAGTCTTGTACATCTGAACACCTGTAAGAATTTCAGGTCAATCCCATAAATGATATTGTTAAGCTTTAAGATCGATAGCTGTTGCAAGAAAACCATTTGTGAATGTACAAGAGGAGTCCATGTCACGAAGAGTATAACTTTCAAAGAAATATTTTTTCACTGTCACTTGAACCACATAATTCTGAAGAACAAAACTACATGTACCAATATTATGTGATATCGGGCCAAAAACAGCAAATGTCTGCGTTTCTAGTACCAGTGTTTTTATTGAAACAGAGAATGGGAGAGAAGGAGATAATCAACATTAATTTGATTTGAAATAATGGCAAAAAACAAACACCCAGTCATGAGTCACGTACAGCCATGTGATGGCAAAAAGTTTTCTCCTCGCTGAATGGTTATAAGCCTGATTTATTGGGCCATGTATTTTAAGCTTTTCTAATCACTTGAGCAGATTGATGACAAAATCGATATTGCAGCACTCAAAATATTTATACAACCTGCACAAATTGGCAGTAAATTGTGTGCCAGGAGAAAATGAGATCTCATAGGAGATTTCCAAGAATCAGACAAAGGAATAGGATTTTATCTCGTATAAGTCATTCAATCTTTTCATAATATCCTACTGATAAAAAGTGTAAAGAATAAAACAAAAAACAAAATATTCCAGCCTTATTGAATGGCCAGGTTTTTAAGAATCTGAAAACTGAAGTCCTTGGCAAAGATTTCTAGTAAGTTTTGAGTCCTCCAGTCCCATATACTGGAACTGCTCTGGGAGTCTAGGTATCCAAATCAGGAATTTAGTAAGAACCCGTGTACTTGTATGTCATTTTTCTTCTCTCATTTTAACAATTTAGTGCTGCTATCTCAACTGTTCACACGAAACACTGGTCTGGATGCAAGTTCTATGTCTCAATGAACAAAAGACCATATTTCAGAGATTTTTACTGCTGGACACGAGGTCTGTATATGTGCAATACATAAGGAAATGACTACAACCAGTGGCAACATCGTCTTAAATGACCTTCCCAGACTTAAAGTGTTAGTCAAACACAGGAGTTGCTGAAAAGGACAAGAATAAAATAAAAAGTAACAAATTATATGTCATTCCTTCTTTCTACAACAAGATAGTATGATGGAATATACCAGCAGTCAATTAGACTCAAAGTGAATTGAAGCATAAAAAGAATGCAATGAAATTTAGTGAATCTTTAATAAAATAAATTACAAAACGTTTGCCATGCTAAGGTTTACGGTACACATGTTTTCAAACAACTTTACATAATCACTAACTAGAATACCATTAACCTCTCCCCCTGTAGGTTGCTGAGATTTGTAAGAGAGAAGATACACAAGACAGTATCTAACACCCTGAACAGCTTAACCTCTTACTTCATATAGACTCATACTGATGCACTGGTAAACAGAGCAGACCCAGATCAGATAGCTTCTAAAGGAGCTGTCTGATCAGGGTTTTCTCTGTTCGCTCATACAATATTGTAGCACAAATTAAAAAAAAAAATCAACTGTTCCTTAGTGAATCAATATTCATCAAGTCATAAACTTATACATGTATATGAATATTCATGAAGCAAAGGGTTAACATATCTTTTTAGGATGGTCTGTTATTAATCTTACTATATATAAATTTGAGGATATGAAATCAATGCAAAATACTGCATACTCAAATAATTTTTTCCGAATCACTAAACAATGAATACTCGAATGTATTACAATAAATTACTTGAAATTTTAATAAACACGATCTCTATAAGAAAAATCCATTCCATAAAATGACGACATACATTACCTATAAAGCCAATCATAAAAATGCTGTTTACGATTACCTGAGAAGGTAAAGTTTTTTTATTTTTTATTTTTTTTAAAGAAAGAAAGAATTATCAAAGTCAAAAATGCTACAAAATAGAGCAACAAGAAAAAAATCGCTATTGACTTAAAACAATTAAATGTTAAAAGTTTTGATAAAAAATCAAGACAGAAAATCTGTTTTCAACCAAAAACAAAGCAGAGACATTTTCAATAGGTTGGCAACCACAAACAAACATCATCTGGCCTTAATTTACAGTTCATTTTATTTAAACTCAGTCATTCAATATCTTAATGTATGCTTCTGTTTCTCTCCCACCCTTTATCTCACAAAATTTTGAGCTATTGCACATTTAAAGTGCCATTTCCTTTAAAGCAACCTAATTACATTGTACTGATAATTTTTCACGATCAAACACTGATTTCTTAATATTAACAACTAGCCAATGGACCTTTTGCTATGGAAAGTTAAGCCTATGCTATACCCATCACCAGGTAATGACCAGGCCAACAGCACATCAACTCATGTGTCTTTTTGAATAAACAGGGCCAATCACTGATCACAAGATATTCCAATTTAGCTCTGGGATAATCTAGGATTTAGTTTGAATACCGGTACATATGTAAACAGATTTCTCACCAAGGTTCCAGGAACTGGAGTCCTTTACAAAGAAACTGTCAGGAGTCCTCCCATACAGTCAAATTGAAAGCGTACTGAATAACAGGAGTCCTTTTCCAAGAAAAAAACATTGATAATATTGGAAAAGCCAATAAGATCTATTTCCCTAGTTATATTATTATAAAATGACACCATGTGAATATATCAAATATACTGGTATTATCATGTTTAGTTATAAAGTCATGATAATTATCTCCATAATCTAAACATAACAAATTACAAGATAAAATGATCTCCTGATCATGATAATCATGACATCACTTCCACTTCCTCCACCACACTGTCCCCCACCATCAATTTCTTATGAACGTCTGCGTTATCTGGATTCAAGTTAATCAGCCTATTGCTGGACTTGGCGAGGTCAACTATGGACACGCGGCCCAACTGTTTAATATATTTGGCGACAGATTCCAATTCCTCCATGGTGATGTAGATAAACTTTCCACGGTCGTCGATCACTCCGGTCAGTTTTCCGTCCGACTGAAGATCCTGGATACGGTTGATGCAATCCTGACAGAGAGAGTAAATATTTAAAGCTGAGAGCATTTAACAATGATAGTGAAATAAGAAAATTATACAAATAACTATGTGTTTAAGATATAGATTCTTTGTCAAATCATGCTCTTATTGTATCTAGCATGTTACTTTACTTTTTTTTTACAAAATTAGGATAACTGCATAATGGGCCTAAAGTTTGTCAATGTCATGGACCGCTTTATTCACAAAATTCATTCCACAGGAAAACTGTTCATTTGGTAGACATCAGACTTTCTATAACATGAATCCAAAAATATGTACCCACGGAATTAACATAAAACCCGATTCCACAAAATAACAAAAAAATAATGATTTTACAGTATATGGAATAACACTGTACCAAGACATTAACAATTTTAATGTCCACCTAAAAACTAATTGTTTACTCTATCACCAGCTCCTATATACCAAAGTGGCACTGATATAAAAATTAAGTATATAACAAACGTCATGGTACCTATTGAACTTATTTGTTTTTCTGATGTTTAATATATGTACTGAGAAATCATTACTTTGTGGGACACTAATTTTCGTTGACTTCGTGGAGGGTTTTATCCACGAATAGTTATCCCCACAAAAACTTTTTCTAGAGCATAGATACATGAATATATGTACCCACGAAATTTCATTAGGTACATAATCTAAATTTAATGGCAACAAAAATTAATTATTTTACAGTATCTAATTCTATCTACGGCTAGGGTCTGGATGTTCTAGAGTCAAGATCATGTGACAAGATATTATATCATGTTACAGTTTAGCTACATGTCAATGGAACTGTACTGAGAAGCCATTTATCAAATTGCTTGATACTGTTGGTAGGATCAACCAAAATATCTGAACAAATGAAAAAGTAACAAACCTGTGTTTTGATTTTAAAGTGAGCTGCCAGATCTTCCAACATCACTACTTTCATGTCCTGTTGAACAAAACAATGACAGTGTAACATATTTAAATTCAAATCAGTTTTCTACTGACATATATAGCAATCAGGGGTCGTATTCATAAAGCTCCTTAGTTTTTAAGGAAAATATTTCCTTAACTGGAATAAATCCCCTAAGGTGTTTTATATATAAGACTAAAGGAAAGCCTTAATAACTAAAGGAAATCTATGTGATTTTAAGGAAAATCTTAGATATTAAGGGAAATTTGTTCCTAAGGAGCTTTATGAATACGGCCCCAGATGTTTAAAGAAAGTATGGGAACACTTTGAAGTCTTTCATCTTCTCATTAGCCTCTTATGAGATTTGCTCTGCATCTGTCATACTCAACATTGTTCTATTTTTGTCTGCATTAAAATTTAACCTGCTGTTTTTGTAAAAGTTGAAAATAATGGATATATAAGACACAGTGTCGTCTACAGACTACAATATGTGTCAATAAGTGTCTCATGAACCAGATTACATGCTAATACTTTTAAGGACCTAGATCAATGAAATCTCCTTAAGGCCAAATTCAATTGGAGAAACTATTTAGATGTTAATCTGAGTTACCTATTGGTTTCCGCTAGACTTAATTACTTTTGAAGACAATTTTCAACAGCTCTGACAAATTAACAGCAATCATTTATCCTATTACTGTTACTGCATCCTACAAAAACCTTTCTTACTAGAATCAGAAGTAGGCACTGTGGCCATATAGTTATTTACATGACTACAGATCAAAAAGTTGTAGCTTGAAACACCATCGGGAGGGGAGTGGCATAAAGAAAGGCCTTTCCAGGTGCAAAGTACTGAGGGGGATTAAAATCAGTTTTTTTTTCCAGATTGATGAAAAGAGAAAAAATATCAAAAATAACAACAAATATGAGCAATTATTGAAGTCACTTACCTTAATATAGTTGATAAACTCTTGAAGCAGTGACTGGGACTGTAACAGAAACACTGCCTTTAAGCATGCATTGAAAGTTATAATAAACAAGGTTCGTAATCAAATAACTATGCATGTATCCTTTTCTTTGATTATTGGAATTAATGTCCCACTGACAGTAGATATACACAGTTCCCGTGTGATGACATAGGCACTGATAAGATACTTTTTGGCAGCCATCTTTAAAGGCTTAACCCATTCCCTCATAGAGGAAACCATGAAAAGACATGCGAACAGCATAAAACCAGATCAGCCTGCGAGTAACTCGCAGGCTGATCAGGTTTTATGCTGTTCGCTGCTCCTCAGTGGTCTGGAAAACTTGCCAAAAACCATTTGTAATTAAATTTGATAAGGTTTAACTGTGGTTTTCTGCAGATCAGGCTTTATGTGATACCTATTGAGGGCATCAAAATGAGTATATATGAGGGAAAGGGTTAAGTTAATGCAGGCCAAAGTTGAGAATACTTGCTGTTTTTAAATCACCCCTGTATTTTATATTTCAGTCTATCTTACTGAAATTTATATCGTATTGAACAGGTTTAATTAATCATTTTAAATATGAAAATGATATTTTTATGAATTTTAAGCTAAAATATTTATATCAAAAAAAGTTACAATGATTATTTTGTTGAA
Organism: Solen grandis; assembly: GCA_021229015.1. Lineage (NCBI taxonomy): Eukaryota > Metazoa > Mollusca > Bivalvia > Adapedonta > Solenidae > Solen > Solen grandis. The sequence goes on along the minus strand of CM037791.1, from coordinate 48,862,431 downwards.
GGATGAACCCATACTTTATTTCTTTACTTTGCATTTATTTTGTTGTGCTTATATACATATCATAAAAATATAAATTTCAAGAGCTTTTTAATTGTGTATATTTTTTTTTGAGCAGAAATAATAAAATTATAGGAAAATTATATGATTCATATAAAAATCTCTTGAATTTACCATTCAAGATGGCTGCCAAGAGTAGTGATAGTCACTGATGTGGGAACTAGTGTGTGTGTGTGTGTGTGTGTGTAGTGCTGCCACACTGTAATATCACATTGTAGACATGCAGCATGATACCACATCAAGTCACATTATCATGACACTGGGCCCACCAGTCTTGGAACTACCCTTATATGCTTAGTATCAAGCTATACCAGTACCATATTCTTTCTTCTTTTCTTCATATTTTTACAATACACTCTAACCTACTTTGCCCTGCAAGCACTGGCATCAGCAGTCTTACTATCTTAAGCAGTCAGTTTAAGATCCCCCCCAATGAAAATCATTACAATTATTACAACACTGATTAGCACTCAACAGCAGCAAAGAAGTGTCATTTCCAACAGTAAGATAACACTCCCTTTGGCAGTCAGTGTATGCAGTTACATATGTAATCATATAAAGCTAAATGAATTTAACACCAAAGATTATGGCCATATAAAAGAAAATCAAACATTCTGGAATTGTTTGAAACAAAATTCTTAAAAAAACAAAAAACAAAACAAAACAAAAAAATATAGAAAACCATTGATAAAATGTTACCATGTTAAAACAATTTCTAACATTTTGCTATATTGTGACATTTACCAAATAAAATCGCAAGAATAAGAATTCAAAGCACATACAGACATACATACTGTACAAAGTTTTGTTCTGTAACACTGCATGCACAGAATTGGCTGGTCATTTTCCAACCAACATTTAAATGTTGTTGGTTGGAAAATGACCAGTCAGTTCTGTGCATGCAGTGTTACAGAACAAAATTACTGTGTTTCTTGTTCACTCTTTTTTATCTTGGCTGAAATATATATGAAAGCTCAACTGCTTACAAATAGATTTTGTAAGTTATGTACTACAAACCATGTCCCCCAGTAAGCTGGGTTACAAAGTGTATACTGTACCATACTGCACTTACATCCAGGTCCCCTCCCTGCTCTGTTTCACCCTCCTCATCCACAGAAAACATTTCTTTCATCTTCAGGTACTCTTCATGTTGCTGACGCTCTTCCTCTTCCTTCCTAAGTCTCTCCTCTTCTTCCTATACAAGATAACATTCAAATAACTTCAGGTTTTTAAGGATTCAGAGCTCATTGTCATTTTCTTTAAACAAACTATTTAATCAAGATAATTGATTTCCATCCGCTTGCCACCATATTAGTCATGATTTATTCTGCCTCACCATGATAGAAACATAATCTAGAACAATGACTATTAAATGTTGTGTGAATCATTTCTTAATAGCAGTATTTTCCTTGAAAACTTAATTATGTTTTCTCAGATAAAATCTTGCTACACATGTTCATACCCTTTCTGCCTCATATTTTTTCTGACGTTCCTCTTCCTTCTTTCTCTGAGCTTCAAGTTTCTTTTCTCTCTCTTTCTTCTCTTCTCTTTCTTGCAGCTCAATCTGAAAACATGAAAATAAGCCATCATCTATAAATAATCTTCCTAACAAGTTATATATTGCAAATGTTTGTTTGTTTGTTTGGTTTAACAACCAACCGACAGAATTTCAGTCATTTGGAGACTATGTCTACTTGAGACAGATATAGTGCAGCCACATGGCAGTATCACGCTGTAGACATGTGGCATGATACCACACCCATTCACATTAATCTGACACAAGGCCAACGGTGAACCAGTTCTGGAACTACCCTTATGTGTTGAGCGCCAAGCAAGGCAACAATACCAGTACCATACGGTACACTGTAAATGTACATTTACTATAAGTCTCTTGACAAAACATCACGCAAAGTTTCTCAAATCCCAACTTACAACTATTTAGTTACGGCTACCAAATAAGTCAAATTAATCTGAGTAATACATTATGGTAATTATCAAGAATTAATCTTTCAGATGAAAACCCCAGTTTCAAAGCCTTTTTACAGAATACAAGCTCTATAAAGTTTAAACTTCCTTTGATGGAATAATAATCCATGAATGTAACTAAGACTAGATTCATTTTTACAAACGTTTGGCAAGCTATTCACTCAATGATTGGAATAACACACATCAAGGAGAAACATCATTCTCACATTAATAAGTATTTCCAACTATTTCCTAAATGTATTTTTTTTTCCAAATCTCTCTTTGTTTTCCTTAAAAATAGATTCATATGAAAATTAAGCTATACAATACACAAAGCAGTATTGGTATTATATCACATGAACTGACCAGTATTTCAGATATTATCAGTTTGGAAAATCTGGTAAAAGACATATTGTCAACACTCAAAATGTCAAATAAACCATAGAGCTGACAGTTGATTACAATAAATATCAATTTCTATAAAAAAAAATAGTTAAACTAATATGAAAATTCAATACACTTCTATGTCATGTATTTATTCAACTATGTCTGTTACAACATCTTACATTTTCAGTGTTTTTATTTAGTAATTTCTTATTAGTGAGGGACATGTGTTACAGCACTGGCCCTGTAAGCGATGGGTCAAGGGTTTCAAGTCTGGTTTCTTTGCTTGATCAGTACTTTTCACCTGGCAAGGTCATGAAATATTCTTGCCTTCAATAGCGTTCAAACCTACAACTTTAAGATCTGCAATCCTTTATGCTACCTCTGGACCACTGCACCAATTCAGTTTTTGTATGCCATTACCTCTCTCTGCCTCTTTTTCTCAGCCTTTTCCTGGATTTTCCTCAGTTTCTTGGCTCCAATTTTCCCCTCTGGCAAGTCAAATTCATCAAGAAGTCCATCCTCGCCATCTCCCCCTGCTGGTCTATCCATGTCCTCATCTGCACAACATCATAGTGCATAAATCAAAACAATTATTAATATTAAGTGAAGATAGGATTTATATATTGAAGAAAATGAATGATAAGACAATTATTTACAATATTTTCCCCCAGGATTTCGGATAGGAAATTGGTGAAAAATGCACATTTTAACATTACAAACATAACAGAAAACCAGCCAGAAATGGACAGAAAAAAACAACACCCCAACAGAAGAAGAAAAACTGAAAAAGAAAAGGAAAACTATCGAGACAAAAATCTATTACTCCTCTAGTTTTAACTTATAAACAGGTGACATTGCTTTGATCTAAAGTATACAAGGTGCATAACCCAAGGGTTATCCTGTAAAAGCTGGATACCAACCAGAGTCATCATCAGCCATCTGCATCCTGTTTCTCCGCACAGGCCTTCGTCTTGCACGTGCACCAGGTGGAGCATTGTCACGTCGTGCAGCCTGGGCTTCTAGTCTGGCACGTACTCCACCTGATTCCTTCTCTGAAAAAATATACACAGCCGATATTTTTTTAATCACACATGTTAAAATTTTAAATAGCCAAGAATCATAATTAGGCAATATTTGTTTATAGTTTAGATAATAATTTATATTTAAGGTGTCACACTCACTGACAAAAACGTGCAGCCTGAATGGGTCCTAAACCAGTGTCCTTTTGCTTACAGGACAAATGCTCTATCAAATGAGCTACCAGCCACTTAACCTACCCTCCTATCGTGAGTTATCGTTACTGTGATTCCATATTGCAGAAAAATCGTTCTATAAACAAACTGAAAACACATTTATATCCATAACGACACAAGTGATAAGATGTATTTTCTGCTCTGCGTCTCTATCAAATTTTCATTGTGCTTCTGGGAATTTAAATATATTAGGTTATTAATTGTTAACATATTTAGAAGTTTGCAACTATGGAAGTGTCAGTAAACCCAAGTAGACGCGCAAAATGTCTAGGTCCCCAACAGGGGTTTGACATCATAGGAAGATAGATAGTAAACAAGGTCAGATCCTTTTTAGACATTGTTAAAAGGGTGGATATTGTATATGTTCGATTATGTGACCAAACTGCGTTGTTAGAATGTATAAGACATTCTGTCCATTGTGGCTATATAACCGGTCCATATGGCAATTATGTGTAATACATCAGATGGAAGGTGGTTGCGCAAAATGTAATAATGGGAACACAAACTTACTATCTGTGCCTCCTTTGAAAAATAGGGAAAATAAGATGATCGTAAGAACAATAACACACGCAGTAACTAAGTAAACTACAGCAGGATCGAATGCCATGTTGACAGATCGAAGATCTAGCGAGCGATACTGAACACAACCCAGCAAGCAATACCTAGTAGCGAACAATAAGCTCAGCAAGCAATAAGTTTCAGAGTTATCCCGCCTGACGAAATCGATAATTCCCTATCCTATTTTCGGGAATTTACCGGACAACAGGAAATTATCAACACAATCTATCAAGCAATAGTGAAAGAAAAGATTATATTTGATATCAACGAACACTACTGGTTAATCAAAACGGCAAAATTCAAAATCTTATATATTTTAAACAGTATATTAAATATGATAACTACATTGATTACATCAGGAGATATTTTTTTTCCGTTATATTAAAGGAAGATTGTGGACTGTACACACTGTACAGTACTGTTTAATGTTGATCAACATACAGGTAGGTACCGCAGAGTAATTAATTACATTGTTATTGTATGGTTGATTTAAACACCATATTAATAACTTTAGGAAAGTAAAACAACAACATACATCAGACAGAAAAAACAACAACATTATAATTTAATCTATCAGACCAGGAGATATTCTATATAATATAAAGGGGCTGATCTGACTTAAACATAAGGCTAAATTATAATAATTATATATATATATTAAATATACACTTTAAGATTTTTTATCACAATTTAGATATATACAAAATAATATTTACAATATAATACAGGGCTTTCCCACTTCTTTATTCTTTAGGTCTTCCCCTCTGAATATTTCAAGGGGTCACACGACTTACCGAAATACCCAAATACTTCCGATATTACAGTATATGGCTATCCCAATTATCTAGGGTATTCCGGTTTTTCGGAAGTATTTTGGTATTTCGGTAAGTCGTGTGTGTACAGTACTGATTAATGTTGATCAACATGCAGGATCACACGACTTACCGACATACCAAAATACTTCCGAAAAACCGGAATACCCTAGATAATTGGGATATAGGGAATATTATGTTGCAGTAGCTTTCCGTGGCTTTGTATTTTGCTCCGAGCAGCGTGGGAAGAAAGATATCTCGCGAGACCGAAGGTCGAGCGAGATATCTTTCTTCCTACGCTGCGAGAAGCAAAATACGAAGCCACGGAAAGCTACTGCAACATAATTTTCCCTATTTATTATATACCTATACATTTTCTGGCCCTAAAACACGCAAAATACATATATTGTAGGGCTTAATAAGTGTTAGAATGCTATGTTATGAGGAATCAATGGCTTTATGATGTTTTTAATGTTTATTCAGCTGTTTTGTGTGTGTGTGTGTCTATTTCAACTTTTCTTTTTTATGAGCCAATTGTAGCGAGATTTCCATAACCGAATGACTCGTCTGTGGTATTATCCCAAGACAAGAATATCCCTTAATGAACTTATTTTATTGTATTTATTATATTTTTGTGTGTGTTTTTGTTGGTTTTTAGACTGGCGGCCAGCCAGTCTTAAGCTGAAATTCGAAATCAGGCCTTTCTGATTTGCATATTTTCCTAAACATTTTTAACTGTAGCACTCCGCGCTTTGTACGGATCCATACAATGCAAGCTGAGCTAACGAAAGCGAGTGGAGTGTGTTACACAGATGTGTTGCAATGACGTTTAAATGACATTTAGAAACTCTTTTAATGTGTAAAGTTTGTGTGTCCACTATTCTTTTACAAATTCCTCAAGCTGAATATAACCATTTTCAGCGTGAACTAAATACCTGCGTTGTTTACAAAAGAGAGATTTAACCCAACTGGAGTACATGTAGACATACACATGCAGTTAAGAAAAATATTGCTTCGCATAAGTACGTGATTAACCCAAAGTAGTTCAGCAGCGTTTCGCACGATAATGATATATTTCGTTGCATTTCTGTCTTCTCATAACATCAATAGCCGAACAGTGGAAAAGTAGGATGGAAGATCACGTGACCCAATGTTTTGAAGTGGTAGGCCAAAACACGCAATGAAAATTTATGGAGCAATGGACGCAATGAAACTATTACCTAGCAATGAAAATTTTATATTTTCAGAATAGCAGTATTAAATGCCATAAAACTACTTTTAAACCATCTATAACTGTTTAATTATATATATACATTAATTTTAAGACAATGACATGCGAATAAACTTAGAGTTATTAATTTGAGATTATACATATATGGAGCAATGGAAATGATTACGGAGCAATGGAAATTCTATTTTCAGAAAAGCATTATTAAATGCCATAAATCTATTTTAAACCACCTGTTACTGTCTTCTTATATATAAACATTAATTTAAGACAATAGTATACGAATTAACTTGGTGGAGTTATTGTTCCTTCCCATGGGAAGGAACATCTATAGTCATACATTTCAACTTGACAGTTTCAGATTCGCTTCCTGCGGAGATGTTATCCCGCTTAGTATCTGATTTGCCTCATGATACCTACGATGAGACGGGATCCAATCGGAAGTGACGTGTAGCAGAAACCGCCATTTATCCGCCATTTTATTTCACGTGATGTCCGCCATTTTATCGGCCATTTTAGTCAGTCTAGCAGGTGCGCGTAGGTTTAAATTACGGCTTCGTGTTGTCCCGTTTAACCCTTTCCCTCATATATACTCATTTTGACGCCCTCAATAGGTATCACATAAAGCCTGATCTGCAGAAAACCACAGTTAAACCTTACCAAATTTAATTACAAAATCCTCATTTCCAGACCACTGAGGAGCAGTGAACAGCATAAAACCTGATCAGCCTGCGAGTTACTCGCAGGCTGGTCTGGTTTTATGCTGTTCGCATAGGTCTTTTCATGGTGTCCTCTATGAGGGAAAGGGTTAAGAAAATACGATGTCAGCCTAAATTAAACTTAGCCCTATTTAAGTCCTTGAATTTCTTGCTTCATTTCCTGTGCTACCATGATTTAAAGAAAAAAGAAGAACTTAAGAAAGGTTTGACTTGGAGAGAAATGTTCAACCACCAATACAGTTTGTCCTTTTCGTACTCTAAGGTTATCCCTTCCATATGCAAATGCTGAAAAACAGCTTTCACTTCATACTTCATAGTTTAGAAATGCCCTGGAAGGAACTTTTGGTAGGCTAAAACTTGTTAAATTGGATACTATACGTGTGTGTGTATATATATATATATATATATATATATATATATATATTCATATAGGCTTCGGCGCAATGGAAAGTCCATTGTGCCTCAATAAAACACGCAAAGGAAGTTTGCTAGACACAATGAGTTGAAATTTGTTATATTATTCTTGCATGGATTAAAATAAGAATACAATACTAATTCTCTTGCATACGCTTTTTAATATGTTAAATCTAAATAAAGCAGACGCACGTACGATGATTACACTGCTAGCTCCGCTCTCCAGGCCAGGTATAAATTAATGGACAGTGTATCCAGATAAACAGACATCATTTCACAAAATGATAATAATCAATATAATGTTTTAAATTTAATGAATATTATTAATTTGTGTATCTATATCATCAAGATTTTTCATATACCGCACAATGTAAATAACCGCGAAATGGAAATTCCACTGCACCTTAAAAATACCACGCAGATGAAAGTTATATTTCATAGCAAACTCACCAACGACAATTAAAGACATGTTTTTATATTATTAGATACTCCAAATTAAAAACTGTTCAATTCATTAAAAATTTGTCATGTACCATACATACCAGCGGATCCATTTTTTGTGTACCGGGGTAAACCCTACAGCATTGACTGGCGCAGTATCCACACTCATAAATTAATGAAACACGCGCATGCTACCAATA
>CM037791.1:48815097-48854297 GCA_021229015.1 Solen grandis | reverse complement strand
GACCAAACTTTGACCTCCTTACAAGATCCAACCTTTGACCTACTTACTGGACCCAACATTTGACCAACTTAACAGAACAATCAAAAGACAGTAATCAGTAATGATTGTGACAATTTTGAGGCTCCTGTAAAAGCTACCATGTATAGATGTTGATTCTTTTTGTTTGAAGTTTCATCAACAAATAATTTTAAAAAAAAAATTTAACGTTTGAAAGAAATAGATTTATGTTTGAAGGTAAATTTAAAGATAATTTAAATTTTAAAATGGTATGCAATTCTAAATTGTTTTGTAAAATTTAAGATTTTTCCAATTATTATAGCAAGAATTATATTAAATGCAATTGTTATTATTGATCCTGTACTGAAACACATCATATTTAAATTTTAATACGTCATTTATTTCAAATAAAGAAAATAACACACATTTTGTTTCATAGTTTGTTTATTAAAAAACTGTTTTGAAAGATATATTTCTATAAAAAAGTATCAAATTGTCTTTTATATAAAATAATACTGATTCTATGTGTAAGACATTCATTAAGTTTTGCAAGATATATTTCTATAAAAAAGTATCAAATTGTCTTTTATATAAAATAATACTGATTCTATGTGTAAGACATTTATTATGTTACCACATAAGTTTAAAGAAGGAATGTTAAAACATGAAATGTTGAAATGAAAGTGATAGAGATGCTTTTAATATTGAACAAAAATGTTTTTGGAAAAGTTTCAGTTAAGAAATGAAATTTCTTAGTAATAAAAACACGAGATCAACTGGAATAAAATGTAACAAATGAAGATATTTTTCTTTAAATAGCAATGAAAAATGTACAAGAGCAAGTGAGAACGTATGAAAGTACATGTGAATAATGTAATGAGGGGTGTTGTGTTTAATTGAAATAATATTAAACTGGGAAAAGAAGGAACTGAAACATATTTTGCAATTAATGCACATTTCAAAAAAGCATAGAGCAAATGATATAAAAATTTTAAAGCTAAGAAGGAACACAGTTTCAAAACAGCAAGTATTTGGTAATTTTTCTCAAATTAGAAACAGAAATATTTCCAAAGATTGATGCAAGAACAGTTTTAATTTTAAAAAAAAATTTAGACACTTATTTTACATGTTCTACAATATTTACAGCAAAAATAATCTCAATCTATTAGGGAATGTTCTGTTCAGTTCTATGAAGTCTTGAATATAATGTTACCACAAAAATGTTCCCTGTATGAAAAATAGACTAGGAAGATGTATATATTATGTTATGAATTGTTAGTAGAAGCAAATATATAAATGTATTAATAATCATTTTATATGGAAAATAATGTTTATTCTTTCAAACATTTAACAAGGCACATGTTCAATAAAAATATAGGATACTGCGAAAGCATTTACATGATTGTGCGTACACAGATTATTTTTTTTTAAAGTAAAGCTTTTGTTTTGTTACATTTAAGAAGTTTAAGTTAAGTTTTTTTTTAAATCATATAGAATTAAGTTTTTGAGTATAATCTATATAAAGTAGATGCATTACTAAGTTCAATATGTTTCAATGGTACTGAAATACCAAAAAAATTGAAGAAAGAACAAATTAACAATCAATATTACACATGAAAAAAAACCCACACACACTAAAAATATAAAAGAAATGAACACATTAACAAGTAACAAGTGCATATTTCACAACCTTTCAACATGGAGGAAGTATGTCAACATATTAACATATTTACACTGAATGATGTGTGCACATGTAACCATCATTGGATGATAAGGTAGCATATATCTGAATGAAAGCTATGTTGGAAGAAGAGTAACTAAGTTTGTATGACAATTAAGTAATTAGCACCATTGAAAAAAAAAAAAAAATATAAAGATGACTATAATGCATATTCATAATCGTACTGAGTTATGTATTATGCATGAAGTGTGTGTTTTAAAAGAGAAGAACAGTATTTACATAGATAAAATATAATGGAAATGTAATTGAGTATTAGTCATTATGTCGAACATTATTTTGGAAATGCTCAATTGATCTTTTAGTGCAGGATAATGACTGGTGTTTGAAGAGTTTTATTACTTTGTTCAGTATGTTGCAATTGTAATGTAATGTATATTTAAGTTGAGTGTGATGAGAAAGAAATGATACATAAATGAAATTTGTAACATATTTTACACAGAAATATATAAAAAATTAATAAGGAATATGAACATTAAACAAAACACAACTGAGTATCTCTCCCACTTGATTAACAAAGCACTTGTGAGTAAATTAAAATATGAACATGTTTGAATGGCAAGTAAATATGTTAGCACCTTTGAGTAATAAGTTTGTCAATTGTTTTTTAAGCACAAGTGAGTACTAAGTACTTTGCAATGATAAGCTAGTAAATGAACATTAAATGACATATATGAGAACTGCTTTGAATGACACATGAGCATATTATAATTTTTTGATGATGAATGAGAAGTAAACACTTTGAATGACGCGTAATATGTTAACTTCTTTAAACTAGAACTATCACTGAAGGTGATTCATACCCCCACCCCATCTTTGACACAGGATGTATTCACATGACACATAAAACGAATGTTCGGATTTGGGCTTACCAAAATAAATATTATCACTAAAGGTGATCAATACCCACACCGGAAGTCTGTCATGTGTAGGATTACAGTTTCACAAGTTTGCGTGAGTGAAAGACTACATGTATGTAACGTTTAAAGTTAGTGTGAGCAATGAAGGTCTATCTACATATGAGGTCTATCTACATATGAAGTTTGATCAACATAAGTACAGTAGTTTTGGAGAAATGCTCCGGACAAAATCAAAAGACAAAAAATAACAAAGGGGAATAACTCCTTTAAAAAACATGTTGAGTTTTGGTTTTATGCACTGCACTTCCTCTCTTCAAGATCAATCTACATATGAAGTTTCATCAACCTAGCTACTTTAGTATTGGAGTTATGCTCCAGACAAAATCAAAAGATTAAAAATGACAAAGGGCAATAACTCCTTTCAAAATACATGCAGAGTTATGGTATTTGTGCACTGCACTTCCTCTCATCAAGATCAATCTACATATGAAGTTTCATCAACCTAGCTACTTTAGTATTGGAGTTATGCTCCAGACAAAATCAAAAGATTAAAAATGACAAAGGGCAATAACTCCTTTCAAAATACATGCAGAGTTATGGTTCTTGCACTCGCATTTCCTCTCATCAAGATCAATCTACATATGAAGTTTCATCAACATAGGTACAGTAGTTTTGGAGAAATGCTCCGGACAAAATCGAAAGATTAAAAATGACAAAGGGCAATAACTCCTTTCAAAATACATGCAGAGTTATGGTTCTGCACTCGCATTTCCTCTCATCAAGGTCTATCTACCTATGAAGTTTCATCAACATAGGTACAGTAGTTTTGGAGAAATGCTCCGGACAAATATTTGTAGACCAACCGCCGGACCGACCGACCGCCAGACCGACCGACCAACAGGGTGACTCCTATATACCCCCCCCCCCCCCAAATTTCATTTGTGGGGGTATAATGATAAGCACAGTTAAATGAGCAAATTATAATGACTAAACCTTAAATGTTTATATGAAATTGTTGTTTCTATAACTGACCTAATTGAATTTTATTAAGACAAAATTAACATCACAATGAGATATAATCCCCATAACAACTTCCCTAAAGCAGTTAGGAATAATCAAGGATGAGTGTTTCGCTCTGTTTAACATCGATGTTTTGTTTTCTTTTCTACCAACTACTGTATAGCGCTGTGAAAATTAGTATGTAAACCCCACACTCAATCATCACTCGAACAATTTGATTGGAGGAAATTTAAAGAAAAAATAATGTTTTGTTGTAGTAAAGTATTTTTTATCTTTTGAAGAACTAATCTGCAAACAATTATCAAAACATAATGTAAAATAAATACGAATTATATTTTTGTTGAATGATTTGAAATAATTAAGAAATATTTAGACTGCGTCTAAAGTTTTACATATAAACAGATACGAAACTACCGTCATAATAACAATTAAAGTAGTCTAGCAAAAAGGTAGACTGTGTCCGATTTTAATTTATTTTAGTCGTCAATTACATGACTTTTAGTACAAAATGTGAACCAATGTAAAGCAGTCTGCCAAATTCTCCATAGCGACTTTCCAACCCCGTATTAAATAGTGCGGCCCGCTGCAGCGGGCCGCAATGAGCTAGGAAAATGATTGTAAAACTGTTTTAAGTTGAAACAGGATTTGCAATGTTAAAATGTGGTCTGAAATACTGAAAATCATCTTATGAAGTAGTCCTTGTGTAGTATACCATATTTTGTGTGTTAGTTTTAAGAGGTCAGGCCACACTGTTATATGGCCCCTGGTGTAATACTGGGAAAGAAATTAAGTCAGGTTTACTGATGTTTGGAGAAGACAGGTTGTTAAACCAAGCATACAAAAAGGTTTTGTGAAAACTTTTATTGAACAAATGACAGTGCAGTCTGGCAGACATAGGAAGTCCCCGTGGTATCGAATGTGTGTTTTGGAAAAGCTTTTAGCATCAACTAGATGTAGTCTGAGAACTCATTGTAGCATTTAGAGTACAAGGCTTTTATCTTGGGATATCTGATCTGTGGAGACGTCACATTGTTCCTTTGTAGAACTTTAAAAAAGCACTATCATGACTGCACTAAAACATTTGGTTGTATTTCAGTTGGTATTAATGTCATATTTGAAACAGGTTTCCAGTTCCCCACTTGTATCACCTTGAATGTTATTTTACCAGGAATTAAGAGGTCAAGTTGATGGTTAAAAACAGTCAAGCAAGTCCGGTCCCTATGGGTGCTCAGGATGTGTTGCCATGTTGAAATCAAGCATCTGAGCTCCTGTTGTCGCAAGGAAACACTGTAGCTTAATACCTTGTTATTAGATCTAGGATATCAGTTTTCAATTATAGAGCATATCATGTGATATGGTATTGATCCAATTCTTTTCCAGTTGTTATATTTTGAATAAGATATTGAGATTCAGTTGCTGATTCAGTGTGAATACATTAGCCTTTTAATCTTTGATCAATATTTATATAGAAAGTCAAATTTGTTGATTTTCCAAATCGTATAGATTTTTATCAAACCTTTAAAACATGAAATAAATTATCATACCCAGTTGTTCATAAAGAAGTGTTACTTTTGACCAACCTCCATTTTGCAAAAGTAAAAAAAAAAAAGAACGAAAAAACTGACAGGATTTTGTAATTTCACTTTTCATATTTATATCTTATTTGCTTGATTGACCTGTGTGTCCTTTGTCACACTCAAAATTAGAATATTTCAATTTCCAGAGTACTTTGACTGAAATCAATAGGTAAACAACAATTCATAGAATATTATTGTGATGACCAATTGACAGTAGTTCGAAAGAAATCTTTCTGAAGTTACCTCACCCAAGTCAGCCACAACATCTTCAAATATCTCTTAACCTTTGAGTGAAATCTCTTAAAACTTTAAGAGAGCATTCTGTTTCTCTTTTTTGCAGATACTTAATCTCCTTTGTGGTTTACCCTAGATTGTAAAGATAACAGACAGGATTCATTTTCTTTCTTAATGAAAATACTGAGAATGAGATGTAGGGCAAAACAAGAACAAACAGGAATATGAGTAGTCACAAATATGTGAAAGGTATGAGTATTCGTTGAGTATGCATACCTTTGTAAATTTTTTGCATACTGGGTATATATTTCATGAGTTAGTTGGTATATGATAAAGTGCTTAAATTTCAAGGCTACTTATTTTCATGCTTCTTAAAAAATAATATAAAAAACATGGGATTTCTCATGTTCTTAAGTTAGGCCAGCTCAGCTTAAAATATGTATCACATTATAAATTTTATGACTTTCAAATAAGTTTTGTTTTTGCTGTAGGATGAAAACAAGGACTTAGGAGTTATCAAAATTGAGAAAAATAGCAAAAACAAGTCATAAGAAATATCTCTGAAAAAGTTATTTTGCATAAGAAAAAAAAAAGATAAGAAAGTAAAAGTTTTACAATATGGTACATCATAATACATTGGGAAGTGATTTTTAAAATATTGCTAGAAAACAAACTTGTCGCTAAATTAAAGAGATGTAATATAATAGGCAATTAAAAAAAATGTAATTTTAGTGAAAAATAAGAATGTAGAATTCAATCTTGGAGTCCTTAGGTTAGCAGGCAAACTCTTAACCAACACCACCACAGAGGCTGTTACTATAAATAGCTTTTACACATTTTTTTAAAGAGATAATTCCACTACCAAGGTAACTACGCTTTCTAAAGACTCACAACTATTAATTTTCAACTGGTTGTCTTTTATGTTTGAATTTTTCAACTGGATTTTTAGCTCACCTGAGCACAAAGTGCTCAAGGTGAGCTTTTGTGATCGCCCTGCGTCGTGCGTCCGTCGTCAGTCGTTCGTCGTCAACAATTTGCTTTAAACGACATCTCCTCTGAAACCACTGGACAGAATTTAATGAAACTTGGCAGGAATGTTCCTTGAGTGAAGGTTCACAAAAGTTGCTAAAATAAACTTGATCCATTTAGAACTCTGGTTGCCATGGCAAAAAAAGAAAAAAAATATGAAAACTTTAAAAACATCTTTTCAAAATACTTGCCAATTTTAAAATAAATTGGTACAGATGTTTCCTTGGCCCAACCTCTACCAAAGTTGCTTTAATTATTCCGATCTAGTAAAAAAAATGCCCAGGGGCGGGGCTTATTGCCTTATATGTATATGTAGAAACCTTTAAACACATCTCCTCTGAAACCACTGGACAGAATTTGATTAAACTTGGCAGGATGTTTCCTTGGGTAGCGTCACAAAAGTGCAAAATAAATTGATCCATTTAGAACTATGGTTGCCATGGCTACAAAAAGAAAAAAAATATGAAAACTTTAAAAATCATCTTCTTCAAAACTACTGGCCAGATTTAAAATAATTTGGTACAGATGTTCCTTGGGTCAACCTTACCAAATTGCTAAAATATATTCCGACCCTGTAAAAAACATGGCCGCCAGGCGGGGCTTATTTGCCTTATATGTATATAGAGAAACCTTTAAACAACATCTCCTCTGAAACCACTGACAGAATTTGATTAAACTTGGCAGGATGATCCTTGGGTCAACCTTCACAAAAGTTGCTAAAATAAACTTGATCTTATACGTATAACGTCAATTAGGTTGCAGCTATGTATGGCAATCTAATTTCAGGTAACTATGAAAAAAAAAAATCACTTATGATCGTATGCGCGAAATCTGTTGAAATTGCGCCGTCTACATTTGCAGACGAAAGTACGTACGTCGGCTAACATCGTGAACCGTTATTTAATGGCATAAATTACGTTAACCGTTACATTAAAACGGGTAGATAAGGTACACATTATAACATGACATTACTCAACCGTGTCCCCGCATTCTAACACTGGGACCATGTCACGTCAAATTCTCCCAATAACAACATTCGTATTGCCACCTGTCAAGTTTCTCATATACATCATGAGGTCCCGTAAAATAAACTTATTTGTTTATATTGAAAATGGCTTCCATCAAGTTGTTTCAGTTTCCCACGATCATTTTATCATGAAATATACCTGTAGGATAACTAATAAGAACAAAAGCAATAATCTGGTATTGTTTATCATGGTTTCGTATAGACTTGGTGTCATATTATCATATTTATTGGCTTTCAGTATATCCATTTTCTGAGATCGTATACCGGTAATTTTCACTTTTCGGTGATTGAAAAAAGAAACCTGAAAAGCTGTATATTATCATATAAGGCACACACTCTATAAACTTGAATTATCTGGAAAAAAAGTGCGCCTAATCTGCCAGTGTATACGGTAGAACTCTGGTTGCCATGGCAACAAAAAGAAAAAAAATATGAAAACTTTAAAAATCATCTGCTTCAAAACTACTGGCCAGATTTTAAAATAAATTGGTACAGATGTTCCTTGGGTCAACCTATTTATCTCAGGTGAGCGATTTAGGGCCATCATGGCCCTCTTGTTTTATGTTTAAATAGGTAGATTGAATTGAATCTTCCAGTTGACAATCATACAGAAAGATCTGCACCCAGAAACTCCATTTTATGATGGAATATCCTAAAAATGATTTATCCAAACTAATGAAACGGTTGTTTTTCCAAACTCTTTGGTTGTTAACCAAGATGAGATTGGTCAAGAAATAGTTCAAAATCCATTTTATAAGCTTACACCGAATAGACAGGGAGCCTATGCTGTAAGCTGTCATGGAGACAGGCAGATTCTGGTGGACTTTACTATGTTGACATTCATATTCCTAGTACACTGATCTTCAGTGTCAAAATACTGAGTAAAAATGTAGCCAGTCCCTGGAAAAAGTAGGTCAACTATTTTTGTTGATGTTTTATGAAATGACATGACAATGTAACTCATTTGTTTTATCACCAGTGAAACAGTGTTATTCACTATCATACTGTATGTAAAACACAAAATGAAGCAGATATTAAAGGGAAATAATTGATGAAATAAGATTTTATAATTAGTTCTTAATTTAGGAGATTATTTTTGTTCATGGCTACAGCGTCACAATCCAATCTACATTTTCTTTTGTATAATCCATGTCAACCAGTTGGATAATCTGACGGCTCAAGTTGAATATGAAATATCTAATGAAGGGTTATGAATTTTGCCACTGACTTTCAGGTTGTCCGCTTTATAAAAGCATATATGAAGGGTCTGCATTGACAGTATTATCAGTCTCAGGACAGCATTCAGTAACTTTGAATAGAACTGATATAAAATCACTGATCAAGAACTAGAGATATGGGTAAAAATAGGAAATCATATGCAGTGACTGTGGTTATCTGTAGATTGATAACGCTGAGTAAGATACATCAGGATTTTATCTACAATGTATATCTAATATTTAAGTGGAGAAAATGGCCATTAGGTTCTTATTTTTTGTTTGTTGTTGTTGTTGTTTTTTTTGCTAATTTTTAAGTTTATGTTACAAAAACACATTTAATTTTACACATGTACTGGTAGTAATTTGTAGCATATTGTAGCAGAAACATAAGCCCTATTTAGCAGATAGCAAATTTATCTTTCTTTTCGATGGTGAATTGTATGTAGCAGAAACTGAATTTGCTTGACCTTTCCTAATCATTTTACTGTAATTAATCTAGCCTTGTACAATGTTGTCTGGCTGTTATGATCCAGAATACTGGACATCCTTGTCTGATCTATTTTACTTGAGACACTCCATACAGAGAATAATCTTCTGATGACAAGTGCACATGATCCAAACCCCATCTTGACTGGGATGAAGACCAAATTAGGCTATCAGTTTATGGACACAATTATCTTCTATGTAGGGATTTAATTATACAGTATCATGTAAAGTTTTAGCTTAGGTTAATGAAACAAGAGAGATACAGATGTGGATTGGTGTTCTGTAGTGATACAGTGCAGCCCAGGGGAGTTTAGTATTTATCAAACTGTACCACAGCAGTAAGACCATGTTTATATCTTGAAAGAAGATGATCAACACAACACAGTGGGGTCCTTTGATCTCTTTATTCCTCTTAACTTCTCACCTCACCAGGTCTGCTTCCAGGGAATCTCTAAAACATTTTGATGATCTTGTTGAATTATTACTCAGGTGAACAAGAACTTTAAATAACTACCTGATAAAGGCATAAAACATTCAGAAAATTCAGTGGGGGTCATATAGGAATTTCACATTAAAGAAAGTTCCAACATTTTTTCATATTGTTGAGTCACATTGGTGTTGCATTTGTTTTTCAGAAAGCTAACACAACTGTAAAGGCCCTCATTGAAAACTTTATCATTCATTATTCCTTTCATGGAACAGCCCCATTCAGATCAGGGTATTCAGCACCTTCAGCGATAGCTCTTGTTTCAGTCTTTATGTTTTATATCAGCCTAACCTGAAGTATGGAAGCATGTATATTGACTTGTGTAGTGGAAATTAAAATGAGAATCTGTCATCAAATATCGGAGGACAACATCAAAATTGTGGGGATTGTACTGTAGGGAGTGTTTCTGGTCAGAGTCCAGGCACATGTAGGCCAGTGTCACCTGTATCCTTGCTCCTAGTGTATTGATCTGATGAATAATTGAGGGGGTTTAATTAATAGTGTACTTCAGTGATTTGTATGACTCGGTGATGGATATGGATGTTTATGTATTATTCATATTATTTACTTAAATGCATGTAAAAACTAATCGGAAATATTGAGTTTGTGTAAAGATTTGTTAAGAGAAAGAAGTCTAGTGGTCATAATTATGTGAAAAATAAAAAAATAAAAAAACAGCAGTTTGTTATAGTCCAGTCAGTATATATTGCTGAACTTGAAATAGTGAGAAAACTTATTTTTGGAGTAAGTTATTTAGTCAAAAATGTAGAAAACAGAAGATGGAATATCAATCAGGAATATATTTGATCAAGATGAAATGAAGAAGAGCGTGAGGTAGATCTGTAAAATAACCTCTAATGCACCACCATGCTTGACCCCATGTTCACCCCTTATCCTTTATTAATGTCTTCCCTGCCAGTAATAGCTACATTCCCCTTTGTTTCAAACTTTGATACTAGGGTTATCAGAAAGTTCATCATGAAATGCAGTCACTTGAATTTTCTGTACATGTACACTATGGAAACTGGTCGCCATGGCCAAGTGGTTAGTCTTGCATATGCCCTGTAACTGGGAGGTTACGGGTTCAATACCAGGTTGCAACATCCCATAGCTGTTAAAAATAGTCCTGGTATATCTCCCATCATAATGATAAGGTTGGTGCCTGGAATGGCTAGCCTGGTGTCAGGATGATGTGACAGGGTGTGGTATCCTACTACTTGTCGACACCATATTCACACATTAACCCTTTCCCTCATAGAGGAAAAAATGAAATGACCTATGCGAGCAACATAAAACCAGATCAGCCTGCGAGTAACTCGCAGGCTGATCAGGTTTTATGCTGTTCGCTGCTCCTCAGTGGTCTGGAAATGAGGATTTTGTAATTAAATTTGGAAAGGTTTAACTGGTTTTCTGCAGATCAGGCTTTATGTGGTACCTATTGAGTGCGTCAAAATGAGTCTATATGAGGGAAAGGGTTAAAGTACCCCCTATGACACTGATACTGATGATGGGATGTTAACTAAAGCAAACAAACAAAAACTTTTGCGAAGAATGAAAAGAGAAATTAATTGTACCTCAAGTCAACTTAATGTCAGGTAATTTATTGCAACATTGACTGTGATGCATCCAAGAGTAAGGATTATTTAAACTATCAAGTATTGTCAATAGTTGATTGATTGTAGCCATGGTTGTCGATAATTGAATGGGAGAAGAGTTGTTTTTAAAAAAAAAAAAGACATTAAAAGCTTTCTCAATGATCCCTTTTGACTCTTATTGAGATAGAATGTTGTTTATAATAATTAATAGATTCCAAGGGAAGTCACTCTTAGGAAATTTATTAGTTTGTGGTTTAAAGTTTACCTGCATATTTCAGCTTAAAATGAGTGTAGCTTTCATTTTTAGCTTGCCTTTTTTTTTTCTAAGATAAAAAGTCAAGGTATTATCATCATACATTGATGTTGTCATTGTCAACAGTCTAGTTGTGAAAAACTTAAACCTTGGCAATGACCTCTTAAGTGTTAAAACCACTGACATCAAACTTCATATATGCCGCTGTGGCCGAGCGGTTACAGTCTTGGACTACAAATCTATCAGCCCCTCACCGCTGTGGGTTTGAATACCGGTAGGGACTTCGGATTTTTCATGTGAGGAAGCCTTCCAGCTGGCTTGCGGTAGGTCGGTGGTTCTACCCGGGTACCTCTGTGTATTCGGGGTCTTCCTCCACCTGTAATTAGCTGGACGTAGCTATATGATTGAAATACTATCGCAGCGACGGTAAACCCCAATACAACAACAAACTTCATACACTTATTCACTATCTCAAGGGCTACATTCTCATCAAGGGTTATAATTCTTAGGTTAAATTTAAACAAACTTAATTTCCCTTCATAAAAAATCCCCCCAAAACAGACTAGCATTGACATCCGCATGCAGTGCTCTTGTAAGTTTAACAGACTGAGCAAATTCAGTGCCTTTTTTAAAACAGTAACAGTTTGAAATTATAGGAATCCTGATTAAGCCTTCTTTTACTGTGGAACTGAGACTCAGGGGATTCAAAATTCATTGAAGATTTTACTGAAGAAATATTGATCTAAATGAGATAAAGATTAGAAGTGTTATGCTTCTGAGTGCACCAGTTTTAACCCTTTCCCTCATATAGACTCATTTTGACGCACTCAATAGGTACCACATAAAGCCTGATCTGCAGAAAACCACAGTTAAACCTTACCAAATTTAATGACAAAATCTTTGGCAAAACCTCAACCTGCGTTACTCGCTGATCTGGTTTTATGCTGTTCGATAGGTCTTTTCATGGTTTCCTCTATGAGGGAAAGGGTTAAACATAACTTTAGTATTGCAGA
This sequence comes from Solen grandis, assembly GCA_021229015.1. Lineage (NCBI taxonomy): Eukaryota > Metazoa > Mollusca > Bivalvia > Adapedonta > Solenidae > Solen > Solen grandis. The sequence goes on along the minus strand of CM037791.1, from coordinate 48,841,764 downwards.
CAGGTCTGTAGAACGGTGTGGATTTATTTTTCTCTAGGTCTTCTTCACCTGAAGTTATTGCTAGTGTTATTTTTAACATTTTAAGCATCCACAGGTACTTTAAACCAGTCCTTAGGGCTTAGTGGTTAACACATCTGCCCATATTAAACTGTGAATTGTTGGGTTCAATCCTTGGTTTTAACATACCTAAATATGTCAGTAAATTTTATACTGGTATGTCTCTCTTGTGCATGGCACTCAGCAAATAGAGTGATTCCAGGATGGGTTGACCCATTGTCATGATAATATGACTGGCCAGTGGGCATGGTATCATGCCACTTATCTACAGAGTAATATCACAGTGTGGCAGCACTATGTCTGTTGCATGCTAACATATAGTCCCCAAATAACTGAAATACTGTAGGTGGGATGTTGCAACCATGCAAGGAAATAATCATATACATAATGTATAGTTTATGTGCTCTGGAACAAAGTCAGTTAGTTTGCCATCCTTGAGACATTATTTTGAGCTAAACTAATTAAAAAAGACAAGGGAAAAGCCCTCAGGGTTGTGGATTCATATTTAGAAAGTGCTATGTATGTAGACCATTGACTTTTCAAATGACCAATAGAAATGTGAAAATGTTTTGTGACTCTATTTTAGGTGGGAAGCTGACATTGAGGATGTTTCTTTTTTGACTAGTTTATTCATGTACTGTTCAGAGATTCATAGATTTTAAGCCAATACAAATCAAAACAAAACCTTGGCAAACTTTCAAATAAGAGACTTAGGAAAAATCATTTTGCAATGTTTTGCAATGCTTTGATTTTATCTATTCTATATGAACATTTGGAATAATGTTTAATACTGGCAGATTCCTTGAAGAAAGATTTAGTCCCATACATGTGGACGATGTGGTTATTTTGATTGCTTTCCATTTTAAAGTAATAATATTGATATACATTTTGAAAGATTGAAACAATTAAATTGTAATTAAAAGAGTGGGAATTAGCTTGCTAATTAACACTTTTGATAATTGTAGATTAGCCTGCTTGTCTGATGAGAAGGGATAAACTGTAAAATGAATTAGTATTATAGCTTCAGATTGGTAAGGCTTTTTAATGGAGTTGCATTTTGTAAACTTGTGTAGAAAAAGTGAATGAGTTCACACATGAAATATACTAGCACCATACTACATGGTGTTAATTTCACAGATCTTAATACCCGTATCTTGCTACATGGTGTTTATTTCAAATACCAGAGCCCCATGCTACATAGTGTGTATTTCACAGATTGAAACATTATTTTAATAAGGTGATTAGACTTGCAATTACCCAATTAGCTAGCTCTTGCTTAATGGTGTTTATATATACAGATTGGAAAGGGTTTGTAATGGTTGATTTATTAAAATTAAAACAAGGATATGATTAACATGAACATAAGGGTTTATTTCACAGATCTGAGCATCTTGCTATATGGTGTTTATTACACATACAAAAGCATAATGCTACGTATAGGTAAGTTCAAAGTTGCCTTCAACTACACGATATAGTCACGAGGGCGGCAACTATGAACTAAGCTATTTAGCACATGGTATTTTCCGTCCACTAGCAACAAAACGTCACAAAAGTGTGAGTTATGTGGTTGCATAGTCACACTTATTGATTTTTTACAAAAGTGTTGGACTACATTACAGTTCACGTGACTATGAACAAATACTGGCACCTGATTGGACGAGAGGAAAATACCATGTGCTAAATGGAGTTTATTTCACACATCTGACCATCTTGCTACATAGGGTATATTTCACAGATATAAATCTCATGTAGGTGAACTTGTGAAGTTAACTTCACAGGTGCATGTGATAAACATTTTAGTTGTGCTCCATTAAAAAGCCTTACCAATCTGAAGCTATAATACTAATGTTTTATCAGAATTGAATTGACTCCAGCAAAAAGGCTATTGCAAGTTAAAATGAAATCAATATACATGTATACCAAAACATATAATTATTCCTGAACAAAACGTTGAGCATGCGGCACTATGTAGCATTGTCAAGGTTTTATGGAGCATTAGTGAATAATGTGGCCTGTTAGTAATGCAGGCAACCTGAAACAGAGCTGCTGATCTGTGCCAGTGTGCTGTGCATGTGATGTTGACATAATTGCCATGGTAACCATGTGATTACATGTCATTGTTATTCCTGTGGTAGCACCAGACAAGTCAGGCAAGACAGCATCTTGATTAGCAAATTAATGCAGAATTGTTTGAATGTGTGAGTGTATATGTATGTTGAGATTGTTTGTTTGCTTGTTTTAACATCCCGATCAACAGAGTCAATTTGTAGATATTGTCTGTACAAGACAGGTATAGTCAATATAGTATCACTGTGATTTCACATCATAGATAAGTGACCTGATTACATACCTTTGTATGTTTTAGACCATGCAAGGGCATTGTACTTGTTGCATTGTTTAACCCTTTCCCTCATATAGACTCATTTTGACGCACTCAATAGGTACCACATAAAGCCTGATCTGCAGAAAACCACAGTTAAACCTTTCCAAATTTAATTACAAAATCCTCATTTCCAGACCACTGAGGAGCAGCGAACAGCATAAAACCTGATCAACTCGCAGGCTGATCTGGTTTTATGTTGTTCTCATAGGTTATTTCATTGTTTCCTCTTTGAGGGAAAAGGTTAATGTGTGAATATAGTGTCGACAAGTAGTAGGATACCACATCCTGTCACATCATCCTGACACCAGGCTAGCCATTCCAGGCACCAACCTTATAATTATGATGGGAGATATACCAGGACTATTTTTTTGCGAGTTACTCGCAGGCTGATCTGGTTTTATGTTGTTCACATAGGTCATTTCATTGTTTCCTCTTTGAGGGAAAAGGTTAATGTGTGAATATAGTGTCGACAAGTAGTAGGATACCACACCCTGTCATGTCACATCATCCTGACACCAGGCTAGCCATTCCAGGCACCAACCTTATAATTATGATGGGAGATATACCAGGACTATTTTTTTGCGAGTTACTCGCAGGCTGATCTGGTTTTATGTTGTTCACATAGGTCTTTTCATGGTGTCCTCTATGAGGGAAAGGGTTAAAAAAATTGGTACCGGTGTATGGAGGCCATTGATAGGACTTTATAGGACCTCCGCCCTCTCTCATGACAGATGCTATAACTGGACAATTATGACCTTAAAATGTACTAAAGAGTTAGAATATAATAGTGCTAGCCTGAGAATGGCAGAATGCTTTTGTTTAAATAATTATTATTAATTAAATTATATATATTATTTGTTATTTAATATACAACTGGGCTGAATTGTATTAAACAACATAGGAATAAATATGGAAGATTTCTGGCTACTAAGACAGGTGGTTGCTTATTGAAAATGACAAGTAAAGGGAAAGTATTGATTATTTTTTATCTAACTTCAGGTAGACAAATTATGATGCTCAATCTGTAACGAGGGAAAATAGACTAAATGGTATAGGGCACTGAGAGCATTGCTTGTTAACTCTCCAATCATCATGGTGTCCAAGCTAAAGCCTAATCATTTTATTGCCAATAATTACAGGTCATTTTGCTGAAATTGTTGTCTGTGGAAAATTACCAAGCATTTAGCCTGTTCAGTGAGTTTTCAGACATTGTCAGTGTTGCAGTCTTATTTATGATGATCAGACATCACTTTTCTAAAACCAATTTCAGTCTCAGAAGGTAGAGCCAGCCTTTTGGCTTGATTTATGGATATTGGAAGGCCAACTTTCCCTGAAGAAATGTTCTGCTCAACACTGAGATTCCTGGATTATGGGACTGTCAGTCACAGTGATTGTGTCATCTGTTATAAGCATAGGGATTATCCTTCTCCGTAGTCTTTCTGCCTGTTTGTCACACTTTTTCCCTCACGCTTCTTTATTCTCCATTGACTCCTGCTCTACCCATGCTATTGCATTGATATTTCATTGATAAACAGAGTTTGACAGTGGATTGTCATGCATAAGATCATAACTCTGGCATCAATGTTTATTTAGTTGTACCACTTTCTCACTCCTTATTCTGCAATAACTCCTGCCCTATGCATGTCATTAAAATGAAATTTCATTGACAGTCAGAGCTTGACAAGAGAAATTGTCTTGCACAAGGTTCATAACTCTGACACCAATATTTATTGAGTTTCTCCCCTTTCTCTGTCTGTCACATTTTGCCTGTAACACTTTTTCCATCATGCTTCTTTCAGCAGGTGACACATGTGTTCCAAGGAGCATTTCCTGTGTTCTTTTCTATACTGATCCTTTTTAGCTGTGTGTCCTCCATATAGCTGAGAGATTTTAAGTTTGGCTGATAAAATTAGTCATTGTATATATTTTCACAATTTCTTGACCACAAGATAACTCTTGTTCTACTTCTGCTATTGAAACAAAATTTCAGTTATGGAAAGAAATTGATGAGAGGAAGTATCACACACAAGGTCAGAGTTTTATCAATATAGTCAGCCCTTGAACTTGAATTATTTGCATAATTGTCACTGTGTGCCTTAATGTTTATGTGTGTGAGGGGAAAGGAGTGGGGGAGACATCCTTTTCCTACGAAAAACAAATCTCTAGTTCTCATTGCTTTGAATATATCACATTAAATAGTTTTCAGCTTGAATGAAATATCAGGACAATCATGAAAGATGTCACTTTATATTCTGTTTTGGACTTAAATAATAATTAACTGCTTGAAGCGGTGGCTTTTTCCGAAGTTCTAATTTCCCAAAGGTGGTTCTGGAAAACCTCTTTCTGGAGGGTTTTATTGCCCAGATTTCCCTCAAGTTTTGATATTCATGGAGAAAATGTCTGTTAATGTAAATGAAAACCAAAATAATAAATATTACACATGTATAGGATGGTTTATTACAGGAAAATGAAATTCAAGTGGAACATTTGAAGTGGTATTTTCCTGAGCTAAGCTATTTTTAGAGATGTATCTAATAACTATTTACCTCATATAGAGTCAGGTTGACACATTGGCAAACATAGCAAACCCAGATCAGACAGGTCCTTCTAAGAGCCTATATTCTACACAGTTTGCTGGGCAAAATATAATGCAATTCAAAGTGTAGTTTATTGTTATTAATAAATTGTAAGTCATACATTTATATGTGAATATCAGTGAAATAGTATCAAACATGTCTATATATGTACATGTATAAGGCAAATTGGTAATAGCCTTTAATTGCTTGGTTGGGACAGGCATGGGACTATGGTTTTGTAATTGATTCCTGTCATTGGTAGTGATTTCCATAACTAAGCAGCTTCTGTTTGCTCTACTACTAATGCCCTTTGGTTCAGAAGTAGCATTCATGAAATCGAAAAGTTTTAAGTTTTAACCTCATAGGATTTCAATAAGGTAGGAAATCTTATTGCTTGTGTGCATCCCTGAAAACAGTCATAAACTGTTGACAAACATTGTTCAATAACAGATATTTTACATAGACTTTGAACATTGTCATGGAAATATATTAGTTTTCCTTGTATCAGTTTTTGTGTGCAGCAGCTGTGAAGGTGTAAAATACAAATGTTCAAAACAATTTTCTCAACCAATTTCAAGACCAGACATTCACAATTACTGTAAAAACAGTTCTCATATTGGAAGATAATTATGTTACAATCGCAGCCACCAACATAATGTCCAGCATTCTGGACCCAATTGATCATCAATCAACATCTTATGTATCTCCCAACAAGTTATTGTCTGGAGCAGTTTGCTGTTTTACAGAGACAGACTGGAATGGGACCATAGATTACTGGAGTTTGTCAGCTGTATCAAGTCTTATGTGGCCCAACATGGCTCCAAACCAAACAAAATTAGTTTGTCTAGACTTATTTGTTGTCCATACATCTGGGGCCCATAGTGTGTTGGCACAGCCAGGCTTTCACTGCTCCATGTAGAGCTTTTGTCCATAACTTTAACATGTCAGGTAGTAACTTTATTTTTACAGTTGTAATGATGGTATGCTGAAATTAGGCTCCAGGGATATCTGGGGAAAGATTGCAGAAAAAATGGTCTTTGCTTTGACACTAAAAGTTAACAACTAGGAATGGTAGTCTTGCATAGCTGGAGTGTCTTTATCCCATTGAAACATAAGAGGTTTGTACATGGATCAGTCCTACTGTTGTGGCCATCTCTCTGGTCTCATGACTCTCCAGTTTAGATTTTGGGACATTTGTTAATTCATATTAGATTCTGTCATCGTTTAGCCACAAATGACTTGCTCTGCAAATATAGTTATTGCAAAAGGTTCAGGCAGAAAGGGATATATTTATATGTTTGAGTGTGCTTTTTATTTATTTTTATTATGCTCACCGAAGGTGACGCATATAGTCGCCGCTTCGTCCGTCCGTCCGTCACACTTTCCTTGTCCGGACTATTTCTCAGGAACTAACGGCTTGAATTCAACGAAACTTTATGGGAAGCTTTATTACCAAGAGGAGATGCGCATATCGTCAGCATGACCCGATTCCTAAATTTTTCACAGAGTTATGGCCCCTTGACTTTTCGGCCTATAGTACATATTGCATGATTCTTGTCCGGGCTATTTCTCAGGAACTAATGGCTTGAATTCAACAAAACTTTATGGGAAGCTTTATCACCAAGAGTAGATACGCATATCGTCGGCGTGACCTGGTTCCTCAATTTTTCACAGAGTTATGGCCCCTTGACTTTTTGGCCTATAGTTCATGTTGCATGATTCTTGTCCGGGCTATTTCTCAGGAACTAATGGCTTGAATTCAATGAAACTTTATGGGAAGCTTTATTACCAAGAGTAGATACGCACTTCGTCGACGTGACCTGGTTCCTCAATTTTTAAGAGAGTTATGGCCCCTACTACCATGTTGTTGACTGATATTCATGTCATTTGCCTAATTTAACAGGAGATATCATTTAAACAAAACCCCACAAAATTCAATATGCTAGTAATGTCAATCATAATCATGTCAGCTAATTTTTGTTTAGGCCATTATACACTATTTCAAATATCCAGTCATATGTAAGAGTTTGGTTAACCTCTTTTTTTTAAAAATTAAAAAAATAACACTTTAAACTGTTACTAAGTCTCCAAATTAGAGTTGTTAAAACATCTCATCTGATGAGGAGAATAGATATGATTTAGGAATGGGGATTTCAACATATCCTCCCACCCATTGACCAAGGCCTTATTTGTAACAATGACATTCTTCGGGGAGCATCTGTCAGTTCTACTGACTTTCTTGTTTTTTGACAAATAATTTGTTTCCTTTAGAGAGATACTTTTTGTGTCACCTGCTGTAAGCAGAGGGGACACAAAGGGGAATACTTCTTGTCATCTGTCTGCCATATTCTGTAAGTCACACTTTGTCTGTCATAGTTTTTCTGTTACTGTCACAGTTTTTCTGTCTCTGCTTCACATCATATTAAATGTGTTCCAAGGAACACTTGTTGTTTCACAAATCAGCACTCTGTCATTATTATAAGTCTGTTATTATCTTATAATTTCAGGAACCTTTTTTCTCGGAAGTCCAAAGATTCAAGTGATGGTGAAGACACAGCCCAAGGGTGGAAACTGTTTGGGAAAATACCACCAAAACAAGCACCAGACAAAGATCCACACCAGATAAAGATTGAATATGAGGTAGGTCCAGGGTTTAGCTCTTCAACACATTAGAAAGGAAAAATTATTATGCCCCCCTTTCAAAGAAGAGGGGGCATATTGTTTTGCAAATGTCAGTCTGTTGGTCTGTCTTAAGTCGGTCCGTCGGTATACCACTTCGTTTCTGATCGATAACTGGAGAACGCTTGGGTCCACGTTCCTCAAACTTCATAGGGTGATTGGTCATGACTAGTAGATGACCCCTATTGATTTTGGGATTACTTGGTCAAAGGTCAAGGGCGTTGGGAGTGGGGGGAGCAACCTGTTGATAACCTGTTTTCCCCTTCCTCCTATGATTAATTTGATTCTAGCTATCTATGAAACAACAAATTTAATATAACAGACTTTATGTCAGTAAGGTAATGGACTTTTCCAATTATCCAATAGCATTGCTGGGATATCATGTGACCAGTGGTTGACCTGATTTGCACAAAAGAACATGTGATACTGCATGTGATTGTGATACTGCTTGTGAGCAGATGACCGAACCAAGAAGGGGGAAAAATTCCCTTCACATTAGGTAAACATGGGGTTTGTATTTTGACTAGAAAGATTGAAAAGTAAAAGATCTTAGCCTTGAACTGTCAGTGCATACCTCCTGGAAATGTGGTTTGGTTTATTCCCAAAGAGATGGTGTCAGGGTGCATATGGCAAATGTCTGTCTAACAAGATGTGATGGGTGAGGGGGCTGTATAGGGAAGATAATTCACAAAGCACAAAATGCACCACAGTGAGTAGCATCACAGATTTTGTTGTGCCACACTTTAAATCTTGTACATGTCAGTAATTACTTCTTAAAGGATCACTTGCAACTGTTTATAATGATTAAGTTTTTGAGAGCCATTTTAACAGAAGGACCCAGGCCAGAGTTGGGAAGATTTAGCAAAATTTTACTTATTTTGTTAATTGTTTTTGGAGCAAATTACACTAGGAATGTTATGGTACTAGACATTTATGCCTTTTCAAAGGCTATGGATAAAAGCAATCACTGAAAAATTTACTGTAATAATTACCCTTTGAAAATACACATACCTGTATTGGTTTTTGGAGTGGGGCAGGTATTCAGTTCCTAGAGAGAGGTTGATGAAATCACTGCTTTTATGATGCTACCACTGTTTCTTTATCACCTCTATTTCTGTTATTGCTACCACTGCTACTATGAATTTGATGCTTATCGTAATGATTCTACCACTATCGAAATTTCTTCTGATAATACTGCATGTGCTTATTATATGGTAATGGTAATTTTGATTGAAACTATCCCTAAGTTGATTTTTCAACCAAGAAAATTAATATCGGTATCTCATCAAGGTTCAAGATCAAGTTATTAGGATATTCAACATTTTAAAAGAAAATAACTTTTTAGCTCACCTGAGCACAACATGCTCATGGTGAGCTATTGTGATCACCATGGGTGAGTGGCTGAGTGCATGTGTGCGTCCGGCGTTAACAGTTTTCTTTAAACGACATCTCCTCCTAAACCACTGGGCCAAATTTGATGAAAATTGCCTGTGATGTTTCTTGCATGAAGCTCTACCAAAGTTGTTCAGATGTTTACGGTCTGTTGCATATCTGGGTCACAGGAGATAAAAATAGATTTTTTAAGTGAAATCTTTAAAAAATCTTCTTCTCTGAAACCACAATGCCTAGAGCAAAGATATTTGATGTGTGGCATTGCCTTATGAACCTTTATTAAGTTTGTTCAAATCATGACCCTGAGGTCAGAATCGGCCACGCCCCAGGGTTCACTTGATTTTACATAGACTTAAATTAGAAAAACTAGAAAAATCTTCTTGTCAGAAACAACAAGACCTAGAGTTAAGATATTTGGTTTGTAACATGGCCCAGTAGACCTCTACCAAGTTTGTTCAATTCATGGCCTTTTGGTCACAATTGGCCCCACCCCAGGGGTCGCCTGATTTTACATAGACTTGCATCGAAAAAACTAGAAAAATCTTCTTGTCAGAAACTACAAGACCTGGAGTTAAGATATTTGGTATGTAACATGGCCTAGTAGATCTCTACCATGTTTGTTCAAATCATGACCCTGGGGTCAAAATTGGCCCCGCCATAGGGTCACTTGATTTTACATAGACTTATATTGGAAAAACTGTCAGAAACCACAAGATGATCTTGCTGTACTTCTGCATAGTTTATGTATTCACTATGACTCAGAATACTATAATAGGGAAATGAGCGATTCAGGGCCATCTTGGCCCTCTTGTTTATTTTGCCATTTGTGCTGTAGATGGTCTTTATTTTTTTCTGGATTTCTTTTTCACCCTACCAAATGCTAAATATTGTATGGTTGAAATTTTATTCTATAAGTATAAACATCCACAAATGGTACTCTTGTTTTTCATGAGCTCATTAGTTTATTTTTAAGCTGTTAGAAAGAATGTTGAACTTGGAAAAATAAATATTAATATTTTTGCCTTACAAAGGGCTATGGATATGCTGTATGCTTTTGTTGAGTTTCATCATCAATTTCCATACCACTTACATTATTGATAGTATTTTCCTTTGAGAATGGCCATTAGTCATACACATGCACAATTCCTGTTGTTCATTTTACAGTTTTGCAAATTCAGTTTCGATTTTGCTGATTTGAAACAACAGATAATATTGATAGAGTTACATATGTTAATATACAATCTCACAATGTCTTGTACTTCACTGCATTCAGAAAATAATGATTACACTTCCACTTCACTAAAGGAAGCTGGGGTTGTATTACAATCATGCACTTTATTCTGTCGTATCCTGTCACTTTTTGTCTTGCAAAAAAAAATAAATATATTTTCATACTGTTGAGTCGAGTCAGTGACATATTCGTCACCTTTAGTGTTAGCTCTAGTTTGAACATTGTTTTATGTTGGTTAATTTGTTTATTTAATAATTGTGTAGTTTCTTCATTTCAGACCTGCATGCCAAACACATTGATAATCTTAGTTTAAACTAACCATTTCTTTTATGTTGATGAGAAACAAAGCTCTTACAACTTAACTAATTTCTCTCAATTGTTCCCTGAATGGACCAGTACTTAATGCATTGGAAAGCCTTTTCCCACAGCCTTCAGATTGGAAGTCATATATGTTACCACTGGACTACGCGGCCATTGATTACTGCTAATGTTTCCCACATATGTGGGACTTATGCAATGTATATCAATAAAATCTTGAAATTTAGCATTAGTGAATGAAAAGCACGTCCATATCTGTTTTTAGCTCACCTGAGCACAACGTGCTCAAGGGTGAGCTTTGTGGTGGCCCGTCGTCCGTCGTCAACAATTTGGTTTGTTAACACTCTAGAGGCCATATTTTTAGGCCAATCTACATGAAACTTGGTCAGAATGTTTGTCTCCATAAAATCTTGGACAAGTTCAAATTGGGTCATGGGGGTCAAAAAGTAGGGGAATTAAAAAACCTTGTTAACTCACCACATTTTTGCAATCTCATAAAACTTGGTCAGAATGTCTCCATAAAATCTTGGACAAGTTCAAATTGGTCATGTGGGAAAAGTAGGTCACAAGGTCAAGTCTTAGAAAAACCTTGTTAACACTCTAGAGCCCACATTTTTGGCCAAATCTTCATAAAACTTGGTCAGAATGTCTCCATAAAATCTTGGACAAGTTCAAATTTGGTCATGTGGGGTCAAAAAGTAGGTCAATATGAAAAATCCAACATGTTGCTCATTTATAATCAGGTGAGCGATTCAGGGCCATCATGGCCCTCTTGTATGAAAGAGCATGTGATTTGTGTGTTGTGTATTTACCCAATATTTGAAAGGTTTCACAGTATCAGTATAGTCAGTTATTGTAACAGTCTCTGTTGACAAGGAAGTTTAGCATAAGCAATAGATTTAATCAGTAAAGTTCAGTGACAATGTGACACACATATCTGGAGAATCATAATTAACCCTTTCCCTCATAGAGGACACCATGAAAAGACCTATGCGAACAGCATAAAACCAGATCAGCCTGTGAGTAACTCGCAGGCTGATCAGGTTTTATGCTGTTCGCTGCTCCTCAGTGGTCTGGAAATGAGGATTTTATAATTATATTTGGTAAGGTATAACTGTGGTTTTCTGCAGATCAGGCTTTATGTGGTACCTATTGAGTGCGTCAAAATGAGTCTATATGAGGGAAAGGGTTAAGAAATTTGTCTGAATTATAGTTAAGTTCTTCTGTTTGTTTTTGAACCTGAAATGTTTTGTGAATAGTGTAAATGTGTACATAATCCTGGTTTTGGGAAAACTTCCACATTCCTAATGACAGCTATGGTGCTTTATTTAATTCAATTTAGAGTATTAATTAGTATGCTAACAACTAATCATACATATCACGGGTCTTAGTTTTCCAAATATGTACATGTAATATGTCCATTCTTTTATTTTGCATTTAAAGCATTAAAACTGTATCAGTAAAAAAGACAATACAATATCTAGAGGTATCAGTGTGAAATCCATCATTCCCCAAACAAACTAATCGGAATTCTCATTACGTTAAAGCCAAAATAATTGCATCTTGATTTGCATATTATGAACATCAGCTGCTTTGCATATTTTGAATATTAACTATTTAATATAATTTTTCAGTTGAATGTTCAAACGTTATATTTGCTAACATTCATCTGAGTAATATGACCTTAGTTATTCCTTTATAGCCTTGAACTAATGCTGTAATTATTGTCCTGCTAATTAAAATAACAGTCTCTTCATTCATTAACATTTTACATAGCTGTTCATTCTTCTTGCATTATTTAACCATACTTTCCCTCAGGACTTGAGTAGCCATTTGGTTGCATTGACCTTGCTGTGCTGATGTTTGCTTGAACCATTATGTTGCATGTTATGTTCTGTTCTACTGCATGCTTTTCTGTTTTCTCTTCCCAATCCAACAGGACTGCCATACATTGCAGCAGAAACGGCGAGAGGAAAACATGGTTGCCAGTCGCGCCAAGAAGGAAGACATCGAGGTCCAGTCTACAACCGCTCTCATTCTTGAGAACCGACCCATGTGAGTAACGGTGAAATATGTGCTTTAACCCTTTACATTGTGAACATTCATGAACAAATGGTTTGATGAATGATGATCAATTAAACTTTGGATTTTTTCTTTGCTGTCCAGGGCTAAAAAGTGTATGAGCAAACAGAAGACCCTGATCAGACAGTTCCTGGACCTATCTGGGTCTGCACTCTCTTCGAAGGCATCAAAGCATGTCTTTTGAGGTAGAGGGTTAAGCCTAGTGTTTAATCCCCATTTCACATTGTGACTTGAGTTAAGGTAAAGTCCGTGTAATGGCTCTGCTACATCTTGGACCACTTAACATCTACCAAGATAACTAAGGTACCTTAATGAAACATTAGGAAACCTTGGTTTATCTCAATGAAAAGCCATGAGGTCTGAAATGTAGCGGAACCATTACAGGGACTTTACCTGAAGTCATTGCTGTAGCAGGGATATTCATCACTTTTAGCAAACAAGTTCTTACAATTAGTACTAATACTTCTTGACAGTTTCTGGGTTGGACCTGTATTTTGAGCCTCGGAAAGTCATACATAACTCATGCCCCAAATGGGTTTGAACTAACAAACTTTGGATCAAGTCTGACAGATATTCATGGATGTTATTCGGAAAATAGTTATTTTAAGACAGTTTATTAATTCAGTATAAACAATTATTAAACAGGAAGAGAAAACTTGATGTGAGATCGTGTATTATACACATTGTAAGAACAAGTAGTCAAGTATTGTTGTTTCAACTGTTAGTCGACATTTCCGATCAGTTCCTTAACCCACTTTTTCTGCAGGCATGTGAGAGTAAAACGTGTGGCCAATTAAAAGCAGTTTATTGACATTAATTAACGTACATTGCCCCCCCGAACTCAAGTACTCAACTAAAAAGATCACATAGCATGCTTGAAAACCAAGAACCAGTCTGGGACTTGCGTACTGAAATAAATTGAATAAAAATAGAAAGGTTCTGCTTCGTACATATCATTGTTTTCACATGTTCATTGTTGTCGAGTCTAACTTGTTTATTTTACACACTCCTTTGTGTCTTTTAGTGGTTTGTTTTTGGCAACAAAGTTTCAGTAGCAATTATTGCCTAATTAGTGAAGAAACTAAGCACGTTTTCTCTTAGTTAATGTGGAACAATCCCGGGGGCATCATGTGTTACAGACACCTCTGTCACATGTTATTACATTTTACTTGTGTTTTACCAGCTTCTTGTCAGGGCTTAGTTGTAACTCTGAAAATATTAACCACGACATGGCTGTGTTCCTTTCTAGAACATTGGTTATTTGCATACCTCAAATTTTACTTACATCTCTCCAACTTTAGAGAGAATATCGTGATTTGAATTAAACTTGTTTTTGTTCCTGGCTTTGAGCTTCATCATTACAAGTCTGAGCTCATAACTATGGGAGCAGAATGTAAGTCTGCATTGCCAGAAAATTACCATGTAATAGTGGCATTGGTATGCAGTACCCGGCTAAAACATCTCAGTATAGTAGTAAATGCTGTTGAATTTGTGCTTAAAGTTAATAACAAAATGACCTGATATTCATATCAGGATCTCTTAACCCTTTCCCTCATAGAGGAAACCATGAAAAGGCCTATGTGAACAGCATAAAACCAGATCAGCCTGCGAGTTAGAGTAACTCGCAGGCTGATCAGGTTTTATGCTGTTCGCTGCTCCTCAGTGGTCTGGTAATGAGGATTTTACAATTAAATTTGGTAAGGTTTAACTGTGGTTTTCTGCAGATCAGGCTTTATGTGGTACCAATTGAGTGCGTCAGAATGAGTCTATATGAGGGAAAGGGTTAAACCATGCAAAAATGCTTACCGTATTAACCCTTGGTCTTTCTGCAGACTTCACCAGAGTTCCATGTTTGTTATTTACCATATATTAATTATGCAAGGTTCAAATCCTATAATACACCACCAGTGACAGTTTTTAATGGATATAATTACGACCTACACAACTCCAGTGTCCTTAATAAGGATGGATGTGCTCTGTTTCAGGGGCTTATAATGAACTAGATTGTCCATCTTTGGCAAGGACAGGGGGGGGCTATCACCACAGCAATTACCGCTGATCATCAGCTTAAATGTCAGAAAAAAATTACTCGGCTTTGGTCAGGATTTCATAGTTTTCTCTGAAGTATGTAGGAAGTTTTGGTTAGTTTACTCACTTATATGTAGGTACTTACCCTTTACCTATGGAATATTCATGTTTACATTTATGACTTGATTAATCTACTAATCAATACAGTGGATTTTTCTTTGCCTCAAAGAATCTGAGCTATAATTTTGTGTGAGTTAACAGAGGAGATGATCCTGATCAGATGTTTTGAGTGAGGGGGTGGGGGGTTAATAGCTCTCATTCATATTGAATCCAAAATCACTGTCTTTGATTTGTACATCTGTTGTTGTCCAGTTTATATGATATTGAGTATTATTATTGTATCAGTTATTTCTGTTTGACTGTAAAACGTCCAAACACTTGCCAGTAATAATAGTTCCTTTGTTTTATAAGAGTCGATGGATATTTATGTAATACAGTGTATAGGGTCCAAAAAAATTGGAGAGTTTGTTTCCTGTTCTGAATTATACACGGAAACTCTCTAGCCTGTGATTGTAATGTAACTGTTCGGTAAATCCATACTAAACAATAGACAACATGATCTATATTGATGTTGGTGAGAGAGATCTTGAGTTCTCAGAGGTTCACTGGTAGTGTACATTGACAGTGAATCTTAAGGTTGCGAGTTTGAACCCCTCCAGGTGGGAAGCCTTTTTCAAGACCTTCCTAGGTGCAAAGTATTGATATAACCCAGGAACCCTTGAGAGGAGTTAGACAAACAGCAAATTTTGTTTTTCATCCTCCGAAAATTCCTGGAATCAGACTGGCGTTCCAGTTATCAAAAAAATCCTCTTTTCTTTTTTGTTATTGTTCTAGAAGGGCTTATTTAAAATCTGTCAAAATTGCAGTGTCTGTCCTGCCTTTTAGGATATAAAATCCTGCCAGGTTTATTTCTTCATTGATGGTTTTTCAGAGCCATCCAAATCTTGCCTGTCAGGAATTATCCCTTGTCATTGTCTCTTATATGCATGCAGTCCAAGTCCCCATTGGTGCAATACATTGACATGTGCCTAAATTTGTTTTCTGTGGCCTTGCTAGTGACATTTATGTGGTCCCTGGTGCTGGTGAGATATTAATGTAAGACATGGAACTGTTGGTTGCTGCAGTTGCACTGTCACCTGTATTGATTTATCCATGTGAGGAGAGCGAGGAAAGCTGTCCCTCATGAAATAACTAGAGATTGTACAATCTTGTTAAACCTCAAGCAATAAAGAGAAAAGGTGACATTAAAATTACTGCGAGACTAGCATAAAATTCAAATATCATAGAACAAACTGTAAGGTTTTTATTGATCGTGGTGTGAAGCTTCAGGAGATGAGTTTTATTCTAGTTGTATGAGATGTAAAAATGTGTACATCTCTTATTTAATGAGTAATGGAAAATGTAGCTGGACATTTCTGATGTGGCCGTTAACACACTTTACCTGTTACTCATACATAAGCATATTAATCATCATGAAATGTACGTATTTGTGGAGGAAAAAAAAGATTCTTTAAACTAAGGTTGAGATGGTAATAAATGCGGACACTTACTAAAGGAAAGAATATGTTAACCCTTTCCCTCATATAGACTCATTTTGACGCACTCAACAGGTACCACATAAAGCCTGATCTGCAGAAAACCACAGTTAAACCTTACCAATATTAATTAAAAAATCCTCATTTCCAGATCACTGAGGAGCAGCGAACAGCATAAAACCTGATCAGCCTGCGAGTTACTGGCAGGCTGATCTGGTTTTATGTTGTTTGCATAGGTCTTTTCATGGTGTCCTCTATGAGGGAAAGGGTTAACAAGGAAATTTTGTCCTTTTAAAAAATAGGAATTATGCATTATTTCATACCTATTTTTCAAGACAAAAATCACAATACATGTATACAGCCATGTCTGTGTGAATGACCTTAAGACAGGTTTGTGAAAAAATGACTCCTAACCTGTGAATGGCCACTTAAGATGGGTTTGACAGGTTAAGAAATTACCCCTGACCTGTGACCCTTTGGTTGGTTCCTTAAGACAGTTTTGTGTAGAAATTAACCCTTACCTTGATCCCTGTGGATAGTCACTTAAAACAGATTTCTATAGAAATGACCCTGACCCGTGACCTTCTGTGTACCAGGAACTTGCCATCGAAGGACCCAGAGGAAGTGGAGAGACACAAGCGGGAGTATGAGGCCATGGTGGAGGCAGCCAAGAGGAAAGGTAGGCCAGTGTCCCAGTCCTGTCAGTGGCAGGTCCTTCTTTGTTGTGGTTAGTCATTTTGGCCTTCTTTATTTGAATACAAAGCTCAAATCATTGTTCAAGAAATCATAAACTAGAACTAAAAATTAGAAACCTTTCAACATATTTTCATTCCTGTTTTTTTCACAGCCTCTTTATATGTATAAAGTTATTAGAATTAACTCTTTTAAATAATTTCATCATGTGTTTCAATATGGTGGAATGAGTTTGTTGCTCACTGAAGAAAGTATAGCCTACAGCATTGACTTGTGGTTCTTAGCCATTGTAATAATAAGTAGTTATATATATCTCTACCAGTAATCTGTGTCAATGGTAAATGAATATCTGTGTCAACAGTAATATTTGTGTCAGTGATCCTAGTATATGTGTGTCATACAGTTCCTGTGTATCCTTCTGTCTGATTGTGTTGACAGAGCTGAAGGAGCTGAAGCGGAAGAAGAAGCAGATGCAGCAGCAGTTGAGGCAGGAGGAGCAGCTGATGGCCGCGTCCCGCACCTGGACCCGCGAGATCCTTCCCAACTGGGACACCATGTAAGTATCTCGTACTGCTCAGATACACCTGTACTGGAGTATATCTATAGAAAGCTAATTTAGACTGAAAGAAAATTCTCATTCTGTGTTATTCTCATGAAATAAGTTCTGATTAGAAGTGACTAGTATAAACATGATTTGTAGAGTTCAGGCTGATCTGCTTATACCTCAGCTCCACAGAAGTCAGGCTATACAGGAATCATAATTGTCACATCCCATCAATACCTGTCAAGTCCTGTCCTATCATGTCCTGTCCCACCCTAACATTGTATGAAGACATGGGATGTGGGATATGTTGGATTTTTATAACCTTTGGTGATAGTTCTAGAGTTATACTGGTCTTATAATTAACTTCCAAGATGGCCCTCTTATAATATAGGGGCCCAACCCATCAGGGATGTTGTATTTAGGTAAATTCCAAGTGCCGTAAAGTTTATGGTTGTTTCAATTTAAATGTAAAAAATTCCCAATGGCTCTCCCGAAAAGTATTTGTTTCAATTTGGCAAAAAAAAAAAAAAAAAAAAAAAATCCAACAAAAAATCCACAAATAGCATTTGTTGATAAACTGGTCCATACACACTTTACTTTCATTCCCTAGATGTGCTGTATTTCTTAATTATTTTCAAAAGAAAGTTCCTTATTTGAAGTGTAAAGGACAGCAAAAAAAAACAACAACAAACAAACAAACGAAAAAAACACTGCCTAACATAACTTTTCTTGAAATCTGTTCTATTTGCTTTAGATACATTCAGGCATGTAATGTTCCTGACTCAAAAGCTCTTTTCTCTTTCTACCTGAAGAGTTTTCCCTATACAGACTTGTGTAATATATCATGCTACACTGATTGTGTTGGAAGGGAAATATCATATTTTTATATCAAATTACAGTGATGATCAAAGGCTATGATTAATGAGCTTATTGTTTTTCAGAAAAGTAGAACTTTTTATGTGTAGCTCCAGTTTGTAACATACATATGACATTAAGTCAGGTTTTGTTTGCAACATGAAATTCATATTGTTGCAAAATGATAAATATTAGATAGAAGTATTTGATCATTGGTCCATGACTCAATTGCAGATGGCATATGTTATATAAAATGCAACAGAAAAGATTTTTTTAATCAGAATTTACATCTAATATAAATAATGAGGAAATAAAATTGGAATTAATCAGTGCATGCCTGCCTAAAAATAGATTAGATGTTACATGAAGTAATGTATTGGTATTGTGATGCATGTTTCAGGCACCAGTCCAAGAAAGCACGAGAGCTGTGGTGGCACGGGATTCCGACCAATGTGCGCGGCAAAGTGTGGAAACTGGCCCTTGGCAATGATCTCAACGTCACCCCAGGTCAGTTGTCTCCCTTTCCTTCTGCCTTGTTTCTCTTAGAGCATAATTTGACAGTAATTGTAAGTCTCCAGTATGTCATTAAGGACTAAATATCTCATTAGGTTGGTGAATGTCTCCAAAATAATGAGGTATCCATGGAGTTGCTATTAAGTTTGTCTTAGGAAGAGAAAAGTCAAGGATAAGTCCTGCTGTTGTAGCCTCCATTGGTATGCAGTGCTTGAGTTTGCTACCTATTTTTGCAAATCTGCACATTTCTTTAATGAAGATTTTCCAATGGCTCAAAAGAAATTTGATAATGTCTTGATAAAAATTGTTGGGAAGGGGTGTGGGGGAGAAAATAAAGAGATATATACATATATGCATGTAAAACTCTCTTTGTTTTCAACATGAGTTCTAGGCTAGATTTTATAATATTCAGATACATTGTAGTACCAGTAATTAAGCCTAAGTTAACATTCATTTGAATTCATGATACATTCTTGATAATAGATCAAAGTGATTGAAGCATTTTTTTCCCTGCCTTACAAATATAGAAACCATATGCAGTGTCATATCATGTCAAGTCTGATCCCATTTATATATATGAGCATCTACTTATTGTTGAGATATGGCAATGTAGCATTTTGATTCGTAATATCAAGTGATAGCTTTCGTTTTCTTGTGTCATATGAAAGACTAAAGTGAAAGAACCTTTGTTTTGATATGAGTTCATACAATGAGACAGACATAGAAGATAATTTGATTTTTTTTTTCTTCTTCTATTTCATTACAGGGGAAGTCCAGAGCATTATTATATTGTAGAATTGATTTTTAGTGTCATTTCAAATAATTATATACTGTTACTTTTTATTGTATTGATGGAGAAATTTTAAAAAATATCATTATCCATATAAAAGGCAAGAAATTGAATATGACATTGGAGACAAAATACTGGAACTGACTGATTGGTTCCCATACTTCTGATAGCTGGTTCCCACACGTGATTGACTGGTGCATTTGGTTTCCATTTGCTGGTTCCTTCACTTTGAACTGTTTATAGAACTTTTGATCTGACTGGTTCCCATTTGTGTTTAAGTGGCTCCCCTTCTTTTAATTAACTGGTTCTCTGCTTGTGATTGAATCATTCCAATATGTGTGATTGACTAGTGTCCTTATAATTTGGTATCCTTACTTGTGGTTGACTGATTCCCATATTAATTGATGACTGGTTTCCGCACTAGTGGTTGACTGGTTCCCATACTTGTGATTCCAGAGCTGTATGAGATCTGTGTGAGCAGGGCAGCAGACAGGATCAAACAGATGGATGAAACCTCCGATGTCACGGGGCCCACCGAAAGTAAGTAACCTCTGGCAAATATCATAAAACAATTAACAGTCATTACAAACCTGCATTTAAGCTTTCATGCAGTGGACCTTTACTGTTAAAGGCTCCACCTTTCTCCAAGTTCTCAAAAATAAAAAAAAAACTGTGCTTAAATATGAATTTCATGCAAAAACTTAAGTATGGCCATTAGATTAATAAGATTTGAGCGTGAGCCTGAGATCATACTTCAGTAAATTCAAGAACTTAAGGCCAGATCAGCAAACTGCCACAAACACGTGTTCTTTTGTGTAAATTTGATCAACTGTTGATAAAATAATGTCCCAGATTGGCTATTTGATAAGGCAAGGATTTGATTTAAATTTATTTTTTGTAATATGTAATTTGGCATTGTTGTGATATTGCAGCCTCGTCAGAGCCTCCGTCCAGTAAAGAGTCGAGCGTGGAGCTGATACAGCTAGACGTGTCCCGCACATTCCCGCAGCTCTGTATATTCCAAAAGGTGAGTCTGCTTCACACAAGGGAGCCTTATTTATAGCTTGACAGCAGAATTTTCTCTTTTTCATCTTCATAAAATATTTATAACCCTACTTTGTATCATAAGGTTATATAGAAATAATATGCATTGTCCTGTCACGTCCTGCTGTTGTCCCCGTCACATTTTACAAAATGTTCAACATGTTGATGAGTTAAGCGGTGTGGCTGGGGTATTCATCATTTTTAGCGATACCTCTAGTTGATTGTATTAACTAAGATATGGTATACAATTGAATAGTCACAATAATAAACATTTATACCAAAGTAATGTTTCCATTTTCCTTGTTAGATTTAGTGATTTAGAATTGAAAAAAGAAACTGTTCTGGATAATGCTCTGAGATTTAAATTTTGAATTTTCAAGATACATTATTGTTTCTTAAGAAGTTAATGGAATATATTTGTACTTGTGGAGATTTAAAAAAAAATGAATCTCTGACAGCAGGTTTTATATATCACCAGTACATGGGAGAAACAAATGGTTACTGTATAGAAACACTGGAGGATGTTGTATTCTAGTGGTACAGTTCATAACTGCAGATCCAAAAGTTACAAGATGGATCTTCTCCAGAAAACTTTCCTTGGTGCAATATACTAATATTTCACTTCAGGAACCATTGGGAGTGATCAGTATGAAAAAATGTTCAAAATAAGTTTGGATTATGGGGAATGTGTGTAAATGTTAAATGTGTGTTATATTCCAGGGTGGTCCATACCACGACCTGCTACATAGTCTCCTGGGTGCATATGCCTGCTACAGGCCAGATGTGGGATATGTAAGTGTACAGTGGATACTGGTGGGAGGCACTTGTTATATCCCTGCTTCAAAAAGTGAATTGGAAAGATTATGCATTGTCCCTTGTTTAAAAAAAAAAAAGATCAGTGTCTTAACCCATTACCTAATGAATATTCATGTGCACATTAATGACTTGATGAATATTAATTTACTGAACTTTATGAAGCAGTGGATTTTTTTATTTGATGAGCAGACTGTGTAGAATCTGAGCTATGCTATTGTATGTGCAAATATCTCTTGAAAGGAGCCGTCTGATATGGGTCTGCTGTTGGCTAAGATACCACAATGTGTCTATATGAGGTAAAATGTTAAGAAGAAGTTCAGAAGAACTCTCACATATTATTGGCAGAATGTCCACCATTGAAAGACACAAAACTCTCTCTCTCTCTCTGTTAAGTTCTTCAAGAGTTTTTACACATTCTTTCTTTGGAAATTGGTACTTTTGAATATTTTTATTTCTTGTATAGTCATGATTGGGTAGTAATCATCTACAATTATATCAATTGTTTTTCCAAAATATTATTAAGATTACATCAAATAATTTTAGTTGTATTAAGTTTTAATTTCCTTAATTGACTGGAAATTGTATGTTGAAACCATGTATGAAAATAAATGAAAGAAAACAGACTTTTTAACTGACGAGTACATGCAAAGATTACCAAGTATGTTGAAAACAACCTGATCACATTCAGAAATGCTAATGAGGCAACAAACAGGCTGCACGATTTTCTCTCCCAATTACATTTAGCTGTGGGGGACTGTGACAGCATTACATTGACATTAGACATGCATGTTTACATCAGGCAACCATGCAGAGTTCAGTTTCGCGTGTTTTTTGGGTATTGTCTTTTACTATAACAAAGCAAAGCATGAAAGAATTCCTCATGCAAATTTTGTGATTTAAAATATAACAAAGGGAAAATATTTTAATTGTGAGAAATGCCTCAAACTATCATTGGTTTCTTAGAAAAACATCTCAGTCTTATAGGCTTTAATGTGTTTTAGCTCACCAGAGCACAAGGTGCTAAATTGAGCTCTTAAGATCACCCTGTATCTGTCATTGTCTGTCATCAACAATTTGCTTTGAAACCACTCAGTAGATATTGATGATACTTTGCATGAATCATTCTTGGGTGAACCTCCACAAAAATTGCTAAAATAAACTTGATCCATGCGGAACACTGGTTGCCATTGCGTCAACACCATTTAATTTTAAAAACTTAAAAGATTTTCACCTATGAAACCAATGGTCAGAATTTAATTCTTTTTTCACAAATGGTCACCTCATGATGGTCTACCATATTTGCTTTGATAAAGTTGATCCCTTTAAAACTGGATTGGCCAGTTTCCTTATATACTCTATATAAAAATTAAAAAATCATCATCTTTGAAACCAATGGTCAGAATTTAATTTCATTCAGCACAAATGGACACCTAATTTTTCTCTACAATATTAGCTAAAATGAAGTTGATCCCTTGAAAAATGAGGCCCCACAAGGTGGTTTTATTTTCCAAAGGGAAATAATCAATATTCTATTTTAATACTCTATAAATATAGGGTATTGATTAAATCCCTTTCTTAAATTTGTATAGTTGTCATATAAATAAATATCTTGGAATTATTTCAAAGTATTTGATATAATTTAAATATGGTATAAATTTCTTTGAATACTTATAGATAATAGTGAAACCACCAGTGATTCTTTAGATTTTTATTTTTTTAAACCATGTCAAAAGATATGTGCCAAGAATATGTCAATAAATAAAAGATACAAACATATGTGTAAATAATCAACATTTTCTTAATTAGCACTTAAACAAAAAATATTTTGTTTTAAATAATCATCAGTAAAGAATAAAACATCTAAGCAACAACTTCGCCAAAATGACTTGTCAAGTTCAAACAATGTAAATACTCTATTATTATTAAAGAGTTGTATAGAAACTTTGAAATTGTAGTATTTAAAGAAACTTTGAAATTGTAGTATTCTAATCAAGGTTCAACTGCATTGTTTAATCAAGCTGATGGTACTATGGTGAGCGTTTTAGGGTCACGATGGTCCTCTTGTTTCTGTTTTGGCCTTTCTCTTAAATAGAATTTTCTTTTTCGTCTTCGTCAGAATGTTGTTCAGCCATTTTGCATCAGCGACTTTTTGCCCCTTGAACTTACAATACTGTATGCATAATAAATTAACAGAGAGCCTTTCCATAATGTTGTATGCATTTCTGTTCACTCCTGTGACAAGGTTTTGTTTCTTGAATATACTGGTGTCACGGGCCATAATGTACTAGTACATTTAGGCAGAGATTGTCTTCTTGATTAAATGTTTCAAAAGTGGAGAAATTTAATATCCAATATTTATTTGAAAGTTGATCTGAATGCATCTTTAAGTTGAAAAGTAATCCCTCACAATTAGTAACTGAATTACTGTGACTTTTCATTATGTTAGTATAAGGGAATATGCCACTTGTGAATTATGTGATACTGTCGATTATTTTCTCACATAATGTTTCAATTGATGTTAGTATAAGTGGACTTTGCCCATTATGTATTGAATGATACTGCAGTTTGTCAGCATTTTCTCATACAAATGTCTGACCTCATATTTGACAGGAAACACTCTCAACCTAAATCCTTGTTTTAAAGATTTTTAATAAGAATTTCTTGTACATCCTGGTGTTTCTTCCTGATTCTTTTTTTTATTGTTGATTATCTAGGTTTATTATGACTGTTTGTAAAGACATAATTTATTTGAAGAAGTTAACCATACAATATGATGGTATTAGACGTGGTCATGAATATTTTCCTGTTTATGTTTAAAGTTATCAATTATGGAGAAGGAAACACTATTAAGTTCTGTTTGAATTGATACCTTTAAAAACAAGGAAACCTTTAAGTGAAAAAGTATGACATTAGTATTATACTTGTTCACACTAGATTATTGTTTTAAGCAGGAAATACATGTACTTAGTTTATTATTTCATAGATATATACCATAAGCAAAAACAAGCTGAAGGTTGCAGGCTTGATCACTGGTCATGACATATCAAAGTCTTTAAAACTGATTGGCACTCAGTACAAATATAGTTCAAGGATTGGTTGGCCTGGCATAACCAATGCAGTAGCTCAGTGGTAGAGTGTCCTCTTTGCGTTCAGGAGGTCTGGGGTTCGAATCCCAGGTGGGGAACTTCCTGTGGTGACGGCATCAAACCAAAGACATAAAATTGGTACCAGATGCACACTTGCCTTGCACTCAGCAAAATGGGGTTGCCATGGGAACTCTGAGTCTGCCCAGGAACTTTTCTCTTGTGAATTAGTTCTATACAGCTGGCATGTAAAAGAACCAAGAGGTCTATTTGCAAAATGTGCCAGGGTTTCAAACCCAGATTCCCTTGTATCTAACTACTGTCTCTTCCGATGCCATCTCTTCAGAAAAAACTGGACCCACACATAGGAAATCCTTGAAAATATGGCCATAATAATCAGAAAATGATTGCTAGCCATTACAATAAAAGAAAAGAAGAAGAACATATCCTGCCATATGTCTAAGATGTTTTAATGCAGTGTGGTAGCAGTGTATTTGTCTCAAGTAGTCAAGTCTTCAACTGACTGAAATACTGTTGGTTGCATGTAAATTTAAACAAACACAATCAAATTTAAGCTGTGATGTAGGGTCTGAAAGAAATTCAAGATATTAAAAAAAATGTAATTTATTTGTCTGATTATTTTAAATCTGCAATAACCGTTTAAATTGAAAATTGAGACATTCTCATGAAGTAGATCATTCTTCTCTGTTAACCCTTTCCCTCATAGAGGATACCATGAAAAGACCTATGCAAACAGCATAAAACCAGATCAGCCTGCGAGTAACTTGCAGGCTGATCAGGTTTTATGCTGTTCGCTGCTCATCAGTGGTCTGGTAATGAGGATTTTACAATTAAATTTGGTAAGGTTTGAGTTTGGCTTTCTGCAGATCAGGCTTTATGTGGTACCTATTGAGTGCGTCAAAATGAGTCTATATGAGGGAAAGGGTTAAGTAGAATTTCTATCAAAAAAATTACAGTGATAAAATCTGTCAGGGTATGACACTTTTTTCAGTAAATTGTAGAATTTAGCAATTCTGTAATTTTTGGGACAGCCCTTGTTGTCTGTCCCAGTAAATTGTTGAATCTAACCATTCTATGATTTACTTTAACTGCCCTTGTAACAACATTGCATGTATGTGTTGTATTACAGGTGCAGGGGATGTCATTCATTGCGGCGGTGCTGCTGCTGAACATGGATGTGGCCGATGCCTTTATCTGCTTTGCCAACTTGCTCAACCGTCCCTGTCAGGTGGCCTTTTTCCGTGTCGACGAGGAACTGGTATATCACTTTCAAATTAATAAGATACTCATAGCTCATGTTTATATCATAGAGGCCACACATTTCCATGCTTTTGTTGAGATGGAGAAATATTTACATATTTAGAAAAGTTTCTGGAAACATGCATGGTTTGCAAAAAATCTTGAAAAACACTTCTATTTTTATCTGTTTTTACTGAAGAGCCTTTAAAAACCCTTAAAAACTGACAAAATAAAAAAAGCCAATATGACCAGAAGTACCATATACTATATAGGATCCTTATTTCACTAACTGTGCTGTATTTTGTTTTGTTTTTAATAATCCGCAAATTTATCCAATGGTCAGGAAAGAAAATATGCCTTATTGTCATATACCGGTATGTTTTAGGTTTTAAGCCAAGATGTGTGAGTTTAAGAATCTGTGAAATACTGCTTTACAAAAAAAAATAGCACATAAAATCAAAAGCTAAATGGTAAATTTGTCCATCTGATAAGTAATCATCATGGTGTTGCTGTGCCAATTTCAGATGAAGTGCTACTTTCAAACATATCAGGAGTTCTTCAAGGAGAACCTGCCGGCCCTGCTGCATCATTTCCAGAAACAGAACCTAACCCCTGACCTCTACTTGTATGACTGGTGAGTTATCTCCCTTACTGACTCTTCAGTGGTTAAAGTCATTTGAAGTTGTTTTTGGACCATAAGTCAGAGCACCAGGAAAAAGA
Source organism: Solen grandis (assembly GCA_021229015.1). Taxonomy (NCBI): domain Eukaryota; kingdom Metazoa; phylum Mollusca; class Bivalvia; order Adapedonta; family Solenidae; genus Solen; species Solen grandis. The sequence goes on along the minus strand of CM037791.1, from coordinate 48,815,105 downwards.
ACTGATAC
>CM037791.1:48764997-48814997 GCA_021229015.1 Solen grandis | reverse complement strand
GAGCATTATACACATCTGAGTCTAAGTTAGATTGATGAACTGAAATGAAGCCTTAACGGCCTCAAACAGTTGACTGGTTCCAGAAGGTGCTAGTGGGCCCAGCAGGCATACATATCACAAGGAGCTCCTCCTGTCTGTTTACATCCAGTATAAATATTGGTCTATCCACCACACCCCACATCTTCTGGGGGTCCATATTCTTAGAACCAGAACAAAGCCACATGACCATTTCCCCTGTATGTAAACTAACATGCCTGTAACAGATGGGACCAGTTATAACAATACACGTGTCAAGTCTGCAACCATCCATATATCACTTCCATGGTGGAAAACACAGTTTCTAATATATGCCAAAATGATTGGTATCTCTGAAGAATTTTTCAGTATTTTGAAATCAATAACTTCCATGCCTTTCTTTTCAATACTGCAAATTTCTACATTAAGAAAATCAATTTGCATATATGGATGTCTGTTTTACAATCTTTCTTGACAGGCCATAAAGAAGCCAATACCCTGGTGATATTGTAATTAATGTAAAGTTGGATTTACACTTGACATAAAAAAACTGTTATTTCTGATGGATTCAGTTTTTCTGTTTTTAGTGTTATACTAATCCTGAATTTTGATAAATTTGCCTGTAACGTAAGGCATTTGTTACATTCTTCTGGTAAATCAGCAGTTAAATTGGTTAAAAGAGTTACAATATTTCAGAAAATATAGGACTTTATAGAATTTTACCAATGTTAAACCACTGTTTGGGGTACAAAAACCTAGTTCCTGCATTATTAATGATGGCATTTTAATCATGGGTCAAAGATTTGGGGTTTAGGAATTCCCAAAAATATCTCAGACAAGGCCTTGGAACAATTATTTTAACTTAATACAAGTTGGCACATCTTGAATTCTATACAAAATAACTATTATCATTCCCTCTCTAATGAACACACACACATATAAAAAACACTTGCAGTTATGTATTAAATTTGTCTTCATCTTAAATTGGATGCAACATTTTTAGACCATTTCACTTCATGAATTTTAATGGAACGACTCAGTATGGAAAAAATAAGGGCTGATTAGTTTGTATCGGCATTCAAGGTCTCAATTACTTTGAGCTTCAAATCAATGTCTCATTACTGCACACGCTACTCAGAGTGGCAATTGCTCCAGAGACAGAAATTTACTGTTCTGATAATCATTAATCCCTCTATCATCTATGGTGATAGGAAGATGAGAAAATAATCTGTAATAATAATAAAAAATAATCTCTATTAACTGAGAAACTGATATTTTTAATGGTCTTCAAAAGGAACAGATAAGATGCATATTTGTGTAAATACACAATAAAAGTGGACAAGCACCTCATTTTTTTTCCTTCAAAAATAATAAGGTAAAATAAGGTGACAAGACCCAATCAAAATCAGGGAGACTCAATTAATTCTCATAAGCTTAATTAACATCATTTACATCCCAGCAGATACAAACTCCTACTACTATATAAGTATTGTAATAATCTTCATTAAAAAAAAATTATTGGTAAAAAATAAAATTGAATTGAAGCATTTTCAGTGGGTAGGTAGGCTAACCACAAAACAAACTGTCTTTTATAAATGGCCTAACCCTTTTCTATTTTTTTATGGCATTAAAAGTCTAGACATACATGATCATGATATCAGACATGACAAATATGTGCCTTGTCCCCATACCTGCCTATCGCCCACACCACATTATCACCGCTAAGTGGGTTGGGGTAATTAATCAAGGGACATGGGTGGTTCAATATAACCCCAATGTGCACCTCTCTCAATGCATGAAGCCCTAGGTAAATGCTGGGACTGTCGGCTATATCTGACATACATCTCCCTGTCAACAATAGAATCCTCAACTCTGGGGTAATCTGGATCAACATTTATCTTTAACTACTTGTGTATCAAAGCCAAGTATGTGTTTGTGTATATATATACACCCATCAAGTAGCTTGATAAAAAAACATGGACTATCAGGATGTTTTTTTCTTTTATCACTGAACAGATTAAGGTCCAGAGATAATGCAACATATGGGTAGCTTTATCTATTTTATTACCAAAGGATATGAATGCTTTTCCTCTGAACATCAAATAACCCGCTGATGTTAACCAAAACTTGGATAATTCTAAAACAAGTATTATATCAAATTAAACAAAATCACTTGGTCAAAATAAGGGAGCTCGTTTAGAGAATTAAATCCTTTGAAATTAAATTCCACTCGCCTGAGAAAAAAAAAAAAAGAGAGAAAATTTCTTTTTTATTGTCTCAAATTAGGGAAGGGTGAGTGACAGTTTTAGGTATTTTACGCCCCTGTTAAGAAAGATTAATATTTCTACTCCCTTGGGTTATTTTCCCTTCAATGAAATTAAGATACCGGGTAGAACTAAACTCATCTCAGAAATATCCGTTCTACAACTATAAAGGCTAAAATCCGTATGGTCGGCAAAGGTCAAAGAGCAGCCAATTTTAAAAGAATGTATCTGATTGGTCTACAGGCCACTACAAAGTACATAGCCATGAAATGCAAAGTTCTTATTGTGTCAGACCATTGTTTCTAGTTTTAAAAACAAAATCCCTGATGCGCATGGTCTTGGAATTAACACCGGTACTCTTGATGAAGATTTTGAATTACCGGGTATTATTACTTCGATGTGAGGGAGTATCAAGAGATACACTGTCAGACTGTCGTGCCATCACTTATCTCTTGTAAAAACACCCAGAGTAGTTATCTGTGCTGCAATGTATCAAATACCATGTACCATGAGGTACTGTAGTCTGCACCATACTGTGAGAGTCCTGTATCGTTTAAACCCTAGTGCAGAATTAAAACCTAAGAATCAGTGATTCAGAGGACATTCAAACTGTCAATTATATTTTTTCTGATGTCTCAGGTTTCAAACACGTGGCATGAACTTTACGAACCATAATTATATACCTGGATTATATTATCACTACTGAAAGTATTTCAATAAAATCAATGATATAAAAGTCACGCTGAATATCTGATCTGAGAATAAGAACCTCAAAAAGTGTCCATTATCACTGGTAGCTTCCTACAACAAGTGGAATGTGAACAAATCCTGAGAGCTCACAAAAGAAAGGTATGATCAATAAAAATAAGATAGCAGGGTTGGAGAACTGTTGATGATACCTGCTGGGATAAAGTGACAGGGAGACTGGGTATTGTGCTACTGAAATGACAAGCGTGAGACAGCCAGACAGCTACCGCTAGAGACCACTGAATTGAGAGATAATATCCTTAATACAGTCTGACAGTTAACTGTAAATGTGACAGAAACAAGCATCCCCACAGACAAAGGCAATAATCATGAATTTTAAAACATAATAACCCCACAAGAACTTCAGGAATGCATGGAAGTTCAGTGAACTGCAACCTGTAAATCTCTCTGAATTCTACAGACCGGAGAACATTAGCTTTAGTAGAGCCTGACTCTGTATGATCACATTCCTGTAGGTACATTTATCACTGGCTGCGAGACTGCAGAGACAGGTTACTCAAGACCCGATTGTGTCTATTGATTGTGCTGGTGTTTGTTTATCAACAGGTTTTCTGACCTTAAAATAGCTGATACTGTGACCTGAAAGCAATAATCAATTCAGCCATGTCTGCTGATTTCCCATCTCACCTTGCTCACGGACAACCTGTCAAAGCACAAAGGCTAAATCTTGCCGAATACTTATTTCTATACATAAACCTCACATCTTCCATTCAAAGGTCTCAGCTGTGGTGTAAGTAATCAAATATCAGCCATGATGATGAGTCAGGGAAAATTGTGATTATATATAACTTGATATTTTAAACCTTTGGAGTACATGTAAAACACAAAATTTGTCATCAGACTCAGTATTTTTCTCTGTTGCACTTAAAACCAAGCAGTAGTACATGTCTAGTTTGATCATCAATGAAGATCAGATATTCATCTTGTCAGACTCAGATGATGGTCTGCATTTTAATAGTCCCCAAAGCACTGTATCTTTCACTGCAAGTCTGGCAGCAAAGTACTTGGTAATGGAGGTAAGTGACACAATATACTCATGTAACACACTAGGATTCTGCAAGTTGAAAGTAATTTACAAGGATGTGCCAAAATATTGGAATCTTGAGAACCTAGAGTGGAGGAATCCCATGTTTGAACAGTTGTCTAAAATACCATCAGTGTCCTCACTAGCTCCTAGTCCTGAACTTCACCTTTTGGGAAAAAGGAATCTGGATTTCCTGAGCATTATACATATGTCCTAAATAAGTTACTAGTGTATAAAAGGTCTCCAACTTCTCAGAGAATCATTGAAAAGGAAACCTGTTTTTAGGAGTCTAGTAAGGACCCTGACCCTGTCACTTACAATACGAGATTGACGTAGGATCACACCCAGTCTGCAAATGGCAATATGCCCATTAATTAAACTGTTAAATAATAATACCACTACATTAGTAGGCTCTATAGTCTATCGTCTATGCACTCAATGCCATGTATACTTAACTTACTGTATATATGTATACACTTACATGTATACAAACAAAACTGTTACAAATAACTGTATTAAGTATCAAACTATAAGTATAAACCTAAAACCTTTATCTAAGCATTAACAAATTCAATCTTGATACAGACAATATAATCTGACAAAAGAAAATAATACTATCTACAGCTTAAAACAAGTTAATTTTTGTTTCAAAAGATTTTCCTGAAGACAGAACATAGAAAAAGTTAAGTCAATACATAGACACCTGAAGTCAGGATTGACTAAGGAGATGTCTAAGATTATCTTGCAAAGTTTATATATACCGGTAAGATAATGACACATATTTATTTAACCCTTTCCCTCATATAGACTCATTTTGACGCACTCAATAGGTACCACATAAAGCCTGATCTTCAGAAAGCCAAACTCAATCCTTACCAAATTTAATTGTAAAATCCTCATTACCAGACCACTGAGGAGCAGCGAACAGCATAAGACCTGATCAGCCTGTGAGTTACTCGCAGGCTGATCTGGTTTTATGCTGTTGGCATAGGTCTTTTCATGGTATCCTCTATGAGGGAAAGGGTTAAGGTAAAGTCCCTATAATTGTTCCGCTACATTTCAGACCTCATGACCTTTCACGGAAATTAAACCAAGGTTTCCAATGTTTCATTAGGGTACCTTGGTTATCTTGGTAGAGGTTAAATGGTCTGAGATGGAGCAGAACCATTATAGGGACTTTAACCTAATTAAATCCAAGCCTTTTTGAAGATATTTTTAAAACATACGAGCCTATAACCAAGAAATTTCTTACAAAAAGGTCATGATTGGTTACAAGAAATCCTAGACTTATAGGTAAAATTTGGGAATTCTTCATGTTAAATTTTTTAACTGGGAATGGGTCAGAAAAGCTAGCCCACAGGTCTAGGGCACTTTGAAAAAGGATATGAATGAGTACAGTAGGCAAAAGTCTCCCTTATAAAAGTCATCAATTTTTCTTTTAACTTACAGGTTATTGATGACATTTTGTAGACTCTGATTATCACATTTAGAAAGATTTTCACAATATCTACTGAAAACAATCCTACATTATGATGTTACCACTGAAACAAACAATATCAATGCAGGATTCATCATCTAAATGATCTTTACTGGTACTTTATTTGTGGTTGAAGACAGATGACCAACAAGATGATTTACGAAAGAGTACCGATATAATACTACAGCTGTGGCCGGGGACTTTGGTTGTGATCACTGATCACTTCACTGCTCAATGTCATTATTACCCTGAATGAGTCTAGTCACGGAGGTGTGTGATCTTAATAGTTGGTTGAATCTGCACTGAGGATGAGAGACTTGGTTGCATTAATTAGAAACTTTTCAGGAATCTCACTAGCATCTTATATGGAGTGGCAGAGAATTTAGAAAAGGCCTTATAAAGGGACTTCTGATTTTCATAGCAAGTCTTAAAAAATATATATTGAAGGATTCTCATTTTTGTAGTGAATTTTTGTCAAGTTATGAAATCCTAGAAATAACCCTGATTTTATTAATGTGATCATATGCTTAGAGTTTAATGAAAGCTATAGTAGCTTCATATAAGGGGTCGACAGTCTCGCCAGATCCCAAGGACACCAAAGACTGGGCAGGGACTCCAGGATTGACATGTCAGGGGTTCCATAGTGACACTTACTTTCCAGATTAAAAGTAAATTGAACAGCCACATTTGTTGAAAACCTATATTTAATCATCTTCATAAAAACCTCTTTAATGAACCAACTGATATGAGAATAAAGCCATCATATGTTTGAATGACATGACAGGGACTCCTAATTTTCAGAAGGGACTCCTGAATTTCAAGCAAGTATTCCATCGGGATACCTGGCAAATATTCCGTCGGGATACCTGGCTAAAAGGTTAGTATCAAACGCTGGCTATTCATACCAAATCAATAATGAAACTCTTTCATCTTTTAAGAACTGATGATATATTTGCTGTAGCATTATAATAACTCCAATGACAGGAAGGACATTTAAATCCAAAACTTGGTAGTGCTGAAATAAGTCTCACTGCAAGATGACAACAGTTCATGTTCAGGAAAAAAGAGATATATGGTCCACAGTGTCACATAACTATTAGTACATTCCAATCTTTCACTTCTGTGTGTTTATCTTGCTTTCTTCATGACCTCTTTCACTTCCTTTCACTCTTAACTGAAAGATAGTATCTGTCAGTCTAGTTGGTTGTTTATAACCTACTAACGGTGAAGAAGCAAGTGGGTGACAATGAAGTGGGAAAATAGTGAGGAAATCATGCCACAAAGGCACATAATTTGCCTGCTTTATGCTTCAATATTAATCAGAGTCAATATATGAGACATTGACATTCTCAGACTACATTTTCAACTCTTATTATAAGGATTATGCGGAAAAAAAATGTGAACTGGTATCGAAACTTGAAGGTTTATATAGTATATAAGCAAAACAGACTACTCACTAGATCACTTTAAAAAGTAAATCTATAAACTTAACTTCTAGAATTACAATTTTTTCTTTGAAGTATTTAAATCCTCAGTTTCTAAGCTTATAGTTCAGTTGCTACACCTGAGCTGCTAAGACTGTAAGAGCTCAAGAGATTTAAAATAGTACCTCACTTTGTACAAACAATTCTGACAATGCACTATATTTCTGCCTGTGATACTCATGAAAGAGCCTGGCAGTATACAGAGAGATACATAATATATGTTACATTTTTGTAGGCTATTGAGAGAGAAACAGATGGGTAAGACTTGGTGGAAAGTATCATTAACAGGGTCTGAATATACTGGTAGGTAGATTTAGAGCTAGTATAAGTACACATTGTCCCTAATGCCACTGACCACTAAGATAAAAACATAAATTACCTACCTTGATAAAAACCCACTTAATCCTTTCCTCTTTGGCTTGTAAGATTTGTCTTCAAATCCACTATCTTGTGATGGATTTTTATTTCTTTCAAAGGAATTACGGGAGTGTAAATTTATTTCAATAAATCCACCATCACCTGTATCTATACAATGTCCTGTACCATCTCCTTCATCTAGAGATGCTGCTGATACTGAGAAGTCTGTTCCTGTGCTAATACTTGAAAGACTAGAAGCATCTGTAAACGTCCGTAATAGTGATTCATTAGTATTAATTCTTGGAAAATTGCACACAAATTCTGAACTATCACAAGTCAATTCATCTGGTTCGCGAACTCTTATCAAACAATCCGTTTCACAATTACTTAAGGACCGAGAGTCATCAAGACTTCCAGGCGTTAATATTGTTACTCCTGGTACTGAGTTTGAATGAATCATTGACATTTTTGATGGTGAATCACTTAAACTGCATTTGTTTAGATCATTTGCATTTAAAGTGACTGATGTTTCTGATCTCTGATCATCACCATTTGAACATTTGTAGCCATTAACATTAGCTGTGTCCACTTTCTTCTGTGCCACTAGCTGTTGAGTGGTCGGAATGTAAACAAGCTGCAAGTCAAGGCTCTCCAGCACAGATGACATCCTTTTATTATCTTCACCCATTTGAACATGGACATCCTGTGTCAATGAGACTGGGGAAATGAGTAATCCAGATGTAACATCAGTAGTCACCATAGTAACTTCATTGTTGACATTTGAAGATGAACTTGATGTGGGGCCTGAGAAATTTCTAGTCCTAGTAACTGAATCTGAATGGTCGATCTCATTAGGCATTTGTGTGTCTGGATTGTCTATCAAGGTTTCAGTAGATAGGCACAATGCATCAGATTTTTCTGAGTTGAGGTCCAACTTCTTTTTCACTGCTTCAAGACTTATTTGTGAATCTAATGAGTTGCAGTTTGATTCACTGTCGATGCTTGTGCACAATGAAACTTGTGAATGGTTTGATTTTAAGGTACCTGCTTCCTTTTCTGGCTTTTGAATGCCATTATGGTCTGCAAATGTATCTCTAAGGTTTTGTTTTAACCGTTCCACATCTTCGTTATTCTGAAGAATATTTATTGTAAGGATTTCGCCATCATTCTGGTCTCGATTAAACTCCAATACACCCGGCATCGCGTTTTGCTGCGAGCTCTCACACATTTCACTTTTCATTCTTCATCAAACATCCCAACTTTGTTTACATTCAGTCACTCGTTGGACTCGTGTGTTTCCTACGGCAGCACGAAATACCCAAATCTACCCAAATCTTACCCAAATCTTCCCAAATCTTACCCAAATCTACCCAAACCTTACCCAAATCCACCCATAAATCATGAGATATAAGGAAATAATTGTTTGTTTTTACAAATAATACTGAAATTTTATCAAAACAATGTGTACAGTACACGATGTATTTTTTAACTTCCGAGCGATCTATATTCAGGATCCAATAATTGTGTAAGATGCGGTCGGTTACTGTACTGCAGTATAACATTCATCAAAAATGATTTTAATTGCTGTTTTGTAGTTACAGTTATATCTAAAAAAAAAAAGATAAAAAAAAGAGATGCTTTGGTGAGAAAACCGATCGCATGATTTGTGGCGAGGATTTGGGTAGATCTGGGTAAGATTTCATACCTGTGTACATAATTATATATATACATTTTTTTTTAGATCTTACAGTTACTATGATTTATTTACAATAATTAAAATCAACTTTTTTTTAAATGCTTTAAAGGGTGATTAGTCTATTGTTGGAGAAGATTTGGGTAAAGATTTGAGGAGATTTGGGTAGAAATTTGAGAAGATTTGGGTATGCAAATATTAATATAAAATTTAATGGTAGTACCGAAACGACTGAAACAGGGAAGAATAAACATTACGTACACAGGTAAGGTATAAAGGATGTTATACTGCAGTACAGTCACCAACCGCATCTTACACAATTACTGGACCCGGAATATAGATCGCTCGGAAGATCAAAAATACATCGTGTACACGTTGTTTTGATAAAATTTCAGTATTATTTGTAAATACAAACAATTATTTCCTTATATCTCATGATTTATGGGTGGATTTGGGTAAGATTTGGGTAGATTTGGGTAAGATTTGGGAAGATTTGGGTAAGATTTGGGTAGATTTGGGTATTTCGTGCCGCCCGTTTCCTAAACAATACAGAATTTCTGTATTGTGGTTTATTTAGTTTTATTTCATTTTCTTTTCTTTTTAGTATCTTTTTATTGTTAAAAATTTAACATACGATACCCATAGTGGCAGGCCATTGTATAAAATCCACAGAAATATGTTATCTCATTCACCATACACAAAATAATTCAGTATAGTTTTCGCTGGTGACAGTTACGATATCGGCCATCTTAATATGCAAATGAAGGGGCGTGTTTTCGATATGTGGCTTTGGTATTTTTTGTCTTTCCTTTTAATTAATAATAATTGGACATTTTAATGTATTTTAAACGTTATATTTTGCCGTTATTGCGAGATTTTAAAACGAAAAGAGAATAAATAGACTTTGTTACAAATATTAGACTGGTGCACATACAAATCACGATAGGATGGGTTGTAGGGCATCGGTAGTACTGAACTATACACAACACCAGCATCTCGGTAGAGGGAGAGCGATATATTGAGATATACATGGCATAAAAACGTTAAAAACGTCAAAAACAATTCTCTCAAAACACGAAAACAGTATATAATGATCTTATCTTGTTATGATCATACAATGTTTGAAATCAATGACACACACTTAATTGATGGATATTAATTTACGGGATAATGAATGCATGTTTTAACAATTTTTCACAAGTACAATGTTTTTTGTATTGTTTTTTTTCGGCGTAACTGTCTAACAACACTTTTGGCCTATTTGCGGAAAAAGACGCAGGATAAGACCATAGACATATTCACCATATTGCTGCATACTCTGAACCACTCGTATAACCATGTGATCAGCCAGACTCCTATTGTCTTTTGGCTCCCTGCTGTCAATCGGCAGTCTCCATGACTACATGTGATCACAGACATATGGTGAATATGTTTATGATGTGACAAGCATGTGTTTAGGGTACAACGTATGCAACTGAATGACACGTTCACTGATTTACAGGCATTTGCCGAGTGATACCTAAGGTACCACCAGACATACATGTCGTCCGCAGAGCGATCTAATATTTGAAGAAAAATTGGCAATTACCAAAACTTTGTACCACTTAAAACTATCCTAAACAAATGCAGATTACGAAATAACATTAAAATAGATACGTACAAAATTAGCCGCTAAAAACAACAGCTAAGTCGGACATTAAAATAATTGGCATCGAAACACTTTAACTATTAAATCAGGGCCTCTGTACACCCATTAGCGGTATGACTAAAACACGAAAGGAACGAAAGGGACGAAAAGAACGAAAGGAACTAACAAAAAACATGAAAGTGATTTTTTTATCACTACAAAAATGTAATACTTTAGTTTTTGATCTATGAAATATGAAAAGCCATCACGTTTAATAAAATTCGATGATAAAATGTTGTTTTTTTAGCTATTATTACAAATATTAGATATGCCTTTCGCTACGAAAGGAACTCAATATTGAACTACTGAAGAAGGCTTGTGTATTTTTTGTAACTGTTGTCGTCAAATGCGATATATGTTACTTAAACACTTATCTTATTGTAATATTTGGCAAAGTAATGAAAAAGTAAGCGTGATACATGAAAAAGATAAACGCCTAGAATAATGTACTGGAAGAAAAACATTCCTTTCGCATGCCGCATGTCTTATAAATTATATATTAACAAAAGTTGAACAATACTGGACTTAAAGTTTACGAATTTTATAAATATTATTTAGTATTTTAACAATCCACAATAAAAACATGACTATTAACAATTTTCTCTTGAAAATACCATTTTAATAAGTTCCTTTCGTTCCTTTCGTCCCTTTCGTTCCTTTCGTGTTTTAGTCATACCCCATACATAAGTATTAAAGAGACCTGAATAAATAAAAATCGGGATAATTAACTGACTGGTTGATAAACTTTCAGGTATGTAGAAGATTTAGTTTTAGAAAAAGAGTAACGTTTTTTTTTGGGGGGGGGGGGGGGGTTATAAGCTAAAAAAACAACAACTTTTTATTGTATTATGCAGAGTAGATGGCGTACATATCTTTAGACATTTTAATTAAACTATATGAGAAATGGATTGTGTTTCTAAATGTCATCAGTTTTATCATTTTTACATAACTTTTATGAAATTAATTCTTCTCAGCTAATTCTTCTAAATATATTTTCCGGAAAGGAATAAACACAAACAGTAGGCATATACATCGTCATGTTAACTTTTTTTTAAATATTTACAAATATAATAATCTATGTGCATTCTAATTGATAAAAAAATGTATAAGAAATTCAAGAATTTGAAAAGCACAGAAAACGCAATTTATGTGCAAAATAAAGCAGATATTAAAGATTTCATATTAAATATCAACATCTTTAATTACTGAATACCGTTTGTTTTGTCACTGATTAAACACTTAGAAATTACCAAAATTGTGTCAATTAAATTTAAAAAATGTTAAAAAAAAAAAAAAAAAAAGAAAGAAAGAAATTGACGCGCCGTAAGAGCCCACCTATAATGATACCCTTCCACACTAAAATGTGCGCCTGAAGTTTTTTCTGGGAAATCTCTATGTGAAGACTTCTTCCAGATCGACAATTAGACAGTCAAGGCGTGGGGGGGGGACGTTTGTGATTGAAAATGCACGAAAAACCCATATTTCTACTTATATTACTTATATTTGAAAAAAAAAAAATCCAGGGGGTGACCCCCTGAGGGAATAATGCCTTTTGAGTAATATCAATGTCCCAGTCTGTCCCCATAGTTAGTTATTCATCTCTCTCTCTTTCTCTCTCTGTTTCAGAAAATGTTGTATGTAAACCATATTAATTTCATAGTCATAACACCTATGATAAAATGATAATTTATTCTGGTTCATATTCACAGATAGTAGTATGGTCAGCGGTTTGGCGTCAAAGACTGCGCATGCGCAGGAGTGACGTCATCAGATTATTTGCGCATGTGCGGCGGCCATATTGATTTTCTATTTTTAGAATGACATCATGATTTATATTTAGAAATGGCATTATGAACTATATTTAGATTGACATCATGATCTATAGTTAGAAATGACATCAATGTACAGAATTGTACATTTGACCTAGGGCTAAGGAGATTGAGGGTCAAGTCCTTAGGCGGAGACACATAGTAAACACCAAAGAACATTAGATACAACAGAGGTATTGATAGTCCCAATAATATACAGAGCTGACTTGTATATTCAGTCATAGGGCTTAATCACGGACATTGAGGGTCAGGTCCTCAGCCTTAGACGGGGACTATACAAAGTCTTAAAACAATGATATAAATATATGATCATCATACAATAAACATACAATATATAAAACTATATCAAATAATATTTAAAAAAAATAATAACGACATTACTTACGATGTGAACAGCTCCACGTTCTGTTATAAAATGAACTCAACACTCATGTTTTACGTGTAATCTGTCGTTTATGGTCATAATACTTCCGGAAACTTTAGAAATGTATTTAGCACTGTACAACTAGAATAAACCAGAATTAACCAGTTGTTATCTAAAATTAACTATGATTTTGATCAACAACCAATCAGAATAGAGAGCGATGACGTTATGTTTAAAAATAAAGTCAATATTGGAACACTCTTTTTGAACATGCCTGTACACGTTATTTTAACATGAAACGGAAATAAAGATCAATTTCTCAGAATTCAGACCTGGGTGGAACACAAACGTTATTTCAACATAATGACTTCTTTGCGAATATTGACATCATTTAAAGTAGGCACCAGTACATTTCATAATCACATTCACAGTGACCTATATACCAACAGAAAGAAAAACATCTTAGTTTGTATATGATTATATAAGCACATTCTCATACTTAAAGTATCAAATTTAATGAAGTATATGAACACGTACATGTATACATGTAACATTTTCATGTTATATTCCCTCACACACACACACACACACACACGTGATATACCATATTAAGTCAAAGTATTTCCGGTAATTATTCTTGGAAATGTATTTCCAGTATACAACTAGAGTAAACCAGAGATAACTGGTTTACAATTTGAACCGACCAATGTCATGTCTTCATTTTATATCGATTGAACAAGTCTAGACATGTTGTCTAAAAATAACCATGACTTAGATCAACAACCAATCAGAAACGAAATGTAGTATGACAACCATCTTTCATTCCATGAATAGGCATGGCATTGCACAACAACCAGCAATCATTTTTACTCCATGAACCTATGAGGCGTATATACACACACACACGCACACTATTCAAGCAAAATAATAGAATGCGTTCTGGAAATGAAATGGACATGCCGAATAAGGTAATCTATTTAATATATAAATCACCTACCTTTTATTTCCTCAGTATCCATTTTTTTTAAATCACACAACAGAATTTCTAAAATTGCTAATTATATCCATTTTTTTTTCGAAATCAAAATCCCTTGCACGTCAAACTGATCATTCCCAAAGTATTCACAGAAAGAACGAAATTTTTGCGCCAAATTCTTTTGTATAAAAATGTTTAAAGATGTGTTGGAAGATCAATAATCAATATTATGGATAGGAGTGAGCCACTTGATTTTAACTTAAAACACATGTTTATGTTTAATCGATATAATCCTGGCAAAAGTGCAGGGAACCATGTCAAGAGGAAAAGCTAATCAAAAAGTCATTAACTCTTTCAGTTTATTAAATTCTAATATCATTCGAATATAAGTATAGAACATTGATTAAATGAATGAATTTTGTTATTTTGATTTCAGAAATCAGTTTATTGATATTGTTTGAGTGTCAATCAAGTCTAAACACATGGTTGATCCGATATGGATTAATTATCGATTATATATACATTATATATATTTCTTTTTTCTGCTCTAACATTTAGTCATTTGAGTATACGAATTTTATTATTTTGATTTTTTAGAACTCAATTTTTTTATATTGTTTTAGTGCAAATCAAGTCTAAATACATGATTGATCCGATTATTTATCGATTTTATATATATCCTACAAAAAATCAATATTTTTGTTCACTAATATTGAGTCATTTGAACAAACAAATAGTAAGAAGCTTCAAAATAAATCTGTTGTTTTTATTTTCAATCGAATTATTGTCAATTATCGATTTCATTGATTTCCCTTCTTTTTTTTAAAGAGTTGGTTGTTTTGAGGATCCTATTGTCAAAGAAAACACATTTTAATCTGTTACTCATTTTATTTTGCAATACACACATTTTCTGTTCTGCAATTATACAAATTCTAAACTGTTACTTATTTCATTTTGCAATACAATTCGTTTTCATATGCACACATTTTCCGTTCTACAATTATACAATTTAAATCGGTTACTTTTTTTTATTTTGCAATACAAATCGTTTTAACATGCACACATTTTCTGTTCTACAATTATATTGTCCTTAGTCTCAAACATAGAAGGTTGAATTGGCCGGAATTCCTGGTGGTCGAAATCTTTTGTTTGATTTTACAGGGGAACTCATATTCTGACGTTTCATGGAAGTAGACTTTCTTTCCCTAGGTGGAGAGTCTTGTCTCTTAAGTTCTGACTTGGCCATTTCTACCGCTTGTGCCACAGGGGTAACATATTGAATGGTCGGTTCTTTAGATGTGCCACCAGTCTGTATTTTTTCTACCACATAGTGTCCTTTGTGATTAGGACGTAGTTTTCCCTCGGCCATGAGGCGAAAATGTTGTGACCAACTGTCAATGTTCATTATTAGTTTTTGTTAATGTCTATTAGTCTTCTCCCCTTATAAACTTATTCATCATCATCATCATCACTAGATTCCGAATCTATCTCTCCGTGACCAATGACCTCATCGAACCAATGATTGTACTTTTTCAATACTCGTTTAATCACTTTCTTTTTATTGTCTGAATCCAAAATTTCTCGAAGAATTTTCTGATGAACGACGCTTCCCTCTAATTGAGCCGCTGTTCTCAAAAAATCTGTATACATTCGCATGAATTCTTTTTTATCGTCTTCAAAGACAAACTCGTAGGCTTTTGAACGGGCTTTCTGTTCTGAGTTTCCTTCATTTCTATATTCGTAGTATTTTTCATCCCAAATTGTTTCCGTTTTCTCACCAGCTTTTTTGGCTAAGGATTCGAAATATTCATTTATGTCTTCAATGAAGTCTTGTTCGTCCATAGAACTTTCATTATCAGAACCATCATCGCAAGTGATCCAATCTCGACGGCCTACTTTACTCGTAGGCTCATCTTCATTACTAGTATGTTCAGCTTTTCTTTTCAACACCGCTGGACACCATGCTCTGACATGTTTTTGTAAGTTACTAATGTCTGAAAACATAGAAACGCAGTCGTCGCAAGAAATCATGATGTTTTGCAAAGTTTCGACTGGAACAGTATCCTGTCTCTGTATATGGTTTGGTGGTTCCATTCTACAATCTGTTTCCCTTATAAATTCCATCACATTTGTACGCATGCGCAGTGAAGCTGGTGTAAGTGGCTTTAAATCTACGAGTAAATAGCCATAGGATGACTAACAGCCTTTTCAAAAGGTCTTAACAGTTCTTGGGGGTTACTGGGGTACATTTGTCGGGCAAGGGTCATAACCTGTTGTCTGTCTACAGGGTTGTTAAATAATACCAGATAATGTCAATTTCGTCTCTGGGTAGGATCTTTGCTGAAATACAAGTTTTGGTTGATAGCGATGACAGACAGATTTCGATGGTGGCTACCTTCCGTGAATAAATCGGTCACTCGTTGGTCTTTCACCGCTTCCGTAGCCATGTCATCTAATATGATCACATTTCTGACTCTAGGGTCCAAAAACTCGTCTTTTTCCAGATTAAAAGGTACTCCTTTTTTGAATTCTACTTCCGGAAAAACGTTTCTTTGTATTTCGTCATATAATGGTTGCCATCTCTTGTATAACCAGATAATACGTTGTGGAGCGGGACGAAGTTTTTCATAAGCCCTCTGTAGTAGCTGTGATACGAAGTAAGTTTTACCACAAGAGGTCGGTCCGCTGACCATGCACGTAAAGGGATGTTGAAAAACAAATTCCTGTCCATTAGTTAATGTTGAAGGAGGTATTTCCCTAACTTTCTTTTGTGTCTGTACTCCCTGAAATATTGAACCTCCTCCTTGAGGAGGAGGAGTCAATTCCGGAGGAGGAGGCGTTTCATTGACTGTCTTTTCATTTCCATGTTTAAATGCACAATGTCTTAACAAATTGTCCCTTCTTGTGAATACTTGTTCACACTCTAAACACTTTATAGAAAACATGTTTTATGAACTGAAAAAGGAGGCACTTCCCCTTATAAGTTTTTATAAGTCCCAAGACTTTGATCCTGCTTGTTCTTATATTAAACAGGCTTCACACATCTCTATATCTAGCTCTGAAAATCCCTCGTCAATGTTCATGATATTGTCCATCTTATAGGACAAGATTTTCATATGGTTTTTGTATACCCTCGAAGTTCAAACTAAGGAAGATAGAATCATTTTTACATGTGATGACGTCATTTCCGGTTTTTATTCATCATGGACTTCCGGTTAAGAGTATTCAAAGTAACGGTCTCACTTTGAGCTTCCCATAGCTATAAAAAATATTCAAATCGGATAACAACTAAGGGAGATAGAGTCATTTTTACATGTGATGACGTCATTTCCGGTTTTTATTCATCATGGACTTCCGGTTAAGAGTATTCAAAGAAACGGTCTCACTTTGAGCTTTCCATAGCTATAAAAAATATTCAAATCGGATAACAACTAAGGGAGATATAGTCATTTTTTACATGTGATGACGTCATTTCCGGTTTTTATTCATTATGGACTTCCGGTCCGATTTATTTTGAATCTAGTTACTATTTGTATGCTCAAATGACTCAATATTAGTGAAAAAAAATACTGATTTTATATATAAAAACAATCGGATCAATCATATATTTAGACTTGATTGACACTCAAACAATATCAATAAACTGATTTCTGAAATCAAAATAACAAAATTCATTCATTTAATCAATGTTCTATACTTATATTCGAATGATATTAGAATTTAATAAACTGAAAGAGTTAATGACTTTTTGATTAGCTTTTCCTCTTGACACGGTTCCCTGCACTTTCGCCAGGGTTATATCGATTAAACATAAACATGTGTTTTAAGTTAAAATCAAGTGGCTCACTCCTATCCATAATATTGATTATTGATCTTCCAACACATCTTTAAACATTTTTATACAAAAGAATTTGGCGCAAAAATTTCGTTCTTTCTGTGAATACTTTGGGAATGATCAGTTTGACGTGCAAGGGATTTTGATTTCGAAAAAAAAATGGATATAATTAGCAATTTTAGAAATTCTGTTGTGTGATTTAAAAAAAATGGATACTGAGGAAATAAAAGGTAGGTGATTTATATATTAAATAGATTACCTTATTCGGCATGTCCATTTCATTTCCAGAACGCATTCTATTATTTTGCTTGAATAGTGTGCGTGTGTGTGTGTATATACGCCTCATAGGTTCATGGAGTAAAAATGATTGCTGGTTGTTGTGCAATGTCATGCCTATTCATGGAATGAAAGATGGTTGTCATACTACATTTCGTTTCTGATTAGTTGTTGATCTAAGTAATGGTTATTTTTAGACAACATGTCTAGACTTATTCAATCGATATAAAATGAAGACATGGCATTGGTCGGTTCAAATTGTAAACCAGTTATCTCTGGTTTACTCTAGTTGTATACTGGAAATACATTTCCAAGAATAATTACCGGAAATACTTTGACTTAATATGGTATATCACGTGTGTGTGTGTGTGTGTGTGTGAGGGAATATAACATGAAAATGTTACATGTATACATGTACGTGTTCATATACTTCATTAAATTTGATACTTTAAGTATGAGAATGTGCTTATATAATCATATACAAACTAAGATGTTTTTCTTTCTGTTGGTATATAGGTCACTGTGTATGTGATTATGAAATGTACTGGTGCCTACTTTAAATGATGTCAATATTCGCAAAGAAGTCATTATGTTGAAATAACGTGTACAGACACGTTCAAAAATTGTGTTCCACCCAGGTCTGAATTCTGAGAAATTGATCTTTATTTCCGTTTCATGTTAAAATAACGTGTACAGGCATGTTCAAAAAGAGTGTTCCAATATTGACTTTATTTTTAAACATAACGTCATCGCTCTCTATTCTGATTGGTTGTTGATCAAAATCATAGTTAATTTTAGATAACAACTGGTTAATTCTGGTTTATTCTAGTTGTACAGTGCTAAATACATTTCTAAATATAGTTTCCGGAAGTATTATGACCATAAACGACAGATTACACGTAAAACATGAGTGTTGAGTTCATTTTATAACAGAACGTGGAGCTGTTCACATCGTAAGTAATGCCATTAATTTTTTTCTATGTTTTCCAAATAATGTTTGATGTATTTTTTATTATATTTATTGTATGTTTATTGTATGATGATCATATGTTGATCATTGTTTTAAGACTTTGTGTAGTCCCCGTCTAAGGCTGAGGACCTGACCCTCAATGTCCGTGATTAAGCCCTATGACTGAATATACAAATCAGCTCTGTATATTATTGGGACTATCAATACCTCTGTTGTATCTAATGTTCTTTGGTGTTTACTATGTGTCTCCGCCTAAGGACTTGACCCTCAATGTCCTTAGCCCTAGGTCAAATGTACAACTCTGTACATTGATGTCATTTCTAACTATAGATCATGATGTCAATCTAAATATAGTTCATAATGCCATTTCTAAATATAAATCATGATGTCATTCTAAAAATAGAAAATCAATATGGCCGCCGCACATGCGCAAATAATCTGATGACGTCACTCCTGCGCATGCGCAGTCTTTGACGCCAAACCGCTGACCATACTACTACAGATGAATATTACAATCTACGGCTATATGTACGGACCCGTGAATGGTTTTTAAATCAACATAAGATATAAGACGATATCTTAAAATTATGCAACGAAAATATTGACGCAAATTGAATACAATTAGCATAAATGGCCGACATTGCATTGATTTTCATTAGACACAGTGCATTACGAATTGAAAATAACGACATTAAATATCGTATCCAACACCTTTGGACCGGGCTCCGTCCCAATAGTCAATGTATTAATGATCGATATATATATATTTCAGATTCAACGACATTTTATTCTGGTAAGTAATGCAATCAGGATAATTTTGACATGCTAATAATATGTTACATGTCTTTGTGTTTTCAGATAGAGCGACACTGTTTTTTTTTCTTGTTTTTTTTTTTATTTTTTTTTATTTTATTTTTTTATAAATAAAGATTCTGAAAGTAGTAAAGGTTGACCTACATATCAAGTCAACTTTAATTCTGGAAAATAAAAATCTTACTCATGGCAGTATCTGAGCAGAGCGTTATAGTATCTATTCTAAAAGATTTTATTCCATTCAATTTTTATGTGTCTATGATTTCAAAATCCAGTAATTTGCCTTGCATAAACTTATAAGCTAGGATAATGTAGCAGTCCTTTTCAATTGGCAGATCTCAGAACTATCGGCCCTTGTTTTATTGGACACGGGCCTGTAAATACCTACTGAAGTTAAATAAAAGTGCACAGCAGTTATTCAATAACATGGCTTTTCTTATGGAAACTGGTAAGTTTCCGGAGGCGTTGGAAACAGGTTCCCGGCATCGTCAAATACCCACGGCCAATCGATAAATCATCTACATGGTGTCATGTAGTGAAACGGAATAAGTCAGCCGGGGATATTCGACGATGGGTTCCCCGGTGTTACGGTGAATCTTCGCAAGCGTCGCGAGCCACGTGGAGTCACCGGGAAGCCTGGGAAAACTGCAAAAAGGGACCAGGGATGTTCGGCGACCTTTCTGTGACACATTCCCGATCTTCTGGTTTAATCCCAGAATATTCTCCAAAATTTCGATGAGGGTTGAAAAGCGCACTCTGAAATTTGTTCCTGTTTTGGTCAATCTGATACGGACGGTCAACATTGCTGGGGGCATCCTCATAAACCCCCAAAAGTCTTCATTGAGTCTATCTCTTAAATCCACCATCAATATTTCCCACAATTTCCTAATTTTAGGATGATTCGTTAGTACTCACCGATACATCCCCTGATCTACGGGGATATCCCCCACCCCCGATGATGTAGCTCCGAGGCACCTTCGTCGATCAACGGAGAAGGTCCCCCCGTAGCTTTCCCGAACATCGGGAGCTATTCCCGATAATGCAAGGCCGTTGCTCGGGGGATATTTCTTGAAGCCAGAGATTTGAATTTAGGCGTAATAAAAAAGTTACTTGTTTCTACTATAATCCGACAGACACTATTTTTTTTGTACCGACCATAAACTTTTTTTCGTAACACTCGGGCTATACATTATGGTTGCAAAACGCGTTTTTATGTCAAGTCCTTGAAAAAATAAGGTCAAAATAAAAAAAAAAAGTTTAGCTGACCTACCGACCCTATTTTTTTCGGAGATGTTCGTGGAAACAAACAACTTATTTCTTTTTTCGACTTACCTAGATCCCGAAGAGACTAATCAGTGCCATTTCTCATCGGACTAACCCGTCTTTTTTGGCTCAAATATCGGGAGTCAGCGGAAGAAAAAAGAAAATTTGTATATTTCCATATCGCCGACGATAATTTTTTTTTTCTCAGTGGGAACTTACATTACATTACATCTACGGCCTTCAGTTTCAAAAAATATATATCGGATTGAAACAACAACAACATCATCAACAACAACAACACTGTTAATCCCAGAAACCCTTCAGAATGCATCTCATACCAGAACCTTTATATTTATAGAATATCTCCTGATCCATAATAACTTTTTTTTTCAGGGGAAGCATGCTCCCAGACCCCTCTACTGTATAACACTCACATCACATTTTGTCCCCCCCCCCCCCCCCCCCCCCCCCCTTCCCTTTAGCGAAAATAAAATGGATACGAGCCTGGAAAAATTATATGTTGCAAATATTTTTTATTATTCTTAACAAAAGGTGATGAGTTGTTTAAATCAATGAAATGGGTGCCCCTTTATCATATTATAATAGTAGTGTCATGCGTACAGTACAGTACGGTTCATAGAGGTAAAGTGTTAAACCCAAAACCAGTCTGGATTTTCTATTCCCGCCGTAAACAAATTATAATGTTGCAAATATTGGCTATAAACCTTCAAATAAAGTCTACACTTTGTGAATAATCTACTCATAGACGTTAATTTGAACTGTTAACTGTCTTACACTTTTGAATGCGCGCGTCAACAAATAGTTTCTCTTATTTACTATTTTTCACTAGTTTTCGTGATATAGAAGGGACGAAGTTTGACAGACGTCAATGAAACATATTTCTGTATGTATATGTACTCTTTATTGCAGAATGGATGTAGATAAAAATCCACTCGCAGTTATCGTCGAGGTTAAGTAGTCTTTATACCCACACTGATAATGGTTCATCGTCGTGTTCATCAACATCGAAATGACGCAGAAGATAAAGATGCAAAAGTAATGGAGGAACATGGATCAGATGAGGTACATCCATAATATGATGGTCTAACTAGTTTTCGGGGTACTAACGAGATCGATCCATATTTGCATATAAAATATCATTAAAATTTTCATTTAATTAGAACAAAGGGGTGCAACAACAACTTCTCTTAATCTCTGTACACATTTGCGATCTTAAAATCATCTTGATCAAAACAGAACAGTCATTCCAATGTAGGTCAACGGTGATAACATTCAAAGTTACAAACAAGTTTTCGGGGTATGTTCAAATAAAGCTCAACGTATTCTATTAGTTTAATATGCACCAAAATTCCATTTCAGGGATTTAATGCTGTTATGATTATATATTAATAGGGCCTTTATTTCTTCTGAGATGCTGTTTGTTTGTTTTTTCTGATTGGCATCCATGGCCGGAAAAAGTTGCAACTTTATCCGGGAAAACTGCTGACCTTACACCCACCCCATTCAAAATCTTTTTTTTTTTCATTTTAAACCTAATGACAGTTACCATCGATGACACATATGGATAACTGAACCATTTTTACACATATTCATCACAAAACATATGCTTTACACACCTTAAAAAGCTTTTCGCACAAGCTATTTTCCAACCCCTTAAAATTCATAGCAAATATCCGCCATTTTTTTTATTCAAATTAAGCCATCATGTGACTTATTATCCGGGTAATTGATAACATTTAGTTTGCTTTCTGCGCAAAATACTAAACCTGTTAGGTGTATTAACTTAAAAAAAAATATAAATGGATTTTTGTTAGTAAATATGTAAATTTGAATAATTCAGACAAGTTTGATATACAAAATAGCTATTCAAATATGAGTTCAAGATTTTAATGAACATGACCTGCATCTTAAACTGTAAACATTGTCCCGAATTCACATAAGACGTCACATGATGTCTTAATTTGAATATTAGAGCATGGCTGACATTTGTTTTGTTCATATGAGACAGCAAAAACAACTCGTCATATCACATTCTCACTTGTAAATGGTGTAAAGGTAATTTACCCCGAAAACTTGTCATATCCCGAAAACTGGTTAGTCAACCATACTTACTGTATTCTTTTAAAACATTGACGACTAATTGCATTTTACAGAATGTTAAATTATTTTTTTCTACATTATCTTTATTAAAGTTTAAACAAGTTCCATCTGAAAAAAAGATAGAATCAGAACAACAGACAAGTTTTTGAGTCAGTTGAATATTTGCTAGAACTGTTGTGGTATGTAGTGATTTCTGATGGTATTGTGGGTTCTCTCTTATTGCTATTATCAAATTTTGCTGGGAAAAACTTGGCTGTTTGCCATAGAATAACACCACTTTGATAATAGGAAGTTGTGATTTTTATTGAAATAAAAAAAAAAAAAGTAATACTTCATTGCAAAAATGCCAGTTTCTTGTCAATTTGCACCTTCCAAAAAGTTCAATCCCAGAGCAAATTCAGAATTCAATGCTTATTTAGTTCATGAAAACAAGATAATAATGGAAGTAGTTCTTAATTTAATATATTATGATAAAATATGGCGACATAACATAATGGGGTATGTATTGTGATATACTCTTTATATATAGCAATATATGGTGGTATGCTTCAACCTATTTCTAGTGAAAAACACAGTACCTTACAGAGTTTGCATTAGGATCCTGTAAATTGTGTCCTTTAAAAGATTTGTTGAAAAGTTGAGAGTTCTTCTATATAGTCATAAAAGTTCTGCTCATATAGTTCTGCTCAGAGAAAAACAGGAGTACTTTTCTTTGAAATTTGGGTTCAGGCCCCATGTTCTCCAAAATAGTTAAGTATGATCTCAGGGTCAAATTTGAGTATCATACTCAAATCCCAATTGAAACTAATGGGCATAGTTTGAGTATAAGTATGAAAATCAAACTTAAGTGCCGTATTTATTTTTGAACACACAGGGCCAGGACTCAAAATTGGAAGTTAGTGAGGGTCCTGTCATATCTCTTTATCTCTTAACGTATATGATACAGTTTTGCCTAAGGATTTTGAGGTTTTTTCTTTTATTCTAAATGATCTTTGACCCCCACCCCTTTACTTAATAATGTTTAATAGCATGGATGAAATTGAGATCAGGCCAAAGGTGTAACGATACACTCATGTATTCAGTGCACTGAATATTGCTAGTGTTTGAATTCATATTTGTTATTCGCGAGGTAAATAACCAAATATTTACAACAAGCCAATTAACAAATGATCAACTGTTGATGCAAATAACAACCTATTAATCAGTGTCCGAGAAATCCAATTTTTGACAGTTGCTAGTTTCTTTTAGCCAGGTGTCGTAAATGTATCAGCTTCAGTGTACTCTTTCACATGCTGTGTACAGTACAGTCCAGTGTCTTATCTCTAGCCAAGCAGCACAGTCCTTTTGATTCTTCATACAGGCATCCTAGGATATTTTCATAGAGCTTTCTAGTAACCAGTAATCTAACGCTTGCTGGAACCATTGACATTGCATAATGGCCAAAGTGACGCTTTTACAAGAAGATTTAGATCCTAAAGTTAACGGCACAGAATGTCTTTTCAAGCTGAATATGTTATATCTGTTTTGAAGATTAAGATCGTTAAAGTGAGAATAAACCTCAGAAACCAGTTAACCCTTTCCCTCATATAGACTCATTTTGACGCACTCAGTAGGTACCATATAAAGCCTGATCTGCAGAAAACCACAGTTAAACCTTACCAAATTTGATTATAACGTCCTCATTTCCAGACCACTGACGAGCAGCGAACAGCATAAAACCTGATCAGCCTGCGAGTTACTCGCAGGCTGATCTGGTTTTATGTTGTTCGCATAGGTCTTTTCATGGTTTCCTCTATGAGGGAAAGGGTTAAAAAGCAAAATATCCATTTGATATTTGAATATCAAGTAGGCCTATGGTAGCCTAATAACAAGTCCACTGTTGATCAGACTGAATTGTCAGTTTAAATCCATCCTAGTAACATTTCTTGCATGTTTCTGATATTGAATTTAAAATAGAGTAAAAACACACACATACAAAAAAAAACATGAACACACAATAATAATATAAACAATAAAATATATCATAATTATTTATATGTAAAAAAAAAATACTGATACTAACATCTGGTTTGTTAACTTTTTTTTTGTAATTATTTTTAAAAATTTGCAATGTCATTTTCAATAGTGTTATTCAATTCCAAGTATAAGTTTGATTCTTATTTTAAGAATAGTAAAGTTTGGTCATGTTTCAAACAATTATATTTAATATATGTATTTTCTCAAACAGATTGTTTCCTTTCGTTCATTGATCATTGGGAATACAATTTATGATTAACAAGCAGCCACTGAATCATGTCAAAATATGTGCAACAGTGCAACCTGAACTTAGTTTTTTTTTCTGCATTTAATGATATTTACTCATATTCAGGAATAAATATTCATATTCGTGACCCTGTATCGTGATATGTATTCGTATTTGCTACCTGGTGTATTCGTTACAGCTCTGCATATAGGTAACAGATAAGTAGCTCCCATGAATCCTGAAATATTAGCTACAAATTAATCATAACATTGCCATTGCATAGCGCCCATTGAGTTTTGAAACGGGGGTACAATTGCTGTTTTTCCTTAATTTTGTACCCCTTCATATAGAGAGTCCCTACACATTTTGGGGTACATGGCCAATTCTGGGGTAAAAAAAAACACCACAGGGGTAAATGGGTATGCTGCATTGTTTGGCATGTTATGTTATGTTGCTCCATCAACTGTATAATGATATTATACCCATTTTTGTCAGGTGACCAAAAAGCATGTTGGCAAATTTCATTACGTTGTAAGTGCCTTAAAAGCAAAAACTGTTTTGCTTGTTGGACAGTGCAAAATAACATATACAGTAAGGACTAAACTTTAAACGTTACCGCTTATAACAATGTTTGGCTTGTGCTGATATAGATCCAATGGTTACTGCGGGCTCCCTATATAACTCGGTGTAATCAGCTCCGCTTGTAACAATATATCTTTTGTTAAGATATTCTGGATGTAGCGATGCTACTTTCTGGTCCCCGGTGATCATTGTAATTGCTTGTAACAATATTTTTTTTCCCCTTTAGTAGATAAAGCTAAACATGACATGACATGTAAAAATTTGTCAATGTATTAATTGTGTTTAAAAAAAAAAAAAATCCATTTTTTGTCAAGGGTTGTTCTATGCACTTTTCTGTCTGAACATTTCTTTCTTTTAGTTCATGGAGTTTCCCCCCATTTGCTATTTACCCCAGGAGTTTTCTTTCCCAGAAATCAAGAAAATTGCGCCCCCCCCCCCCAAAAAAAAAAACAACAACAACAAACAAACAAACCAAAAAGGTCTATATTATCAGTTGGAAAATGCCCTGGCTTGTGCAATAAATTGCCTGTTTTCACTGGTGGGAGACTTGTGATGCTTGCAATATTTCCTCCACCACTTGTAAACTTTTATTTTTTGATTTATAGGTAGAGGTATATGACGATGAGCCACCGAAGAAAGAGAAAAGACGGAAGCAGGCAAAAGCAAAGAAGCCTGTCCCAGCTGCACAGGAAGATGTTGGAGATGACATTCTTGGTAAGAATTGAGAAATACATCACATAAGGGTTGTTAAAAAATATCTGGAAAAGTTCCATAACTTATTTATTATTATGGTAGAATAAAATTTTCATAAGTGATACTTTCATATATTTTTACTTTAATCCTTAATCCTACAGAATAAGTGATACATGCACTGATGCAAAATCCAGTTACTATGGCAATGCTGGTTATAATGTTGTGCATTACAAATTGTAAAACTTGTCTCCTGTTTTTTACTGTCATTAAAGATCACTTAAAGACATTCCCAATGTCAAAACTGTCGAAAATATATTACTGCTTTCACTTCAGGCTTACGTAAAAACGTGGGCTGAAGTCATTTCTGTAAACAACGGAAGTAGAGAACATTTGTTATACAAAACTAAAAGTATGGCACTAGTACAGCGCTATTCCATAAAGTTTTCAACTTTAATGTATAGTAAAACCTCAGTTTTAAGACCACCATTGGTTCCAGAGAAAAGTGGTTGTAATAGCTAGGTGGTTTTAATGGTGTTTTGATAATTTTGTCAAAACAGAACTTCAAACTTTTTAGTTTTGGTTCCAAATATTATTTGTCTTAATAGTGAGGTGGTTTCAAAGCATGGTTTTACTGTATTTATGTGTATATGAAGTCAGAGACGCTTTCCTTGATCATTGACACTAGTCTTATAGTAAAAGTTTAATTAAAAAAACCAGCATAACTTATGAGTTGCACATTGTCTTCAAGAACAATCTTCCGCGCGATGTTTCTGGCCAAAATTTGTATCCATTTGTATCTGATCAGGGTCTCCTCTGTTTGCACATTATTTATTTATTATCCTTCATTATGGAGAGCATAACATGTTTACAATAATAATGAGTTTTATGCTAAAAAATATATACATTAGCAACATGAAAGTAACTTGAGTCATCATAGATATGTGCATATCTTTACAACATCATCATGATCATCATCATCCGGTTAACCCTTTCCCTCATAGAGGAAACCATGAAAAGACCTATGCGAACAACATTAAACCAGATCAGCCTGCGAGTAACTCGCAGGCTGATCAGGTTTTATGCTGTTCACTGCTCCTCAGTGGTCTGGAAATGAGGACTTTAAGGGTTTCAGATCTGGATCTTCTCCAGAACAGGTGAACATTTGATTTATTCATTGTTCAACCCTTCACTTCATGATATTCATTTGCCTTAAATGGTATATATATGAAATAATGAATTTCTCTTTGCTGTGAAGACTGTAGAACTTGTGTTACAATATTGTATGAGCATACATGGGAGACCCTGATCAGACAGCCCTTTCGTCAAGGCCTGTAAAACAACAAAGCATTAAAGCAATAATGGCTGTAGTAGAGTTAAAAAGTAAGTAGTGTAAAATATACTGATAAAATAATTTGATCTAAAAAGGAGTTCCTGCATGAATTGTAGCATGTAATACAGGGTTCCCATGGTCAGGGATGGTCAATGATTTTTTTTCAAGGTCAGGGAAAAGTCAGGGAAATTTGAAATTGGTCAGGGAAATTTGAAAATTCAGAAAAAGTCAGGGAATTTTACAATCAAGGAATGTCGACCAAACAGCAGGAGGATTATAATAAGGAAAGGCTAAGGCAGTTTCTTCTATTTGGCTTTTTTCAGTCAGATTTAATTGTCAGATTGGCATAATATTAAATAAGTTCTAAATAGCATCCAACTGGTACACCATCATTTCAAGTTTGAAAATAAAAAAATATCTAGAAGCAATTAAGTTTTGGAAGATCTGTATTTGCCGCTGGATTTGTGCTTAATTTGGTCAGGGAATTTTGAGTTTGTTCAGGGAAAAATCAGGGAAAAGTCAGGGAATTTTGATTTTTCAATTTTGTGGGAACCCTGTAATACTGTCATATAATCTTTAATTACTGTATATGGGAAATGATGAGTCAGTACAGGAGAAAGGGTTTGCATGTCAGACTATCATTCATTGTTTTAATTAAATGCTGGTGTATAGAACATGTATAATATATCATGTATGATAGATCTTGTATAGAAAACCTTTATGTGTGTCATAAACAGCAGGATACTTTCATAGGTGTACACGTGATATTTACAATGTGTGAGTCTCTCTCTCTCTATCCTCTCTCTCTCTCTGAGTCTCCCTCCCCTTTTCTGTCTCTCAAGAACTTACAAATAACTATCTTTGGATTCATTCTTCTTCTATCATTGAAAATATATGCATATATGATTTAGAATGATTACATATATACTGTATAATAACTTCTTTTCAGCTTACAGGGTGGAGGGGGAAGCAGTAAAGAGTAAAACATTTATGTTTATATTGTATTAATAAGTTGGATTTATTACAGCTGACTTTGGTGACTTGAACGACATATCAGAGGAAGAGAAGGCAAACTTAAAGGTTTGTTCATTAGATACCATTTGTTCCAATATCTTGGTTAAAAAAATGTGTATTATTCATATGAGTTTAATTTACAATCATAAATGGTCATGCACAAAATTAAGCTAGTTTCATTTGTTTCTGATTTAAGTAGCTCAAATATGGCCCCCAATTGTCAGCATGTAAAACAGATGAGAGTTGGTGCTGCTTTGTGGAGCTCTAGTCATAAAATTCAGGATTGAAAAAGCAGAAATTCTTTTTGTTGGAAGTAACTGAATTTTTCTCATAAAGACATGACACTCTAGCCATGATCAAACAGCTTCAGGAAGGAGTATCCTCTATTTTCACATACAATATTGTAGCTCAGATTCTACACAATCTGCATGGAAAAGAAAAATCCATTGTTTTTATTTACCATTTTAAAGTTTAGATACTTAATATTCATAACGTTTTAAAATTAGATATGAATATTAATGAGGTAAGAGTTAAAATTGAACTTCAGTGCTTTGTGAATATGGCTCCTGTACCTGATCGTCAAGAGTTTTATTAATCATACCTTCAGTGGAGAGTCATACCTTTTCTTCTAAGCAGTAAAGTTTCTTTGTTTGGAACTCTCTTTTGAGCTGTTGCTATTTTTAGCTCGACTATTCGAAGAATATGAGAGCTATTGTAGTCGCACTTGCGTCGGCGTTGGCATTGCAGCTTTTGGTTAAAGTTTTGCATGCAAGTTACTATCAACCTTATATCTCAGTAACCATTTATGGTATTGACTTGAAAGTTTATGAATATGTTTAGGGGCATCAGACAACCAAGGTAGATAACTCTTGACTGAATTTAATATGAATTATGGCCCCTTTTTAACTTAGAAATTTTGGTTAAAGTTTTGCATGCAATAGAAAATTTGGTTAAAGTTTTGCACGCAAGCTTCTATCAGCCTTATATCTCAATAACCATTCATGGTATTGACTTGAAAGTTTAGGAATATGTTAAGGGGCATCAGACATCCAAGGTAGATAACTCTTGATGGAATATATTACAAGTTATGGCCCCTTTTTTAACTTAGAAATGTTGGTTAAAGTTTTGCATGCAAGGTACTTTCATGCTAATTTCTCAGTATCCAGGCATGCAATTGATTTGAAACATCTTTAATACATTTAGGGATATCATACTATCTAGGTAGATAACTTTTGATAGAATATATTACAAGTTATGGCCCCTTTTTATCTTAGAAATTTTGGTTAAAGTTTTGCATGCAAGGTACTTTCATGCTTATATCTCAGAGTCCAGGCATGGGATTGATTCGATACATCTTTAATGTGTTTAGGGGTATCATACTATAAAGGAAGATAACGCTTGATGGAATATACTAAAATTTATGGCCCTCTTTTAATTTAAAATTTTGGTTAATTTTTTGCATTTAAGCTACTATCCAGCTTATATCTCAGAAATTGCTTGTGGAATTGACTAGAAAGTTAAGGAGTGTCTTCAGGGGCATCAGAAAACCAGGGAGAATAACTTTTTGACTGAATTTTATGCAAATTATGGCCCTTTTCTAACTTGGATTTTGGTTAAAGTTTTGCATGCACAGTGTTATTATGCTTATGTCTCAGTAACTAGGCATGGGATATTTTAGACTTCATAAAAATATTAAGGGGTATCAGACTATCAAGGTATATCATTTTGGCTATTATTATGTACAGGGTATGTGAGGGGCCGCCGTGGCTGAGCGGTTACAGTCGCGGACTACAAATCTCTCAGCCCCTCACTGCTGTGGGTTCGAATCCCGGTAGGGACTTCGGATTTTTCATGTGAGGAAGCCTTCCAGCTGGCTTGCGGTAGGTCTGTGGTTCTACCCGGGTACCTCTGTGTACTCGGGGTCTTCCTCCACCTGTAATTAGCTGGATGTCGCTATATGATTGAAATACTATCGCAGCGACGGTAAACCCCAATACAACAACAACAGGGTATGTGAAGGGCAAGAATTGAAATAGATTTCATTTGATTTACCAACAAGAATTTTGAATAGTTGAGCGTGCTGTCCTCTGACAGCTCTTGTTGACAAGTTAAAACCGGTCTTTAACTCTGTGTGTACAGGTAGCTGCGGGTTAAGTCCCATCCTTGTATTACTTGCCCTCTCCTCTTAGGGTTCGTGTCCCCGCTCTCAGCATTTGGTTTTTCATGTAAGGGAGCTTTCCATCTGGCTGGCAGTAGCTTGGTTGTTCTACCCAGGTGCCTTCTTGCACTAGGGGTCTTCCTTAGCTTCGCTGGGCATTGCAATATGACTGAAGTACTGTAGCAGTGACGGTAAATTTCAAAACAACAAAAAAAAATTGAAGGTAATCCTGTTTTCCAGATGGCCATTCTTGCCTCAAGACAGGACCAGGCCATTAGTCACTCCAATACACAACACAGCTCCAGTACTGATCAGGTGGAGGACACTGTGGCCAGTGGTCACTCCAGTCAGAGGGCGGTCAGTCCAGTACGGGTGGACTTGGAGGATATGGGTCACACCAACATGTCTGAAGAGGACTGCCTGGCGGACAGAGACAGTGACAAAGAGGTAGGCTGTGTATAAAGTGTGCGAGTCGGCAATGTATACCATACAATGATGGTGCAAATTTATTGAGAAAAGATATTTTGATAAAAGGAATAGTTAAAACATCTTTAATTATGTTATTGTAGGAATCCTGCGTGTTGTCTCATTACGTCCCATTGCACTTTACCAAAAGTTCAATATTTGTTCAAATCATAACCCTGGGGTCAAATTATATTATTGTATCCAAGGCCGTGTAATGGAGTATCCATGGTTTCATTAGTACTTTGTGTTTAGGAAGGTCTGCAAAAAATCTGATGAGGTTTTAACCAATAAGGTAATAAAAGTCTATTAAAGTCTTTTTTTTTTATGATGTTAGATTTAGGGAAATTAGGTATCCTTTATATTTGTTATGGTTTGAATTCAAATATTTAATTGATTAGTGAACTAAATATTTGGTGGTAAATATGTTTTGATATCTTTATAATCAAATATGCTATTTCATGGAAATATGCAATTTTTATCACTTAATCACCTCACTCTTTGACAGTGGGTATCAGATCAGTAGTTTAATCTACTTTTGCAACATTTGGTAATGTTTTCAAGGGAAAATAAGCATTACTTGCCCTGTATAAGTACTTATGTGATATGACTGTCCCCAATGAATGAGTGGTTAGAGCGTCCACCTAAGTAGGAGGAGGTTGTGGGTTCGATACCTGGTTGCAGCATACCAAAGCCTTAAAAAATGATACTGGTACAGCTCACTTGCTTGGTGCTCAGCATAAAAGGGTAGTTCCAGGACTGGCTGGCACGGTGTCAGGATAATGTGACTGGGTATTCTATCATGCCACAAATCCACGGTGTGAGACTGCAGTGTGGCAGCACTACATCTTGCTCAAGTAGACATAGTCTCCAAATGACTGAAATACCATCAGTGGGACTCAAAACCCAACAAACTTATGTGATGTAGAAATTTCCATTTAAAGGAAGATATTGTTACAATATTTTCAAGGAGCCCCAAGTTGCTGCTACCAAGACCATGGCTGTAGATGATGATGATGATGATGATGATGAAACGCAGCCCCCAGAGGAGGAGGTAGGTCACATCTTTTAACAAAGGCTTCTCAAAGAAACTGAAAATTGGTCTTTAGTTTAAGATGGCTGATATTCAGATGTTTTTCAGTGCTTGGAGTCTGATTACAGGTTGGTTTGAATTACAGGTTTGTTTGTATATTGATAAATTGAAAGAGAAATTGCACAAGGGTATCATTGGCTTAGTGTGTACATACTACATTAAACATCGGGAACAAAAGTCATGACAAAAAGAAAATCTGAAAGGGATGCAACATGCAGATAGTGTTTAAATGGCTCTGAACTTTATCACAATAATAATACACAGTCTTTGCTTTATAATATTAATGAAAATATCTTCCTAGCAGCAGCCAAGTGTGGCCATTATTTTTGTTTGCATTTGTTTTCTTCCTGACAACATCCACCCTTAAATCAACATGCTGTTCACTCAGTCTGATGAAAAATGAGCTTGAAGAATTGAGAGATTGGCTCTACTGGAATAGTCTTTTGTAATGTTAATTTTGAAAAAAAAAAAAGAAACATCAAAAGAAGAAATAAAGATATAAGGATTTGTTTCAATTTTGTGTTGGTGCTGAAGAAGGTCATGCGTTTTGTTTGTGTCTGTACATGCAGGACAATGAGGAGGTGGGATTGGACCTGAACACCAGCACCCTAGCTTCGGACACACAGGAGGGGGACACGTGTCCAGACGATGACACTGACCAGTCTGTGCAGGTATGGCTGGGCATTGTCCAGATGCAAAGACGGAAGTCAAAAGACACCTAAATGTAATTTGTCCCATACTGATGAGCCCTTTTGGGTTTCAGTGGGTGATATGTAGCATTTTTGATTACAGAGAATTAAACATCACTGTCCTTATAGTCTGTTATACCCAATCTGAGAATTGTGAGCTTCACTCCAAGCCCTATATTCTCATATTTTTTTCTGTTCAATCGAGATATCAAACTCATGTCATATGTAATTCATAGTAAACCCAATTCATATCTGAGTTTCACATTTAGACCTATTCCATTTAGATTCAAGTTACCAAACTTGCTTCTGAATCGCATATACTGTATATACAGTGAAACCTAGTTGGTCCTGACACTTTGGTTTCTTGGGTAAATTTCCGAATTAATGAATTTTCCACATTAATGAATCAACCCATATCTCTCCTTTTTATTCTTTCTTTCTTTCATATTTTCTCATTGTACTCTATGTGTATGTTGGTTTTTTACATTTGTATTCTAATAATAAGTATATTTAAAACAATATGCTTGGGCCTGTACATGATAATTTTTGTACTGTAAAATCATTATATTTCGTGGTTGATTTCATGGATGCCGCTATCCAGGAATTTATGTCTCCACGAAAAGTTTTCATTGATCATGTCAAACAGCTCGCCGATAATGACGACCTTCTCCCATACCCTAACAGACTCTTGAGGAAATTGAGTTAAATAATATATATACAGTTTATGTTCTGGAATATAATGTATTAAATAGCAAATACACAAATCGCCAAAGAAAACATCATAATGTTAGTTGTGTTACTAATTGTGTTTAATGTACAACTGTAACTAATTTTGAGTTGGTTTCCACCAAAATTTACAGTACTCCACCCACTTTTGTTTATACCGTGGTTGCTGTACTAGTTGTGTTTTATGGTACATAGTTTTATAATATATACATGATATATGTACATGTATATAAATTATATTCGTCTTATCCTTTCATTTGTGAAGGTTTGCTTCATTACAAATTGTGTCATGTTGTGCCACAAATGTGGTTACCTTGGTTTTTATCCAAAGCAATACTTGGCCGAAATGTTACGAAGATTATATGGCCACAAGCTTAGATTTATTTACACTTACTTTGGTCTGATTAACACTCCCGAAAAGTAAGTACTAAAAACAGATCTTAACATATACTAAATGCCATGTCATTAACATATTATGACCATTATTAGACTGCATTCTTTCAAACTTAAATTTTGTAAAGGTCTTCAAATCAACGTCCAGATAACGTTGAAATAAATAAATTAAAAAAAAAAAATATTTTTTTCTAACGCACGAATCCACCAATTCTTGTCCCCAGGAACATGTTTTTTTCACCAAATCCCTGAAATTTCATCCCCACCAAATAAAATGATTTCACAGTATTTAAATTGATGTTTACAGATGATGCATTGCTTGGAAATTTTTAATCCATCCTTGACACCAGCATAATTTTGGAGAAGAAAAAAACTCCTTACGTATGTGGCAGCATAACTGTGTCCCATTTCTTGTTTTGCATTCAAGAGAAAAATGAATTGGATTTAATCATTTTAACCAAAACAGTCACCAACAAATAAATAATTTACGCACTGAAAACAAAAAAACATATGAACAAAAAACGATCTAAAGGATGGTCAGCTTAAAGGTCTCTTTTTACAGCACACGTCTTCAATAAATTTTGCCTTCTTCACTAGCTAATTAGTACATTATATGTAGCTTGCGGATATACCAGCCCTTAAATTGCTCCCTCTTCTCCCGACTGATTACTGTGAATTGCTCGCAGTTATGCGTAAAGATTCTGCTGGTGAAACTTCCATGGCAGTAACGTGCCAAGAGTAGTCCGAATGATGTCTAAAAATAGTAGGAGGGAAATCCAGTCTGAACTGGTACCTGGATTATCGAGTCATTCTGAATAGCAAAAGGAAGATTGGTCCTCAAAATGAATATCTGGATCTGGAATGCGAATTTCCGTATTATTAAAGCATTTTTACGTTGTGGAAATCCGTTTCAAGAGAAAAGTGTCGGAATGGCGAGGTTTCCGGAGCAGTTGAGCTCGGACTAACGAGGTTTCACTGTACAAAATTCATATAAGTACTTTTATAGATTTCCAGACAATCATTTGCATAATTAAAGCCTGAACTCTGTATGCACAATAACATAACTTATATGTGTGTGATCCAGGATCCAGTCACTGTCCAGTCATCCCAGGGGTTTGTCCAGGCACCCTCCCCTCAGACTCAACCCCTGACCACATCTCATGAGAGTAAGTCTGTCAACATACTTGGCCCTATCAAGGCGTTATGGGACCATGTGACAGGCAGTAA
The DNA here is from genome assembly GCA_021229015.1 of Solen grandis. NCBI lineage: Eukaryota > Metazoa > Mollusca > Bivalvia > Adapedonta > Solenidae > Solen > Solen grandis. The sequence goes on along the minus strand of CM037791.1, from coordinate 48,779,172 downwards.
GTCAGAAGATAGCCAGGTACCACAGATTTCCAAGGGCAGACAATCCCCAGGTACAGATGGACCATCAGAAGGGTCTGGTGGTGGGCAGGTGTTGGTCAGTGGTCGGTCAGACAGCCAGACTTCCTCTGGGCAGGCTTCAGACGCAGCAAGTCAGCCTGAAAGAGAGGTTAGTTAAGTATTTAGATAGAAAACATAACTTGAGAGAGTACAGTGGGGCTTTCGTTCATGTTGGCAAACGAACCGCACGATACACGCACGATAAACGCAAACGAACCGCACGATACGCGCACGTTACACGATAAACGAACGAACGAACGATAAACGAACAATGCATATACACGTTTGATGCACGATACACGATGCACGATACACGGACCGCACGAAACGAACGATTGCAGATAGGCACGGTAGCGAGGTTAATTGATTTACTCGTTTTTTTTCGCCCAAGTGAACAAGGCAATTAATCAATTTATAAATAAAACCATCATTAAAACTAACACATACACACACACACGAAAAAAAACAACGAATGTTCTATAATAGGAAGTCACATGTTCTAAATCGTGTCGAAATTACAAATAATTGTTGTTACACATTGAATTTATTAGATCTATAACGATCCTATGCTTTGAACAATTATTTATTCGCGCCAAGCGTCATTGGTAACCGCATAATACGATTTAATTGGCTATCTTACAGCAGGTGAAGTGATCTCCCTTCGTACACAATACAGGGGAGACCACTCTACGTAGTTAACTCATTATTTTTATTAAACATGAATCGATATAAGACTTAAATTGTAACAGACAACGTAAGTAATCTACAGTTAAATGTTGCCATGCGGTGAGTAACCACTTAACTGATTTTGAAAAGCTGAAATTCTAATGCTGGCTTTTAAGGAAGCGTTGAACTCAAAATATATCGTGCGGAACGATTCACACGGAAGGAACGATGCGATAAACGGAACACGTTACACGTTACACGATACACGAAACACGTTAGAATTGTGCACGATAAACGCACGCACCATACACGAACGATACACGGAAACTGAATGTAAAAAAATTATAACGAATTGTTTAAAATTTACCAGTTTGAATAATATGGGTTAACTTAAAAACAATAATCTAATTTCAAAAATAATAAACATGCAGCATTATGTCCTGGAAACGCAGATGTTACTGTGTCAACCAGTCACTGGGAGATCAATGGTTCAATCTTAAGCCTGTCTCACACAGAACACGCGGCTTATATGGTTGGCCACCCGTGTAAATCATACATACAACCAAACCAACCGTGGCCTTATCCGAGTTACACTTCGGCCATTCGAGTGTATCCGTGAAAGCCGTGTATGATTTTTAAAACTTTTAAAAAACTGGCACGGGTGCCATGTCCGTGTATGATCGTATTAGCGATCGTACAAGACCGTGAGAGACCGTACGAGACCGTATATACAACCGCACATGAAGTCCACTCCACGAGTAAGCTCAACCGTGTCAATGTCGTATATAAATCGTATGGAATCGTGTGAAACCGTTCCCAAGTCCTACATCCAACACCCTGATTAACACTCGAATGTCACATGATCACCGTACGATTCACACGAGTGTACACACGGTTTTATACGATCGCCATACGACCAATACGGTTTCATACGATCGCCATACGACCAATACGGTTCAAGTACGAATTATACATGGTCAAGTATGACCAGACACGGTCTCTACGTCTGTACAAAGCTCGTGTATGATCATACAGCACTCGAACACAACAGAAAACACAACTACCTGCTGCCACCTTGAAACAACAGAGTACTTGCTACATAATGCCTCCAAAGAAGAAGAAGGTCCCCAAAAGAATCCCCACCATGGAAGATTCTCTGTTTAGTTCATGTAACAGAGTATCATATTGACCAAACATGACCCTTCTGTTGAGCCATTCTCTTGTCCAAACTTGCCTCCTTCTTCTTCTCCTTCTGTTGGCTTGTTCTTGTCTCCCCTCACGCCTTCTGGCCAAAATAATCTCAATGTCTATCAGTCTTATCATGATTTCTAATTCCCTTATTCTGTCATCTGCCATTTTCCATTTTTATAACTTCTCTGTTGAAAGTTCGAAAATTTATGAAGCCAAGCCATCAAAACGAGTCAATTTATATCAAAACATACACGAATGTGTGATAATTCGAGCATAACTCAAACAAAAGTCGGTGGGACCGTATGTAAACCCTGTAAATGTCCAGTTAATCGAGTAAAAGTCGTGTTTAATCGTACTAGGCCGTAACAGACCGTACTAGACCGTACTTGGAACCGTACAACAATCGTATGAAAATCGTTTGCAAATCGTGTTCAAACCGTGACAAACCTTGCTTGACCGAGTATATCCGTGCTTTGTTCGTACATACTCGTGCTACATTCAAGTCTAAATCGTACTTACTCATCCCCAGGCACGGTTGGAGCTTAATACTCGTACCAGTCAACCCGTGTATAACCGAGTATACCGTATTGGAACCGTGTGCCCAACCGTGTTCTGTGTAAGACAGGCTTTAGTTTGGACATGCTGAAGTCATTCAAAATGGTAATTGTTAATCTCCCTGGCCTTGACACTCAATGTACAAGGATAGTCTAGATTGGTGCAAGAAAATTTGAATAGGTGTGGTAACATGCCTCTTGCCTATAGTGTGATGTGCAGTGAGGCGGCACAATATCCACCTCCTGTGGACAAAAGTTGTCAAATGATTGAATAAAAAAACAACTAATAAATTTATTTAGATGACAGAAAGGGCTATGTGCATATGACTAAAGTTTCACCAGGGGAACTCTTGTCATTTGTTTCAGATGGTGACACCACTGGTAAGGAACTACAGACAAGTTCAACCACAGGTTTGTGTATTTACTATCTACATCATTGCTTTCTTCAGTGTGGCTCTTTCCTTATATTTAAGACTTAATAAAGTCAGAAAGCTATGAGACTTGCAAAACGTTTCTGGTCTGTGAATTCAGTGCCTTGATGTTTACTTGATGTTTGTGTTGCTAACACAATTTTGACTGAACATGGCTTCTACTGATATCTTGCTACAGCCATCAGAAATGATTTTTCATTGCAAAATTTTGAATTTGTATTTTTAACTTGTAGGATACTTATATTTTTGGTTAATACTTTGTTAAATTAAAATTATTTGCAAATCAAAGTAATTCTCAAAGGAATTTTTTTTGTATGTATAATAGTACTTTGTTTTAGCTCAACTGATTTTGAAAATAATTGATGAGCTATTGTCATCACCATGACGGCCAACATAGGCATTGGCGTCGGCGGGTGAAGTTTTATTGTTAGGTCAGCTTTTCCAGAAGAACTATCAAAGCTTTTTCTTTGAAACTTTAAATACTTATTAACCATTATCAGTTGATTCTGTGCTGCAAAATTTCCTTTTTAACCCTTTTACACTTAGAAAATATCAGAATTCTTGGTCAAGTTTTATGTTGAGGTCATTTTTTTTGCATGAACTATCAAAGCCTTTGCTTTGAAACATTCACCATCATCAGTTGACCCTAGTGTGCAAGAACAATAACTCTTATCTTGCTTTTTGCAAGAATTATGGCCCTTTTTTCTTAGATAACTCTTATTTGAATTTAACTTGAAAATCGGTCAGTTTTGCATGTTCTCAAATCTTCACAGGTCAGATAGTACTTAATTTTAATATTGGTTTGGCTTGTTATAACTTTGTAAGTGTCTAGTTCATGGTACAAGATTATTATATAGGGACAGAAAAATCATATAAGTTCCTGCATCTGCTTGGTAGTGCTATTGTTTTTTGTCCCTATAAAGGAAGTTTGTTGTCATTTTTCAGTGTGATGTGATGTCCCAGTACTATTGCCCAGTCGATATAGACCCTGAGAAATACGCAAAAGTGATATACCAGATGTTTGAGATCTACAGTCGGAAACTGCGCCAGGCCCAGAGACAGTTGCAGGGGCGAGTGGAGTGGGGGGTTCCGGTGAAGTCTGGTCAACATCAGTCTCGAACCATTGACATCAAGAAGCGAGGAAACACCTCAGTGTACCTGGATCTGACTGACGATGATGATGACTTGGATGACTTCAGGAAGGACAGCGGTCCCCAAGTGACCAGGACCGGGTCTGTGTCCCGTGGAAGAGGTCAGAGACAGCGGGAGGACTCTGATGAGGAGCTGCCGCCCCTTGTGATTGAGAGTGAGAAGCTTGGCGATAGGAACAACAGTTGCCCCAGTCAGGTCTCTGATGCTAGTGTTGAGGAAATCCTTTCTGCAGAAACCCAGTCTTACGACATACATACAAGACCAGACAGATCAGAGATAGGTAGCATGGAAGTAGAAGAAAGTTTCAAAGAAGGGGGTGTTAAAGAGATGACAAATGTAAAAGCTAGGAATGATAAAGATGTGTCCAAAATTTCTGATTCAAAAGCTTTAAAAGATAGTGCAGATAGAACGGAAAAGACAGACACATGTGTATCTGCTGTTTCTGACATCGGGACAGTGCAAGGTAGTGGAGAGATAAGAAAGAAGCGTGGCCGACCTGGCAGGAAAAAGGCAGGCCCGGTTGTTCTTGTAGAAGACACCCAGGGTCAGGAAAGTGATGAAGATGTGTGGAGGGTGAAGCAACTGGATGTTATAGTGGAAGAAACTCAAGCACTGGAAGATGAAAACTGGCTCAGTGTGGCTACACATGGTGATGGGAAGGTGCAGTTTGAGAACCAAATGCAGAAAGCACAACTGAAAGGCTTCTCAATACCAAAAAGGGGTAGAGGGTTTTCATCAATCAATACAGCTACTGAAGGTGGTGTGAGTGTCGCAACTGAAAACAAAGCAATGACTAATACTGACAGTAGAAGTGATGATGGTTCTCATGTAAAGAAAAGGGGTAGGGGGTTAAAGAGAAGGGCAGTACCAAGTCCAGCCTTAGTTGAAGATACACAAGATCTTGAAGAGGATACAAACAATAACTTTGTACAGCAGAAAAAAATGAAACGAAAATGTTTCAAGCTCAGTAGTTCTGATTCGGAACCAGATTGTGTTCCAGAAAGTCAAGAAATTGGTGCAGATAAATATGTACCAGAGGGTGTAACAAATATTCCAGATGAGCCAACTGGCAAAGGTACAGAAATAGGGGAAAATGAGGCATCACAGTCTCCTGTTATAAGACGTGCTCGTATATCAAGAATTGTGAAACAGAAAATAACAAAAGAGTCAGATGATGATGATAAATTGAACAAGTTAATAAAAGAATGAAGAGAAGATTTTGTTATTAAGCAAAGTTTGTTGGAAAAAGCTTGCTGAACAAGCCAGAAAAGTGAATGAGTCTAAAGTGGGAAGTAAAACAGTGCGGGGTAGTGAGAGCGTCAGTTTTAAAGATGTTGGAGATGGGGTCAAAGGGGGAGGGGTTAAAAGATTGTTTAGTCGGCCGGCTAGTGGGGAATCTGCAGCGTCAGATGATATGTCAATGGCAAGTAGTCAGTCATCCACAACTCTGATAGATGACAAAGGGGATATTTACTCCACCCAGTTCTGTGAGGCTAGGGTGGGGAAAAAGACCAGGCAGTCAGGGGTTAGGAGGTTGGGGACTCAAGTGGATTCTAGTCAGAAAATGTTGAGAAATAATGATGGAGAAAAGGTGGAGGAAATATTAAAGCTGGATGATTCTGATGATGATGTGATGATTGTAGAACATAATGAAGTAGCAGACATTGTTGAAAGGTCGAGTGACCAGGCTTTAAGGAGAAGTTCAAGAAAACAGTTGTCTGTGAAGAAAATGGGAAATAAAGGAAATCTAACTGACATCAGGCATTGCTTCAAAGAGAAAATGAAAGATTCTGTTGAGGAAGTGGATGAAAACCCTCTTCCAGGTCTGAAAAATCCAGAACAAGTTCCTGATGATGGTGTTAAGGTTAAAAAAGGAGACTCTTCACTTCATAAATCTCCTGTAGTCATAATTCCAGAAACGGAGATGTTTGCAGCAAATATGGTTTCTGAGAGAAAAGGACTCTCACATTCAGAGCATGTTCCTTTAACTGGTAAAAGACATACAAGAAATAATCCACATGTTGACTTAACAAAAGGTCATGAGGAAGAGAACCTTCCTGTATCTTTGGGAGATTTTTCACCCGGGTCTGACTTTAGTGAACACAGAGTAAATCCATCCATAAGAAATTATTTTCGGCGGAGAAATGTGATAGAGACAATGACAAGAACAGCTGCTGAAGATAGTCCTGAGGAATCAGAGAGTTTCTCTGCAAGGGAGAGAACCCAGAGGGGACCAGCTGAGACACGGCAGAGTCCTGCTGGAATTGGGACGAAGAGAAAGCTGGAGGGGGAGGCTACAGTACAGGTGGAGAAGAAAGTAAGTGTCTGCATGTTTGGTTAGTTGTGTATATGTTGTAACGTTGAAATTCTGAGTTGCAATTACTGGGTTTATAGTTTTATCAATGCCTATCCTTTCGTCATTCAGTCATTCTGATTTGCGATATATTCCTCTACGCTTGAAAACACATAGCCGATAAGTGGACTATAATGACTTCAGGCAGATTGTGTGTTGCTCACCATCATCCATTTTTGATGGAGTTATGGCCTTTAGACTTGGGGAATGTCTAAATAATGGAGATTTTTCATTCTTGGAGATAATATGCTGCTTTTTATCTCACCTTTTTGTGCAGCATCCGTCTTCTCTTCTCCTTAACTAAAGGGCCAAATTCCATAAAACTTGACAGGAATGTTCCTTGGGTGATCCTTTTCCAAAATTGTTCAAAGAATTATATTCCCTGCCAAAATCTGGCTGCCATGGCAACTAAAAGCAGAAAAAATGTGAAAACTTCTAAAATCTCCTCCAAAAGAGATGACTAGGTTTTAAAATGTTTTACACAGATGTTCCTTTGGTCACTCTCTACCAAGATAGCAAAAATAATTTTGATTGGTTGATAAACATGGCCACGAAAGCAGGGCCCGTTTTCCATATATGTATATAGCACAAATTTGAAAAAAGGATTTAAATTTTTTAACTGATGTTCCTTGGGTCACTCTTTACCAAGATTGTAAAAAATTATTTTGATTGGTTGAAAAACATGGCTGCCTGTGGGCGGTGCCCATTTTCCTTATATGTATATAGTACAAATTTGAAAAATCTTGTTGTCCAAAAGTACTCATAGGATTTTAATGTTTTTTGGCACAGACAATTCTTGGGTGACTTGCTACCAAGATTTTAAAAATTAATTGGATGTGTCAAAAAAACATGGCCGCTAGAAGGAAGAGCCTGTTTTCCTTATAGGTATATAGAACAAATTTGAAAAGTCTTTTTGTCCAAAAGTACTGGAGGGGATTTCAAAGTTTTTTTTTTAAAACAGATGATCCTTGGCTAACTCTCTATCAAGACTATTAAAATGACTTGGATCTGTCTAAAAATGGCAGGGGACAGAGCCCATTTTCCATAATATCTTAAGATATTTGCTGTTTATTTTCCTCCCACTAATACCTGGTTGTCAGGTGAGCGATTCTAGTGTCTTCATGGCCCTCTTGTTGTTAAATAGGTTTACATAAAGTTACAGATGGAATTTGCCCTCGTATGCACATTTTTGACAGAATTGAAATGGGAAAATGAAAACAGTTTTACTACAGAAATTCTTGCAGTCAGGGGCATTTATTTTGTAAAGACTAGTTTATAAATGTCTTGTTTATAATGGGATTGGTATATGTTTATCCTGAAAAAAACCAAGGAAAAATTTTCAGCCGTGTGTTTTAAATATAAATAAGTATAATTAAGGGCACCTTAATACATCTTTTAGAAGGAAAAAAAAATGATGAATTTTAGAATTAAAAAAAATCGGAAGATCAAAATGACTAGAGAACTGTATTTATGCATGTTGCATATATTAGAATTAAAAAAATATCCAAGTTCATGAATGAAACCTTTCTTGTTAATTTAGTTGCAGTTCTAAATCTAATTGTATGAATGGTAGGCAATTTTAACAGTTGTTTTTATTGATTTGTTGAATATGTGTTTTTATGAATATACTCAAGTTTATGTGTTGTATACCTAAGATGCGACAGGTGACGTGTCCGCTGTGTGATGTAGACTTCCCGGAAAATGTGATAGAGGGACATGCCTCTAACTGTCTCGGACCTCAAGGTGGGTGGAGGTCAGAGGCTGTTGATATGATATTTCCCTGGAAAAGGTTTCACTAAGATTTTAAAATTCAGAAATTTTATGCTTATAATTCTGCAGTTTCTACTGTGTATTTCCACTGACTCACAACTACTTAAACACTGTTAATTTTCAGAATTTTTGGAAAAGGTTTGTAATAACAAATAAGTCACTTTTGTGAATTTTAGAATTTTTATTATGCAAGTTTATTGTATTTAAACAAAATGTGAATATCATATAAAATGCCATTGTAGTCATTCTGGGATACAAATTTTTGATACCATTATGAGCCAGTCCAAGTGGTTTGAGCTTTTGACCTCTAATCAAGATGTCATAGGTTCCATCCTTGACCATGCCATACCAAAGTCATTATGCCCGCCTTCGAAGAAGAGGGGGCATATATTGCTTTGCACATGTCAGTCGGTCCAGTTTCCGATCAATAACTTGGGAACGCCTGGGCCTGGGAACTTCAAACTTCAAACTTTAAAGGCTGGAGATTGATCATGACCAGTAGATGAACCCTATTGTTTTTGGAGTCATTTGGTCAAAGGTCAAGGTCACAGTGACCTTCATTTACTGGGCTTAATTTGAAAATGGTGACCAAGCTGTTTCCGATCAATAACTTGAGAACGCCTGGGCCTAGGAAATTCAAACTTAGTATGGATATTGTGCATGACCAGTAAATGACCCTTTTGATTTAGGGGTAACTAGGTCAAAGGTCAAGGTCACTGTGACGTTGAATGCCGAGATAGATTCTGATCAAAATGGGTTCTGGTCAAATCTTTTTCACCAGATTTTTTTCAGCTTTTTCACCTTTACTGGATGTAATATACAAGGTAAAACTCAAATGAGTTATCAGTGTTAATAATTATCAGTAGTTAACCTTCACCAAGATAAGTTCTGAACTTTGTAACATGCCCATGTTATAAAGCCAAACATCATACATATAATATAGCTATATAAATATTATGGCATATGAGGGGGGCATATATGTTTTACAAACATTTCTTGTTATAAATGGTACTGGTGAATGTCCTTTGTGTCGCACTTAGCGTATCAGGGTACTGGTTGGCCCAATGTTTAGATAATGTGACTGGGTGTGATATTAGGCCATAAATCTGTTGTAATGATGTTGTGAGGCAGCAGTATGATTGTCCCATATGAGCAAAAGTTCCGTAAAGAGTATTTTACTGTTGTTGGGACGTTATACACGAGCAGACAAACAATGTATCATTTATGATCATGAATTATTTTGCTAGAATACTAAGCTTAACTGTTGTCTGTGCTCTGAACACATAGGTTTGTATTTTGTCTGTTTCAACAAACTGATTTCCTCCAGTAGATGTCCCAGATGAGGGGGCGGGTCCAGGTGAGAGGGGTGTAGTCATTGTACATCACGAGGCAACTCCAGCTTTGACTCCAGCAAGCGCCTCCAAATCAGGGGAGGGCAGGGCATGCGGTAAGTGTATGGATACACTAAAACATGCCTTGACATTTGAAGTAGCGGCTGTAGAAATGGCATGTGTTGTTTCGTATTATTGCATCCTGTCATACTGTTAAACAATGATCTTTTTATATGGCTGAGTGGTGCAGCGGAGGATTTAAACACCTTCAGTGTTAGCTCAAGTTCTAACTGCAATGAATACTGTTTAGTGCAAAAATTGCATTTTCATACTTAAAAAGATTATATGATTTTTTTTTCTTTTATATCATAATCTCTTTACTGGTTTACCAATAGCTTTAACAATACAGAAAAAAGACATTATTCTGGTTAGATATTGCTTTCAATAAACATCAGGAAATGTGTCTGGAATTCTGGTGTTCTGAATGTTCTTTTTATGCCCCTGAGATCTGTGATCGGGGCATATTGTATTTGCCCTGTCAGTTTGTTGATTTGTCAGCAACTTTAACATTGGACATTACTTGAAAACCATTCACGGTATTGACTATAAACTTCATATATAATAGAATGCAGATAGGAAAAGTGCATTGACTTAGAACCATAACTCTATCTGTCCAAATTTTGGAATGATCTCCCCTTTTCCTTTTTTTTTTTTTTTTAAAGCTCACCTTAGCACAACGTGCTCAAGGTGAGCTTTTGTGATTGCCCTTTGTCCGGCGTCCGTCATGCGACGTGCGTCGTCAACAAATTGGCTTGTTAACACTCTATGGCCATATTTTTGGCCCAATCTTCATGAGACTTGGTCAGAATGTTTGTCTCCATAAAATCTTGGACAAGTTCAAATTGGGTCATGTGGGGTCAAAAAGTAGGTCACGAGGTCAAATCTTAGTAAAACCTTGTTAACACTCTAGAGGCCACATTTTTGGTCCAATCTTCATGAAACTTGGTCAGAATGTTTGTTTCCATTAAATCTTGGACAAGTTCGAATTTGGGTCATGTGGGATCAAAAAGTAGGTCATGAGGTCAAGTCCTAACACTCTAGGGGCCACATTTGGGCCCCATCTTTATGAAACTTGGTCAGAATGTTTGTTTCCATAAAATCTTGGACAGTTTTAAATTTGGGTCATGTGGGGTCAAAAAGTAGGTCATGAGGTCAAATCTTAGAAAACCTTGTTAACACTCTAGAGGCCACATTTTTGGCCCAATCTTTATGAAACTTGGTCAGAATGTGTTTTTTTTCTAAAATCTTGGACAAGTTAAATTGTGTCATGTGGGGTCAAAAAGTAGGAACTCTATAGAGGCCACTTTTTTGGCCAATCTTCATGAAACTTTGTCAGAATGTTTGTTTGCTTAAAATCTTGGACAAGTTCGAAAGTGGGTCATGTGGGGTCAAAAAGTAGGTCAATATGAAAAATCCAACATATGTTGCTCATTTATGATCAGGTGAGCAATTCAGGGCCATCATGGCCCTCTTGTTTCATTTTTGTCGGGAGCATTACTCATAAAATATACAAGGACTTAAAACTTAAAATATAAATAGACGGTGAGATTGGTAAGAGCAGTAACCAAAGACAATAATTCTACTTTGACCAATTTTTGAATTCTCTCCCTTTATTTACTTTTACATTGAATTTCTGTCCAGAAAATTACTGATTTAATATATACATGAAAACTATATGTATACAAGTTACTGACTTGAAACTTAATAAATAAGTAGATGGCAACTATGAATAGTGCAGTGACCAAGACCAACTCTAGTTAGTCTGGTTTTTGATTATCTCCCCACACATTGATATTTTGTTATGTCACATTGATATTTTGTTATTCACATTGATATTTTGATTATGTACACATTGATATTTGACTTATCTGCACACATTGATATTTGACTTATCTGCACATTGATATTTTGTTTATGTACACATTGATATTTGATTTATCTGCACATTGATATTTTGCTTATGTGCACATTGATATTTTGCTTATGTACACATTGATATTTTGTTTATGTACACATTGATATTTTGTTTATGTACACATTGATATTTGGCTTGTCTACATATTGATATTTGGCTTGTCTACATATTGATATTTGGCTTGTCTACACACTGATATTTGGCTTGTCTACATATTGATATTTGGCTTGTCTACACACTGATATTTGGCTTGTCTACATATTGATATTTGGCTTGTCTACACACTGATATTTGGCTTGTCTACATATTGATATTTGGCTTGTCTACATATTGATATTTGGCTTGTCTACACACTGATATTTGGCTTGTCTACATATTGATATTTGGCTTGTCTACACACTGATATTTGGCTTGTCTACCTTCCAGACCAGGCAGTGGACGATGTGGTTAAGGACATCAGCTCCAGTCCAGGGGAGACTGGGTAAGTGGGCACTATCTCTGGCCAGTACAGGCTTGACCACTGCTCATTGTTTTATATCAATCTTGATCATACAACCTTTCAGTATTCATTCCTCTGCTACACAAAATTTTAAGAATTGCACTTATTGTTCGGTTTGGTTTTATCCTTTTGCACCCCTCTTGTTTTACAAATAGATCTTCACATATCCATCAGCTAAAGTAGAGTACTGGGATATTTATCAGCTTAAATGTTGGCACTAGCTTATAAAAAGTCTTTGCCCCAATCTAAAATGCATATGCACGGAACATGTAGATACTAACAGTGTGAAACTTATCCAACATAATCTTGATACATACAGGGAGGTCCAGCAATGTTATGTGTGTGATCAGTACAAGCCTAAAGGACTGCAGTTTGAACGTCATCTAAAGCAGTGCATGATGTTGGCACAGCGACAGCAAGCCGAGGTTGACAACAGGGGATTCAACAACTTCTTCACTGCCCAGCCTGAACCTGAGCCGGAAATGTCTGTCCGGACAACCAGACGTCGTCTGCGGGACCAGCAGGGTGCCAGCCCACAAGGTGCGGCTGACACAATGCGAGGAAGACTGGGGCTGCAGGGAGCCGGCAGACCAATGGACGGGTACTCTCCAGGTTCTAGATTCTCCAATATAATGCTTGTTGATGCAGTGCACTGTGCTACATACTTACCCACACTTTATAACACTGAGGGATGTCATATAGGAGAAGGAATTGTTTGTTGAAAGATTTAGAAATAGAATAATAAAAAAAAAAAAAAAAATGAGCATCCTTTAAGACATTGTTTTGTGCATTTTGGGTTCTCATGGGTCGGTGAGAAGTCGGGAAAATCAGTAGACCTTCCCTATGGTTACAGAATTATTTAAATCAAGTCATTAGGTTATGCAATAGTATCACTGGGACATATGATAAATGGTTGAACTTGTTAACACAAAATAATAAATGGGGTTGTTGTACAGTTTGAGGGTATTTGACCCAGTCATGAATACATCACGATCAACAAAATTTGTTTTATGAACACAGAAGAAGTGCGGTATGCATTATTTTCTGATATATGCACGGTTCAAAGATGATGTATCTTTATTAAATGATGTCCCATGACTGCGTCATAAAATAAACTGATAATTTTGTATCACTTTTAAAACTTGGCAGTAAAATAAATGTGTTGATACTGAAAAGAGCTTTGTTTTGCGTGATTTATCACAGAATATTGCAGGGTGTGGCTTACATGTACTTTGTAACTCATCACTCAGGCCTACAACCTTTGTGATTAGGTTACTTCACATCATCACTTTAAATCTTGCATTATTCTGTGATTTATCACTGAAAACAGAACACTGTTTCCTAAATAAAACTATGGTGAGCCAATGCAGGGTTTTTTTAGTCAAGATTATGGAATTGTTATGCAATTTTCCTTAACAGTAAAGTTATAAAGTTTTAACATATGAAACCTGCTTACCGTACACACTGGTAGATTAGGCACAGCAATGTATAAGATGTACCTTAATTTTAAGGCTAACTTATTTGAAAAAAAAAGAAGAAAAATCAAATATCACATCATATAAGGTGAAATATGAAAATAGTGCCGGCATATATTTTGACAGACTGAAAGTTATCTGTACATCACAGTGGCTAATCATACCTTTTATATTGGATTTGCACAAAATTACTGATAGACTATTACATTAACGAGAGGTAGGGTAGTGGTGACATATGCTCATAACATGGCATTACTCAACCGTGTCCCCGCATTCTAAATAACAGACTAGGGACCAATGTCACATGTCAAAATTCTCCCCCAACTAACAGACATTATGTAACAATTGCCAACTGTCAAGTTTCTCCTGTATGTCATGAGGGACCGTAAAATAAGCTTATTTGAATAAAAAAGGGCTTCCATCATGTTGTTTCTCTCTCTGACAATCATTTTACCATAAAATATACCAGTAGGATAAATAATAAGATCAAAAGCAATAACCTGGTATTGTTTATTATGGTTTTATTTCAGCAATATTGTCTTAATTTGCTTCCAGTATATCCATTTTCAGAGAGTGTAGGAGGTGTGTCCAAAAAGTTTGTGGACACCTCCACTATTTTAAACATAAGTCTTGTATTCCTTACAGAAATAATCTCTGTAATTACCATACTTTTGGTGAACATAACACAAAATATTGCGCGTTTACATTCATCTATAAGAAA
>CM037791.1:48714897-48764897 GCA_021229015.1 Solen grandis | reverse complement strand
TCCATCATATGTCTTCTCATTTTGACAAATTGGCAAACAGAGCAGACCCAGATCAAACAGCTCCTTTAGGAGCTGTCTGATCAGGGTCTCCTCTGTTTGCTCATACATTCATTATAGCTCAGTTTCTGCAACTCAGTGTGACAAAGAAAAATCCATCATTTCATACATCATTTGAGTTCAGAAAATCATATTCATCAAATCATAAATTTGTTTATGAATATTCATGAGGTAATGGGTTAAGCTGTTAACAAAGGCTGCAAGTATTTTTTTATATATATATTTGTGGCCTACTTCAAATATTCAGGTCATAATTTTGTAACAAGGTGAATTTTATGTACTCTCATACTGTAAAATTGATACTTTTCATATCTATGTCATATCCACAGATTTTTGTCCCAACAAAACCAGACCTAGGCTGAGACCCATATGGAGGACTGATAGCAAAATTATTTAAAGTGCATAGAGAAATAGAAGGAGATGGAAGAACTTCATGACCAGCCCTCAATACACACCAGGATGCTGATACTCTGTAATCTCACTTGATTAACCCTTTCCCTCATATAGACTCATATTGACGCACGCAGTAGGTACCACATAAAGCCTGATCTGCAGAAAACCACAGTCAAACCTTACCAAATTTAATTACAAAATCCTCATTACCAGACCACTGAGGAGCAGCGAACAGCATAAAACCTGATCAGCCTGCGAGTGATCTGGTTTTATGCTGTTCGCCAAATTTAATTAAAAATCTCATTATGACACTTTTTTTTTGGGGTCCTCTATGATGGAAAGGGTTAATATCCTTACATTTAGATATTTACAACAAAGGTCGATTCTATTAAGGTGATCCATCCATCATAATTTGTGATCATGGTCCATCATGTGATCATGGGAATTTTATAGTAAATGCAAGCCTTTTTAGATTTTGAACAAAAAAGCCTACAAGTCCAAGTCAATGGATGCTTGCATCTGCACTGAAGTCTTCTTAAGCATTTCAGGACCATGGTTATGATTTAATGATGGATGGATTACCTTAAAACTTTTACATTAATTAACTTAAGTCAGGAAAACAGATTAAAATAAACTTCAATGCACTCAATTAAATGTTAAAATCATGAAAAGCCTTCCAAATCATGAAAAAGTAGCATATTAGTTAGTCTGTCTACAGATCTGAGAAATGCAAGTCATAACTTTCATCTGCCATGAACAAAATATTAACCTCCATTAAATTTCAAAGAAATGAATTAGAACATCACAGGAATAAACACTTCCTTGAAGAGGTGCATTCTTTAGTCCGTTATGATATTGTAACCCCATAGGTATTAATTCTGATAAACACTTGCCGACTGCATACACCCAATAACACATTCCGTATGCTTCAATGAAACCACAAGATAATGCAAGATAGCATCAAAGGGGGACTACTCCCACTGGTACAGTTCGTGTTTAACCATGACAACTTTGTGTGAGGTTGTTACTTCAGCAAAGAGTCACTGAAAACTGTTCTGATAGTTTCTCTTTAGCTGAGAGAAGTCATACTGCAATCCTACAGATATGTTAATGAGTCCTTTGTAGAAATCTTAGTTTTATCTTTTTTTTTTATTTATTTTTTATTAACAAAATCAACTACCTGGAAAGCTATGCTTAAAGGGTCTTAAGACAGCCTACAGAATACGGTTTGTTCACATGTGTTCATCGTCCAACCAACAAAATTTCATTCATTTCGGTATGGTCTACGTACATGAGACTCAGATAAAAAGTTGCCTCACTGCCATATCATGCCACAGACACTAGTGGCATGATACCGTTACCAGAAAGGTGTACTGAACCAGCAGGAAACTTGTTACCCCATAGAATCAAGGTTAATTGCTTATTTTGCCCGATACAGCTGTGCATCTTGTACAAATTGAAAGCAGAAAATTGCGCTTGGCAGGAGCTTTTAGTACATTACTGCGAAAACAGTCCAGCATGGTCAATTGCATCGACATGTTCACATTAAGAACATGCAGTAAAAAAAACAAAGTTTAAACTTTATTTATTTTATACAATCAGTGTATCACCCGAAATTCAAGTGCACTGTCAGCATGTGCTTTTCATCAAATCAAGTTTAAATTTTTATTTTTTTTTACTTCGATTATGAAATAAGTTGTCACAACTTATATTAATCACTCTCGATGGCTCTGGTGGCGGTGTATCTGGTCATTATTGTGGGAAGAAACCGGAGAAAACCCACATGTCTGGATGGGAGCCCACTGTATCCTCTCACATACGTGACACAGGAATCAAACCTGGGGTGCATTGGTGAGAAGTGAGGCACATTACTACTACGCTATCCAGGCACCCCAAGAACATGCAGTAATTTCAACAAGAGGGCCAAGATGGCCCTGAATCGCTCACCTGAGAAATATTGCCTTCATTGCCAATTATTGTATTATGAGTCAATTTTGACACCAGGGCCATGATTTGAACAGACTTGGTTGAGGTCCACTAGTAACATCTTAACCCAAGGCTTTGTGGTTTCTGAGAAGATCTTTTGAGGATTTTCCCAGGCAAGTCTATGTAAAATCAAGTGACCCCTAAGGCGAGCGAATTTTGACCCCAGGGCCATGATTTGAACAAACTTGGTATTGGTTCACAAGGCCATGTTACACACCAAATATTTAAACCCTAGACCTTGTGGTTTCTGACAAGAAGATTTTTCTAGTTTTTACTAAATAAGTTTATGTAAAATAAAGTGACCCCTGGGGCGGGGCCAATTTTGATGCCAGAGTCATGATTTGAACAAATTTGGTAAATGTCCATATAAAAATGCCACACACAAAATATCTAAGCTCTAAGCCTTGTAGTTCAGGTAAGCTAAAAGATCAGCTTTTTTATTTACTTTTTAGAAATCTATATTTTCAAAAAAGTTTTTCATTTTTTTTAACCATTTTGAAATTGCATATTAATGCAGACACGCAGCTTTCTGTAGTTCTGAGATTCTCTTTCAATCAAATTATGCATTAAAATTGTGACAATTCTGACAATTAAATTATTAATTAAGACCTAAATATAGTGCAGAATTACATCACCTTTGGTCATATGATAATTTTTTTTTTATCTTACATTAGGATTATAAAACATATCATTGTAGGCTAGTGCTACTGTAAGTTTTCATTTATAAGATAGTTTTAAAATATGAATTGTGTAAAAAAAAAAATTTTATTTTTACAGAGATTTTTTTCACTGTTTTAGAAAGATGAAACATTCCCTTTAAATTAGGAAAGTGTAAAGATGGTAGAAATTGGAAAAATACTCAAAGAATTACAAGTAATCTAGGAAAGGAAAGTACAAAAATGTATATACATGTATATTGATCAGAGTATTAACAAATGGCATCCACTATATATGTGGAAAAAGTTCTGTAACTTGATCATTTTTTGTTCTAATTGAACCATTCTGAAGATTCATTTAGGAATGTTTACATCAAGTATGTATGCTTTCAGGCACTATGAATTCAGCAGAGAACCGGATATAACAACAGCTGCAAAATATCCTTGCATTTAAAGGAATTAGTCTCTATGTAAAACTGTACACAGTTAATGGTCAGAAACAGCAGACGGCTCACCTCCTTTCCAGTATTTCAGGGTCGGTGATGCGTGTGTTGGTCATGTGACTGTGTACACCACTCCTCCCATGCCACGTGGGACCCTGGGGCAGGGAAATGATATATGTCACCGTCATTGCCACCAGATCATGGACAAATTTACTAAGCATCTCAGGAGAGAAGTTTTAAAAATGCTATTATAATCCCTTGATTACTACTTGATTTGTTTATATTCAAATGTTGTCTGTTTGAAACATAAAATATCTTTCAACCTATCTCATATAGGCCTGTTTGGATGTTTTGGTAAACAC
This sequence comes from Solen grandis, assembly GCA_021229015.1. Lineage (NCBI taxonomy): Eukaryota > Metazoa > Mollusca > Bivalvia > Adapedonta > Solenidae > Solen > Solen grandis. The sequence continues at coordinate 48,761,000 of CM037791.1, read as the reverse complement.
AGCAAATCCAGATCAGATAGCTCTTTCCAGGAGATATCTGATCAGGGTATCCTCTGTTTGCTTATATAATATTGTAGCTAAGATTCTACACAGTCTGCAAAGCAAAGCACAAAACCTATTGTTTCATACACCATTCAAAGCTCAGAAAATTAATATTCATGAAGTCATACATTTGTACATGAATATTCATGAGGTAAAGAGTTAAACAAAAGTAAATATTGTATTGCTGTTCTTCCAGTTGAAGTGTGTCTTCTTGAAAAGACACAGAAATAAATACCGAAAGATAACTGCACAAAATCTTATATGTTTACCATTTACTGCACATATTATTTTCTGAAATAAATCATTCTCATCACAGATTTATCTTTCATGAAAGAACTACAATAAAACAATAATTTGAGGACAAAACAGGGTATATAAATTCTATAGATTGGCATACTGCACGGACAATCTAGAGATCAGCCCTGCGTTACAGATAACAGTTGCAAATGTTAGCATCCCTGTTTTATCATAGTGTATAGAATGCAAGTGCAAACAGTTGTGAACAGTTCCGAGGATTACCGTACAAGTGCAAGGCAGGATTGTAACACAGCTAACACCAGGACTAGAATGTATCAAAGATTACACATGGTATTATTGAAGATAATCCCTTATCAGACTACCATAACAATATGGTGACTATACTAATGTCTATTATGTAGTTGCTAAAAAATTCTTCTTTTTTTTTCTTTTTTTTTTTGAGAAAGGCAAATTTTTGCAGAAATATTGAATAAGAGTGAATTTAATTATTTATTGTAATATTTTCCTCTAGAAAACCAACAAATTTATGGCAGTTAGATATATTATGAAACTGTAAAAGGTTTTAATACACACAGCTCCTGCTCCGCCAGCCACGGTTTCATAATGTCCAAACTCATTGTCCCCGAAGGTAATGTTGTTCATACAGCCCTGTGGTGTAAAAAAAAAGGACAGACAACTGAAACTAGAGTTCTCTGAACTACATATGTTATGGTGTTAATACAGTCTTATGACGTAAAATAAAGACAGACATTTAAAACTAAATTTAACTGATTTTTATTATGACTGACTAAACATTTTATGCCCAAAGATTTTTTTTGTGATATCTTTTACCTTTCTTTAAAAAAAAACAACAACATTATTGCAATAAATGACTGGTTTCAAGTATATAACTTGAAATATAATTAAATTTCAATAAAACATTTATTATAGTGTGCAATAAACAAAAAATATTTTGGGTTACCTCCCCTATATTGCAAGAAAAAAGACAAAAAGACCACATTCACAGGCATTTGTTAGGCCATAAGAAAATATTCATAACATATGAAACTTACCTGGGAAGCTGCACACACACCAAAGGCCTTCAAGATGACATCAACAATCCGCTGTGAGGTTAGAACGTTACCCCCTACCACTGCTGCATTCTCAGAGGGGTCAAGAATACTGCCCTTGGGGATAATGGCCTTGACTGGTTTCAGGCATCCCTAGATAATATATATAGAGTGTACATATAACTACTGTATTTGGTAAATTTTATTATTTTGCCACTTTTTTTAAAATATTACTAAGCAATTAATAAATAACTCCTATATCAATGCCATTATCCAATATTATTTTCTTAGGTAATCCATCAATCATTAAATTGTTATCATGGTCCGTCAAGTGATCATGGAAATTTTATAGTAAATGTAAGCCCTTATAAAGCAAAAGAGCCTATAACTACAAGTCAATGGAGGCTTTTATCTGCACTGAAGTCTTATCCAATGATGGATTGATTACCTTAAGTTATTTAAGAACTACTACAGTAACAGATTTCCAAAATTTCAAAATCCACCATACTTAAATTCATTTCTAGACATCCCATCATATTTTCTGACAAAGACCTATTAAATTTATTCTGTAGATACATGAAATTAGGGATGGATTCAGAAAGATTCATAAAAAGAGAAAAAAATAGTCTGAACCATTCTACACCAAGGAGAAAATGAAATCCTAGCAATAGCAATCTAGTGTTATGCATAAACAAAGAAACTTGGAATAGATACACTAAGCTAGCTCTGAACATTATAAAAGAATAACAGGAAATAGGTCTGATATGGAAAGACCAAAAATATTGTCTAGGAGAAATTGTAATACCAAAAAGGATTTTGGAGATTTAAAGCCAAGTCTGGGAGACCCACCTGGTTGAGGGGAACATCATGTCCGACCATACATCGCAGGCAGTAGATCAGGGCAGACAGGGTCACAGCTCTAGGTGCGTTCAGATTACCATACACCTCATGAGATGAGCCAGAAAAATCACACACAGCTGACCCCTGTAGTTGATAACAACAACAGAAGATATATGTATTATAAAGGATGAAGAAATAGAAATTGAATCACTATAAATACTGGAAAAAACAATGTTGCTGATACTGGCTGCAAACAAAATTTAAAATTGATGGCTTAGTGCAAAACAACAATATCTAAATATAAATAAAGGAGCAGTTGCAATAGCTTTGCTCAAAGCACTCAAAATGTTTAGTCTTAGATCCCTTTTCAATACTAGAACTATCATCACAGATAATCCATACCCCTACATCACACCTGGGGTCTTTTCAAACTCAAACCTTTATCAATAAAGACGCATTATGTCGCAAATTAAAATAAGTAACATCTAAACTAGGACTATCATTAACCCTTTCCCTCATATAGACTCATTTTGACGCACTCAATAGGTACCACATAAAGCCTGATCTGCAGAAAACCACAGTTAAACCTTACCAAATTTAATTATAAAATCCTCATTTCCAGACCACTGAGGAGCAGCGAACAACATAAAACCTGATCAGCCTGCGAGTTACTCGCAGGCTGATCTGGTTTTATGTTGTTCACATAGGTCTTTTCATGGTTTCCTCTATGAGGGAAAGGGTTAAGGTGATTTACTCTTTACTTTTTTAGACTCATTTAGATGCATGAGCAAACAGAGCAGACCCTGATCAGACAGTTCCTATAGGATAGCTCTGTTTGCTCATACAATACTGTAGCTCAGTTTCTTCACAGTTCGTGTGGCGAAAAAAGAATTCATGATTCCATATACCATTTTAAGTTCAGTTAATAAATATTTATCAAGTAAAGAATATGTGCATGAATATTCATGAGGTAAAGGGTTAATGCATCCCATCTTATCTTCATGTAATGAGAGTGTAGGACTGGACGGAACATTACGAGCGTGATTCCTTTATAGCCCCCACTTCTGAGAAGCTAGGGTATAATAACATTACAGAAAATCACAAAAAAGGTATAACAAATGAGAAGTACCTGAACAAGAGGGCCAAGATGGCCCTAGATCGCTTACCTGAGGAAAGTATCATTCATTGCCTGTACAAAACAGATTGCTTAAGAATAAAAATGATGAGGTGAAACAATGTTCAGGAATTTTCTGACCCCATCCAAATAAGATATCATCATGACAAACATTCTGCCAAAGTTTGAGGATGATTGGACCAAAAATGTTGCCCTCAGAGTATAAACAAGATTTTTCTAAGATTTGACCTACTGACCTACTTTTCTGTCCAGCCCCACCCATTTTCAAACTGGTTCGAGATATCATCATGACAAACAATCTGACCAAGTTTGAGGAAGATTGGATCAAAATTGTGGCCTCTAGTGTGTAAACAAGATTTTTCTTAGATTTGACCTACTGACCTACTTTTTGATCCAACCTGACCCATTTTCGAAAGGGTTCAAGATATCATCAAGACAAACATTCTGACCAAGTTTGAGGAAGATTGGATCAAAACTGTGGCCTCTAGTGTGTAAACAAGGTTTTCTTTTGAGGAAGATTGGATCAAAATTGTGGCCTCTAGCGTGTAAACATCAAAATTGTTGACGGACGACGGACAATCAAGTATCCCAAAAGCTCACCCTGAACTATGCTCAGGTGAGCTAAAAATTACAATGAGATGTGCCTGAAAAATAATAATGAGATGTGCCTGAAAAATAATAATGAGATGTGTTTGAAAAATAATAATGAGATGTGCCTGAAAAATAATGAGATGTGCCTGAAAAATAATAATGAGATGTGTTTGAAAAATAATAATGAGATGTGCCTGAAAAATAATAATAGATGTGCCTGAAAAATAATAATGAGATAAATAATACTGAGATATGCCTGAAAAATATTAATGAGATGTGCCTGAAAAATAATAATGAGATATGCCTGAAAAATAAACAAACAAAAGCCATTAACACAGCCAATGGTGCCATCGGACATTTGCAATTGTAAATGAGAATTTTTTGACTGGTGACAATACAAGAGCCAGTAACAACTGACCATGATATACTGACCTTCTCCTTGTCAATGTCAATACGCAGGGCTATTTTGGCCCCCGTGTCCATGTAGTCCTCCGCGTACAGGGAGGTGTGTCCCTCAGTCTGGTGGGTCTGACCAGCAATTTCCCGCAACATGTCCTGTACCGCCAGCTCTGCATTACTCTGGAAACACAAATATGTATCTAGTGACCTACAACACTTTCAATTGCCCTACAATGCAAAGAACCTATAGGCTAGCCTGCGATGCATAAATGAACAGTCATCATACTGAGAACTACAGCACTGCAGTATCTGTTGAGTGAACTATCTGCAATATTGAAATATTAATGACAGTAACTGTTAAGTCATTATGTATAAGTCAATTATTTTTGGACATTTTTTACTACTGAAAAAAAAGAAAATATTCTTTTCAATATCAATTAAGTAATAGGAACAAATAATCAAAATAGAAAAAATAAAAGTAAAGCTATGAAAAAAATGTGATTCACATCCTATGACAATGTCTGAAAATACAGAATGCAAATACCCAGGACAAAGTGATTCCTAAAGAACCCTTCTTAAAAAAACTTGTTTGGTTGAAAGTGATGAGAATTTATACTCTTAATAAAACTTTTTTCATCACAAAAATAGTACAGAATTTCAGTAATTTGTAGACATTATTTACATGGACATGTAATGCTGTGACACTGCAATATTACAACCTAGACAAGTGGGTGTTTGAGTAGCATAGTTGTCATTGGATTTTCACATGTGCAACCATGGTTCGATCTTAGGTTGGTTCCATGTTGTATGTGAAAGGAGTATGGATTGCTCAATCAGACGCATGGGTCTCTCCGGGCACTCCAGTTTCCCCCCACTACAAGGGCTACACAAAAGCCACCAGCAAAGCCAACGAAAAGATTTTCATAGACAATATCACTTTCTGTCCAATTGTTGTAAAAGAAAGTCTAATTTTTTTTTTAGACAAGTGACAAGATATGACATACAATGACTTATCCCTAACATCAGGCTCTACCCTTTGGATACAGAAAGGCCCTCACCTGTATATGGTTCATGTAGGCCTGGACCACCCCCAGTCCATACTCATCTATCAGATCCTTGATAAGGCGTATCCCCTTCTGATTGGCTGCCACCTGGGCCTTTAGGTCACTTAGGTTATCGTGGAGATTGCGGGTCCCACTGCTGCCTGGGTAACTGGAGGGGGCATACAGTGCTGATGTCACCTCTGGTAAAAAGAAATTGTGAAAAGCATACATATATATTCCTATCATCACAGCCAGTAAAACAGAGATATCTTAGCCAGACAGAAATTCTGGGTTAAAAGTCCCATTTAGTATGCAAATTTTCCTTAATCATATCAAATGAATTATTCATTTTGGGAAAAATAATTATGACAAATAGAATATTAGTAAAAGCAAGTAACTGGTGTAACTATTACCATAGCAACCAGAATTTTGATCCACGAAAAAAAAAGTGACGTGCAGAATCTCCATACTGCCATCTATTCATATACCAAATTTCATAATATTATTTTAAACGGTTTTTAAGTTATCGCAGGATCAAGATTTCCAGACATCCAGATGGATGGATGGACAGACCTACAGACAGACAGAGTGCAACCTATAGTCCCTTCTGGTGTAAAGACTAGTAATGGACGAAAAGAAGAAAAGAAATCAAGATAATCTTAAACTGATATTTAGAAAAGAAAATCAATCACTTTGATGAAATAATAACAATAAAATGAAATTGTGCTTCATGTTAAATGCTTATTATTATAACAGTCAAATCTGTCTTGAAAAACAAATAAAAAAATTGTGAAAAATTGCTGCTTAGTTCACATGGCTATTAAAATGAAACTAAATGTGTAAATATTTAAAATGCCACTTCATGAATCTGAAAACTATCTGCCTAAAACAGATTTACTGCTTTGTACAGATGACAAGTAACACCGGTATAACGGCACCTTTTTCCTGAAACTGGCCCTCGGCCACCAGTTTGAAAGACTTGAACACCGCCCCCTCCTCCTGCAGGTGCTTGGAGTGGGGCGGCATGGAGCCTGGAGTTATCCCCCCTATGTCTGCATGGTGACCACGACTGGCCACAAAGAAAACAGGCTTCTGGCTGCCTTCATAGAACACCTGGTGAGACAAATGAAAAGAACTCATACTGTGAAATACAGCAAAACCTTGTGAACAAAGAACATTCAAAAGAATCTAAAAACCGACCTTTATTTGGAGGTGGCTATCATTCTGTATAAAATTTGTTCTGAGAATCCAGTCAAATTGGCCTTTTTTTTCACAAGTTGGATGTTATTAAGAAGTTGACCGCTAATATAGGTTTGCTTGTGATTAATCTTTAGGCTTATTTCATTTTATGTTTACAAGATATAACTTTTTTTAAAGCATGACAAGAATTCCTGTGAATTAAAATGGAGTAAGGTGTTCTTAAATATATATCAAATAAATAAATTAAAAAATCAAATACTGTAGAATATCATTAATTTTCATAGGGGACTAGTTTTTGTCAATTTTGTGAATGGCTTAATCCACAAATACGGTCCCTGGAGGCCAAGTGGTTAGAGTGTCCACCTCGGGAGAGGTAGGCCATAGGTTCGATCCCCAGCCGCAACATACCAACGTCGTAAAAATTGGTACTAGTATAGCTCCTTTGCTTGGCGTTCAGCATATGAGGGTAGTTGCAGGACTTGTTGGCCCGGTGTCAGAATAATGTGACTGGATGTGGTATCATGCCACATGCCTACAGCGTGATACTGCAGAGTGGCGGCACTATATCTGTCTCAATCAGACTTTACCTGTAAATGTCTGAAATACTGTCGGCGGGACGCTAAACCCAACAAACAAACAAACATAATCCACGAATATTAATCCCCACAAAAACTATATAAATACACCTCACATTTTCCAGAACATGTCCCACTGGGACTGAATATCAACAAAATCTAATGGCAATTAAAAATTGATTTTTTACAGTATACAATTCAATTCTCAGTTCATAATATATTTTCATATACAGACGTACAGGTGTGATAACCGTGAGGTCGGGGAGATGGCTGCCCCCAGCCTGGGGATGGTTGGACAGTATCACATCACCAGGTCGCAGGTTGTCACCAAGCATCCGGATCTGAGAGAATAAACCAACCCATCATGTATCATTAAATCAGTAAGAGTTAATAGTACAATGTATTGTAATAAGCAGAAATAAATATGACCTATAATCTAAAATTCAGAATGGTAAGAGTCAAAAAGTCAAAGCTGGCTTACAGATGTCAGAATAATAAATATTAAACCAATAAAAACTGACTTTAAATTTTAAACCAGTAACAGCTGACTTTGACATCTCTTTTCCAAAATTTTCTGGGATCCATTAAAGACTATGCAACACATTGGACAGGAATGAATGCAAAAGGAATGAATGGCCATCATATGTAGAACTCAGAGCTTTTTACAACACAAGTTTATATAACCAAGGGCTAGTCCAAGGTCAGTCAAACAATGTGTATGAGCATAGGTGCTTGATTGCTTTTTTTGGACATATGAATCATTTCAAAATTTTTTTTTTCTCTGCATAAAGAGACACACAAATGTCACCAAACAAAATCTTTAATCTAGTTGTAGTTTATACTTATTTATTGTGAAATTGGTTGTCACAGGAGATTCTCGAGAGCCTCCTATACACGATCAAAGTACTGGTCCAACCCACATTATTATAAGTTTATATTTTAGCAAAAATGACAAATTAAGAAAAAAAATTCAACTTCAAAAAATAAATAAACCTTTTTTAAAACTAATTTCTGACCTACTGACCTGATACTGGACTGTCTCCTGCATTGCCCCCAGGTGGACAGGAATGTGTGGGGCATTGGCCACCAGGCCTCCATCTGGTCCAAACATCGCACACGAGAAATCCAGTCGCTCCTGGGGATAGATACATACAGATAAGGGAGGTAACTCTTAAAGATATACTTGTGAAGAGAGGTAAGTATTTTGGGACTAATATAATTTATACCAGAAAAATGATTGAATATATATGTACTTTCTAGTGATCTGATATGTTTTAGTTTATAAAAGTAACAGCATTTTTTTTTTATTAACAGATTTCTTCTAGTAAATTCAGTTTCAACTTCTCACATGATTTTATCTTTTAATTTGAAGAATAAATCGATACCTTAAAATTAATGATAGGCAACTAACAATGTATCAGTCCTGTACCTTTATATTGGTTGATATTGAAGTTCGCTGGAGAACTCTGAAAATTGTAAATAATAAATCAAAATTCAAATTTTTATACCAGTGTTATTCATCTACCAAAATTTAAGATTTTGAACAAAAGACCCATCAAAAAAGTTTGGAATTTTAACTCCTGATAAAATAAAAATAATGTAAGATGGGTAGATTTACAAAACTAAGTAACTGAACTAAATCAGGGTTAGATAATTGACCCTAGATCAATATGAATCTACTTACAAGTTTTACAGAGTAAAGTTTGACTCAGCAGAAAAGTATAAACAGGCTCATCAAGTTTATATTTTGATCATAATGTCTCAAAAAGTGTAACCATGCAATAAAGGATGGTAGAAATGCACTTATTTTGAACCCCATCCCCAGGGGTGGGGGTGGGGGTGGGGGTAGGTGGGCTTTAGACCTTGGGGGTCAAGGTCATTTGGAAGGTTAAGGTCACCTGGCGGGTAGAGTTCAACAAGGTGCATGCACCTGTGAAGTTTGGAGGCTGTAGGTGGAAGGACTTCCGTGTTATGGTCAAGGTTAAAGATTTGTGAAAAACAGACAAACAAACTGACAGACCAAAAACAATATGTCCAGATCTATCAATCTGGGGGCATAAAAATATCCTCAGCACTAGATCTTTAAAAGCTAAGCACAAACCTGCCCATCTGTTCAGCGATGCTCATGAACCTGTGAGAGAATATGGACAGCTGTATCATATCCAGCTCCTGTCCCACTTCCTCCACTGCCCCTCGCCCGATCTGTAACCATGGAGACAGGAGTCATTTATAGTGAAATTCAAAATTGCAAACTTTCCTGAAACCTCTTGACATGGATTTTTACAAAGGCAATATCAAGCCCAAATTCTGTGAAACAGAGGTATAACAACACCTGATGGTATTGCGGATGGGTTTTTCTGGCCTTTTTTCATCAAATGTAGGTCAGTCTGTCATCTGCATAATGAAGAGGTCATCTGCATAATGAAGAGGTCCATCCACTGTCAACTATTGAAGCAATCCAATGAAGCACATAGAAGTTATAGTAGATTAACCAAAAGGTAAACATGCCCAGATGCTGTTTTTGTTTTCATAAAATGTAGATCAAAGGTCAAGGTCACAAGGTCAACTGCATTATGTAAAGGTCCATCCACTTCAGCAACTGTCCAAATATTAAAGCAATCAAATGAAAGACATAGAAGTTATAGCATATCTAAAAAAAAAAAAAAACGCCCTCCAACACCCGCCCAGACATCATCAATTTAAAGGATGGAATTTTTGGCTGAAAAACCTGTCCAAAAAATGACAAAGAAAAAGAGGTTTTGTTGTGTGCTACATACAAATAGCAATTATTCTATTCTTTCAGCATAGACAGAAACCTGTCATTGAAAAAAGTGAGCAGCCTACCTTGATGCTGATGTTGCCATGTTTTGTAATGGTTGCTTCACATGTGGGCTCCACAAGGATAGTACTGAAAGTATAGTGTGGAAGAACATGATACCTCTTTGTGTTTCTAATTCAAAGGAGTACAAAATGGCTGCACTTCCCTCTTTATAGTGTGATAGAAAACTTCATGTATATACAGACTATTCATAGATTGTTTTTTCATACAAACAAATTTACATATGAATGCTTTACCAACTTACCCACCAAATTGCTTACTCAAATCTCTCACTAACACCACAGGGCCTTTTCTACAGATTTGGGGAAGGTGCCCTAGCCCTTTTAGTTGGAAAAAAAACATCAAGCAATTCTCACAATTTTGGGGACTTTTTTTTTTACCATGTTTATTATCATAAATCGGTCTCTGCACACTGGAAACCAGTCTCAATGTTGTAACACATCAATACAACAAAGTAAATAAGGTTAAATTAGTTTTAGAAATATAGTTCACTAGGATTCTCTGAAAACAGTCTTCTTCCCCAAATTTGATGGGGATTCTTATCAGATTGAGAAAGGGGATTTTTGAAGGATATTTTGGGGAAAAAAGGTGGTTAATTGGTTTGGGGAAGTAGCCCGTAAACCGGCTAATGTAAAGAAAGTTAAAAAGGCCCTGGGCCAATGTATACTCCTTTGCCAAGAAGGAATTCATCTCCAAATTTACAGGATAAGAAATAATTTAATATTTTCTAATGAACCCAAGGGCAAAGACCCTGATCAGACAGCTTATTTCAGGAGCTATCTGAGTCTGCTCTGTTTGCCAATGCATCAAAATGAGTCTACAGGAAGTTAAATGTTAACTGTCTGTACAAAACAGAAAATGTTCATATTGTTATTTCTTTCAGCAGTGAGCCAAATGACTGCAAGTAGCAAAACACTCATGATATTATAGTCTAGAGTAGGAAATAAATTTTTAATGGTATAAAAGAGTAAACACATGTTTTTATAGCAGATAAAGCCTGACCTACCTATTGCCATTCAGAATGATGGCTGGTCCCGGGATCTCATGGCCTGCCTGAAGGTTCTCAAGATGGTAGACTGAGGTCTCACACCAGCCACCCTCAAAGTAGCAGGGACTCACCTGTACCAGTATACTGACATATTTCAGTGTTATCAAGACATAAAGTCTTTCCTATGCCTACAGAATGATATAGTCAAATTCATTTATCAAATTATCAAAAGCAATGCTGGGATGTCACATGATCAGAGGTTGACCTGGTTTACACAAAAGATCACATGGATTTGTTTGTGATACTGTAAAACCAATTATTTTTGTTGACATTAAATTTCAAAGAATTTGTGATTAAAACCAATTTTGTTGGTTCATATATTCATGGAACCATGTACTAGAAAACATGAGGTCTATGAAACAGTTTTTGTGGGGATAAATATTTGTGGATAAAGTCATCAACAAAATCAACGAAAATTTTTCCCTCACGAAAATTAATGATTCTACAGTACTTTTTGTGGGCAGCTGACCTGGCAGGCAAGGAAAGTCATCCCTTAACCAAAGGCAGGGTTTAAAATTTTAAATTGAAAAAATGGAAAGGCTCAACGTCTGAAGATGTAGCATAGAAATCTTAATCAAAAAGTTGTGGGACCAAACCCCGCTTAACCCTTTCCTTCATAGAGGAAACCATGAAAAGACCTATGCGAACAACATAAAACCAGATCAGTCTGCGAGTAACTCGCAGGCTGATCAGGTTTTATGCTGTGGCTTTCTGCAGATCAGGCTTTATGTGGTATCTATTGAGTGCGTCAAAATGAGTCTATATGAGGGAAAGGGTTAAGATTCTTTTTAATGACTTTCACCTGCCTTATGCAGTGGTACTTCTCAGGTCCCATCAAGAATTCATTTGTTACAGTTATTAATTGTATATACATATGTATAAAACATGTTTTCTGAGGTACTTTGGATTACAAAATATTTAATTTAAATTGAAAAAGCTCAGGAAAAATATCTAGACCGGGAACAAGAAGTACTAGAAAGAACTGCTAAATTTTGGAACTTTGCCTAATGTAAAAAAGTTTTCAAGTAGGAACTGGTCAAGATGACATGGAATATGGCCTGACCTCAAAGGTATAGTTGTTACTTTGTTATGACCTCATTGCTTCAAACTTAAAATATATAAGTCCTTCAGTGACGGTATTTACAAATATTTTACAATATTAGACTACAAAATGCACATGACAATATAGAATCTTCAAAATAAACCAGATTTTTTTTTAACACTACTAGTAAATCAATGTCATTACCGTTTCTGCTACTGGAGGCCCGGACATGGTGGAGATCAGACGTTCTTGCTCTGTAAGGGCCTTCCCCTGGCCCCGAATCCGGATATCATCAACCATGATTTTCCTACTGGGAATGGTGAACCCAAACTCTGTGTGGTACCTGAGAAGGGGAGACAACCATATACCACTCTGTTACAACATTTTCACCATTGTAAAGACATATCAACCTAAAAGCCATTTTTAGCTTAATAAGATATTAACATGAGTGTTCTCTGGAATACATGTGTCACCTGCTGAAGCATGACGGAAAAAGTGTGATAGACTGACAGACTGATGGACAACAGAAAAGTGATTTGTACCAATACTATGTGGCTAGGAATGTCTTGAAAAAGATTAACTTGAAATATATGGTACATAGCTTTTAATTCATTTTTTCAATCTAACGACCAATGTAAACATGAATAGATGAACAGCAACACAGATATAGAGGAAACTTTCACATGACATCACACCATAAGGAATCATGACATTGCTAATTTCTATTCTATTTTTCCTATTTAACCAGCTCTAATTTGTAAAACTTAAAAGGTAATTATAACAACCTTTGCACTGTGTTGACTGAACAACATGAAAATAGAGATAACAAGAGCTGTCAGAGGACAGCACGCTCGACTATTCAAAATGCTTGTTGGTAAATCAAATTAAATCTATTTAAATTCTTGCCCTTCATAGTAATAGCAAAAAATGATACAACTTGATAGTCTGATACCCCTTAATATATTTATGATGTCTAAAATCAATCCCATGCCTAGTTACTGAGACATAAGCACAATAACACTGTGCATGCAAAACTTAAACCAAAAATCCAAGTTAGAAAAGGGCCATAATTTGCATCAGTCCAAAAGTTATCCTCCTGTTTTCTGATGCCCTTGAAGACACACCTTAACTTTCTAGTCAATTCCACAAGCAATTTCTGAGATATAAGCTGGATAGTAGCTTGAATGCAACCATAATTCTAAGTTAAAAGGGGGTCATAATTTTTAATTTATTCCATAAAAAGTTATCTGCCTTGATAGTATGATACTCCTAAACATATTAAAGATATTTCAAATCAATCCCATCCTGGATACTGAGATATAAGCATGAAGTACTTGCATGCAAAACTTTACCAAATTTCTAAGTTAAAAAGGGCTGTAAATATTCCATCAAAGTTATCTACCATGAAAGTATGATACCCCTAAATGTATTAAAGATGTCTCATATCAATCCCATACCTGGATACTGAGATATATGCATGAAAGTACCTTGCATGCAAAACTTAAACCAAAATTTCTAAGTTAAAAAAGGGGCTATAACTTGCAATATATTCCATCAAAAGTTATCTACCATGAAAGTATGATACCCCTAAACGTATTCATAAACTTTCAAGTCAATACCATGAATGGTTATTGAGATACAAACTAGATAGTAGCTTGCACGCAAAACTTTAACCAAATTTTCTATTGCATGCAGAACTTTAACCAAAATTTCTAAGTTAAAAAGGGGCCATAATTCATATTAAATTCAGTCAAGAGTTATCTACCTTGGTTGTCTGATGCCCCTGAACATATTTATAAACTTTCAAGTCAATACCATAAATGGTTATTGAGATATAAGGTTGATAGTAACTTGCATGCAAAACTTTAACCAAAAGCTGCAACGCCGACGCCAACGCCAGGGTGACTACAATAGCTCTCATATTCTACGAATAGTCAAGCTAAAAAGGGCAATAACTCTTGAACAAATAATCTTAGGCAAAGATGTGTCTTTCACAGGTGATAAAACATTTTTGTCAATAATTATGAGTTAAAAGTTTCATTGCCATTCCTAATGCATTTCCTGTAAAACGAGACTATGTCTGCTTTCTTTATAGATAGACCCGACATCACTTTGTGACGCGAAGGCATGAAAAACATCCAAACACTGATTTGAATCTTCCATGGTACTGTTTCTCACCTGTCCTGGAAAGCGGCCCTGAAGTCGCCATACTGACTGGTTCCCTGCCCTGCAGGATGGTTCTCTGTAGAGCACATCAAGGCACAGTCTGTACGGTCATAGCGGAGATGAAGGAAGGCACGGGTCTCAATCTGGTCTCTAGATAGAAGGACACAATACAGTCTTATTACAACTGACATGACTTGACTATTTGAGTTAACCGTTGCTTCGACAGTATTTCAGTCATATAGCGAAGTCCAGCTAATAACAGGTGGAGGAAGACCCCAAATGCAGAACCACCGACCTACCGCAAGCCAGCAGGAAGGCTTCCTCACATGAAAATCCGAATGACCCTGCCGGGTTTCGAACCCACTCAATGAGGGGCTGAGTGAGTTCTTAAGTCAGCGACTTTACTGTCTCGGCCATGGAGGCCCCACTCACAACTGAACTATGTGGTTATATGGTGCTGGGGTTAATACATTGGGTTATATCAATTTAACCTGGGTTCCATAATAAGGGCTGACTTCACAACAGTTCTGAGAGCAAACAAATTTATGAAAAGACAGAAAATTTTGTGGTCGGCCCTAAAATTATTTTAAAACACTGCTATTTCAAGATTACTATAATCATTACATTTTGTAATCATGACAAAATATCTTACAGTCTGGCACTCTACATCATAAAAAAAATCACCATTATGAAATATATTATTCAAACTGCACAAGTTCATGGGGACACCTTCAATCCATAGTTAATGTGATGAAAAGTTCTAGAAGAATTTTCTGATCTTAAAATTTTAATATTCATGACAATAACAGTTACAATCAAAAAAAAAAAAAAAAAATGAAAGATTAAGAATAGCAGGAACAAAAGAAACCTTTGAGGCCATTTTGAGTCTAACATACTCCATTAAACATAAATGATCCTACAGCTGACAAACAAAGCACAATTCAAATATTTGCTTGATTCTAAAATTATAATCTTGTCCAATTCTAAATATACATACTGTGTAAATCCCTGCTTCAAAAGTTCACTGGTACATTCTCTTGACAGATCTGCTATACGGCTGTCAATATATGTCAAGGTACCTGTAAAAATATGTAAAAAACAAGGGCAATGTCATCTGACATTTCTTTTTTTTATTATTCCATATCTTATTAACCCTTTCCCTCATATAGACTCATTTTGACGCACTCAGTAGGTACCACATAAAGCCTGATCTGAAGAAAACCACAGTTAAACCTTACCAAATTTAATTATAAAGTCCTCATTTCCAGACCACTGAGGAGCAGCGAACAGCATAAAACCTGATCAGCCTGCGAGTTACTCGCAGGCTGATCTGGTTTTATGTTGTTCGCATAGGTCTTTTCATGGTTTCCTCTATGAGGGAAAGGGTTAACAGATACTCATTTCTTATAATTAATCTTCTATTTTAAACTTATTTTAGTTCTTACAACTTATACCAATCCTTCTCAATGGTTCCTGGTTTTGACCAGTACTTAGAGTCTGGGAAAGTTATGAAAGAAAGAATAGGGTTTGATCCCACAACCTTAAGACCTACAATCATATATGCTACCTCTATAAACCATGGCACACTCAATAATCTTTTACTTTGGATCGACAAAGTCATTGCATATTCCTGTATGCCCGTAATCTCTCAAAACCATTGGCAGTTTGCTTAGAGAGTAACATGTTAACCTCATTTATTTTAAATACTGAATTATTACTTATGACCATCTGCATATGGGTAGAATCATGTATCCGAGGAAAAACTTACTCTCAGTGTATTCTGTGGCACAAGGCTCCTGACACTCGTGTACAACATCCGCAAGAGCCATACCATACGCTGACAGGATACCTGCATACCTGGGGGGATAATCAAGTTATCTCTGATGATGACATATATTGGGTCTGATGATTACAAGATGATTATGATAAGAGAGAGAGAGACAATGATAAACATAAGAAAAAAGAAACTAAAACAAAGTCACAGGGAAAATTTTTGTGATAATTACAATAATGATGATGACAATGACAAAAAAATTTGTTTTAACCCTTTCCCTCATATAGACTCATTTTGACGCACTCAATAGGTACCACATAAAGCCTGATCTGGAGAAAACCACAGTTAAACCTTACCAAATTTAATGACACAATCCTCATTTCCAGACCACTGAGGAGCAGCGAAAAGCATAAAACCTGATCAGCCTGTGAGTTACTCGCAGGCTGATCTGGTTTTATGCTGTTCGCATAGGTCTTTTCATGGTGTCCTCTATTAGGAAAAGGGTTAAGCACAAACTGCTATGAATTCCCTATAGAATCATGGTTCAAAGTCACATCAGCATTAAGTTTCTTTTCTATCCCCATGGTTATTCATGTTTTAAGATATTTTTTTCAAAACATGATTTTGTTGATTCCAATTCTTTCCATTACTTCATTTAATAATTTTATCATCTCAAAATGGGTGCCTTTTTACTGCATAGGACCTCTGTGACTGAGTGGTTACTTAGACCAAGGCTGCTGTAGGTTCAAGTCTCGGCTGGGTCACTAAGATTTTTATGTGAGGATTGTTTCAGTAGGTCTGTGATTCTATCCAGGTACCTCTGTTCACTTGGAGTCTTCCTTAACTTGATCTGAGCTGAGCATTGCTAAATTAATTTTTATGGGACATTAATTTTCGTTGATTTTGTGGATGGTTTTGTCCACAAATATTAATCCCCACAAAAACTTGCCTCTGATATAGACTCATGTTTTCTAGAATATAATTCCACAAATAAATGTACCCACGAAATTTTCTTTGGTACATAATCAATGAAATTAAATGTCAACAAACATTAATGATTTTACATGAATAGACCTTACTTGTGAACAAAGACCTTGGTCATGCCCAGACTTCTGGCTATGGCACACGCATGTTGGCCTCCAGCTCCTCCAAAACAGGCCAGCACATGGCGGGACGTATCGTGACCTTTGGCCTGAAATGTGTAACTTATTTATCTAACCAAATATCATAACTTCTGTTGAGAAAACTTTCAACGAATTACAAATATGAAAGTAAAAAAAAGTCATAACTGGTGGTATCAACTTTTAAACAGAACATAAAAGTGTGTGTGGCAAATATGAATTAAACTTTAAAACATCTTGATCTACCCCAGTTTCATTAATAATACAGATCAAGTTCATATGAGGTTCACGATCACTGTTTTGCAAAACATAGACTTTCCATGTGAATATGCTCCAAACCTGTCAGTAGATAAAATATGTTTAATTTTTTTTTAAAGTGCAGCAAAACTGAACAGGCAGTGTTGGGATGTTATATGATAAATGACAGAGTATCCCTATTTTGTGGGGAACAAGGGTTCACATGTTTCAAACACAAGAAAATTAAAGGCAAAACATCCATTACCTGAGTGAGAGCCCGGATTGGTCGACACATGGTTTCGTTGGCCACCTTGATAAACCCCATGGCAACTTCCTCCACAGTCATTGGCTGTTTCTTGGCTTCATCTGGCTGACTGGACAAAAACTTATTCACCTGAAATAATTTTTATCTCTTTAAAATTGTATAATTGTTTTTATTATAGAAATATAATTTCAAAAGCTAAATCAAACATTGAAATGTTCACCTAGTTTCACTTACTTTCAAAAGGTAAAATTCATATGAAAGGTAAGTGGATTTAAAAAAACACTGGATGCTGCTGTAGTAGTAAATGCTATTGTTACCCAGGCTCCTTTACCTTGAACCCTCCTATACCATATGTTATATAGCCCTCCTATACATTATAGACCTCTTGTACCTTATAGCCCTCCTATACCTTATATAGACCTCCTGTACCTTATATAGACCTCCTATACCTTATAGCCCTCCTATACCTTATAGACCTCCTGTACCTTATAGCCCTCCTATACATTATATAGACCTCCTGTACCTTATAGCCCTCCTATACCTTATATAGACCTCCTGTACCTTATATAGACCTCCTGTACCTTATAGCCCTCCTATACCTTATAGACCAACCGCCTGTACCTTATAGCCCTCCTATACATTATATAGACCTCCTGTACCTTATATAGACCTCCTGTACCTTATAGCCCTCCTATACCTTATTAGACCTCCTGTACCTTATAGCCCTCCTATACCTTATATAGACCTCCTGTACCTTATATAGACCTCCTGTACCTTATAGCCCTCCTATACATTATATAGACCTCCTGTACCTTATATAGACCTCCTGTACCTTATAGCCCTCCTATACCTTATAGACCGACCGCCTGTACCTTATAGCCCTCCTATACATTATATAGACCTCCTGTACCTTATATAGACCTCCTGTACCTTATAGCCCTCCTATACCTTATAGACCTCCTGTACCTTATATAGACCTCCTATACATTATATAGACCTCCTGTACCTTATATAGACCTCCTGTACCTTATAGCCCTCCTATACCATATAGACCTCCTGTACCTTATAGCCCTCCTATACCTTATATAGACCTCCTGTACCTTATAGCCCTCATATACATTATAGACCTCTTGTACCTTATATAGACCTCCTGTACCTTATATAGACCTCCTATACCTTATATAGACCTCCTATACCTTATATAGCCCTCCTGTACCTTATATAGACCTCCTGTACCTTATATAGACATCCTGTACCTTATATAGCCCTCCTGTACCTTATATAGCCCTCCTGTACCTTATATAGACATCCTGTACCTTATATAGACATCCTGTACCTTATATAGACCTCCTGTACCTTATATTGACCTCCTGTACCTTATATAGCCCTCCTATACCTTATATAGCCCTCCTGTACCTTATATAGCCCTCCTGTACCTTATATACCTCTCCTTATAGCTCCTGTATATATAGCCCTTCTCCTCCTGTACCTTATATAGCCCTCCTGTACCTTATATAGCCCTCCTGTACCTTATATAGCCCTCCTGTACCTTATATAGCCCTCCTGTACCTTATATAGACATCCTGTACCTTATATAGCCCTCCTGTACCTTATATAGCCCTCCTGTACCTTATATAGACCTCCTATACCTTATATAGACCTCCTGTACCTTATATTGACCTCCTATACCTTATATAGACCTCCTGTACCTTATAGCCCTCCTGTACCTTATATAGCCCTCCTGTACCTTATATAGACCTCCTATACCTTATATTGACCTCCTGTACCTTATATAGACCTCCTATACCTTATATAGACCTCCTATACATTATAGCCCTCCTGTACCTTATATAGCCCCCCTGTACCTTATATAGACCTCCTGTACCTTATATAGCCCTCCTGTACCTTATATTGACCTCCTATACCTTATATAGCCCTCCTGTACCTTATATAGCCCTCCTGTACCTTATACCCTCCTGTACCTATATAGACCTCCTGTACCTTATATAGCCTCCTTACCTTATAGCCCTCCTGTACCTATATAGCCCTCCTGTACCTTATATAGCCTCCTCCTTATATAGCCCTTACTTATAGACCTCCTATACCTTATATAGACCTCCTGTACCTTATATAGACCTCCTATACCTTATATAGCCCTCCTATACCTTATATAGACCTCCTATACCTAGACCTCCTACCTTATAGCCCCCTTATATACCCTCCTATTACCTTATATACTTAGCCTCTGTACCTTATATAGCCTCCTTACCTTATAGCCTCCTACCTTATATAGACCTCCTTACCTTATATAGACCTCCTATATCACCTTAAGCCTCTTACCTTATATAGACCTCCTTACCTTATATGACCTCCTGTACCTGGTAGCCCTCCTATAACGTTTGGGTGTACACCACTAATAAGTTCCTTGTAATATTATACACGCGTTCTTCATAGGTAATTTGGATGAAATATCTTAGTCAAGCACTATACCTAAATGTGTGTAATAATCTGTTTTAGGGATTATTTCTGTTCTGCGACGAAATATTCTTCCTTGCTGTGTGGCTAACCTTTCCTTAACAACAAGTATCGCACATTTCTTTGCATTGTACATGAACCTCCAGCGTCGAGAATAATTCCTGCATATCTCCATCATCTTGTCAATACATATTTTGAATAATTAAGATACAAGCACCATGTTGTCGGCTACTGTTGGTGATCCCATATTCATATCATAAATACAGAGTCCATACCCACTATCTCTCAGTTCCTTAATTAGATGTTGATATACAAGAGATACAGCAATGATGACATCTTTCGGCCTTGTGGATTACCTTACATAACTAGGAAGTTTTCTATGTAAGTCCTCTGTAATTAACATGCTTTTCAGCTGATCTATACATTTCTTTAATTGCTATTAATCTTGTATGATCAACACTCTTTGAAAAACTTATAGAGAGTCACATGCCAAACAGATCAAATGCTTGTTTTGCTTCAAGAAAGCAGATTTACACTTCAGAAGAATTTTCACGCACATACTGTTTTCTCTTAAAGCAAAAGCAGTCATTGAGCATCCTAGTTGCTCTTGGAACCCCCCTTGCTATTTATATGAGCCAACAACTGGACCTTACAAAGTCTAAGGATCACGCTCTCAAACACCTTTAGAACTGCCGATGATAATGTGATTGTGCGATAGTTGTTCGGGTCAGTTTTACTCTTTTTTCCCCCTTTATGCAGAGTAGTAATCAAGCCTATCTTCAATTTATATGACCCAGCCTCAACATGTAAGTAAATATATTTGACAGTACGGGAACTATTAAAAGTCTCGTATAAATGAGGTGTTCATAACGAACACCATCCTCTCCGCATGCTTTCCCTTTTGGTAGAGAAGTTAAAACACTTTCAACAATCTTGGTCGATATCATAACAGATGAGTCCAGAGATATATGTAAAAAAATAGAACTTATTTCTGTTGAAATTCTATCTTTCAAAGCCTCATCAAAATCCAGTGAATATGATGGCGAGTACAGGTCTCTGTAGTAAAGACCCCATTGTTTCATCAGGTCTTCTCTACTTCGAAAAATAGTCCCATTAAACTCAATATCTGCTCCACTATTTGAATTTGATAGTCTCTTACGTGATTTTACTGTATTCTAAAATTTACTTTGGATTTGTTCTGCAGATAGTTCCAAATCTTGGTTCATGGTTTTAAGATATATTTCTCCACACACTGTCTGTGCGTATGATGAAAATTGCACTTTGCAGCTTTATAACCACGGTAAAGCTGATTATGTTGATCATGGGGATGGCCTACATTGTGCTATATTAAACAAGTAGACCATAGTTTTATGAGCTTGTGTCAAAGCATCGTACCAATATGGATTAAGGAATTTTTTTTGCATTGTTTTAGACAAAACTGGAAACATCTCACACCATATTATACATATTAAATGAAACAAAAAACATCAAATATTTGGTTCATTCAATCCTTGTATCATTCAGACTCACTGCTTTCAATCCTGAACACATCAAAAAAGCAATAATTTTTTTTTCGTTTTTTTTGGGGGGGTTCTTTAAACTGGGAATTTTCTCCTTGAAATTGGGGAAAAAAATACTTTTTGCGATTGGGAACATGACTCAATATCGGTTGTCAAAATGGAAAAAAAAATAAAACCTGAACTGGTCTCCCAAACAATGTAAAATAATAAGTTAAAACTAAATATAAAGAGAAGTTAAGTACAGTATAAAAACATGATCTGCTTGCAAATACTTGTATTACACTTACTACAAAGTACATCTCTTTCAAAACTTTGAAGATGTGAAGGGATAATCTGATAAGCTTACTCTAATCACCAAACCTCTACTGCCCCCTACCTGATCAGTCAGTTTTTTAAAGGCCTGTTGTGTAGACTGGTAATCAAGGGCGTGGTCCTGGGTTTTACCAAATATCTTGGGGAAGTACTGGGGCAGCAGTCTGCCGAGGCATAGGTTGGCATCTGTTATTGTCAGAGGTCCACCTGCATTACAAAGGTGAGTATATCAGGTGATTTGTAAATTGTCTGATACCATTTGTTGTATATGAACATATGGATAATTCATGTAATAGAAAAGACTATGAATGCCTGGATAACCTATCTAAAACTCCTTTTTTAGGGGAAGAGGAGTCAGCGATATGACTGAGCTGATGATAATGATGAGGAGGAAGAGGCAAAAAGTGATGATGATGATGATGATGATGATGATGATGTCAACAAAGACAACAATGAAGGCGGTGACAAGACAATGCTGATGATGATAGTGGCGATGATGGAGGTAATTGTAGTGATGATGATCATAATGATGATGGTGGTGTACCTTTCATGTAGCAGACAGGCCCAGGGTTGGCCCCTGCAGACTCCGGCCCCACCACAAACATGCCTGACCGGAAAAACAACATGGACCCTCCCCCTGCAGCCACCGTGTTGATGTCCAACTGTCATCATAACAATATACTGATACTAAATCACTTTTTATACAAGGAACGTTAACCCTTTCCCTCATAGAGGACACTATGAAAAGACCTATGCGAACAGCATAAAACCAGATCAGCCTGCGAGTAACTCGCAGGCTGATCAGGTTTTATGCTGTTCGCTGCTCCTCAGTGGTCTGGAAATGAGAATTTTGTAATTAAATTTGGTAAGGTTTAACTGTGGTTTTCTGCAGATCAGGCTTTATGTGGTACCTATTGAGTGCGTCAAAATGAGTCTGTATGAGGGAAAGGGTTAATGTACAGCATAATTGCTAATCCAATGAATAAAACACATAAAATAGACTGTAATTTTTTTTTTACATGTGTTTGGATGCTTTACCTCATAAATATTTATGTATATATCTATGGCTTGATGATGATTATCAAATTAATGACCTTTGAATGGTAAATGAAACTAGGGATTTTTCTTTGCCATGCAGTAGAAATAAGTAGAATCTGAACAACAATTGTGATTGAGCAAACAGAGGAGACCTAGATCAGAAAGCTCACTGAGGAAGCTAACTGACCTGGGTCTGCTCTGTTTGCAAAGGTGTAAAATGCATCTTTATGAGGATTAGGTTTAATCCCAATAATTTCTTCTTTAACCCTTTCCCTCATATAGACTCATTTTGACGCATTCAATAGGTACCACATAAAGCCCGATCTGCAGAAAACCACAATTAAACCTTACCAAATTTAATTATAAATTCCTTATTTCCAGACCACTGAGGAGCAGCGAACAGCATAAAACCTGATCAGCCTGCGAGTTACTCATCTGGTTTTATGTTGTTCGCATAGGTCTTTTCATGGTTTCCTCTATGAGGGAAAGGGTTAAAAAAAATATTATTAGGCAGGCTGTAGCTATAGTTTGTCGATCAAGCATTCAGTCAGATAATTAAGGGCCATAATACTATTTTCTAGTGTCACAAGAAATCAAACTAACCTGCGGAGCTTGTATGGTGACCCCAGCTGTCGTAGTTTCAAAAACATGTTCATATTGACCAGCGTAGCGACTAACATCCGTTGAGGTGCCTGAAAATGATCACATACTCCTTAGTTACCATTAGTCATTACTACACGAGTGTATTAGCCCACGATACCCCATATAATGCATGTATTTTCAGTGACTCTGAATATCTACAATATTATTGTTAAACAGTATAAAAGTATAAAAAATAACATTAATCTGGTGTCTGTTTTCACAATGCACTGTATCAACTTGGAGTGCCTGGGTAGCACAGTGGTAACGTGCCTCGCTTCACACCAAGGCATCATAGGTTCAATTCCTGGTCACAAACGTGAGAAGGTACAGTGGTCACTCGTCCAAACACGTGGGTATTCTCCGGACTCTCCGGTTTCCTCCCACAATGATGACCACATACACTGCCACCAGAGCCATCGAGAATCATTTATATAAGTTGTGGTAACTTGTTTCATAATCAATGTAAAATAAATAAAGTTTAAACTTGGTTTTGATGAAAAGCACATGCTGACAGTGCGCTTGAATTTCGGATGAGTTTACACTGATTTTAGACCATAAATTATTAAGTCTTTTACTCAAGTAGGTTGGATACACTAAAAAGATAAATTGAAAGATCTTATAAATTATGTAAATTAAGTAATGAGACTTTTTTTCATGATGAATTGAATGTTTTAGAATGAAATTTTGTGATAGACCAATACATGTATTCTGAAAAAGAAATTCTTTTGGAATTTCTTAAATTTTGAATTGGAAGTTGGTTGAGTTTTATTTTTAATCTAGTACATATAAAGTCAGTTTTACAATTGTAGTTCAGCACTGGGGAAAATGAACATTGCATAAAAGTTGCAATTTTAAAGTCCCTGAGTATATACCACTCATCATCATTACATTAATGAGCACTACAGCCTACCTCCCATGTCAAACCCGATGACAGGTGTTTTGGAGTGCTCGTAAAAGGTAGTAAGGGCATACCCCACTACACCTCCTGCTGGGCCCGACAGGATGGCCCGGGAACCAATAAACCTGCAATCATACACAGTTGAAATGATTGATTTTTTTAGTTTACCATTGCTGTGACAGTATTTCAGTCATATATATATATATATATAGTGACATCCAGCTAATTACAGGTGGAGGAGGACCCCAAATGCGCTGAGGCATCTGGGTAGAACCACTGACCTACTACAAGCCAGCTGGAAGGCTTCTTCACATGAAAATCCAAATGACCCTGCCGAGACTCGAACGCACATGGTGAGGGGCTGATTGAGTGTTAAAGTCAGCAACTTTACCCTCTTGGCCACAGAGGCCCCCACAAAGTTAAAACATTTATTTAATCTAGGATATTATAACAATGCATCAGAAAATAAAGAACTGCAAGCTGAGTGACCAGTACCAACTATTTGGGACTTTGGTATGTTGCAGCTGAGGATCAAACCCAGGACTCCCCACATATGAAGCCAATGCACCTACCCTTACAATTAGGGACATTAATGCAGGTCAATAACATAGTCTAGAAGCCTCAGTCACATGTGCAGGATTTTTATTGACATCCTAAATAAATATTAAAAAATATCAAAGTCTGATCAAGGTCATCTTATTTGTAGCTGGAAATTCAAACTTTTGCCAAGAAAAAAAAATAGTCATTAATCATGACAACAATCATACAATTTACAGGAATCTGTCACAACATAGTCACATGTAATAAGACTAGACAAAGTCTGTTGTGCTTCCTGAATGGAATTCACCGAGCCATCAGGAGTGCTTGACTGACCTCTCCGATTTGTAGGACTCTGGTAAAATGTATTTCACTGCACTCAGACATAGCACTGTCTGATCTCAAACAAGGGCCTGGGCCACCAAAACAGATATATCCCTGCCCCAAGTGTTTGTCAGAGGTTGTTAAAATAAGGTAGCTATTGAAAGCAAGATTCATGTGTATTTTTTTTTGTCGGAGGTTTGTACAGCTTTTCACTGGTTAAACCGATATGCATATTCATTTCGGGGCATTTTTGCGTCATATTAATTGGCACTATGCAAATGCAGTATTATATCATACCTAACACAATTAGACTTTTATTAAAATGAAAACTGAAGCATTACTTACGACTCCACTGGAGTTAAACCACCATCTGACTGCATGAATAACACCCTCATATTCTGTAATATAAAATAATGGGACAATATATTTACCTGCTTATTATAAGAAAGTTTAGAATGAAATTAAGATTTTATTAGAAGAGTTATGGTCATTGGCCATTATTGTGAGAGGAAACCAAAGTACCTAAAGAAAACCCGCAAGTCTGAACAGGTGAACACTAGGGCTGGGCCGATGGATTGGACTATCGATTAATTGCAATGGTTATGAGGACGATAGTACTGCATCGATAGTGGTTTCTGACCATCGATAATATCGCCGATAGTGTTCCTGACTATCGATAGTTCAGTAATATATACACCTGACCACAAAGTCTATCTGTTAAGCAAAAGAAAAAAAACAACAAACATTCCCTAACATTGCAGTTAAAAGAGTAATTCATATCGTGTCTGTTTTTAGGATTTGTTGCCAGTCTAATGTACATGTAAGGGATGGATATGGCTAAATCACTGACGAATGATGATAAAACTGACTCATAATTATAGCTTTTGAGTTCGAACAACAAATCAAAACAATCTCAATTTACAAGTCAATAACGTTTTCTTGCACTGTCTATAAAGTATACCACATTTTATTTTCGTATGTATGGTGGCATATTTCTGCCAGCCACTTATCCACTTAGCTATGTTGAAACTTTTCTGAAAAATTGTCACATATTCAGTTAGTATCTGGCAAGTAGCAAACTTTCAAGTTATCTACTTAGGTATCATAACAGGACTAAACTGTCTGTTAGTGCCCACTACTGCCAATCACATATTCACTTATTTTAACTGGATACCATGCCTTTTTCCAGATAATTATGTGAAAAAAATGCTTGTTATCCACATAATTTAACTGACTAACTTGAAAAAAGGCGAGATATCCAGTTAACTTAAGTGAATATATGGCTGGCAGTAGTGGGCACTAACAGGCAGTTTTGTTCTGTTAAGATACCTAAGTAGATAACACGAAAGTTTTCTACTTGCCAGATACTAACTGACTATGTGACAATTTTTCTGAAAAGTTTCGACATAGCTAAGTGGATAAGTGGCTGGCAGAAATATGCCACCATACGTATGTTTATATAACATGATTAACATTATAGCTGAAAATAAACATTACGTTTATCGCTGACGTGAGCATGCTATGGTTCTGGAATTATACCGTACCTGAAATAAACATCATGGTGACTCGCTCGCGTGACATTCAGTTTCAAATAGTTGAAAACAAAAGTGCAAAATCGGCAGTCTGGAAACATTTTGGGTTTATTAAGGTTGAGGACAAGATCGACAAAAGGCAAGTCGCTTGTAAATTATGTATGAACTTATCAAATACTCGGGCAATACGACAAATCTTACCGATCACATAAGACGAAAGCATCCTACACTCAGCTCTGCAGATTCGGTCCCTAGCCATTGGTAAAGCAAGAGTATCGCAATGCATTGCAATATTAATTCTGCAATAGTTGAACTATTGCAATAGCAACATACTGACTATCGATAGTATCGCAATAGTCATTTTTGGGGTCAATGGTCAGCCCTAGTGAACACCACAATCAAACCCGTGACCCATTGGTGAGAAGCAAAGTCCGTTACCACTAGGCTATCCAGGCACCCCATAATGACCAAATATGCCCTCATCCAAGGCTTGAGAATAATTTATTTAGGTTGTAAGAATTGTTTCACAGTCAATGTAAAATAGTTTAATAGAAGATAAAATGGTTAGGTTATCCTCTATTATGCTGATTGAGAAAAAAAACTTGAAAATCACTGCTGCAAAAGTGACAACTTTTCCCTCTGAATGGTATGGGTTCATCTACAGTATTTCTACAACACTTTCTGTCCTTGAGAGAAACAAAGAGAGAAAGTTTTGAGAACCATATGCTGTATGGAGAATTAAATGTCAGAAAAAAAGAGTGACATACCTTTAGCCCATCTTGGAAACCTGATGCAAACCCATCCACATATTTCTTGACACATGGGGTCAGGTAGGCATCAGCACAGGCTGGATGATAAAAATATTGCATATTGCTCAAGTGTTTAACCCTTTCCCTCATATATACTGATTTTGACGCCCTCAATAGGTACCACATAAAGCCTGATCTGCAGAAAACCACAGTTAAACCTTACCAAATTTAATTACAAAATCCTCATTTCCAGACCACTGAGGAGCAGCGAACAGCATAAAACCTGATCAGCCTGCGAATTACTCGCAGGCTGATCTGGTTTTATGCTGTTCGCATAGGTCTTTTCATGGTGTCTTCTATGAGGGAAAGGGTTAACTATTAGGAAGTATCAATAGCAATATGGATTTACATGCAGGTGCATAACATAAAAAGGAAAAAAAAAATTTGTTTCTAAATTTTTTGATCACACATGCCAAGTTTCATTAAAATATCTACAAAACCACAGAAGAAGTTTGCGACACAAACTTTCAGACAGCCTGACTGACCAACCATTCAACAGGCTGATTCTAGTATACTCCTGTAAATTTAAATTTAAATATAAACCCCGTGCCCACTCCAGCCCCCCTACCTGTGTATCCCCTGGGTACAATCCTGACCATGGGCATGGCCTGGGAGGAGAGGGACACCTGGGTGAAGCCCATCCTGCGTGCAATCTCTCCTATCTTCTGCTCCTGGGCATCATACCTGGAATTGTACATAAAGCCTCTGATAAGAAGTCATACTTTCTAAACCTCAATGCTCTTCATTGCAGATTTGTTCTACTACCGCTACTCATCAAGTTTATTGATAATAATATGAGTATCATTTGTGCTATTCAGCAATGTATCGTTTTCTTTTATTGAAGTACCAGTGACCTTGACCCCATTCTTACCTGATAACCATAAATTCTATGTATTTTTCTCCCATGAATAAACAGGTAAATGTATTTGAAATAATAAAGGTATGTAATTCTTGCCCTGATACATTTAGTTGATTTTGCCCATGACTGAACTTCACTAATCATTACTGACCACATTCTCTCTATTCTATATACAGTGGTCACGCGATTCCTCAATGTGGCGATTCATTGAATACCGGATGACTCGAGCTACAAGCTCAGTCCCTTGATTTAGCCTTTTATTCTATTTAAATTTATGTGCGATTCTTCAAACATGCGATTTTGGATTCCTCGAGCTCCGTCCTTGGTCCCTAGATAATATATCCTATATGATTTCTATGCGATTCCTCAAAGTCGTTATCTCCTTGACAACCATACTACCTGTCCCCGTAATTAACACCTTGGTCGAGATGGTTTTCATTTGGGTACATTGGTGAGTCATTATATCAACACGGCCATGTAGAAAGTATTTTCACACCTACTGATCATGTAACAAACTGTGACGGGTCTGCATGATTAATCATTTATCATTAAAGAAGCCGATTTTGTTTGTTTGTGTGTTGTTCCTTTTCTCTGTAATGATTAATTTGAAGAACCAGGGTATAATTTTAAGTGTTTATTACAAGAATGTAAAAAATACACAACACCGCCATATACACAAACTCAAACAAAGGGTTTCAATCAAATTATCGGCAAAAAGAACTTATTCCTGACTAAATTCTCACAATGAAAGCTATGATCGTGTTATCTTTGTAAAACTATGTTTTAAACATATTTTATGTTTATAAAGCATTATTAAAGGCTAAACGTAACAAAATCACTAATGAAAAAACGACGTTAAGGTATCAACAAATGTAAATATATTGAATTTTGACATATAAATGATTCCTCGAATACGGCGATTCTTCCGAGTTTTTTTGCAGATCCCATCCAACCTCGAGGAGTTGCGTGACCATTGTATTATTATATTTAGTAAAGACATAATGGTATTTAGACTTCTAGAGTCATAAGGAGATCTGAAACAGAAGCAGACACGTACGTGTAAGAGTGCATGAGCACTACTGCCAGACTGGTTATCCCTTTGTCCAGTAGACACTGGAGATCATGACGCAGTCTGTCCTCATTTACATCCTGCCACACCTCCAACTGTAGGAAGAATTCAAATATGGTAAATACCCCATTCTAACACAATAAAAATATGCCATTTAAACACAGAAGGCTTGTAGCGTGTATTATTTTCCAATATCTGCATGGTTCAAAAATAAAAAAAATAACATATCTTATATGACGTTATATAAGTCCTAACTAAAGTGTAATAAAATAAAACGAGATATTTGTATCACTTTTAAAACTTTGTGGTCTATCCTAAGGCCTCCATGATTAGATAACTATATACACAACTGAACTAAACACCGTGCATTATTTTGCCACAGAGCACTCAAAACAAAACTCTTTTTCCTAATTTAACCCTTTCCCTCATAGAGGACACCATGAAAAGACCTATGCGAACAGCATAAAACCAGATCAGCCTGCGAGTAACTCGCAGGCTGATCAGGTTTTATGCTGTTCGCTGCTCCTCAGTGGTCTGGAAATGAGGATTTTGTAATTAAATTTGGTAAGGTTTAACTGTGGTTTTCTGCAGATCAGGCTTTATGTGATACCTATTGAGGGCGTCAAAATGAGTCTATATAAACATACACTGAGGCTTTTCAAATGACCATTTCACCAGAGGTATAATTTGCAGATTTAAATTTGCCAATCTGCGACTGGGCAAAAATCTCAAATGTATGTTTATTTTCGATTGAACAATGTTTGAATGTTACACCAGCATGTAGATTAGGTGTTCAGGAAGTGCTCGTTAATATATGTAGGTTTACGTCTCATTTCAGGGTGAATTTGGTCTATTTTCAGGGCTCAAAATTAACACTCGCGTTCCGGCAAAACGCCAGTTGAAAATGAAGTTTGCGAGTTACATTTTAAACTACTAGCATTTTTTTGTGAGTGAAAATTTTGGCTTAAACATTTTCTTGAACATGTCTATATGAGATAATAACTTGTGAGTAAGACTAAAGTCTGAGAATTTGCGAGTTGAAATTAAAGGCACTTGCATTTTTTTGCAAGTGGGAAAAAAAAAATGAGCCCTGATTTTCCCTAATTGAACAGAGCTTGCAAAACAACCTTAAAAACACCCCTCCCCTTTAACCACTTGCACAGATGTGTTAATTCATAGACAAATTTTAAGTATATAATACATTTTTAATATTTTTTTATTATGTCTATTTCTACAAGTACAAGGACTGTGAATTTCTCAATAAAATGGGGAAAGGGGCTTTATTTGAGCAGGAGGATAATTAGTCTTCAATCAACAACATTAGTTTTTGCAGTTTTCAGTATTAATCAAATTTAACCCTTTCCCTCATAGAAGAAACCATGAAAAGACCTATGCAAACAACATAAAACCAGATCAGCCTGCGAGTAACTCGCAGGCTGATCTGGTTTTATGTTGTTCGCTGCTCCTCAGTGGTCTGGAAATGAGGACTTTATAATTAAATTTGGTATGGTTTAACTGTGGTTTTCTGCAGATCAGTTCTTTATATGGTACCTATTGAGTGCATCAAAATGAGTCTATATGAGGGAAAAGGGTTAAAAAGTAACACTGATGTAATGAACACCTGCTGAGTAGGAAAACTCTTGTATAGATACACATTTACAAATGAAGGCATAAATGACTCATGATGTATATTTCAATGTGACTTCATAAATCATAAGAACTTCATTAAGAATGTGTCTGTTTTAAATAAACTTTTTTCCTAAAGAACTGCATTAATTCTAACGCAAAGGACCCTGAAGGGATTCATCCTAATGAAACCGTTGTTATCTCATTTTCAGACAATGTTGTCATTAAAAATCAATACATTCAGATGAAATAATTTACACCAACATCAGATTAATTAAATTGAGAAAAAAACTACATGTAGTATTGAAAGCTATCATTTATTTCATATTAAAAACATGACTGTGTTCTAGTCACGTAGCTGTAAAACACATACCTCAAGGTTATACATATTGCAGCTCATGTAGTTGCATGATACAAACACATTGTTTCCTTTTACAGGTAATTAATACATTGGAAAGTACATGTATTTTGAAATAGTAAAACTAATTAACATACCTGTTAAGATATTCAATCCATAATTGGGCTATTTAATCCATAATTAGACTATTCAATCCATAATTTGGCTAGTTTGTAAGTCATCCCAATGACAACATTTAGGAAAATAAATGCAAGACCTGTATTTCATCAACATCTCGAATTGAGAGGTTCCACAATTAAAAAATCTCAAGTTTTGTTGATTTGTTTGGTTTGTTTGTTTGTTTGGTTGGTTCAAAGACGTATTCAACAGAGGTATGAAACTGTCCGAAATAACATTTTTTTCTCGTGACAGAAAAAACAAGTGAATGGGATTTGAACAAGATCTTGCTGAGACACTTAATTAACATCTTGCAGATGCCTGTAGATGCTTAACAGACAGTATCATTAATAAAATTGGTCTGCAATCTAATGAGAGACATACATATTTGGTTTTATCAGCAAGAAATTGAAGAGAAAACTCTGTATATCTATAATTGATATGAGCAATTTTACACATGTCACATTTTGATGTGGTCACATGATTGTACATATAACGAGAGCTTCTTGTGATTTGCTCTTTACCTATATCCAGACACTGGGCAAACCAGTTCTGGAATTACCCTTTTATACTGTGCATCAAGCAAGGGACTCAGCTATACCAGCTAAAACCATTTTTAACAACTTTGGTATGTCACAGCCAGGAATTGAAACCACAACCTCCCGCTAAATAGGATTTGATCTGGTAATACCACATACCGAGCATATGAAATCTTACTGATAGTTACTATGGACATCTTTGTAATAGCATGTTAGCAAACTAAATTTCTGTAATCTAGGTTGATGAAAAATGGAGTTATAAATTGTAAAAAAAAAAAAAATTGAGTTTAAAAACGTTCTGTTTTCTGATTAAAAAAATGTTTATTTAAAATACATATTTCATGGTAAAGAAAATATTTTTATGGACACACTTGCATGTAGTACCGGTGCAATAGCTCAGGATAGAGTGCCCCCTTCGCATTTTGGAGGACTGGGAGTTCGAATCCCAGCCGGGGCACTTCCTTCGGTGACCGCGTCAAACCAAGGACGTATAAAATTGGTACCAGATGCACCCTTGCCTGGCACTTGTTAAAATGGGGTTGCAATGGGAACTCAGAGTACTCAGTACTGGTTCTACTCAGGAACTTGTCTCCCGTGTATCTGAGCTATACACCGGGCATGTAAAAGAACCAAGGGGTCTTTTCACAAAATGAGCTAGGGTATGGCACCTGGACAACCTTGTATCTTATCTACTGTCTCGATCTTCCAAAGCTGTCTCTTCAGCAAAAAGAACAGGACCCACAAGTGGGAAATCCTTGACCGTCTAAAATATGGCCATAATAATCAGAAAATGAAAACGAAGCCATTACAATAAAAGAAAAAAAAAAAGAATATTTTTCTGCGCACAACACTCAAGTTTCCAATTACCTTTTCCTTGGTGCACCCCTCCACCACCCTGCCTGGGTGTTTCAGTTCACATTTTTCCTGTTGAAGAACCAGTCTACAATCAACCTCTATCACTTCCTCATATAATTGTTCTGGGGTGGATATTTTCTGCAGAATGGAAATTCTGAATAATTATAATAAATACATAAACACTCATTCTGGGGCTAAAACTCTGCTATGACTTAATGAAGTTATTAGCAAAACCCCATGGATACAACTTAACATGCTTTTGAACAATCCTGTACAGACAAGGGCAAATCTATGTGTCCCCCGCCAACACACACCCCTCTTCTCAAAGTGGTGGCATAAAAAACATATATTCACTCGATGGTATTCTAAGCATAAACAGACAGATTCAAAATCATATTCCAACAGGACTGTTGAATATGAGAATTAAGCATACTATGAATCCCTATCAAATTTTACATTCACTAAATATAATGCTTATGTACAGAACTTTCAAATCTTACATATAACACTGAGAAAGACATACCAGGTCAAATATACTAGGTCTAGCCTGGTTGCCAATATGCAGGAGGTCCTTGAAGCCTTTTGTTATCGCAAGTGCCATCCTGGCTCCTTTTCTCTCCAGCAGGGCATTTGTCGCTACCGTTGTTCCCATCCGGATCCAGTCAATCTTGGATACATCGATAGGCTGGTCTGCCGGAATAGTTCTTCCGAGTTCCTGGAGACATTAATTCCCTTCATTAATGATTGTGTATGGTTGCATGGTTTGACATATCTCCACACAGCAGAGTATTTCAATCATGTAGATCCAATTTCATTAACCTAGCTTACTTGTGAGCACTTTGTAATAGTTAACCCTTTAACTCATTAATATTCATGTACAAATTTATGATGATGAATATTAAATTATTGAAATTTAATTGGCATATGAAATGCCATGCATCTAGTATGTAGAATCTCAGCAACAATATTGTATGAGCAAATAGGGAAGTACCTGATCAGGGTTGAATTCCACCAACAATTTGCAGTGCAAAGTAAAACTTAAATACTTAAGGGCGAATTTCATTAGTCTTGTTTCTCAAATAAAAATACCCAAATATTTCATTTCTTAATATTTGTGTTAGTTAATAAGGTAATAATTCATTTCAGCTTAGTCATGTATACTTGATATTTCATTAAATAGCAATGGTGGAAAAATGTGTATCTACCTAGTTTAAGAATTTAAGTATTCCGTTACTTTAAGCGCTCGTATTGTTGGTGGAATTCAAGCCAGACATCTGATCCTGACAGCTGTCTGATCTGGGTCACTCTAGCTGTTTCACAAGATGTTAATTAAAACACGTCTACTTATGTATGGTAATAGGTTAAATACTTAAATGCAGTATTTCATCAGTTGTGTTTTAGTAATAAAACTCCTTAAAAATTTCACTTATTAACAAATACTGTCAGCACTGGAGAAGGTACATACTATAAGGCCCTAGCTAGGTCTACAAGTTGGACAAGAAAATGACATTTTCAAAAGTCCCCAAAATGCAATAAAAACTGGAAGGGGAGGGGTTCAAGCCTATAATTATGATTTACAGTGTGCATATAGTGTTCAGGTAATTTTGCTTCAAATCAAAATTCATAGTTTAAAAATTAATGGTTCTATAAAACATATTGTTTTGCATGCTTATTTTCTCTGAAAATACCGGTACTTTGAAACGCTTGTATTTTGCTCTTTTTAATTTCAGCTGCTTGTTTCAAAGACTCCCAATTAGCAATAGGTTAATCCCTTCTATCAGGGCCTACATGCTGAAAAAAGCTGGCCACACCTCTGCAGGTCAGTTAATTAATTATGTAACTATCAACATCTGCTTAGTATTTTATTTACCCAAATATTTCATAAAACATAAAAAGTGTAGTATATTGCTTCTCTTTTTAAGATCTGTAATATTATTAAGTGCTTATAGTATTGGTGGCACCTGCTGAATGCAAACCTGGTGATTTGTCTTATAATACAGTCTAACCAAATTTACATGATATTTGTTTGGGAATTATTTCCCATGTTTATATTATTCTCATGGTTCCATGGTGATTCTCTCCTGCTGACGCTATATGAGCTAGAACACACATCAACAAGAAAGTCAAGCAACTTCTGTTAAAACAAAATGATTGAGACTATACATATCACTTAAAAACATCAATACTGGTGCTAATCATAAAACAAATATAAACATCCCTACCCACCGGCATCTGCATATAGATGGGAAAAAACTCCTTTTTATATACCATGAACACACAACTGATATTTACTTTGCACATCTAAACTATATTCAAATGTTTAGACAATT
This sequence comes from Solen grandis, assembly GCA_021229015.1. Lineage (NCBI taxonomy): Eukaryota > Metazoa > Mollusca > Bivalvia > Adapedonta > Solenidae > Solen > Solen grandis. Next base: position 48,725,497 of record CM037791.1, on the reverse strand, counting down.
AGTTTACAGGGCATAATCTCTTAACTCGTAATCATATAACTTTTTCTATTTCCTGATAGTAGTGTAGTAATTTACCATGGATTATTCACTATGATTGGTTCTGGAAATTATGATGTCATAGCGTGTATGCAAACAGTCTAGAACAGGGGCTGGATGACAGGAAAGAATTTAAAGCATGTAATATATTATTTATCAATCAGTTAATTCATGAAATACAATCATACCTGCTCTAAAATTCTTCTAATGCCCTCTCTTGGTGCATCAGGATAGTTCTGAGGGTCTTCAGACAACAGTTTCACCACTTTGACCTCACCAGAGGGACAGGCTGCCCATATATCTGTGAACGTTCCTCCCCTGTCTATAGCAAACCTGAACTTCCCTGCAGCCATCTTCTACTGCTGATGAAATTAACATTATTTTTGTGTATTATGAAATAGACAAATGTGCATATGAAAAAGACTTGTGTACAAATGAGAAAGACAGTATGTGTATATGAAAGTATAGCTTAAATAACATATTATATTCAACAAGAAACATCTTTTAAAAAAACAAGCAGCGTTGAGATGGATTAAAGTCATGGAGAATGTAGAACAGAAATATGATGTACATCTTATTATCTGTTAAGCATTTTGTTTTATAAAGTCAAAATAAACACAGATAAGAACTCAGATGGTAAAGCGTCCCCTCCACCGCAATTGGAGGTATGCTATTGTAATGAAGCATGTTATATAACCGTACTGTCAGGGGTTTCCTTAAGGATTTGACTTTCACTTGCCCAGGGGGCAAGTTACTTTGAACATCTACTTGCCCCCAGTGAAAACAGCTTGTCAGATCTTTAAGTAAAGTGTTTGTTGATGTTTAAAACTAAATATGTGTAGTATTCAGATGAATTTTAGTAAACATGTATCAAACACAATTTGCAAGCAACTCACCCCCTATATAATGTAGAAAATAATAAAAAAAAAAAAAATGAAAAAAAAAATGAAAGATTTCATTTACGAAAATAAACTTCCCCGACGGGCTATCTCTTTGGAAAAATCACTTGCCCATGGTGATTTTAACCCGGCACGGGCAAGCGGGCGTCCACTTAAGAAAACCCCTGACTGTCTCATTTAGCAATACGGAGAAGGTGAAACGGACCATTATATACTGTAGATATTTATACCTATCGGTCTGAAACAGATCTCAATGTACATGTTAAAAAAAAGTGAGTGGCTTATAGACATCTGGCTAAAACAACCTGAATGAATCTCGGTGACTGCAATATATCTTATAATATATTCATGAACACAGGTTTAGATTAATTCTGAACTGTAAAAGTACATCATGTATTATTGTCTTTAATAATAAGCTTCAAGTAAATACCATGCTTTGTTTCTTCCAAATCTTTTTAAAATCTAATTGTTCCAAAAAGTTTAATATTGATTAAAGGGAAGTAATTTGGTACAAAATTTAATACATTTATTTTATTAAAATAATTCATATTACATGTAATGTCATAAATAAAAAAAAAGCATGAAATAGAAGTGTAATGTGAAAGACGTGACAATGATATTATATTTACCACAAAACCCAGAGGCAAGCTTCTTTTATTTTTTAATTTTGGGGGAAAAATAAGGGAGGTAATAATATATTATTATATTAAAAGATATTTTTTTTATCATAATGAATGAAAACAAGCAGAAATTCATTCTTAATGCAAACAATAAACCATATCTACAGGTAAACTATTGAAAATCAAACTTTAATGACACTGTTATATCATTCTGTTTTCAGTTCCACGATCAAAATTTGTAGAGTCGTACCGCATGTTCTACATTTAGCCGATATTTGTCCCATTGAGTTGAATTTAAGCACGAAACATTTTGAGTAATCATAACAACGACTTTATCTTGAGGAAATGCATTATGCTTTAGGAACGATCTTGTAAGAACTGAATTTAAAAAAGATAAAACTCTACTTACCTTATCTAGAATGCTGAGCGCTGTGTTTAATTTAGTCTGAGTTCGGCTGTTTCCGTGGATGATACCGAATGTATCCGGTTGAATTCAATTAATGTTCTACCAATGTTCTAGATATCTATACGGTTCGTGTAAAGTTGTTAATTACCTTTGAAAAACATAACAATAGATGTATTTATTGCGATTTTTTAACGTCACCATTTGTTACTTACAATATTTTTTATCTCATTCAAGTAAATAGCTCAGTAATTAAAATGTGTGTACACGTAGACGCCTACATATCGAAATATCATATATATAGACTCGATATCGTATACATGACTGTAAGAAAATGTAGGTTCTGACGTTTTCTCAATTTATCCAGCATCATGCGCAGATCCGGGAGGGTGACATGACACTCATGGGATTTGGCCCTAAAATGAATTCTTAATATGTATATGAGCATGATTAAAACTCAAAAAACGTACTTAGGAAGAGTAAATATGAGTAAAACATATATTTTAAACCACAGACTCTTAAAATTGGTTTTAGGACTAACTATTTTTTTTTTAATTCGATCAACGTTCCTCTCTGTCTATAATACTAAGTGTTAAAGATAGAGAGGAAAGTTGATCGAATTAAAAAAAAAGTTAGTCCTAAAACCAAGTGTCTTGTTTAGAAACCTGAGATTTCGAGAACTTAAATAAATGACTGAGACCCGGTTGACGCTCCAGGCTACCACAAAATATATCAATCCAGTTTGATTAATTGTATTTCTTTATTTGATTTTCATGTATTAAATACCAATATGATTTATGAAGTTGATAATATATCATGTCGATGAAAAAATATAATGTATATATTGCTATTATTTGATTTTAGCATTTGCATGACTTCCAAACTGTGTCTAGCCTTTTTATATGTGTGTAATTATAAATTTACTTCTCTTTACGGATAATTCAATTTATTTCTTCTTTTCTTATCCTTTCTGTGGCAATCCAAACAATAACAACAAGTTACATGCGTATATGATCCGTGAAAACAAAGAAGTATTATATAATGCTAAAAACACGAAGCTACATTAACCCTTTCCCTCATATAGACTCATTATGACGCACTCAATAGGTACCACATAAAGCCTGATCTGCAGAAAACCACAGTTAAACCTTACCAAATTTAATTACAAAATTTTCATTTCTAGACCACTGAGGAGGAGCGAACAGCATAAAACCTGATCAGCCTGCGAGTTACTCGCAGGCTGATCTGGTTACTCGCAGGCTGATCTGGTTTTATGCTGTTCGCATAGGTCTTTTCATGGTGTCCTGTATGAGGGAAAGGGTTAAATCTAGGTATTTACATCTGCTAATAATAATGGTTATATATATCCACATAAATGCCCGTGAAATCACAGCAGATATAGAGTACCTACTTTTAACATAATAGTTTTTAGTTCATAGTTCGTTGATAGTTTTCGGAATACATGCATATCTTTGTATTTTAAAACAAAGTCAAGTTTCCACCCGGGGCTGGATGGCAGATATACAATGTACCTGTTTAATTCCTGACATACGGGTATATCCAACCTTGAACCTTGCCCATGCCTATCTAGAACCTGGCACCGAACAATACATAATACCACGTGACCAGTTTAATGCGAATGGCGATTAATCCAGTTCAGTTTAATGCGAATGGCGATTAATCCAGTTCAGTTTAATGCGGATGGCGATTAATCCAGTTCAGTTTAATGCGAATGGCGATTAATCCAGTTCAGTTTAATGCGGATGGCGATTAACCCAGTTCAGTTTAATGCGAATGGCGATTAATCCAGTTCAGTTTAATGCGAATGGCGATTAATCCAGTTCAGTTTAATGCGGATGGCGATTAACCCAGTTCAGTTTAATGTGAATGGCGATTAACCCAGTTCAGTTTAATGCGAATGGCGATTAATCCAGTTCAGTTTAATGTGGATGGCGATTAACCCAGTTCAGTTTAATGCGAATGGCGATTAACCCAGTTCAGTTTAATGCGAATGGCGATTAATCCAGTTCAGTTTAATGCGAATGGCGATTAATCCCCAAATTCGGCTTTCTCAAGGGATGGATCCCTATTTAGGATTTCCTAACGAAAACAGATAAACAAAGAATGTATCACGTTGCCGAGATAAAAAATGATGAAAGAAAGAAAGTATGAATGAAGATTGTGCTTAATCACTGCATTATATACACATACAAGTACATTCACTTGAAAAAAATAAATCATTATAGAAAAACAAATCATTATAATAGTTTAAAGTGCAAAGCTATGGTAAAATGTTTGAAACAATTTACCGGTGTAGAATGTCATTGATTACAGTAATTGCATTGTTTATTTCAGATTTAAATGGTAAAATAGATTTAAATGATCACGCATAAAATATTCGATAAACGTTATATTACGTATTTATTCATCTTCAAAGTCGTATTTGAAACACCGTAAAATATCTGCAAATCAACGAGATCATTCATTATCGAATATGAATCAAGAAACAATGTGATACAGTTCAATTATGAACTCATTTAACGAAAAGGCAAAACATTGTCCAAATTAACCAGCCTAAGTAAAAATAAAAATGCAATGTTGCGAACATTTTAACTGATGGAACAAAATGGGTTTCACTAATTGTAAAAATAGCGATGTCGAAGAGAGAATAAAAATACATGAATGACCTACATGATTTCAAGGATATAACCACATGCAACTCATGATGCACGTGATAATTAATCTTTTTACAATATTAGATTTATATTCTTTGATAAGCCTACAAATGCATTGCACTAACAAAATGTATTAGTCCGCACTCTCTCTCACTTTATTATAAACTTATGGTGTCCTGTGAACACGTCTGAGTCCGCATAACTTCGACATATTTCCAGTAGTGAAAGAGCCCCTCAGAGAAATTCGTTTTGAGGACCTTGAAAGTCTTAGTTTAAACTTAAATATTTATTTGAGCATCGACTGGGAAACAAGTTGTTACAACTTAAACTAATCCCTCTTGACAGTTTCTGGGTTGGACCAGTACTTGGCGTCTGGAACGTCATGGAAAATCCTTGCCTCAAAGGGTTCAAACCCATATCTTTTGAACCTCGGCGCCCTTTTACCTAAGGAGTCTTAGAGTACATGTGGCCGCTGAGGTCAGACGAATCAATATTGGTTGCCAAGAGACTTGCCGCTCATGCGGGAGTCCGTGATTAAGACAGAAAGGTAAACTATATTTAGTCATTAGTTTTCGAGAAATTTAACCAGTCCCACCTTTTATTGGATAACTCTCGTATATCGTCAACAATTGGTTTTAAATAGAATCTCCATTGAAATGACACAATGTTGCGGGGGTGATTCTTTGGTGATCATTCACAGAATGTGCTAAAATGAAACTGATCCATGCAGAACTCTGGTGCATGGCAACTAAAGTAATACATTTTTCTGAAACCGAAGGATGGTACGGGATTGATTATACTATATATGGAACATTAAAATTATTATGGCAAACGGTAAAAAATTATGTTCAATTTACACATCAAATGACCCGACCATTACCGCAATTGATAAAAAAGTGTTCCAGAAGACAGGGTTTGATTCCTTATATAATTTGTTTAGAGATCAAAATTATTTTCAAATGTTAAAAAAGAAATATTTTCTCTTAAACTGACGATTGGAAGGAAGTATAATTATAGAAGCAAGAAATCACTTCGACATGACACTAACAATCTGATCTTTTCATTATTTACCCCGGTAGCTCCCAGTGTCCTAAATGAATTATATGAAAAAAAAATTATTTTCCCTTATGGGTCACCAGGTCAAATCTTTAATGATGATTGAATTACTGTACTTGCATTGCATACTTTCCAGCAACATTACACGGACACTTGGCATGCTTTCAGTGTGCCAAGTCGTAATGGAGTTGTCTTAGGACCATATACCATGCTGTTCACGTGCACCTTATGCTGTACATAGTATACCTGAATATCGTGGTATATGATACTGAGACAGTTTCATAGCTGACTGTAAGTGCACGGTTATATACGTTTTGACCTGTAGAAAACCTCTGGATGTCTTCTATTCAGGTAAGCAATCTATAGGACCACCATACAGTCCTTTTAATTGTTTCTATATCCGACTAAACATGCATGTGGTGTTTGAAAGGAGCCTAAAGCAATTGTACAACTAATTGAAATAAACTATCAGATGTTTAAAGGTATTTTAAGTACTTTTCATTTCCGAATAACTATTATAGTATAATAAAAATGCTAGCAATGTTCACATATTCGGCGAATAAAAACGTGTAGATATTATTTCAGGTAAAGGAACAACATAATAATTTACTTACAAACTTGTATCTCCACGTACACTCACAGCATTTACATGTACATACTTTTTTGTATGGACCTATGTATCCTTTTTATTTTTATGCAGGGTCTGTCAGATATCCAGTTATTTGATTGGATATTTATGCACTTTATGTGTTAAGATTGAACGATAGAAACACATTTTACCTTTCAAAGGATGTTACTATAATATTTCTCTTTGAAGCACCATATTTGTCCTAATTTTCTACTCATTTTAATTTATATAAGTTATTATTGGAAACACATGAATTCGATATATTTTCCATGGTCTTCTCATTTCAGTGTGATTGTTAATGCATGATTTTTATACCTCCGATCTATATGTTTGTAAGTCGAAAAACATTGTACATGTTTTTGCGACTTCGGATTTTTCATGTGAGGAAGCTTTCCAGCTAGCTTGCGGTAGGTCGGTGGTTCTACCCGGGTACCTCTGTGTACTCGGGGTCTTCCTCCACCTGTAATTAGCTGGACGTCGCTATATGATTGAAATACTATCGCAGCGACGGTAAACTCCAATACAACTACAACTACATGTTTTTGCTTACTCGTATCTTGTTACCATGATGATATTATCAGCTATTTTTTCTTACGTGAGTGTGTGTCATGTATTCTAATTATTTATCAAGTATTCGGTGTGATGAGTTTGCAAATAAAAATTACGACTGGGGCCATTAAACTCGTTCCTTATGACCGAGGGTTAACTGAATCCGAGTTCCTTAAATATCTCAGTATAATTGCTCTCTCTCTCTCTCTCTCGCTCGCTCTCAACACACACACACACATCTGAAACTATCAGTCGTGAGATTAAAAATGAGTTACATTTTCTAATTGACAGGATACATATACCAGAAACAAACAGAATATTTACAATATAAAATTTATTTATCACTATTTAATTTTTAGTCGCTCTACATAACGCCCGATTTTAGCATTCAATCTGTGATGTATTCGATTTATTTAAGCGCGTTAATCTCAGGTCTTCAATGCTGCCATGTCTGTCTCTCTCGGTCTTTGTAGAGGTCTGACACATCGCAGACAGGGGGTCTCTCTTTATCCTGTCGATCGCTTTCACCTGTAGTTTGATGCCGTTAATTTCCATGTAAAATAAAACATGTCTCTCAAAAAAGCTTTGCTCTGAGGCCGGCTTTGCAACGACAGTAGTTGATATTTTAACTTCTGTGTCTTCATAGTTTCCCTGTTTATTCCTGAATGATGAAGGTAAACCATCCGCGTCACCTTTAATGTCTTCAAATCCAGTGGCTGCGACATTTCCAGCATCTATTTCATCATCTGAGGTCGATTTTCCTTCGGTTTCTTTGGACTTTCTTTCATGCGTGTACTTTGTGTCATGCGTTATTGCATGCCTATCTGGTGCATACCATTTGTTGGCAAGACTTTCAGTCAATTGCCTTTTACGTTCTGCCAAGATTTCCCTTTGCTTGCGGACGATATCTGCTTTAGTACCATCCGTATTCTCTGAGTGGTCGTCGGCAGTGCCTGTAACAAATGAAATAATCCTTAACTAATTTTTAAAATAATTTGTGAGGTATAATCGAGGCAAAGACCATTGCAATGTGTAAGATAAAACTAAATTCTGTTTCACAAAATCTATCAAGCTTTTCATAAATTTTGATATTTTTGATATTTTGAACTTCTATATAGTTATTAATTTCTATATTAGTATATTAATACAAAGAAAGTTTCTTTTTTAAATGTCTTAAGTGCCAAATTACTAAATTGCAACTGAGAGTTTCATTTCAAGAAAATAACAATTAGACGTCTTTTATGAAATGCAGGAAATGTATTATATACCATAAAGTACGCGCTACAATTATGCAGTAATTTAACTTCATCTAGAATGAAGCATTTAATTCTAAACAATATAAAGAATGTGCAGTTAAAATAGATTAAGCTCTGACTCCCTTCAGCGACACATTCGTTTCGACGTAAGCTGTATAAAATGGATTTTGGCCTATTTCTTGAACCAATCTAATCTTGGTTAACAACCGAAGAATTCGGAAAAGCACTCGTTTCATTGGTTTGCATAAATTATTTTAGGATATTCCATCATAAAATGGGAGTTTCAGAGTGCAATCTTCCTGTATGATTGTCAATTGGCAAATAACAATTAATCTACCTATTTAAACATAATAATCCCGAGTTGAACAATTCAAACATAAAAACCACCCAGTTGAAAAAGTAAACACTTGTGGTAGTTAACCTTGATAGTGGACTCGTCCCTCTAAGTCACAAAAGCTCGCAGTGAATAAGTTAGCTAACATAAGTCATGTTTGTCAATAGCCTCCATAGCGCAATTATTTAAGTGCTCATCTGCGAAACCAACGACCCCTAGATCGATTCCCAAGATCGGATTTTTTTTTTAAGTTTCGCTTATGATACATTTTTCCCCTTTCTTTCTTTTTTTACTGGCAAGTATTTTGCATTTCCTAAATTTAGCGGCAAATTATAAGTTTTCTAGCATTATTTTAAAAATCACAGACCATTAAAAACTTGCCAACATTACTATTAAATATATTGTAACACTTTTACTTTCTTTAACTTAATATCTTTGATATGTTTTTATCTTACGCCGAATATCCTTTTTTAAGAAGTGTTCCAAGTTATTTATCAAATGCACTCGTACGTGTTTTTAAATTGCTATGTGCATAAATAAACAAACTAAACAAACCTTTTTTCTTTTCCTTTTTCTTTTGCCTTTCAGTCTGTTTTCTCCGTTTTCTTTCAGCTTTGTCTTCATTCTTCAGAATTTGTGACACTACTTTATCGATGTTTTTGTTGGAAATCTTTGTGTTTGTGATCCATCGGATCCATGCTGTCACCGTCCCGTCCCCTCTCCAAGAAATACAATTCAAATTTCCCATTTAGATAGTTGAGATTACTTCATCGCTACAGACACAAATTATGGCCTGTCGCTAAGTAATATTAATTTTGCTAGGATATATGACGTCAATGACGTCGTGTAAGAATACGTTACATTTATAGATCGGAAAGCCTCGGATAGATACGTCCTAAGACGTTGATTCGACATGGTCTACATCGCTGACGTTTTCCGTTTGAACATTTAGAGAAAATAAATTTACCTTCAATTGTACTGTCCTCTGTTTTTTTATATACCACAGTTTGATTCAGACTACAACCAACAATTAAATTAAACGCGTCGGATATTTATGCAGGAATTCATAATTTTTTCGTAATGCTTTTTTTGTCTAGAAAAGCCGATAACGTTTATACCTGGCTTGTTGACGAATGTCTGCTCAACTATATAGAAAATATCGCTTGTTCGGGCACAGATTATTCACCATCTGAACTAATAATGCGTAAAGAAATAACAGGTGTTTTCAACGTTTGTAAACTATTCTTGCTAAATTTAAATTTGAAATAGTTACAGTGATAGGTATCCAGACAAATTGTCATCATAACTTTTTTTCAACACCATTCTCATCACACCGTCGAATATTATTATTATTATTATTATACCACATTTATATAGCACTCTTTTCATAGCAATGTACGTTCAAAAGTGCTTTACAATTGCATTCAGAAACACACACACATACACACAAATCACCACGCTCACTCACATTGTAATATAAAAATATATTATATAAAACATATAATTTATAAAGCATCAGGTTTCTGATGGAGGAATTAGATAAAGTTAACTCCCCCAACAGCAAGGAACCAAGTAACTGCAGTAAAATGAAATAAACTAAAAATGATTAAAATAACTGATTCACTAACAGTAAATCATGATTAGAAAGTCCTTGAACATTAACTATCAACAGACTGAAAACCTTAGTAGTAACTGACTAAAAGTCAAGTATCCTAGCCAGAAGCGGACTCAGTTCTCAGTTGTGACACTGTAACAGTCAAGTCGAATAACTGTCCTTGGACAGAAATCACTAGTAGTGACCGACTAACAGTCAGGTCAGCTAATCATCTAAAAGATGACAACCAAATACAGTAGTGACCAACTGAAACTGATGTCATCCAAAAGATGACAAACCAAAAGTATCCAAAGATCAATTTCTATATGCTTGGAGGCAAAGGTGTGTCTTTAATGCCCTTTTGAAAGAATCCATTGTGTTTAAATGTCTAATTCCGATAGGAAGAGAGTTCCAGAGTTTTGGTGCAGCATATGCGAAACATCTATCCCCATATGTCACAGTCCGACATTTTGGTACTACAAGTTTGAGAGAATCACTCTGAGATCGCAACTGTCTTTTTGGCTGGTAGATTTCCAACATTGTCTTGATA
>CM037791.1:48664797-48714797 GCA_021229015.1 Solen grandis | reverse complement strand
CAAACCAGGAACCAAGTGGCTAGAAACCGATGGCAAAAAGCCTACACCTTGCTTCGTAATCCATCCATAAAAGATGATATTACGAGAGATTTTGACAAATGACTAACATAGACGACGGGAAAACTGAATGCCTGCACTCAATTGCATATGTCAAAGTACATGTAACATAGTATCAAAAGTCTTCATTATCAAAATATGTAAAAAAAATCATCCGGAAGGAAATGGGTAAATTTACCACAAATCAACCATAGTTATTTCCTACAAATAAGAACTTAAATATATGCATATATTTTCAGTGTTTGGTTAAGTCTAGAGTCAACAAGACTTAAAGACCGACATTTCACATTCTAAATATTAATTTTGTAAAATGACTGTTAAAAAATACTCCAAAATTTATCTAAAGATTTTAATAACTTTCAATCAATTTATAAAACAAATATTTCATCATAAGATATCAATATGATACATGTGCACAACAGTTCCTTTGTGTGTAATTGAATTATTAACACATCTGAGACCATAAGTTCAAACCCAATGTACACGTCAGCCACTAAGCCTTGACTTACATCATAACTTTATGAGCAGGTATTAAACTCAGTCAATCTACAAAGATGTAAACGTGATAAAACTCAAGTTAAGGATTCTTCTGGGAATGGTATTCCGTTTTCTTTACTTATAACTGCTAATCTCTTACATGGCTCATCATAGTGCAACTGAAGTCAAGAAAATAATACCAATGTTAACATACAGAAATGTTGAATTAGTACATTCATGACATCATGCAGTCTTTATTTATGGATGATCTCCACACCTTAACTCCTTCATTTCTATTAGTAAATCACATTCTTTGCAAAATTACACCTCTGTTTTATTGTAGCAAGTTCAATAAAATATGGATGTTCAAGCACTGTGCATAAAAACAAATATGCTGGAGTTTACCGTCGCTGCGACAGTAGACCAGTAATAAGTGAATCCCAACTAGTTATGAGTTGAGTAAGAGCTGAATGCACAGAGGCACTACCAACCTACCATAACTCAGATTTAAAATTTCTGCAATGGACAAAAAATTCCTAGTGACCCTACCAGGACTCAAACCCACAACTGAAGGAGACTGTATAATTATATATACTAGTAGAACTTATCCTAGAGAAAATAATAGAAATGGTTGCTCAGCCCGATATAGACTGATAATGTTTGACAATACATAAATTCTAATTCTGATTTGATTTTTTTTTTTTGAAATGTCATATTGTTTAGACTTACAAAGGGTCTCCTGTCTGCATATCTTTATCAATAAGTCAATGTTAAACTTGCACCTTTCCCATAAAACAAAACAGTACACAAATCAGATCATTGACAGGATACTGATGATAATGCATTTCTCTGATGCTTTGATAAACACTGGTATGGTATAATGGGAAAAGATGGATAATTTTCCAAGTTTGTTGTCATGTCTTGCTTTAATTTAGCTTCCAATAACACAGTTTTTACTTAACATGCTGTTTTCAGCTCATTATTTGTAATAATAGATTATTCATGGTTTATTGTTAAAAGGCTGCATGCAATTGTTAAAATTATAACTTTTATGTTAAGCTTTTCCAGCTTTGGCTGAAATAAACTCTATTCATTTTGATTTTGATCTATTAACATTTTCCCTGGAAAACCTAAGTGTGTCAAAAAAAACACAAACAAATTACATGTTACGACACACTTGAAAGGGGTACTACAGCATGAACTGGATTGTAAAACTGGCAGTAAGGACGGATGTGTGAGAGATATTGGTGTTCTCTACAGACCATGCCCAGGGTACCACAAGCAGCACAGCAAGTGATTAATTAGTAGTGCCATTTAAAGGTTGTACCTGAGTGATTGAAAACATGTGTTTTGGGGAGTTTTTAGTTTTCCATTTCTTTTTCAGATGAATTATATGCATTGCCTGGATATAAACTTACATTTGTTAAATATTCAGTTATGTTCAAAGTTCCTGAGAATTCAGTGAATAATATGAAAATTAGATTGATATAAAAAAGAAAGAAAAATGAACCCACTGAGTTTACATTTTTTGTTTACTAAAGAATGCCATACATAGAAAGAAAATATTGTATAGCCATCTTCATTATAAAGCATATGTGGGGTTTATTTTTAATTTTTTATATCAATCCTGCATTCTTCTTATAGACAGTCTTGTGTAATATAAGACAATGGTATAAACCACAGGAAGGTAAAACTAACCTAAAATAATAACTAAAACAGAACCCATTAATTTAACCATCAAAAATAGCTTAGTTTAGTTTTAACATAGAAATTAACATAATCTATGAATTTCACCCTAAAAATATTAGTGAATACTAAGTGCTATGTAAGGTTGGTGAATTTAGAGACTGGACCTCATGCTAAGTGGTGGACTATGAACATGAAAGAACATGATCAGACTGAAAGACCACTTAAAATCAGAACTACAGCCACACTGTTGCTATGGTTACTATCCTCTCCTCACAATTAAGACCTATCAGACACAAAGCCTGTGCATGTCCAGCAATGAAGGCTGGACATACTGGCCCTCTAGTAGATCAAACATTTCAATGAAATGTAAGGAGTAGAGTTTGTAAACCATACTGTCAGCCGTTCTAACTTTCTTTACATTATAAAGAAATTTAGCAGAAGATAAGCTACATATATACAACAGTCAACAGTTAGAGTAATACACATTACATAATAGGTTCTATAAAAATAATAATTCAATTGAATTCATTCTTGCAACACTAGCAATGAAAAAAATGATAAACAGAAAATAAATCACAAAAGATAACACTTTACTCATACCTCAGACTCTTATCTCATTTAAGTACCTTGGAATATGCAGCACATGCCAAATTTCCACCAAACTTACTTAGTCCTTAATTATACTTAATACTTAAGAGCTATTTCGGTATTTTTGTTTCCTTCAGAAAAAGTATTTCATTTATTTATAATTATTATTTACTTATGTCTACTAATTCACATAAACATTTCGTGAAATAAAAACAATGGAATATGTTCTTACGATATAAAGGATTAAAAGTATTACTTAAAATTAAGAATTGTTGATGGAATTCAAGCCAGTTACAAGAATTCAGATCACGATTAATGAGTGATGGTTTAACTTGTACAACACTTTCTTGATGATTTCTCCCTCATTAAACAAGCAATTAGCATATCTGGAAATTCAGTAACTCTGAACATATTCACAATGACCTTTTATCCCAGTGAAGCTTTAGATAAGCTGTAAGCAATGGAAAAGTCCATTTTGCAGCTTGAACATAAAAAATGTTAATTGCCAAATTAAAATAGATTATGGAACACAAGCCAATTTTTGTACAAGTGTGAAAGAAAAAAACATCAAAAAACAAGACCCACTGCAAAACCTTACACTGGACAAAAGTGATTATTACAGCACAAAATATATAACGAATGTCCAGCAAGCAATTTCAACTTGAAAATGTGCTTACTCAAATGATAATGAAGTTTGACTTTGTACATCAGTCCTTTAGCTAATAGAGTTTCTACTAGATTGTATCATCTATACATTTAAAAAGAATAGCAAGCAAACAGAAGATTAAACAAATCACCGCGCTTGTCTGTTTTTGTCTGAAGTAGAAAACAGATGAATGAAAACAAGTAAGTGTTGAAAGTGTGTATTTTTTAAAGAGGAGATAAATTTGGTCAAAATGGACCTAAGATGTATGGCCCTTGATCGGAATGTTGTTCTTGTGATAATGAACAAGTCTGTGAAGTTTGATGACAGATGGTTTAAAAGTGTGTAAGTTATGACCAAGGTTAAAGTTTTATTAATGAAACCACAGCCGCCAACAATGACGAACACCAGGGTGATGACACTTCCTCAACCTTTTTTCTTTGACATACAGCTAAAAATAAATCTATTTAGCATGAAGTGAATCTCCCTACAGCTCAAGAGCTTTTAATGTCTAAAAATCCGAATATCTCTTGAAGCATTTATTTACACATAAGCAATATCTCCAAATGCAATTTATTTTGATATCAAGTTAATATGCTGAATACAACATGTCTATAAACACTATGAAAAGAAAATAACATATATTTAAATGCAAACAGCATATATCTCACAAACCAAACAAAAAATTAACAAGCATGCCTATGCAGCATAGACAGTCTAAATATAGCCACTCTGATGAGCTAAAAAAAAAAAAGATAGAAATATGCAGTCAGGATATACAACTGGGCACACACTTCATTCTTCTTGGCGGAGTTGCAAGTATTAAAATCACTGAAGGTCATAAATAAATCCTTGCAAGTTCATTCCCATAGCTGCCATATCTGAAGTCCGATCCTTTCTAACTTGGCTGCAGCAACATCGAATCAAGACACTGCTCAGATAGTATCACTTCACACGGATGGATCTAATCCTTAATTTTGAAACAAGAGTATTCTCTGGAACATGTGTGTCACCTGCTGAAGCGTGATGGAAAAAGTGTGACAGACAGGCGGATGGGCAGACAGGCAGACGGACAGACAGATGATGGAAAAGTGATCCCTATGTGTCACCTCTGCTTACAACAGGGGACATAAAAAGTCAAGTGTTCATAAATGTTGATTTTCTAACCAAATATTATAACAATCAAATAGATACAATTCAAGTATGATGCTGATCCAGTGTTAAGACAAAATACTCGTTGTAAGCTACTGGCTGCCAAGGACAGAAAACAGACTCCAATAAGCCTTCAACATGTTAAAAAATCTATGAGTCCTTCATTAAAATACAGTTGTTGAAATGACTGAACACAGAGATTTCTGCCTAGCCCAATGTTATCTTTACCACCTAACAATGAATTTAAAGATCTTTTATATATTTTTCTTTATCCATAGACAATAATTTTACCACTTTTCCTGAACATTCAGGATATCCTCTACCCTTCTATAATTGGTCAAAACATGCAATACATAAAGCCAGAGATTTCAGCAAGTATGATATGTCCAAGCAGGTGCTTGAAGCCCCAACCTCCTGCCCCAATGACAGACACTGTAACTAATATGCAGATTATTATTTTACTTAATTGTAGTTATAGGACAACAAAAATTAAAACTCTAAGCCAAAGGCTTACAAATACTCTCCCCCTCCACCTCACCACACCTAATAACCAGGCTTAATACATACTTGGTATAAGGAAAATCCCAGCAATAATGTGGGGGGATTGTGACACACATTTATTCCCTATACCTATATTCTATATACTTCATTGTTGGGGTGGGTGGGGCAGCTCTTTAAAACAAAGACCAGCATGTAAAAAAAAAACACACACACACGTCTGTGTTTCTTGCTGACTACTTCCCAAGCCATGTGATGTGAAGGTAACATCTGAAGCAATCTAACTGGAAATAATAACTGGGAACAAATAGGCCACATAATTACTCAATTCAAAATGCATCACACCAATGAATACCCAATTATCTTCAAACTAATGGGTTACAAAATTCAATTACAAAATTTGGATGCCACAATTAAATCTGTAAACAATACACATTGGTACCCAATGCTATTACTGTATGTTGATATGACTCACACAGAGGACCTTTTAACTTTCCAAAATGAGCGACTCCTTGTTTTCTGAAGTACAGTTGCTCACTGTTTTCAAGATACTGCATCGCATGCTGGTTACTTAATTAAACAAGAGGGCCATATGGCCCTTATATTTATAGTGCGCTCACCAGAGTACATCATCTTATTTAAAATGATTCAAGTCATTTGATTTTACCTGGTTTCAGATTCAAGTTTCAAGATACAAAGAACTCTTAACTTAGTCAATCAGCTGTAGGCCTCAGTTTTCAAGGGATAGAAATGCTTCCACAATTATAAAAGTATGAAACCTTGAGGTAATCATTGGTGTAAAACAAATATTAATTCTGAACATTAGTTCCAAAAGAGAAGATTTTTTCCAATTTTCTATAAAACATAAGGAACAAAATGACTCTCCACCACCCCCCCCCCCCCCCAAGGGGCCTCATTTTTCAAGGGATCAACCTTATTTTAGCAATTACTGTAGACATTCATGAGGTGACCATTTGTTCTAAAAGAAATCAAATTCTGACCATTGGTTTCAGAGGAGAAGATTTTTGAAGGTTTTAAAGTAAAATTCTATTGGTTGCCATGGCACCCAGAGTTCTGCATGAATCAAGTTTATGTTAGCAACTTTTGTGGAGGTTCACCCAAAAATGATACATGCCAAGTTTCATAAATTTCTACTCAGCGGTTTCAAAGGAGATGCTGTTAAATGCAAATTGTTGAAGATGCAGGTCACATGACAACGGACGCAGGATGATCTTATAGCTCATCTTGAGCACGTTGTGCTCTGGTGAGCTAACAAAAATGATAGAATTTCATTTACTTGATACTCAATCACTTTTTAGATACTCAATTAGTACTCACCTGGCTAAAAAAACTTATTCTATTCCTATGTCTGCTTGAATTCCTCCAACAATACTTAGCGCTAAGTAATACTTAAATTCTGAAACTAGGTAGATGCTCATTCCACCATTACTATTTAATGAAATATTCAAGTACAAGACTAAGTTGAAATGAATTATTACCTTAATATCTAACAATAATTGTTAAGATATAAAATATTGGGTTATAACAAGACTAGTGAAATTTGCCCTTAAGTATCTAAGTTTAACTTCACATTAAGTATTGTTGGTGGAATTTGGCCCTGAGTTTGAGCTGAAATCTGAAGTTTATAGTTTTCAGAGAGCAGGCAGTTAAGGTATTAAAATATTTTAATTATTCAAAATGAACACTTCATCTTGTGTAAGTGCTTGGATTGTATGCTGACAGTAAATGAAAATTAAATGCCTTACCTGATTCTAAGCCGTCAGTTACAATGCTGATTAAAACTCCCTTATTTACAAGGATATTATTTATCACTGGAATTTTATTACCAATTATAAAATCTTACCAGACAGTAATAAAATACTTGATAAAACAATATAAAATTTCATATTTTATCACAAATCTATGCACATAATGAAGCTGGCTCAGCAAAAAGATGATATTACAACAGATATTAAACAGACATTCAAATTGTTAACTACAAAGAATGGTATAAACCTCGAGTCTACTGCCAATAAACTCCTCGCATTCCTGCAGCAAAATCTAAGACCTGCCTTTACCCATAATTAAAGGATTATTTTCTATCCATGACTAGATTAACTGCTCATAAAAAGTATCACAAACCAATGTTTTGTGTAAATTAGGTGAAACATAATGGTTACATATCGCAGTGTAGTTATGGGATAGACTGATAGCTTAACCCTTTCCCTCATAGAGGACACCATGAAAAGACCTATGCGAACAGCATAAAACCAGATCAGCCTGCGAGTAACTCGCAGGCTGATCAGGTTTTATGCTGTTTGCTGCTCCTCAGTGGTCTGGAAATGAGGATTTTGTAATAAAATTTGGTAAGGTTTAACTGTGGTTTTCTGCAGATCAGGCTTTATGTGGTACCTACTGAGTGCGTCAAAATGAGTCTATATGAGGGAAAGGGTTAATTAATACATCTGAAAATATTAGAAAGGTTATTTTAAACAAGAGCACTGCATGCGAATGCTAAAACTTGTCTTTTGGGTTTTTTTAAAGGGGAGATAAATTTGGTGAAACAGGACCTATGAGTGACAGCCCTTGATGAGAAAGTAACCCTTGTGATGATAAACAAGAATGTGAAGTTTGATGACAGTTGTTTTGATAGTTAGGAATTTTTTTAAGAGCATCGATTACGATACTAATGATGATGACAACTACACCAGTAATGTCAATACCTCTACTTTTTTTTGTTTGAAAAATAGCCAAAATAAAAAGGAACCAAAGAGGAAAACATAATAAGTGCAGCCAAATGCACTAATCATAGAGAAAATTAAGTGTTTAAGTGTTTACAACTTAACCAAAATTTTATACAAATGTTTTCAATGTTGTTCACCAAGACTTAATGCAATCAAGATTAAAAAATACCCAAATTTAAAAAAAAAATTTTAAAACATAAGATTGTATGAGGTACAATCAAACTATCATGTAGTAAGAATTAACAATAAAATATTAATCACACTGAAGTAAGATAAAAATCTTAATGTAGTACGGGAAAAAGTAGAGCACATAAATACTCAACTGTGCCCTGCAAAGTGTTTTACCAAGCTAAGTAAAGTGCTTATCCTAACTAAGTATAGTACATAACTAAGCTATGTGAATAACTCCACACAGCTAGTATGTAAAGTACTCAACTAAACCTTTGAAAAGGGACTCAAATTACCTATGTAATTTTCATTGTACTTACAAAAACAACAAAGTAAGAATACAAGAAAGTCAGTAGAACTGACAGATGCTCCCCGAAGAACGTCATTGTTACAAATAAGGCCTTGGTCAATGGGTGGGAGGATATGTTGAAATCCCCATTCCTAAATCATATCTATTCTCCTCATCAGATGAGATGTTTTACCAACTCTAATTTGGAGGCTTAGTAACAGTTTACTATTTAATATGATAATACGTGTTACTCATCAGATATTTCATTGATTTTTTTTAAGTTTTTATACTACTAAAAATTAAGTCATACATTTCAATGTGTGCTCATATCAAAGAGGTTAACACTCTTGACATATGACTGGATATTTGAAATAGTGTATAATGGCCTAAACAACAATTAGCTGACATGATTATGATTGACATTACTAGCATATTGAATTTTGTGGGGTTTTGTTTAAATGATATCTCCTGTTAAATTAGGCAAATGACATGAATATTAGTCAAAAACATGGTAGTAGGGGCCATAACTCTCTTAAAAATTGAGGAACCAGGTCACGTCGACGATATGCGTATCTACTCTTGGTAATAAAGCTTCCCATAAAGTTTCATTGAATTCAAGCCATTAGTTCCTGAGAAATAGCCCGGACAAGAATCATGCAACATGAACTATAGGCCAAAAAGTCAAGGGGCCATAACTCTGTGAAAAATTGAGGAACCAGGTCACGCCGACGATATGCGTATCTACTCTTGGTGATAAAGCTTCCCATAAAGTTTTTTGAATTCAAGCCATTAGTTCCTGAGAAATAGCCCGGACAAGAATCATGCAATATGTACTATAGGCCAAAAAGTCAAGGGGCCTTAACTCTTTGAAAAATTTAGGAATCGGGTCATGCTGATGATATGCGCATCTCCTCTTGGTAATAAAGCTTCCCATAAAGTTTCGTTGAATTCAAGCCGTTAGTTCCTGAGAAATAGTCCGGACAAGGAAAGTGTGACGGACGGACGGACGAAGCGGCGACTATATGCGTCACCTTCGGTGAGCATAATAAAAAATGTAGAGATGACAAAATAAGCAACACTTGATGGGTTAAGAAACATGGTTGTACAGCAGGCAGTCTCAAGATGCTGATGAATCTCCTTCCTGTATGACTCCTGTACCACGAAGCACTGACTGATGGTACATGGCTATTGCAGATTATGTCCCCTGATTTCACACATCTAAACTTTTATGGGATTAGTCTTAAATGGATAATATATGTAATGAAATGTTCTCTTTGGCAACGTAGATTAATTATCTCTCACATCTCTCACTTATTCCACTGCATTAATATGAAATTTGTCTTTTATTGGCATGCTTTCAAATCAACTGAAATCAGTTGAAGAGAATGCTCATTAAATAATTGGTGAGTTTAGCGAGATCTTTTTCTGACTCATGATTTGCCAAAATTTTTCTGATTTTTTCCTCCTGTTCTTCTTCAGGAAATATTATCTTTAACTCTCTATACATTTGTTCTGTTTCTTCTTCTGTCCGTAACAGTGACTTTTGACCTTTGCCTTTGAAACTATTACCTTGACCTTTCTGAACTTTCCAACCTTTCACATGATCTTGATCATACTGTTGAGGAGGAGCATCACAGTCATCATACTGGTTATGAAACTGTCTTTGTACAGGTGTTTTGAACTTTTGACCCTGTCTGTTGTAACCAAGGTTGTCATGGTAACTAGGGCCAGGAGGACCAGCACTCTGACCTTGACCTTTGTTGTACTGCACATTCTGCTGAGGATGCTGGTAGTTGTACTGGTTGAAGGGTCTAAAACATAAAATGTTAAACTAGAACTCCACGAGTCGAATGTGTCGCCTGACGATGACCTATCTGTTGACAGTAAAGATTTGTCACTTTCTTTTAAAGATGGGGTATTAATTCGCATTGATGTTGCCATCAAACAGAGAAAGGATTATAAAGATCAAATAAAAAATGTAAGGACTATTATAACTTAAACATATTTAAGAAGTATGTGTAAGGTGACACATAGTATTTGTGAAGCTTTTACGAGAGGCTTGTTTCATATAAACTATCCACGTCAGGTGACACATAATATTTGTGAAGCTCTTACAAGTTCCTTTAACTATGCATCTCATTCTTACTTGAAAGACACTAATAAAATCAATCAAAGGGGAATAACTCCAAAAATTCACAAGATAGACTTATGTTTCTTGCACACTGCACTTCAGGTCATTGCAAGAAACATACATATTAAGTCTAACTGATGGTGAAAAAGTTATAATCTGGACAAAAAATTCTAAAAAAAACAACTATCAAAGGGGAATAACTCAAAAAGCGCACAAAGTAGAGATATGATTCTTGTGCACTGCACTCCGCGTCATTTCAAGAAACAGACATATCAAGTCTCAAGTCATTTAAACATATGGTGAAAAAGAAATGCTCCGGACAAAAAATTCTTAAAGAAAATCTATCAAAGGGGAATAACTCAAAAAGTGCACAAGGTAGAGTTATGGTTCTTGCACACTGCACTCCGCGTCATTTCAAGAAGCATACATATCAAGTCTCAAGTCATTTAAACTTATGGTCAAAAAGATATGCTCCGGACAAAAAAATCTTAAAAGAAAATCTATCAAAGGGGAATAACTCAAAATGCGCACAAGGTAGAGTTATACTTCTTGCGCACTGCATCCCGCGTCATTTCATGAAACATACATATCAAGTCTCAAGTCATTTAAGGACGATTTCTGTAGATTTCTACAATAATAATCCTTTCATAGAATTTTCTAATTTTTTGACATTCGTAGTAGAATTCAATAGCGAGTTTGAAAATGAAAAGAAAAAGTAAGGTTGTCGGGCTACTTTTTTAGTAAAAATGAAGTTTCCATGGTAACCAATTTGGTGAAATCCTACAAAATGGCCTAATTTATTCAAGTTACTTAAAATATTCCAGATATTTTACACAAACATAACAAACATGAATTTGCACACAAAATAACTTTATTTTATGTTATAATTAAGTAATTTTTCCATCTGTACATTTGTTCAACACAATACAGCCATTTTGAATTTCCTCACAGGGTAAAAATGAAAGAAAAAACACACATGTTCTGCAAATAAATAAAGATTAAATAATAATCCTTTCATAGAATGTTTTTATTTTTTGATATTCATAGTAGAATTTAATGGCGATTTTAAAAATGAAAAGAAAAAGTAAGGTTGTCGGGCTACTTTTTTTGTAAAAATGAAATTTCCATGGTAACCCATTTGCCAAAACTATAAAAAAAATCATAAAAATTCTTTTTAAATATCCATTATCATCCAAAGAAATTGATTTAACAGGTTGACGGTACAGCTGGGATGCCGCTCTTATTCTATCAGATCGTTCTTTCTTTGATTTTTTAACAAACTGACCGCGTATCCGTAGTTGTTGGCTCATCGTAATCGAAGACTTAAACGCAAAGTGAAATGTCCGAATGCTATTCAACTATCTCCTTTTCGAAGAGTAAAAGTCGACGATTATCTCCCCTAGATGCGCTTGAGTGATGCGCATAAATTACTACCGAAAACGTCCTTAAACTAATGGTGAAAAAAATATGCTCTGGACAAGAAATTCTCAAAGAAAATCTATCAAAGGGGAATAACTCAAAAAGTGCACAAGGTAGAGTTATGATTCTTGTGCACTGCACTCCGCGTCATTTCAAGAAACAGACATATCAAGTCTCAAGTCATTTAAACTTAAGGTGAAAAACATATGCTCCGGACAAGAAATTCTTAAAGAAATCTATCAAAGGGGAATAACTCAAAATGCGCACAAGGTAGAGTTAAACTTCTTGCGCACTGCACTCCGCGTCATTTCAAGAAACAGACATATCAAGTCTCAAGTCATTTAAACAATGGTGAAAGAAATGCTCGGACAAAATTTAAAGAAAATCTATCAAAGGGGAATAACTCAAAAAGTGCACAAGGTAGAGTTATGGTTCTTGCGCACTGCACTTTGGGTCATTCAAGAAACATAAATATCAAGTTTCAAGTCATTCAACGCCACAGTCGCCGACAAAAGTAACCCCTATATGTCACCTGACTAGTCAGGCGACACAATAAATAATAAGAAATAATACAAGACTAATGTCATATCACAGCCCTTTGAAGATAATGTAGGACCATACCCGTAAGAAACTTGATCAGGCCTCAATATTTTTAATAGACTTGGCCCAAAAAAAGGAAAATTATGGGATATCCCAGACTAATCACCCTGATACAAACAGTTTTACTGTTAGAAAATCATCACTTAGTTTTCCATTACATATGAATTCCAGTATAAAAGTAGTCACTCAAATTAACCAAACAAACTTGGGTTATCTATAATAATAACAAGGCTGACCAGGGAAAATAAATCATCAGAAATAGAAACCGTCCTATCTTTTTCAGTAAAAATTAAAAAAGTAAGTTACTTTTATTTTTTTTAAATTAAAAAAGCAAAAAGAAATAAAAAAGTTTACAAATCACAAGGGCATTTGAAAAAAACAAACACAAGTGCAACTCTGGAGTGTCCGGGTTATCCTTCAAACTTGATCAAGATACTCTTCTAATACACATTGTGACAAAGTTTGGTAAAGATTGGTTCACGTTTGTCAGTGTTAGAAAGCAGACACTGTTATTTTGCAATTTTTCATTACTGTAAAATCGTAATATTTCGTGGGGGATTAATTTTCGTTGATTTCGTGGACGCTGCTATCCACGAATTTATGTCCCCACGAAAAGTTTTCATTTATCATGTCAAACAGCTCGCCAATAATGACGACCTTCTCCCATACCCCAACAGACTCGAGTAAATTGAGTTGAATAATTTATATAAAATTTATGTTTTGGAATATAATATATTAAAAAGCAAATAAACAAATCGCCATAGAAAACTTCATAATGTTAGTTGTATTACTTTTTGTGTTTAATGTACAAGTGCAACTAATTTTGAGTTGGTTTCCACCATAATTTACAGTACTCCACCCACTTTTGTTTATACTGCGGTCGCTGTACTAGTCGTGTCTTATTGTACATAGTTATATAATATATACATGATATATGTACCTGTATATATATTACTCGTTTTATCCTTATTTCATTTGTGAAGTTTTGCTTCATTACAAATTGTGTCATAATTTTTTTGGAGTACATGAGTGTCTTCAAGTTCCTGCGTAGATAAGCTGCATGGGTAGGAGAGATCCACCCTGTATTATGGCCAATATAGCACAGTGATTTGTCGTCATCAAGACGACTGATTTGACACCTGCTGTGCCCCCATTGTCCACTTGCCCCCAGGCACTACAGGACATCCTGTCTAGCCCCAGTTGATGACGAGTGGGTCCGGGATATCATGCTGTGCCACAACTGTGGTAACCTCGGTTTTTATCCTAAGCAAAACATGGCCGAAATATTACGAAAATTATATGGCCACAAGCTTATTTACACTTACTTTGGTCTGATTAACTCTCCCTAAAAGTAAGTTCTGAAAACAGATCTTAACATGTACTAAATGTCATGTCATTAACATATTATGATCAATATTAGGCTGCATTCTTTTCAATTTAAATTTTGTAAAGGTCTTCAAATCAACGTCCAGATAACGTTGAAATAAATAAAAAAAAAAAAATTCTAACGCACGAATCCACGAGTGTTCAAAACATTTTGGTTGATTATTTAACTAAGTTTAGATATTGTGCCCATTCACATTGTGACCAAGTTTTGATAAGTTCATGTTTTAAGAGTTAAAGAACAGACACTATTAATTTAGCCATTTTTCATCAACTCAATGGCCATAACATCGGACATTCTGGCTGAATATTGAACTTGGTTGAGATATGTACCCATACATATTGTGATCAAGTTTGGTAAAGATTGGTTCATGTTTGTTAGAATTAGAGAATGGACACTGTATATTCTATGGCATTTTTTCATAAATTCAAGAGCCATTCTTCCAGAGTGTCTAGGACATTCTTGCTGGTTCTCAAACTTGGCTGAGATATTGTGCCAATACATATTGTGATCAAGTTTGTTAAAGATTTAATCATGTTTATTAGAGTTAGAGAGTTGACATTATTAAATGAGCAATTTTTCATCAATTAAAGGGCCATAACCATACCTGTCAAGTCTCACGCTTAAATCGTGATTCTCACGATTTTAAGTTCATGGTCACGATTTCACGATTTTTGGCCATTTTCTCACGATTTTTTATAAAAAAATACCAAAAACATTGTGGGTCAGAAATTTTGTCTAATTTACCTTCTCTAATCGTTAAAACAACACAGGATGCAAGCCCCAATATACAGCCCACCCTGTGACGCTTGTCTAGGGGCATTCCAATATACAGGGTACGTCACAAAACTGGTTATCGCCGGTCTTGCTTATACTCGTATATCCCAGGGCATTCCAGGGCTTCCCGAGAGAAAATCCACCAATCACAATGTTGCTTGAATTTCCGAATCCCTCCGAGTCATATACGGGAATTATCGGTAACTATTACTTAAATTCCCGGACATTGCATGATCACCATTCGCGCACTTAATGTCGACTGCAAAACATGAAGACTCCAGAAAAGAAGAAAAAGAGTTATGCCTCAAAGTACAACAACGCGTGGGAACTGGAATTTTCCTGGCTTTCAAAATCTGACACAGGACCCAATTTTGCTTTCTGCAAACTGTGTAGGAGGTATGTTGCATTCGTTTCATTTTTTTTATTGTTGTAGGTTTAAGATAATTGAATGGTATTTCTATGTAATTAAAATTTATATATCGATTGTATTTAAAATTTATATATCGAATGTTTAAAATATTCGACGTAACAACATATTTTGAAAGTAATACACATGGAGTGCAGCAAAAAACATCAAATTAACGCGGATTTACCCAAATTTATTCGTCAGCGTATTATTGATACCACTTTTTGCGCATGCGCCATCTAAACGACATTTTGATACTATGGCAACAGCATTTGATTTGTAAACAGACACTTAAATGTTAATTATGAATCACTGAAGCATACTTCGACGTTCCTTCTTTTCATAACAATAAAAGTACTAACTGATTATTGTAATCTTTGTTATAATCGCCGTGAAAAAGACCGCTCACAATTATTTTTAAACCGAAAGTACATTACAAATCGAATGTCTACATGGTATTTTTACTGTTATCAATCGGTCATTCACATATAACACAGCCACTATATGATGATTAGAATGATATAATTGCATACCAATATATTTAATCATATATAAAAACTGACTGAATTTATATAATAGATCTAGCTAATATTTATCCAGACTTGTTAAAGTCAAAGACATCAAAATTTTAGGTAGATCTAGATCTATCTGTTTTAGTCAGTTCTTTGTAGGATTTGAACCTTTGACCTCACATTTTTTAAAATAAAGTAATTCTTTTTCTATTGATATATTCTGAGTAATATACTTAAATGCTTACTCAAACCTCATGTATACATATGTGTCATTTCAGGAGTTTTTCAGTTGGACATGCCGGCAAGAATGATGTGAAGAAACATGGACAGACTGTGATTCACAACAAGGCAGAGAAGTCCGAGCTCCATACAAGTAGTGTCAAACTATTTATCATGTATCATGAGATAAAAAGCTTATATATTCCTTTTTAATATGTGTCCAGTATTGGTGCTTTTGCTAAAGCAAAAATGTGCATTTATTTATTTGGTTGTTTTTCATGTTGATTTCTTTATTACATTTATGCTATGCATAGAAACCTATTTATCATGTATCATGAAATAAATTTTTAAAAAATGTAATTTTTTCTTATTAATTTTGTAAAAGCATGGTAACACAGGACACAAGAAATTCATACTTAATGATCTCAAAAGGCACCAGAATGCATAATTTAATGCATTTAAAAAAAAATTCTCCCAAACCCACACTCCCATCCGGTCTTCGCGACACGTAAAAATCTCACTCCTTGCCATTCTGAAATGTTGACAGGTATGCATAACTCCAGAATGTCTGGGAAATCTGACTGGTTACTGAACCTGACCAAAATGTTCTGACCATTTACATTTTGACCAAGTTTGATAAAGATCAGTCGGTGTTTCTTCCGAGTTAGAGAGCGGATAACCTCAGTGGATGCCAACAGCCCATTCACACACCCATCTGCCAAAGGTGAATCCATTATATGTCCCATTATTTGATGAGCATATAAAATAAAGACATCCTGGCAGCTAATATGCTCTATTATTTAAGTTTGTATATGCTGTGGTTGTGAATGAAGTTACAGAAAACATGTGTTCATGATCCAGGGACTGATTACAGGAGTAATGTAATGCCATGTAGTTCAATATGTAAAAGGGATATTTTTTCTTTTATTTGTATAGCAGCCTGTCTGGTTCAGAACTATAAAATAAGAGGAACCATATCTTGCAAGGTAGGGTGGGTGGAACTGTATGGATTCATACATTGATCATATGATTATTTGGCATATTAAATTATCAGTGTATAGCACTACACTTGATTCAATAACAGAAGCAGACATTTGGGGCATATGATATTTGTTGTGCATCATCATGACAAAATACATACCTGTTTGCCTCAGTATATGGCTGTTTCTTAGACTTGGAAAGGAAATAATCTAAGCTTGGTCCATCCCGACCGAGAGGGTCATTAGGTGGCATAAATCTATCGCTGACAAATGTGAACATTAGCAACCTGTAACAGATAAACAAACATGATTAATTTTGGAGTACAACAAAATCATACCTACCTCTCCAGCAGGGGCTAAAACATGAACAAAACAAAAGCTGTTTTTTTGTTTACCTTTCTGATTCAGATAGCTGACTTAGACTTATAAATACAGCACACATATAAAGATATGGTTAAAATTCAATATATCCAATAACTACTATTTAACTAGTGATAACTGGAAAAGTAAATATTGATGGCTTGTTCATTTATGTTATTTAGGTTATGTCATAAATTTGTCTGAACTTAATCAATAAAAAAGACCTACCTTTCCTCAATCAATTTTTTCCAACTTGCTTTCTCCGTCATGAGATCTCTATACTGGTCATTAGAGACAACAATACCATCTTCTGCCTCCGCAAGCTCCAGGACAAACCTACAGAACAATATCTAGGTATTTTTGGCACTGTCCAAACCTGCTGTAATGATTGTATTTTTACTGTCATGTTGATCAAAGATTTTGCACCATCTCACCATTAGATTGATTGATTAATTGTATCAAGATTAAAAAGTTTTGGTGTCATACAACAGCAGTCAGTAGTCATAACTCTCTGATCCTGAATTAAATGCAATAGAGGATTTAAAAACTATGTCCATCATTAAATGTTGCTGTGAGTCTATATCAGAAGAACACTTTATTTATCTGAATTAAGCATAAGTGAAGAATTGTATTTTCCTTAAATCACTTTTAGCAAAGAATTTCAGCACTGAACCTTTTCTGGCTTTACTGAAATTTCAAGTCACAATGACAGTATTACAGTCATACCACAAAACCCAACTTAAAACAGGTAGGGAAGACTCCCTATATCTTCGAGCACAGTGAACATCATGTAGTTTTCCTTGCATGAAGACTCAAAAACAATCAAGACTAATTCAATACTTAATTGCAAAAGTAGATAAAAATACAAAAGCTTGAAAGTTTACCTATCATCATAAGCTACCACAAGTTTCCTGCCGATGCGGCGAGATGGAGTGAACACCAGATGGTCTTCCTCCTTTAACTCGTAAAGGATGTTCTGGTCATAGATCTGGTTTTCGGCACTAGGTTTGTAGGTCCGCCACTGTGGCACAAACACTGTGATCTGCTTGTGGCCACGCTGCTTAAAGTAATCAACAACTAATCGAAGACCCTTACAGGAGAAAAATTTCCCATTGCCATGCCTGCAAGATAGAAACCAATAAAATAATGAATTTTTCCCAACATTATCATTTACCAGTACATGTAATTCTTCCGCAGAGTTTCACCATATTTAACCAAAAGTTATACCACTGATATTTAAGCTCTACTGAAAAAATAAATTGGACTAATACATTTTAAAACAGATTTATAGGACCTACAGTGGTTTCTATGAAGCTTGTTTCTATTCCAAGACTGGTAATTATATACAGAAAAAAAAAATCATGTTACAAAAATATGTACTGTTAAAACCAAAATTCAAGCCTTTTTCAAGTTTATTTATATCCCAACAATTGGCCACAAATGCATCTTGTCTTGCTGGAATTATCTTAAGGGAATTCAATAACAGTACTACTAATTGAAGAAATTAGATCAAATACATGTAAACATGAAAAACACGAACTATCATTGAAGATTATGAATACCCCTCAGATACCGCTTTGTCACAGTTACTGTCACCATGTTAGAGACAGTCTAGACACAAATGAAGGACAAAAAATAAAAACACACAAGATACAGGTAGAGCTCTGATACACTCAAACATTTATCACAGATAAAAAAAAATTAAATAAACATAAAAAAGGGGAATAACTCAATTAAAACTAAGCGGAAATATGTGAAACTGCTGTGAAGTTAAATCAAAATCTGACCAATAGTAGCTGAGAAAAAGAGCAGATAAAATATAGGTATTCAAATATGACAAAGTGGGTATAACTCAATGAAAGATGAAGCAAGCACGACATGCCTACAATATGAGCAAGTAGGCTTGGTATTTACAATTGTTGTGAAGTAATATTAAAATCTGACCAATGGTAACGGAGAAATAGTGTGGATAAAACATTGTTCAATAAATAAAACAAAGGGCCATAACTCATACAAAATCAAGCCGGTCATGACATGAAAATGATATGCGCAACTA
Source organism: Solen grandis (assembly GCA_021229015.1). NCBI lineage: Eukaryota > Metazoa > Mollusca > Bivalvia > Adapedonta > Solenidae > Solen > Solen grandis. The sequence continues at coordinate 48,695,648 of CM037791.1, read as the reverse complement.
AACTTGGTACTAATTTATATTGTGAATTAAATTAAATGAGGCCATGGGTAGCCAAGATATATTGTGGACAAAATAAATTCAATAAATATAACAAAGGGCCATAAAACCAGCTGATCAAGACATGCCATTGATATGCTCAACTAAACTTGGTACTTCAATCAAAGTTAAATCAAAATCCAACAAAAGGTTGCTGAGAATTACAAAGATAAGTTCATAACAAGCAAGAATAGCAAAAAAAGTTGTTTCCACCTTTTATTTACAGTTTGAGTTTGCTGAAAATCCCTGCCAGGATTTTTCTCGGCCTGATAAAAAATGCTTTCTCCTCAGTCCAGATGAAATCTGTCAGACATGTCTGCCAGTCTGACACCATTCGCGAAGTCTGTTTATGGAAAACTAGCCAACTATCCTAGTGTTTCACAGAAATCACCTGACAATATACTTACGTCATGGCCACATTTGAGCCATCAATAACAATATATCTCAGGGCATCTTCCGACTGGACAGGGGCTGGCTGGGGATCCCCTGTTCCTGGATACATACTAACTGGGGTCACAACCTGGGTTGGCTTCCACTGTTTGCCCTTATTAGGGGTCACATAACCTTGTGTATGGGGCTGTGGGATTGGAGGTTGCTGCCATGACATGTTATATGGGGGTGCCACTGAAGGATTTCCTACCACTGGCCACTGGTTTAATCCCTGGATTGGCTGGCCCTGTGGAGTTGAATTGGGTCGCCCTGCTGCACCCCACTGATTGAAATTTTGTGATTGCTTCCTTTTGGGAGTAAACTGATTGGAGGTAGTGTTTGGTGCTGCACATGGGTCAGGCTGGTCTTTATTCCAGACCTTCATCACACAAGTCTGGTCTGCATCACTGGAGATCGGCCCATCCTGAGGATCAAGCTTGAACTGTTTATCATGAGGCATTTCTTTTTTATCAACTTGCTTAGAACCTTGATCTTTACACTGATCTTGCTGCTGCTTCTTTTTCTTCTTCTTTTTGTTTTTCTTCTGTGCCTGAGAATTCTGTGTACTTGACTCATTTGTTGGCATATTCTGCTTTTCAAAGTTTTGTCTTAATAATTTCTGTCTTTCAGCATTCCTTTTCTTCAAATCGTCAACAGAACAACTTTCATCTTCCTGTATAAAATCTGCAAGGAGTCTTTCTTTGTAACCCTCTGGCAATTGTTTTGATCCAGCTGATACAGCAGCCTTGAGCGATGCTACTGGTGGAAATTCAGATTTGTTGGTGACAGTTTCTTTCTCCCCATCCATAATCACATCTTCAGTTCCAAGAATGACAACATCATCATCACTTTCTCCACTAGCATGTGGAATTTCATTTTCATTATCAGATGGATTATCAGCAATTTTACTAACAATATCAAGAAAATCAGATGGTCTAGTTTTATCCTCTACAAATTTAAGAGCTTCTAACACATCTTTTTCATTATAACCAACAGTTACACCAAATGAATGAAGATATTGCTGCTGTTTAGTCCACACTGTAGAATCTTCTGTGGAGTCAATATTTACAGCTGCTGTTAGTTTATCACTCAGAGCACCTACAGGAGAAGTAGTAATACCTTCCATAGGAGGATTGTCAGCTGTCATTCCATCACTAACACTGCTGTCATGATCAGCTGCATCAAATATCCTCAGCTTAAACTGCTTTGAATCACTATTGTTTGTTGCTCCATCTGCAAACAACTGATCATCATCATCTATTGAGTCCACCTCATTATCTTGCAGGCAGTTAACCAGAACTCTTTTAACAGCATTGGGTGCCTGTAAGTAGTCCTCCACACTACACACTCCATCACTGTGTTCTGACAGAGCTCTTTGGAGATGATCTGAAAGTCTAATTGAAGCATTTTGATTTGCTGGTGAAATTGTCAAAATGTCATTATCTGCATCATCTCCAACAATTACAATATCATCATCAGTAACAGGGCCAGCCAACTCTTCCATCTGAGACATGGCCAGTGTCACTGCCAGTTCTGTCCCACTTATCTCAAACTGTCCTACTTTTAGTAATGGTCGAATGAAGGCATTAGTTTGTTTTTCAATGTTTTCTATTGTGATTGGGTCTGTGAATTCCATACATGTTGATGATGGAAACTGCACTTGTTTTCTCTCCACCGGGTTACATAAGGCAGTAATGTAGTTCTGAAATACAAAAAAAAAAAAAATAATAATAATAATATACAAATATTTCCTTAAACCGTAAATCAATAGCATTATGAATCCTGATGAGAAAAATCTTCAGCCAGACCGGGACTCAAACCAGGGACCCATCACTAAAGGACCTCATGTAATAATCTATTATAACTTATAGGTTACATATGTCATTACATACTGCTGCACAACCATTTAACTTACATTATGGTATGTTCATTCATTCATTGTTTATTTTAAGTCACATCACTTGCAAACAAGCATATTCACATTTTTTAGCTAAACAGACAGCATGTCTACAGAAGAGGAAGTGGTTTGATACAAGGCAGTCCAAGTGCATTACACTAGCTCTTTTTCCAAAAAGACCTCTTAGTTCTTTTACATGCCTAGTGTATAGCACCATTATAAGGGAGACAAGTTCCTTGGTAGAACAAGAGCAAGAGTTTCCATAGCAACCCCATTTTGTCAAATGCCAGGCAAGGGTGCATATAGTGACAGTTTTATATGTCTATGATTAAAGGATGCAGTCACAAGAGGAAGTTGCACAAGCTGGCACTCATATCCCCAAACCTCCAGATCACAAAGCAGACACTCTACCACTGTACAACTGTGCAGTTCATTTTGGATCACATTTATTGAAAGAGTGTGAAATATCAGGAAGGTCAAGGACATTGTAAGAAATGTTAATATTGATGTTTAACAAACTTATTTTTTAAAAAAAAGGGTATTTCTAAGGCTGTAATTTATATGGTCATTTCATACACCTTTTCAGAACATTAAAATGTTTTTTTCATTGATATTTCCTTACATTTCCTACTATCATCTTAAAAAATGTCCTATGATAGATAACACTTGTCACATGTTGAAATTGGCTTACACAATCACTTTAAAATGGCTTTAAAATCATCAATGTAAGAGACACAGCGATTTTTTTCCTTCTATAACTGGTACCATAAAAGGACCCATTCACAATTTAGAAGGGACCCAAATTGATTCACAATTCAAAAGTGTATTTTTGATAGAGGCATGATTTAAATCCTTCCTACTCAGCTGAATTAATTTCAAAGATGCTTCTCTTCAACAATATCTATTTCTTGAAATATAAACCATTCCCTACTATTTTGCAGAAAAATTGCAAGGTATTCTAATTCTGTCATAGCCCACATTTTCTCCTCACAATATCAGCTTGAAACACTACTACTTTTTTTTACAATTATGAGAAAAACACACAAATTTTTCACATGAAAACATTCATAATTCAAAGGAAAAAATCACAGAAACACAATGTCCTGCAAGGAGACATACATCAGATGGGTTACATATTATAGCATATATATATACACACACAGCTTAAAACCCTTTCCCTCATACAGACTCATTTTGACGCACTCAATAGGTACATTGTACCACATAAAGCCTGATCTGCTGAAAACCACAGTTAAACCTTACCAAATTTAATTACAAAATCCTCATTTTCAGACCACTGAGGAGCAGCGAACAGCATAAAACCTGATCAGCCTGCGAGTTACTCGCAGGCTGATCTGGTTTTATGCTGTTCGCATAGGTCTCTTCATGGTGTCCTCTATGAGGGAAAGGGTTAAGATGGAATAATTTTAAGGCCTGGCTAGCAAAGCGAGCTCTATGCTCTATGGTAAGGTGTACTTGTAATTTTTTGTTCAAATACTGAAAACTTTCATCAGTCACCATCTAGAATGTTTACTACAGGGGAAATCGGCAAGAAAGTATACCCAAGTGTTATCATTTTTGTAAACTTCAAATGATGTAGCATGCAAAATAAGGGAAACTCTTGCTATGCCATGATGTTCTGGGTAATCTGTCAATTCAGAGGTTTTTCTGCCTTAATAAAGTTTGAAGGGTCCAGAAATTGGACCCATTCCCAATTGAAAATTGTAAATACTTTTCCCAATTGGCAATCAATTTTTTTTTTACATTAAGTAATTTGTTTGTTTTTTATTTGCGTTTCCCAAATTAGGCATACATACCCAGGGCTCTCCTTTGACCCGAGCTCCAGGGTTTTGACCCGGGAGATGACGCTTATTTGACCCGGGGTAAAATTGTACCAAGCGTCATTTTCTTCGTATACACCACTGAATGTAATCGCCGATTGCGTAACCAACCTAATTACAAATTCCCGTATTGCGTCGGCAATCTTCGTGTACTCTCAATGCTACTGTTAGCTTCTGTACACGAGGTTGCTGGATCCCGTTTTTACAACGTGTGAAAAGATTAAAGGCAAGGAACCATGACAAAATGTGTTTACTTCCTATGGCAGTTTCTCAGGTCAATTACCGATCGGCATCGGCTGAAACTTTTATTGTTTGATAATAACAAATAGTTTAATGGCAGTACTTTAACCATGCTGGTTTAAATGAAAGATGTGATGATTGTAACAAATAGGTATGATTAGTCTGTCAACTGAATATATGGGACCAAAACCGAAAGTAGACAGACTCTTACAGAATCAAACAAGGTTTAAAAAAAGATGAAGGTAAGTAAAACTTTTATTTTTCCTAAGCTATCTTTCTGTATTGAATAACTGATGATGATTTGAGCAATTATGTTTTAATATGCCTGGATATTTATCTATGTAATTTTGAATGATATTGGTCTTCTTTTTTTTTTTTTGACTCTAAAGAATTTGTTTTTGACTCTTGAAAATTTGGCCCCAAGAGTCAATTTTTTTTTGCCATTACCAAATATCATCTTTGGTTTTCTACTTTAAATAAAAAGGCAGCTCTAGTTTCAATAATAATATTGCAGCTGTCATTTTCTTTCCACATTTAGGGAATAATTTTTTCACCATTTTTTTTAAAAATAAAACCTATATATTCTAGAATTTATAAATAAATTATCCCGTTTACATTTGAAATTGACAACAGTTTATTATGATGACTTGGACTATTCCATGATAAAAATGCAGCTTCCCAATGTGACTGCACTTCTAAGTAATGGAACAGATTATAATTCTTATTTTCATTTATTTTTGGTTGACTATTTTCAGGAGTTCCAGTTACATGCTTTGTGTTTCATTGTGACAAATAATCTGTCATGGATGGCCCAGAATGAACTCATCACCATTCAGCAGGAGAAAGGGGGCTACCTTCCTAGAGGACAAATCATCAGCATACGCTGTTGTCCAGATATTTATTATATTCTTGTGTTTTGTATGCAATATTATAGAAATAAATTTAATTTTCATTTTTCTTTTGTTCTGGTTTAAAACAGGATTACTTTTAATCAGAACACACATTGCAAATAATTTACAACAAAACAATCATACCTATTTGTTACAATCATCACACCTTTCATTTAAACCAGCATGGTTAAAGTACTGCCATTAAACTATTTGTTATTATCAAACAATCAAAATTTCAGCCGATTCCAATTGGTAATTAACCTAAGTAACAGCCATAGGAAATAAACACATATTGTCATGGTTCCTTGCCTTTAATCTTTCTCACGTCGTAAAAACGGGATCCAGCAACCTGTGTACAGAATTGAGAGTTCACGAAGATTGCCGACGCAATACGGGAATTTGTAATTAGGTTGGTTACACAATCGGCGATTACATTCAGTGGTGTATACAAAGATTGCCGAAGCAATACGAGAATTTATTAGGCTAATTAGAGTAATTGACAGTGACAGCGAGTCAATGGGGGCTCAGTTGCACTTACTGATCACGTAATCTGTTTGAGGCGGTACTTTTATGATCGACTGATCTGGTGGTATTGACGCACCAGCTGTTATTGCCCCGGGTCAAAATGACGCTTGGTACAATTTTACCCCAGGTCAAATAAGCATCATTGAGAAATCTCCCGGGTCAAAACCCGGGAGCTCGGGTCAAAGGAGAGCCCTGATACACATAGGTGTTAACAGAATAATACACTTATTCTCAACTTGTAAGTTTTGCTAGATATAATCTAAAAAGAGAGATATAATCTAAAAGAGTGTACAGAATATATCTAAGTTTTATTATTATATTTTAATATTTATTCTATTTATTGATCAGAAGCTCTCTTGTCAAAACATACATAAAAACAAATTTTAAAAAATGCTGCAGTCACTTTGTGACTTTGCCTTTCACACATCAATTATTGTTGTGGATCTCTAGTAGTATCACATTGAATTGTGAGTCATTATTGATACAAAATGGTACTTAAATAAATAATAACCTTGGCATTCCTTCTATCCAACTGTTCACCTTCAAGGACTAGCCACTGACCACCTTCAGCTTCATTTTCAAAATGGACAGTGATTTCATACATCGTTTCTATCTTATCTTTGTATTGCTGGGCAATACACACACTTTTACTATTTACGAAAAACTCATCTTTCGTAGGGTTTTTGTTTTTATTTCGTTTGAATTTTGTCACAAACTTCGTTGAAGCCATGATTCTGATTTTCTGTTAAAACTGTGGTCTCAGTTTCTTCTTAAGATGAAAAATATTTTTTGCTATCAAAATGATACACATTTCACAATCATCGCTGTCATTTCACACTTATGTTTAGTTCAAGACTGCTGAATTTGATAATTGTACAATGGGGATTACCACCGGAACCGGAAATGAAGAGCATGACTATCAGTACTGTTGCAAAAATATCATCGGTTAGAAATTTTAAATAAAATCCATAGCTTTACACTTTATTAAAAGTTCCCGCGTCAGATTTGCAATGATAATGGAAAATAAAACAAAATCATTTACTTATGACACGTTTGGGTACTGAAATATGATGCATTGAAGATTACGATATCGCATGGTAAACGGATATTATTACACGGATGACGGTCGCATTGTTCAATTGTGATTACCTCGTGTGGGTTGTTCTCACGGTACACCGTTTGAAAAGAAAAGCATGGAGAATGCTTAGCACGTTTTTAATTTGACAATAATCATTTATCATTCAAATTGAATACAAGGGTAATATATTACATATTCTTACGTTAAAGATTCTCTGTCATGTGTATCTCATAGCATAGCCTGTCATCATGCCTAATGCTCTCTACCTCTACAACCTTCTCTCTATCCGTCTCAATCTCTCTCTCTTTCTATTCTCTCACTCTCTTAGTCTCTCTCTCTTTCTCTCTCTCTCTGCCACCGTGTCTAACGCTTTCCATCCCAATTACCATCTCTCTCTCTCCTCTTCTTGTCTAATGCTCTCCGCCCCTACTACAATCTCTCTCTCTCTCTCTTCTTCTTTTTTTTCTTCTGTAATGGCTAGCAATCATTTATTTATTATTATGGCCATATTTAGACCTTGTGTTAAAGGATAACCTAGAGTGGGGCCCTGTTATTCGTGAATATACAACATTGGAAGGGACAGTGGTGGATATGAAGTAGGGTCAAAAGGCCCGAAACCATAAAGGCCCTATACTGAAATGGCCAAAGACCAAAACAACCTGGTCCAGAAAGGCTTGGACCATAATGGCCCTATTATTGGCGTGAATATCCCATAATTGTATACTGAACATTATTAAAACATTATCATGGTTGTGAAATTATTGATGATTTTAATATATTACAAATCAATACACCCAGTCCTTCTTTCTCAAAACAAAATTAATTAAGACTATCAGCATTATTTAAAGCCAATGTTCTTCTTTTGTAATGGCTAGCAATCATTACACGAAATATAACGACATTGTTTCGATATTGATATTTATATATATTCATATGATGTATTATGTGATTTGCATGTTACATGATCGTTTACACTGCTTTCACTTTTCGTTTGTTCATCTCCGTCATGTTTTGTACAATTTATGTAATATGTTTTGCCGCATGGGTCGTACAGACCTTCTGGCTTATGATGAATAAAACTTTCTTTCTTCTTTCATTTTCTAATTATTATGGCCATATTTAGGCCTTATGCTCAAGGATAAACCTTGAGTGGACTCCTGGATTTTTTGCTGTAGAGACAGCATAGTAAGAGACAGTGATTTGATAAAAGGGAATCCGGGTGAAATACTTTAGCACATTATGTGAATAGACCCCTTGGTTCTTTTACGTGCTTGGTGTATAGCAATGATACATGGGAAGCAAGCTTCTGGTTAGAACCAGTACTGAGTACTTCAAGTTCCCATTATAAGCAACCCTATTTTGCTGAGTGCCAGGAAAGGCTGCATCTGGTACCAATTTCATATGTCTTTGGTTTGATGCGGCCACCAGAGGAAATTTCCCAGCTGGGATTTAAACCCCAGACCTCCCAAACACAAAGCAGACACTCTACCACTGAGCTGTTACATCATTTCATTGTCATGCATGAATGCAACATCCAATCAGTCGCTAATTAAGAAAAGCAAGCAACTATTTGTGGACTGTTTATTGCATTTGAGTTTACAGGTTTTCAGATTCGTGTAATTAACATAATTAGCAGATTCATGTGGTACATAATAACTGCTAAAGTGGCCAACTACTGAAAGGGAATTATAAATAATACTAATTCATTTACTCTGGACTGGAAAACAACACACTGGACATGTAAAAGAACCAAGGGGTGAGCTAAGGGTAACGCACCCAGACTCCCTTCTATCCAACTACTGTCTCTTCTGATGCTGTCTCTTCAGCAAAAACAAGGACCCACACGTGGGAAAACCTTGACCATAAGGTCTAAAATATGGCCATAATAATCAGAAAATGATTGCTAGCCATTACAATAAAAAAAGGAAGAATATGATGATGGGCATTTGCTGTAAGAGTAGTTGTATACAAATGCAGTGATGCAGATTTATTTTGGTTCTTATCATACTTTTGAAGTATGTACAGTATAAATATAGATTACAATACATGTATCTGTAGCTTTGTTTACATCACTACTTTTATCAGGGGATTGGGGTCAGGTGTTTATCACAAACTTAGATTAAATTATTGTTGATATTCTAAATACCAAGAACAAAAAGTGTAAATAAGCATGGTAGTTCAGTGGCACATGTACAAAGATAGTATGATTTCTGGTCTGATTCTCAAGCAGTTTTTAGCTCACCTGAGCACGTAGTGCTCATGTGAGCTTTTAGGATCAATGGTTGTCCGTCATCCGTCTGTCTTCCACAATTATTTCAAATGACATCTCCTCCAAAACCACTGGGCCAAATTTGATGAAAATTGCCTGTGATGTTCCTTGTATGAAGCTCTACCAAAGTTGTTCAAATGGTTCCGGTCCATTGCATATCTGGGTCTTTGGAGCTAAAAAAAGATTTGAAAAGTGAAATCTTTAAAAATCTTCTTCTTCGAAACTGCAAAGCCTAGAGCTTAGATATTTGGTGTGTGGCATTGTCTTATGACTCATTACTAAGTTTGTTCAAATCATGACCATGGGGTTGAAATTGGCCCTGCCCCATTGGTCATTTGGTTTTACATAGACTTACATAAAACAAGAGGGCCATGATGGCCCTGAAACGCTCACCTGAGTACCATTGCTACAACTGATTACAAGGTTTTTAAACAGACGAGAAATCTGATATAACTCAATCTTAAACATTTTAGCCCTGACAATACTACACACCAAATATACATGTACGAGTATAAGCACTGAACCTTATGGTTTCAGAGGAGAAGACTTAGTGCGGGGTCATTTATCTCCAAAGGGCAACCATTTTGAAAATCTTGATAATGAACCATTAGATGATACTACATACCAAATATCTAAGCTATAGGCCTTATGGATTCATAGTAGAAATTTTTTAAAGATTTTCCTATATAACTCTATGTTAAACAAGTGACCCCTGGTGCGGGGGCATTTATCACCATAAGGTCATGATTTGTACAATCTTGGTAATGAACCATAAGATGATGCTACATACCAAATATCTAATCTCTAGGCCTTATGGATTCATAGAAGAAGATTTTTAAAGATTTTCCTATATAACTCTATGTTAAACAAGCGACCCCTGGTGCGGGGGCATTTATCACCATAGGGTCATGATTTTAACAATCTTGGTAATGAACCATTAGATGATGCTACATAAAATATCTAACTCTAGGCCTTATGGATTATAGAAGAAGATTTTTAAAGTTTTCCTATATAATTCTATGTAAAACAAGTGACCCATGGTGCGGGGGCATTTATCACCGTTTGGCTATGATTTGAACAATCTTGGTAATGAACCATTAGATGATGCTACATATGAAATATCTAAGCTCTAGGCCTTATGGATTGATAGAAGAAGATTTTAAAGTTTTTCCTATATAAATCTATGTAAAACAAGTGACCCCTGGTGCGGGGGCATTTATCACCATAGGGCTATGATTTGAACAATCTTGGTAATGGCCCATAAGATGATGCTACATACCAAATATCTAATCTATAGGCCTTATGGATTCATAGAAGAAGATTTTCAAAGATTTTCCTATATACATGTAACTCTATGTAAAACAAGTGACCCATGGTGCGGGGGCATTTATCACCATAGGGCTATGATTTGAACAATCTTGGTAATGAACCATTAGATGATGCTACATACCAAATATCTAAGCTCTAGGCCTAATGGATTCATAGAAGAAGATTTTTAAAGATTTTCCTATATAACTCTATGTAAAACAAGTGACCCATGGTGCGGGGGCATTTATCACCATAGGGCTATGATTTGAACAATCTTGGTAATGAACCATTAGATGATGCTACATACCAAATATCTAAGCTCTAGGCCTAATGGATTCACAGAAGAAGATTTTTAAAGATTTTCCTATATAACTCTATGTAAAACAAGTGACCCCTGGTGCAGGGTCATTTATCACTGTAGGGCTATGATTTGTACAATCTTGGTAATGGCCCATAAGATGATGCTACATACCAAATATCTAAGCTCTAGGCCTAATGGATTCATAGAAGAAGATTTTTAAAGATTTTCCTATATAACTCTATGTAAAACAAGTGACCCATGGTGCAGGGGCATTTATCACCATAGGGCTATGATTTGAACAATCTTGGTAATGAACCATTAGATGATGCTACATACCAAATATCTAAGCTCTAGGCCTAATGGATTCATAGAAGAAGATTTTTAAAGTTTTCCTATATAACTCTATGTAAAACAAGTGACCCCTGGTGCGGGGGCATTTATCACCGTAGGGCTATGATTTGTACAATCTTGGTAATGGCCCATAAGATGATGCTACATACCAAATATCTAAGCTCTAGGCCTTGCAGTTTTGCAGAAGAAGATTTTCAAAGTTTGCATTTTTAAAATCTATTTTTAGCTCCTGTGACCTACTTTTTTAACCAATCTGAATAATTTGTACAACTTTGATAGAGGGCATCATAAGAATGATTCCTGTGAAGTTTGGTCAAAATCCCTTCAGCAGTTCATGACAGCAGTTCATGAGGAGATGTTGTTTAAAGCAAATTGTTGATGACGGACGGACGCACGCACGCACGGACGACAGACGACGGACAAAAGGCGATCACAAAAGCTCACGTTGTGCTCAGGTGAGCTAAAAACTAGAAAAATCTTCTCAGAACCCACAAGGCCTGGAGCTCAGTTTAGATATTTGGTGTGTGGCATTGTCTTCTGGGTCATTACCAAGTTTGTTCAAATCATGACCTTGGGGTTGAAATTGGTCCCGCGTCAGGAGTCACTTGATTTTACAATGACTTATATAAAAAAAAATAGAAAAATCTTCTTGTCAGAAACCACAAGTTCTGGAGTTTAGATATTTGGTGTGTGGCATTTTCTTATGGGTCATTACCAAGTTTGTTCAAATCATGACCCTTGGGTCGAATTCGGCCCTGCCCCATGGGTCACTTGATTTTAGATTGATTTATATAAGAAAAACTAGAAAAATCTTCTTGTCAGAAACCACAAAGCCTGGAGTTAAGATACATATTTGGTGTGTGGCATGTTTAGATATTTGGTGTGTGGCATTGTCTTCTGGGTCATTACCAAGTTTGTTCAAATCATGACCTTGGGGTTGAAATTGGCCCCGCCCTAGGGGTCACTTGATTTTACAATGACTTATATAAGAAAAATAGAAAAATCTTCTTGTCAGAAACCACAAGGTCTGGAGATTAGATATTTGGTCTTATGGCTCATTATCAAGTTTGTTCAAATCATGACCCTGGGGTCAAAATTGGCCCCGGTCCATGGGTCACTTGATTTTACAAAGAATTATATAGGAAAAACTAGAAATATCTTCTTGTCAGAAACCACAAGGCCTGGAGTTTAGATATATGGTGTGTGGCATGATTGTCTTATAGGCCATTACCAAGTTTGTTCAAATCATGACCCTGGGGTCGAAATTGGCCCCAACCCAAGGGTCACTTAATTTTACATAGACTTGTATAAGAAAAGTAGAAAAATCTTCTTGTCAGAAACCACAAGGCCTGGAGGGTAGATATTGGTGTGAAACATGGCCTAGTAGACTAGACTTCAATCAAGTTTGTTCAAACCATGGCCCTGGGGTCAAATTTGCCATGTCCCAGGGTCATTTGATTTTACATAGACTTATTTAGGAAAAAAAACATAAAAATCTTCTTATCAGAAACCACAAAGCCTGGAGTTTAGATATTTGTCGAGTAACATGGCCTAGTGATCATCTACCAATTTTGATCAAATCATGGCCCTTGGGTCAAAATTGGCCCGTCCTAAGGGTCACTTGATTTTGTATAGACATATTAGAGATGCAATGACCTTCAAAGTTTGGATCGCAGATACAGTTTTTGTGTTGAATTCAGATGATCTTGCTGTACTTCTGCATAGATTATGTATTCACTATGACTCGTAATACAATAATTGGCATTGAGGGCAATGTTTCTCAGGTGAGCGATTCAGGGCCATCATGGTCCTCTTGTTTTTCTAACCTATTTCAGGTAATTAGGAGGAGACTGGTTATTGGTGGAAAAGCATGGTGATTGCCATAGGGTTTGAAGGGAGTGCCAACAAACTTGGGGTGGGGATTATTAAGGATGGGGAGGTTCTCTCCAACCCCCGGGACACTTACATCACACCGCCAGGTCAAGGTAATTAGTGGTCCTTCTCCAGATGGCTAAAATTTCTTCTTGTCCATTCATCCAGACTATGAAAGCCTTATGCCAGGGAAAGTGTGTGAGTGTTTTTTTTACTTCTCATTGGTTAAAAATATGACCTGATATTATTCTCTCTGAAAAGAAAATACACTAGGTGAAACTTATAAATACTATGACTAAAGTTTTGTATATAGCATTTGTTGTATTCAAAATAACATATTTTTGGTTTTCTAAAGCTTTCCACGAAAATTTGTTTCACAGAGTTGATTATGCATCAAAATCATTCAAGCAGACAACAGATTGAGCCAATACACAGTTTTAATATTTTTTCAGCATTTGTTTTGGAAAATATATCTTCTCTACATAATTGAAATCAGAGTATACTTACGAGTTTTGTTTAGTGTACATTTGTTAAGAAAATGGCTAAAGTAAAGGAGAACTTGTCCATGTCAAGTAAGAGGTTAAGTTTTATGTATGATTGATTTGCATTAATTTTTTAGCTCACCTGAGCACTTGTGCTCGGGTGAGCTTTTGTGATCGCCTTTTGTCCGTCGTGCGTCGTGCGTCGTCAGTCGTCCGTCGTCCGTCATCAACAATTGCTTGTGAACACTCTAGAGGCCACAGTTTTGGCCCAATCTTCATGAAACTTGGTCAGGATGTTTGTCTACATGATATCTCGGATGAGTTCGAAATTGGGTCATGTGGGGTCAAAAACTAGGTCACTAGGTCAAATCTTAGAAAAACCTTGTGAACACTCTAGAGGCCACAATGTTGGCCCAATCTTCATTAAATTTCAGGATTTTTCTACATGATATCTCGGATGAGTTCGAAATTGGGTCATGTGGGGTCAAAAACTAGGTCACCAGGTCAAATCTTAGAAAAACCTTGTGAACACTCTACAGGCCACAATTTTGGCCCAATCTTCATAAACTTGGTCAAGATGTTTGTCTACATGAATATCTCGGATGAGTTCGATATTGGGTCATGTGGGGTCAAAAACTAGGTCACCAGGTCAAATCTTAGAAAAACCTTGTGAACACTCTACAGGCCACAATTTTGGCCCTGAAAATGGGTAATGTGGGGTCAAAAACTAGGTCACCAGGTCAAATCTTAGAAAAACCTTTTGAACACTTAAGGCCACAGTTTTGCCAATCTTAAAAATTTTGGTCAGGATGTTTGTCTAATGATATTTGGATGAGTTTGAAAATGAGTCACATGATGTCAAAAACTAGGTCACCAGGTCAAATCTTAGGAAAACCTTGTGAACACTCTAGAGGCCTACAGTTTTAGCCAAATCTTAAATAGATTTGGTCAGGATGTTTGTCTAATTGATATATTGGATGAGTTTGAAAATGAGTCACATGATGTCAAAAACTAGGTCACCAGGTCAAATCTTAGAAAAACCTTGTGAACACTCTAGAGGCCTACATTTTTGTCCCAGTCTTCATTAAACTTAATATGAATGATGACTGCATGAATTCCCAGTTGAGTGCAAATTCAGGTAGGATCAATATGTAGGTCACTTAGTCAAATGTTAGAAAAACACTTTTAGATGCCAGATTTTTTGTCATTATGCCTAACACTGCCATCTTACTCAGGTGAGCGACACAGGGCCATCTTGGCCCTCTTGTTTAAAAGATTTTAAGAAAAAAAAACACAGCAAATCTCTTAAAATATTGTCCTTGAATTATCTCTGAATAATTTTTTGAATTGAGCCACATTTATAAGTATATCCAGGAACTAGAAATTTTTCAAATTTTATGACTACACAATGTAAATTGACTTGTATGGTATTTACCTGCAGGGTGAATGACCTAAATCCTCTGCTATGTATCCAACATAGACATATCCCTATTAAAAGATTTACACCAAGGAATTTTGCAGGTGTCCTGAGTCTTGTGTTAGTGTTGCTTGTAGCCTATTTTTCTGCAATTGACTATACCCCAATCCTTCTGTAACCTCCATCAAAGATGTTTGTCAAAAGCTATACAAGGGCATAGTGCCATACCATGGTAACTATCAATACGCACAAGTAAAGGAGCAGTTACAAGCACACAAACCAATTTTATCAAAATCAAGGTCCACATGCACTTTGTCTCATTTATTTACACCTAACTATTGCTATACTAGTAACTGTAATGACTAATGAATGTTTATCATGTCATGTTTATGTAACAACAAAAGTATGCCACACACTGCATGTTGATATATTGGCTATTTATGTAGCTGATACAAACTTATAATTAATAATAGTATAATCATTATTTTACTGTGGGTTTCATTTCATCAATTTTTAGCTCACCTGAGCACTTTTCTGATCACCCCGAGTTTGGTGCCTGTTGTAGTGTGTTGTCTGTCGTCAACAATTTGCTTTAAGCGACATCTCCTCTGAAACCGCTGGATAGACTTTGATTAAACTTGGCAGGGATGATCCTTGGGTGAACCTTCACAAATGTTGCTAAAAAGACTTGTTCCATGTAGAATTCTGGTTGCCATGGCAACGGAAGAAAAAAATAAGAAAACTTTAAAAATCATCACCTTTAACAAAACTTCTACCAAGATTGTTAACATTATTCAAATCTGAAAAAAAAACATGGCCGCCACGGGGCGTGGCTAATTTCATATTTGCCTTAAATGTATATAGTGAAAACTTAAATGACATCTCCTCTGAAACTGCTGGACAGAACACATGTTGTACAAATGTTTCTTGGCTAAACATATACTCAGGAGAGTGAATCAGGGCCTCTATGGCCCTCTTGTTTAATGATATATTTAATTCAGTATTAATTCTGGTACATCCTATGTCCCTGACACTTAATCAGGTACTAGAACTACATGATTATTACACTGGTTATAATACTGAGCAGACTATTACATTGTACTGAGCAGATCCACGAGTTTGCAGTCCACTGTAATGTTAATGTCAGTGTGTAGTACAATTCAAACCAGGAACCCTAAATATGTTATTACACCCCCACCTCATAGAATTGTGGGCCATATAGGAGTCCTGTTCATCATGACCCATCCTACACTGTACATGAAAACAAGGTGAGATGTAGGGTGTTTATCACCATTAATAATGGAGCTAGTTAGCATAGTTGATACATGGTCCAGTATTACATGGTGATATAACTCATAACCACAAAAGAGCTATTAAGGAGATGACCAGTACAACCAGTATAAGACCAGACAAGTTTGTAATTATGTCTCCCTACATACTTATATGGGGGAGACATATTGTGATTGTGGGAGTTGTCTGTCAGTCAGTCAGTCAGTTGATAGGTTGATTTTTAGATCACCTGAGCAAAACTGCTCAAGGTGAGCTTTTGTGATGGCCCTTCGTCCGTCGTCAACAATTTGGCTTGTTAACACTCTAGAGGCCATATTTTTGGCCCAATCTTCATGAAACTTGGTCAGATTGTTTGATTCCATGAAATTTTGGACAAGTTCGAAATTGGGTCATGTGTGGTCAAAAAGTAGGTCACAAGGTCAAATCTTATAAAAACCTTGTTAACACTCTAGAGGCCACATTTTTGGCCCAATCTTCATGAAACTTGGTCAGAATGTTTTTTCATAAATCTAGGACAAGTTCGAATTTATGTCATGTGGGGTCAAAATGTAGGTCACGAGGTCAAATCTTATAAAAACCTCGTTAACACTCTAGAGGCCACATTTTTAGCACAATCTTCATGAAACATTGTCAGAATGTTTGTCTCCATAAAATCTTGGACAAGTTCAAATTTGGGTTACGTGGGGTCAAAAAGTAGGTCACA
Organism: Solen grandis; assembly: GCA_021229015.1. Lineage (NCBI taxonomy): Eukaryota > Metazoa > Mollusca > Bivalvia > Adapedonta > Solenidae > Solen > Solen grandis. The sequence continues at coordinate 48,678,719 of CM037791.1, read as the reverse complement.
AGGTCAAATCTTATAAAAACCTCGTTAACACTCTAGAGGCCACATTTTTAGCACAATCTTCATGAAACATTGTCAGAATGTTTGTCTCCATAAAATTGGAATTTAAATTTAAAGGGGAAAAAGTGGTCACGAGGGCAAAAAAAAACTCTAGAGGCCACATTTTTGGCCCAATCTTCATGAAACTTGGTTGGAATGTCTGTTTCCATAATATCTTTGACAAGTTCAAATTTGGGTCATGTGGGGTCAAAAAGTAGGTGAATATAAAAATCCAACATATGTTTCTCATTTATAATCAGGTGAGCGATTCAGGGCCATCATGGCCCTCTTGTTTTGTATAACCAGCATTATTTACCAGCCTGCAGTACTTACTGAGACTATCAGGTTACATTAAATCTTGTTTCCAATCTGGCCTGGCTTTTCTATGTTTTACAGTATTGTAAAATGACTTGAGTGAGACACTTATTTAGACCCCAAATACAGTATTATAATTGATCTACAGTACTGTGACTAAAATAACTTACACTGTTGTAAATGTAGGGTTCCTACCCAGGGACACAGCCAAGCACCACCAGGCAGTTGTACTGGACGTCTTGTCCCGCGCCCTGAAGGAAGCCCAGATACAGCCCAAAGACATTGATGTCATCTGCTACACTAAAGGTTAGCTTTTCTCTTTTATGATGCTGATGTGTTGTTACAGAGATGTCTGATTGACAGAAAAAAAAATCTAAGAAATACATTTAAGTAACATACACATGTACAGAGAATGTTAGATAATAAATATGAACATTATGAACTGAGAGGCATAGCTGCGCAGGATTAATTACCCTCAATTATTCTCATCCCTATAGGGCTAGGCATGAAATTTCAAAGTTGGAGCTCGATTAATTTGAGGATCTGGCCAAAGGGAAAAAGGCTTTGTAAAATAAACTTGTACAGAGAAACAGATACACTGTATTTGTATAATTACTCAAAACTTATTATATATACCCAGTTATTTTCATATCAGTAAAAAAATCAATTTTTATTTAAAATACTCAAAAATCTTTGATTTATAATCTTTGTTAAACAATTTCTTCCCAGTCAGTATCAAATGTGATCACTTCTGAAATTGGATTTGATTCAGGTTAAAAGATTTTTATTGAATAATTTACTGAGTTTGTAGAAAAAATGGATTTTATATATAGGATTGTGTATTAAACACAATATCATCATTTCTATCACTACCTATGCTATTTTCTTAATTGAATTAAAAAAGACCATTTTGTACCATGTTGCACCATGTTTAACATGTTGCACTATGGTGTACCATGTATTCAATGGTGTACAATGTTGTACCATGTATTCAATGGTGTACAATGTTGTACCATGTATTCAATGGTGTACAATGTTGTACCATGTATTCAATGGTGTACAATGTTGTACCATGTATTCAATGGTGTACAATGTTGTACCATGTATTCAGTGGTATACAATGTTGCACCATGTATTCAATGGTGTACAATGTTGTACCATGTATTCAATGGTGTACAATGTTGTTCCATGTATTCAGTGGTGTACAATGTTGTACCATGTATTCAATGGTGTACAATGTTGTACCATGTATTCAGTGGTATACAATGTTGTACCATGTATTCAATGGTGTACAATGTTGTACCATGTATTCAATGGTATACAATGTTGTACCATGTATTCAATGGTGTACAATGTTGCACCATGTATTCAGTGATATACAATGTTGTACCATGTATTCAATGGTGTACAATGTTGTACCATGTATTCAATGGTATACAATGTTGTACCATGTATTCAATGGTGTACAATGTTACCATGTTGTACCATGTTGTTCCATTGGGCACCATGTTGCACCATGCATGACTATGTAATCAAAGGTTGTGTGTTTGAACCTCATTGAGTACCTTGTACTGGTCCAACCCAGAAACATGTGGAAGGACAAGTGTAAGAACCTTTTCCCACTTAACATGAAAATATGAAGTTTAAACAAAGCATTTTTTTCTCTGAATAGGTCATATGGTGTTCCCCCCTCTTTCCAAAATTCCGAAATACCAAATCTGCTTGTGCGTTATTTTCCCGGTTTCATATAAGTCAGTATGTCATTCCTGAACATCTATTGTATGGTAAAGGGTTTTAAAATAAAACCTTTCACATGACATTTTGTATTTACTGTGTATACCCAATATGTTGAATGTTTGCCTTGTATTGCAGGTCCAGGTATGGGGGCTCCCCTGGTGTCCACAGCTCTGGTGGCCCGCACCGTCGCCCAGCTGTGGAATAAACCCATCGCTGCAGTCAACCACTGTATTGGACGTATCCTTAAAGATTTAGCATTTCGGCAAGCTAAGGTCTTGGAGTCTCTTTCATCTGTCCTCCTATCTGTAACATTTAGTGGGTACCTGTCTTGTTTATTCCTAACTTATATAATTACACCCCTATAATTATATGAAGTATATGGGAGCAATATTGGAGTCACATCGGTCTGTCTGTAGATGAGATTTGTTTGCCCTATTTCAACCTGGTCTTGTTTTTGATTGAAATTTACAAGACTGGTAAGTCCAAAGCCTAGTTTGTTTGATTGAACTTTGCAGAATTAATATACACCAAACCATTAAGTTTCACATATCATTGGCATGTTGTGACTGGTTTGATCTTAAATTAGTTACAACCCTTTGTCATATTTATTGAAGATATTTTATCTATGCTATTTTTCAGCTACTAATGGACTGATTTTAAAGTAACTTGGACATCACTTTTTGACTGAAATACTGTTAAAGCTACAGAAAACTCCAACCCAGCAGCAATCAACATACTGTAATATTAGTTACTGCCACACTGGTTTGATTTTTGGGATAATTGGTGATTATGTTTGCATAATGTTCACACTTTTTTACCAAACATGTTATTCTGACACTAACCTTTATGCATGATTATGTTAAAAATACGATTCCTCTGAATATGTAATATTCTCGTAAGTTTTGTAGCACTAAAGGTTTGTGGATCAGGTTAATATGTTCAGATAACATACCTGTGTGTGCATCGGATTGATGTTAAACTTTCGTACCCTCTCTTCCGTTCTCTCTTTCTTTTGTAAATAGCAGTTGCAAATCTTGTCATGTTTGTTTAATACATAGGGTCATGTATCAAGAAAAATGTATTTGTTTACGATACTGAATAAAATTTGAATCTTGAATTAAAGTTCAAGCACAGGTGTTAGGACAAGTTATATTGATGTAACTTTTACTAATTGTCAGGTGGCAGGTCATGTGGACTGACCACTTTCCAACAGTCCCTGCCGACAATTTACAGTTTTTTAAAACAACAATCTTCGTAAGACAATGTGACCTATTTAAAAAAAGGTACTGGAAAATAGTAAGTTCTATCACAGGATGTGCTGCAGTCAGTAGGAAAACAAACTTACAACAATTTGCGCGCAGCAATTAAGGAGACAGTCCCAATTAACACCTAATTAGTGCCCTTGCATGGGTATTGGGGTTTACATATTCAACTTTGACAAACTCAGTCATTTTCTCAGCTTTATGAAACTCTAGAAGTGCTGCTTGATAGGCCAGTGCGAATATGCCATGCAGTCAGCAGATGATAAGCAGGCCATATTAAGAGTTGATTAGAACAAAATAGACATTGATTTTTTTTTTCAGCATAATTTTGAAATACATGAATTTAAAACCACTTAAAATGGTCCTTGGAAAGCATTGTGCGAAATTTAACCCTTAACTAACATGTTCAGATATTGAGATGGGCAGGTTGATAACAGGGGCAGAAAACCCCACAGTGCTGTATGTCAGTGGGGGAAACACTCAGGTGAGTCTCCTTGTCCTCTAGTTAACCTTCTACTACATTCAAGTTATCATAGAAACTGTCCTTACAAACCAAATCAGCAGCACATGATGCTTGGGCTGATAAGATTTTTCACTGCTATCAGTTTTGAAACACCTCCTGAGACTGAGAATGTTCAAGTTTTATCTAACCATTCTAGAGTACCTTGATATAAATTTGGGTTGATATTTATTTCACCCCTGGTCATAGAATATTAATGTTTTTACTTAAAGTAATTTCCTCACATATTTGAAATATGCTTTTAAGTTACCACTTATGAAATTTAATTTTAATTGTACAGTATTATAACAAATAATCTATTTATATTGTAACTTAAAATTTACTGGGCCAGTCTTATTCAATTAAACACAAGTATGTCAGAAAGATATTCTTCTTCTTTTCAAATTTGTTAAAATGAATGTATTTTTTTGAGAAGAGATTCTTTAAAACCTCTTCAAAACCTGATTTGTATTCTAGGTGATAGCCTATTTACAGAAAAGGTACAGGATATTTGGAGAAACCATAGATATTGCTGTTGGTAACTGTCTGGACAGATTTGCACGGGTTTTAAAGGTGAGTTGAAAATGGTCCCTTAATCATATGTTCAGTTTATCTGATTGATGTCATGTTGATTTCCTTTCGTTTAAAGTTACTACTTATTGATGATTTTCATTTTAGCGTTGTTGGAGTTTGCACCAGCCATATAATGTTGTAAACCTGCTTTTGCATGGATAAACGGTTGCAAAAGAAAATGTTAAAATTTGTTTAAAAGGACATCTTACTATAAGCATATTGCCTCTCTCTCTCTGTTATCGATTAAAGTAAATAATCATATTTTGTTGTTTTTCTTATCCTGACATAAGCGAAATATTATTACAGGTAACATTAAATGAAATAGCTTATCTTTGTCATTCTTTTTTTTTTCTTTTAAAAACACCTAAATCCATAAAACAGAAGCTGACAAAATCAATTACCAAAGCACAAACATCAGTGATGATATACATTTCGTACATGTACACATACATCAGCCTACTTGTTAGTCTTAACATTTTCTGCGTACTCTGTTTACTTTTTATTACACTTTGATGTGTTAGTTAAATCCGCCAGCGAATATCCCATTTAATGTGTTAACTGGTTTGACCAATAGGTTGAAATGCATAGCATTTGTAACCTGGGGCCAGAAATTTAGTTCAAGAGTTCCAGCCATCAGTGTTCGACACATCCCAGGTTGAACAATAAAAAATTTAGAACAGATTTACCGGGGTCGTGGAAGGTGTTTGAGTAAAGTATGGTGTTCCAGTTTTCAGTGTTCAAGTCACCGAATTTTGACTGTTTATAATGATTATTATTTCTAAAGTATTTATAGCCAAAGAATGCTATTTTTAAAATAGAGGGGAATTTTGTAACTAAAAAAATAACAACTCAGAAGTGTCCAATGCAGAAATGTGTTGCCAGCAACCCTGTTTAAAAACATCCTGCTATATTGTTGTACCTAACCCTTTCCCTAATAGAGGACACCATGAAAAGACCTATGCGAACAGCATAAAACCAGATCAGCCTGCGAGTAACTCGCAGGCTGATCAGGTTTTATGCTGTTCGCTGCTCCTCAGTGGTCTGGAAATGAGGATTTTGTAATTAAATTTGGTAAGGTTTAACTGTGGTTTTCTGCAGATCAGGCTTTATGTGATACCTATTGAGGGCGTCAAAATGAGTCTATATGAGGGAAAGGGCTACTTTATGCCAGTGGCATGCTACACCAAGTAGTATTTTCTGATTAACCAGGTATGGTTAAATATGATGAGTTATTCCTCTGTGTTTTGTTTTGCCAAATTATTTCTTGTACTTGTCCATATGATAATCAAATAATTTTTTTTAGCTCACCTGAGCACAAAGTGCTCATGGTGAGCTTTTAGGATCGCCCTTCGTCCGGCGTCCGTCGTCGTGCGTCGTCCGTCGTCAACAATTTGCTTTAAACGACATCTCCTCTGAAACCGCTCGACAGAATTACTAGCAAAAAAAAAATTTAAAATTTAAAAATCATCTTCTTCAAAACTACTGGCCAGATTTTAAAATAAATTGGTACAGATGTTCCTTGGGTCAACCTCTACCAAAGTTGCTAAAATTATTCTGATCCGTAAAAAAACATGGCCGCCAGGGGCGGGGCTTATTTGCCTTATATGTATATAGAGAAACCTTTAAACAACATCTCCTCTGAAACCACTGGACAGAATTTGATTAAACTTGGCAGGGATGATCCTTGGGTCAACCTTCACAAAAGTTGCTAAAATAAACTTGATCCATGTAGAACTCTGGTTGCCATGGCAACAAAAAGAAAAATAATTTGAAAACTTTAAAAATCATCTTCTTCAAAACTATTGGCCAGATTTTAAAATAAATTGGTACAGATGTTCCTTGGGTCAACCTCTACCAAAGTTGCTAAAATTATTCCGATCCGTAAAAAAATATGGCCGCCAGGGGCGGGGCTTATTTGCCTTATATGTTTATAGAGAAACCTTTAAACAACATCTCCTCTGAAACCACTGGACAGAATTTGATTAAACTAGGCAGGGATGATCCTTGGGTCAACCTTCACAAAAGTTGCTAAAATAAACTTGATCCATGTTGAACTCTGGTTGCCATGGCAACAAAAAGAAAAAAAAATATGAAAACTTTATAAATCATCTTCTTCAAAACTACTGGCCAGATTTTAAAATAATTTGGTACAGATGTTCCTTGGGTCAACCTCTACCAAAGTTGCTAAAATTATTCCGATCCGTAAAACAACATGGCCGCCAGGGGCGGGGCTTATTTGCATTATATGTATATAGAGAAACCTTTAAACAACATCTCCTCTGAAACCACTGGACAGAATTTGATTAAACTTGGCAGGGATGATCCTTGGGTCAACCTTCACAATAGTTGCTAAAATAAACTTGATCCATGTAGAACTCTGGTTGCCATGGCAACAAAAAAAAAATGAAAACTTTAAAAATCATCTTCTTCAAAACTAATGGCCAGATTTTAAAATAATTTGGTACAGATGTTCCTTGGGTCAATCTATTTATCTCAGGTGAGCGATTTAGGGCCATCATGGGCCTCTTGTTTGAATTTTCAAATGCTCATATCGGGTTTGGGACAATTCGGATGATACAGACAATGGCCTTACTCTCCCTATTAATCACTTGTGAGTGAATGGTTGAAATATATTAGTCAGTGTTCCATGGTCATTCAGATTTTGTGCAAGGACCAAAATAAGGAAAAGGAATAATTTCTGAAATGTTCAAGCCAATCATCTCTATACTTAAATACCTCTTATTAGCTCACCTGAGCACAACGTGCTCAAGGTGAGCTTTTCTGATCGCCTTTTGTCCGGCGTCCGTGCGTCCGGCGTCAACAATTGCTTCAAACAACATCTCCTCCTAAACGGCTTGGCCAATTTGAAAAATATTTTGCAGGAATGTTCCTTGGATGAAGCTCTACTAAAGTTGTATAAATGGTTCTGGTCCATTGCATAATTAGGTCACAGGAGCTAAAAATAGATTTTAAAAATGAAAATTTAAAAAATCTTCTCTGAAACCACAAGGCCTAGCCTTTTGATTTTTGGTATGTAGCATGATCTTATGACTCTCTACCAAGATTGTACAAATTATGACCCTGGGGTCAAAATTGGCCCCGCCCCAGAGGTCACTTGATTTCACATAGGCTAATATAGGAAAAACTTGAAAAAATCTTCTTCTCCGAAACCACAAGGCCTAGCCTTTTGATTTTTGGTATGTAGCATGATCTTATGACTCTCTACCAAGATTGTTCAAATTATGACCCTGGCGTCAAAATTGGCCCTGCCCCAGGTGTCACTTGATTTAACATAGGCTAATATAGAAAAAACTTGAAAAATCTTCTTCTCAGAAACCACAAAGCATAGAGTTAAGATATTTGGTGTGTAGCATTATCTAGTTGATCTCTACCAAGATTGTACAAATTATGACCCTGGGGTCAAAATTGGCCCCACCCCAGGGGTCACTTGATTTAACATAGGCTAATATAGAAAAAAGAAAGAAAAACCTTCTTTTCAGACACCACAAAGCATAGAGTTTAGATATTTGGTGTGTAGCATTTCTAGTCGCTTCTTACCAAGTTTGTTCAAATCATGGAGCTGGGGTCAAAATTGGCCCCACTCCAGGGATCACTTGATTTTACATAGACTTATATTGGAAAAAAAACTAGAAAAATCTTCAAGGTCTGGAGTTTATATATTTGGTATGTAACATGGGCTAATAGACCTCTACCAAGTAGAGTGTGGTAGTGTGTAGCATTGTCTAGTCGATTCTTACCAACTTTGTTCAAATCATGACCCTGGGGTCAAAATTGGCTCTGCCCCAGGGGTCACTTGATTTTACATAGCCTAATGATACCAGGTGAGCGAATCAGGGCCATCATGGCCCTCTTGTTTTTATTTTGACATACTTGAAACTCATTGATTTTTACAGCTGTCCAATGACCCTAGTCCTGGATATAACATAGAACAGTTGGCAAAAAAGTGAGTACTTTTGAATAATATTGATGATCAGAAAATGGATGGATTGATAGAAATAATTTTCACAAAGAAAGTGGTGTGCTAAAATTATACTTACAAATAAACTAAATGTTCAGATTTCACAGAAATGTGATAAGCTTGATATTCTATGACAAAAGATGAAAAAGTTAACATATTTCTTTCTCAGTATTGAGAAGCCAAATTTTGCAAGTTATTCAAGTCCCTCATAGGTTGGGTCAGTGCTTTATACTGTAGAAGGTTTTGAAATATTCTGGCCCCAGCAGGAACCAAAGTCCCAATTTTCAGATTTTTAGCCTAAACCACTACCCCTTGCACTGTTTAGAATAATATTAACCCTTTGCCTCTTAAAGATATGTTTGATGCCTTAACAAATAGGTTCACTTATACAATATGTAGCTCATGCTCTACTCATTCGGCCAGCAAAAAATACTATTACAAACACTCATTGTTTCTGTCTACCCGTTTTTATTTTTGTGGCGCGGTTAAACCTGTTTTAAGAGGCTAGTCAATGTAGCAGTGATTAATGGCTGCTTAGTGCATGTGGCTAACTGGAGGTAAATTGCATAAAAATGTGACTTTTCCATTATAATTATAATGCTATCAAAGGTTGGCTGCTTAATGCAGGAGGCCTCTTACACCAGTTCAAGTGTATTGTGGTTGATGTTGTAGAGGGCAAAAGTTCCTAGAGCTGCCTTATGCTGTGAAGGGGATGGATGTTTCCTTTTCCGGCCTGCTGTCTTTCATAGAGGTCAGTAATTACAGAGGGTGAGGGATTTCATTAGTTTAGGTTGAATATTTTATTTTATGTTGTTTGGGAAACAAGTTTTTAAAATTATGTACTAATCTCTCTCAACAGTTCCTGGGATGGACCGGTTCTTTGTACCAGATATTTCCATGAAAAATCCCTGCCTCCAATGGTTTTTGAACCTACAATCTTTGGAATGGCAGTGAATGTTAACAACTGGACCATATTTTGATGTTCATGAAAATTTCTGTTTTCATCATTATTTATCAATTTTTGAAACATTTCAATCACACACTCACCAGTCAAGAGAAATCACACTTAAGTTGTGGACAAAGGGAAATCACTCTGATCTGACTGAGAGACTAGATTCTTGCTCTGTCCTCCAAACACAGAATACTGATTGTATACCATGAATAAAAGGGTACAAGAAATGCAAGGCAACAAAATTGTACTATACAGTAAAGCTCACTTATATCAAAATCATAGGGACCTTGCAAATTATTTGATCTTATCCAAATTTTGTCTTTATATCCATATTTTCGTTATAAATGTTTGCATATAACGAAATTTTGTTTTACACCCTATTCTTGATACAAAAAATATGCAGTAAATCTCAGTCATTTTTATAAATTAAACCTAGTGTAACTGAATGGCTACAAAAAATGATACTTTGTGAAATGAAAAAAGCTTTGCTCTTGTTTTATAAATTAAATGTATCTTTTTCCCTGTTAATATTCATTTACCTTATTAAGTATCCAGTACATGTATCTATGAAAAACTTTTGGTAAGTTGCTGATCTTAATGTTAAAATGTTGATGCATTTTAAACATGCACATGAAATAAATAAACAATCAGATGATCAATTAGTCAGTGGATCTATTAATCAATCAATCAACTTGAGTGAGTAATTCACAGAACATTAAACACTATTGGCCAGAAGAGGCCATATAGTTTGCTAGTTACTTCCTCTGTTTGACCCAATTTTACTTTTGAACTATCTGTACGGTATACCGTGTTTACAGATTTATTAGAAAGCAGAACAACAAGATTTCATTGTAGGTTAGGATAATTAGAATAAAATACATGTTTGTTAGTGACATACCTTTGTCATTTACACGAAACTAACTGCCTTTCTTCTCTCTACTAGCTTCAATTAATATCAACAGCATTCTTACATAACAACATATATATATATATATATATCGGTAGTCAGGTGCTGTTTTCGCCCGAGGTGATAGCCAATTAAGCAACAAGATGCACTTGTCAAACTGTGATAATGACAGGCACTTTTGTATTAACCAACCATTTTACAGGTAAACTCTAGTATTGGGACCTAAAAATTCTTTTGTCATAGCCAATTTTCGCGATATCCAATTTTATATTAGGCAGTCGCGAGTCCATAGAAATAATGATGGAAGCAGTCAGGGAATAGTTTTTATTTTGTATAAAGCGTTTTTAGCTCACATGAGCACAACGTGCTCAAGGTGAGCTTTTCTGATCGCCTTTTGTCCGGCGTCCGTCGTCCGTGCGTGCGTCCGGCGTCAACAATTGCTTCAAACAACATCTCCTCCTAAACGGCTTGGCCAATTTGAAAAATATTTTGCAGGAATGTTCCTTGGATGAAGCTCTACTAAAGTTGTATAAATGGTTCTGGTCCATCGCATAATTAGGTCACAGGAGCTAAAAATAGATTTTAAAAATGAAAATTTAAAAAATCTTCTTCTCTGAAACAACAAGGCCTAGCCTTTTGATTTTTGGTATGTAGCATGATCTTATGACTCTCTACCAGGATTGTACAAATTATGACCCTGGGGTCAAAATTGGCCCCGCCCCAGGGGTCACTTGATTTCACATAGGCTAATAAAGGAAAAACTTGAAAAAATCTTCTTCTCCGAAACCACAAGGCCTAGCCTTTTGATTTTTGGTATGTAGCATCATCTTATGGGCCACTACCAAGATTGTACAAATCATAGCCCTATGGTGATAAATGACCCCGCACCAGGGGTCACTTGTTTTACAAAGAGTTATATAGAAAAATCTTAAAAAATCTTCTTCTATGAATCCATAAGGCCTAGAGCTTAGATATTTGGTATGTAGCATCGTCTTTTGGGCCACTACCAAGATTGTACAAATCATAGCCCTATGGTGATAAATGACCCCGCACCAGGGGTCACTTGTTTTACATAGAGTTATATAGAAAAATCTTAAAAAATCTTCTTCATGAATCATAAGGCCTAGAGCTTAGATATTTGGTATGAAGCATCATCTTATGGGCCACTACCAAGATTGTACAAATCATAGCCCTATGGTGATAAATGACCCCGCACCAGGGGTCACTTGTTTTACATAGAGTTATATAGAAAAATCTTAAAAAATCTTCTTCTATGAATCCATAAGGCCTAGAGCTTAGATATTTGTATGTAGCATCATCTTATGGGCCACTACCAAGATTGTACAAATCATAGCCCTATGGTGATAAATGACCCCCCACCAGGGGTCACTTGTTTTACAAGAGTTATATAGGAAAATCTTAAAAAATCTTCTTCCATGAATGCATAAGGCCTAGAGCTTAGATATTTAGTATGTAGCATCATCTTATGGGCCACTACCAAGATTGTACAAATCATAGCCCTATGGTGATAAATGACCCCCCACCAGGGGTCACTTGTTTTACACAGAGTTATATAGGAAAATCTTAAAAAATCTTCTTCTATGAATCAATAAGGCCTAGAGCTAAAATTTTTGGTATGTAGTAGCATCTAATGGTTCATTACAAAGATTTTCAAAGTCTTGGCCCTACGGTGATAAATGACCCTGCGTCCAAGTCTTCTCTGAAACCATATGGCCCATTGCTTAGATATTTGGTGTGTAGTATTGTCAGGGGTAAAATGTTTTAGATTAAGTTATATCAGAATCCTTGTCTGTTTAAAAACCTTGACATCAGTTGAAGCAATGGTACTCAGGTGAGCGATTCAGGGCCATCATGGCCCTCTTGTTTTTTTTGTCTTATCCGACTATGTTGTGAGCTTTACTGTATTCTTAAAAGGTAAACCCCAGTATAAACTATATTCAAGACTTTACCATCTGACTTTGTTGTTACCTGCCTATGACCAGCCTCACCTCCTGGAAGCCTTATTAATCCCTTACTGGTGTTTACACAGGAAGGAACTATAGGTTTGCCCTCCATCTGTCCGTCCGTCCATCCATCCGTCCGAATGTCCAGAAATCTGGATCCGGTGATAACTTAAAAACCGTTCAAGATAATATTTTGAAAATTGGTATATGAATAGATGGCGGTATGGAGATTCTGCACATCACTTTGTTTTTTTTTCTTGGACCAAAGTTCTGGTGCTGTTGTTACAGAAAAATTATACACCTCACTGGTAGGGGACTCATGTGTTGCGTGCAACACCAGTTACTTGTTTTTAAGTTACTTGTTTTAAATCCTTCATGGTCCAGAAAATTATTGTGTCAACATAATTAAGATAGCACCTTTATTGTTTTTTTTCTGCATTTAATTTGAATATTTCGTTTAGGATTAGATAAGTCAATGGTGTAAATATATATGAGTGAAATAGGTTAAGAATCATGTGCATGTATTACAGGAGAAAGCCCCAGGGTTGATAGAGAGAGGGGAGTACACACCAGCTGATCTGTGTTTCTCTCTACAAGAGACGGTGTTTGCAATGCTGATAGAGATCACGGAGAGGGCCATGGCTCATTGCGGCTCACAGGAGGTGCTTATTGTAGGTGGTGTGGGATGTAAGTCAAACTCTTTGTATATTGTACTGGAAAAACTTAATTTCATATACTATAAAGCCAAATTACAAACTCTACATAAGGGGACAAAAGAAAAAAATTAGAAGGGTTCCTTACTTTGCATTTTTTAAGCAGATTTTTCAAAGAAAAAATCTGCCATTAAAAGCACTTTAATTTTGATGTCAAAAAATAACAAAGGGCAATAACTCAAAAGTTATCAAGTGAAGAGTTAAAGGTCCTATGTACTGCCATCTATGCAACTTTGAGGTTTAACGTTGATACTTCAAGTATATTACTGTTATGAACCAAACAAAAATTAAATAGAAAAGGGGAATAACTAAAAGAATATAAAGTGAAGAGTTGCAGTTCCTATGCACATCTACCCAATGAGATGTAACCACATATGAAGTTGAACAATGATACCTCAAATTTTATTAGGTATGGGCCAAACAAAAATTATACAGAAAATAGCAAAGGGGAATAACTAAAATAAATATGAAGTAAAGAGTTACAGTTCCTATGCACTGCACTTCTATTCAGTTAGATGTAATCATAAACGAAGTTAAAGGTTTATAACTATAACAGTTTTAGAGTTATCTTTCAATCAATGTGTGACTGATGGATGGACAGCTGGACGGACAAGGCCAAATCTTTATCCCTCCACGTTCACCGCTACCAGGTCACCCTTTATTATGATGGAATGTCAATTTGAGCATTGTTACTTATGATAACTGTATGATATCAGGGTAATTGTCATGTTCTTATTCTAAATTTGATTTTAATTGTATTCCCAATGATTTTATGTGTGACTTGATTTGAAACTTTATCAAATTTGAATAATGTAATTGATTATCTTGAACAAAGCATGCAATCACAGAAAGACATTTATAGTTTATATACTAATTGGTGCAACCTTATTAAGGGCGCGATGAACAATTCTATTCCACATAGGCATTTAAGCAACTGGACGTAACATTCTCATACCCTAGTAATAGGAAGCGTAGACCCGAGAAG
>CM037791.1:48618841-48664697 GCA_021229015.1 Solen grandis | reverse complement strand
AGGGATGATATTGAGTTCATATGTTACTTTCTGAAAAAAAAAAGATCTATAAAAATACCAAAAATTTGTTTTGTTGTTAACAAGAACTGTAATGATTACATATTATGACTGCAGTTTGCATTAGATGTTTAGGCATAACTGTTTATTGGTAACAACTGTAAATAAGCCCAGAACATTTCTTTTGCATTTTATCATATTTAACTTGTGCTGATATTTATGACTATTTATATGAGACAGGATTGCATTTACTGTGCTCAGTATTTAGGCTTGTTGCATAAGATTAGTACTTAACCCTTTCCCTCATAGAGGAATCCATGAAAAGACCTATGCGAACAACATAAAACCAGATCAGCCTAGGTCTTTTCGCATAGGTCTTTTCATGGTTTCCTCTATGAGGGAAAGGGTTAATTATCAGCTTAAATTTATTTGATTAAGTATACTGTTAATATCATGTATAACTCGTGTTCATAATTTGCATGATATTGTCAGCAGACATATGTATCATTGAACTAGAGTGGAGTTTCCATCATCCATGTACAATGTACATTGATAGACTGATAGATTTCATAAGATCAGCTTATAGAATTGTACATATGTTTCTTGTCAGTAAAGTTTCATTTATTTCACAAAATGTTTTTCTTCTTCCAAGAAATGGCTTTGTTTTTAAAGCAGCGAGGAAGAATGCCTAACTTTAACCTTTTCACCTTTTTTGTAATTTAACATTTCGTATGCTTTTTCAAACCTACCAGTTATACCTGCCATGGATGCACATAATCATTTACTCGTATAATTAAGTTAATGAGCTGGTTATGTTTCATTTCTTTTATTTTATACTTTTGAGTGGATTACTGCAATAATAAAGATTATATTTGATAATTTTCACATCGAAAATTATGAAAATATGATTCCACCCTTTCCAACATGAAGAGAAATTGTGTTGTTTTTGTGGAAGATGCAATGTTTTATTTCATTTCATGATCTTTGAAAACTGTATTCTCACAAGTGGTGTAGTATCATAGATTGTATAGTAAAAATACAATTTTCTAAGTTAAACAATGAAATAAAATTGCATTTTTCACAAAAACAAACAAATATCCCCAATTTCTTTCTAGACACTGGTACTTGGGAAGCATTTAATAACATATTGCAGATGGAGGGAATGCAGTATATAAATATTAAAAAAATATCGTTTTCATAATCTTTCAAGTTGTCTGCCTGAGAAGTGTTGACTGCTATGTATATGGGATCTTATCACAGATATGATATTAAGCTCTTCTTCCACAATCTTACTTCAGTAGTGCTAAGTAATACTGGAATACTTAGGAACATTTTATCAATTTTGTTTCCTTGATAAAAATTTCTTCATTTTTCTCAACCGACATTGATAATTAGTAAGTTATATATATTTATATAAACTTGGTCATTTGATATTTTGTAGTCTAAAATTGTTGGGTGTTCACCTACTTTATAAGAGATTTTGGCTTTACTTTGTGCTAATTTTTTCTAGTATGAAAGCCAGATACAGTTTAGATTTACATTAAATCAAAACATGTATAGGTTAATGATGAATTCCATTATAAATAATGGGTGCAGACTATTTTAAGTTGCCATTACAGTAGCTTTCCTCGCGAAATTTGCGACCTTCTCGAATTTTTCCTACACATGATCAATGGCGCACAGGCGTTCAAGCCGTACTGTTTTTTATGAATGTAACTCATATTACATTGCCGTCACAAGCGTCACCTAGTGACACATCCGTTTTAGTGGAGCAGCTTTATAAATATTTATTGATAACTCCTCTACCCTTGGCCGATTTCGTTAATTTAAAATGTAGTTATTACCTCACGTGTAGAATACCGTCAGCCTTCTTTGTTGTTGATTATCAAGTTGGTGAAAATTATTATGCTCGAATAACAGTTGTATTTGATGTTGATGGCGTTATATTTCTTTCACTCCCTGACTGTGAATATTGCATTATTTAACTCGGTGACCCTGTCTTGACCAAACTTAGATACACCTTTAGTAGACATATTTTCTTGGCCATGATCGACCACGGTTGAAAGTAGATGAAGAGTTAGACAACGGCTCTTAGGTCAGGCCGGCTTCGCCCACTTGTCTGTGTGTATTGCATTGTTTAAGCTGTTAAGCTGCGAAGTAGCAGAAATAGCAGGAAGGAAGAATGACTGCAATAAAACCAATTTTACTTTTGAAAGAAATTATACTACCTGTATGGTTATATGTATTGTGTGATGTCACTCTGTAAATGCTTTGCATTCATCTGCTCATGTAAAGTTCCATTTCTTTGTTTTGTTTTGCATTAAATACTTTCAAATTTATTTTGTGTTTCATCGTTTATTGTGCAAGTCCTTGCCCGCGGAAATTTATTTGATCATAAGAGCATGTCTGTATATGCAACATTGTGGTCGAGTGATTTGAGTGTTTGTCCAGTGGGTTCGATACTTGGACACGCTGAAAATGGTACTGGTATATCCTCTTGCTTGACGTTGTGTCTAAGGGGGCAGATCATATAAGAAATATTCCAGAACAGAATGACCCGGCATAAAGATAACGTTATTTGGGCCATTTGTGTACGGCGTGATATCCACAATCTATCGCATGTCCTGAAATGGCCGAGTAACTGCAAACAAATACTTTACTTGATTTTTTTTGTTAGATAATTGTTAACCCTTAAGATTATTTATGCCGTATGCTCTAAAATATGCCGAATTTATTTCTTCGGTGTGATACTGCAGTGTGACAGCTGTATATCTGTCTTAAGTAGACATAGTCTCCAAAATGACTGAAATACTGACAGCGGGACGTTAAACTAAATAAACAAACAAAATATTGTTTGATATCCTTTCATATTTCTGGGACCAATGTTTGCGCCCATTAATCTCTATGGAAATGCGCAGCAGGTGACAGATTTTTGTTATTAAACACACTTTAAGGAAATCCATTCATCATTAAATTATAATCATGGTCCTTAAAACGCATAAAAAGACTGATGGAAGAGTTATATGCTCTTTTGCTCAAAGCCTGTAAAGGTTTGCATTAACTGTAAAATTCCTATGATCACAATGATATGATGGGTGGATGGACAGCACGTTGGACTGTAGTTTTGTTTGCATCACGCAGTGTTTTTATATTTATCTTTCTTTTTTTTTCGTACTCGATTAATTCATGTCAGGTATGTTTATCGTGTTTTATTCAGGCATTAACAATAAAAAAGCCTAGCACACTCTGACAGCTGTGGAAGTTCTAAAGGAAGTTTTAAATGGATTTAATACAATGGATATACATGCCTATACTTTTCTGTCTCGAACAAAAGCCTTAATTAATGGATGGTAGTTTCATTTATTTATTCATCTATAAAATCAAATCAACACATGTCGCGTATCTACCGGGTTGGGTAAGATATTGTCGAGTAGGTACGATTCTAACAAGCTATCAGTGACTTCAAGAATATTTTAGAAGAACGTCTGAAATATAATTCTAAATTCTCTTCGAAATTCAGTGATAAAAGGTGTAAAGGTATATACTGTCTTAATGCTATAGACTTACAACCTACGGCTCAACCTACTCTAAGTAAAGATTTAGGCTTGTTCGGAAACTATTGAGATAATTTGAGTTTTTATGGAATTTGTGGAAATACACATCTAAGAGTTAGAATACAATATAATTACTATCTGTATGCAAAATATATATTTCTTAATGACTGACGCCCATGGAGTTTCGGCACTGTCATGATTTGGCTTTATCCGGAGCACGGCGACATCATGGACATGACGTTTTAAGCTTGGTGGGAGGTCAACTCCGTTGGGGGGCATACTCGTATAAATTTTTTGGGAAGTGCGTCCGTCCGTGCGTCTGTCCGTCACACCCCAGGTTTACCTTTGCGTTTAAGCTTTTTTTCTAGGAAGATGACTTACTTCTTAATGAAACTAGGTACACATTTACATCATAATATGATCTATTAAATATTTATGCAGATTTATGGCTGTTACTTATATTTCATGGTTGGATCAACATGCTAAAATTTATTGTCCTGCTATTGGTTTACCTTTGCGTTTACACTTTTTTCTACGAAGATTATTTCACATCTTCATGAAACTATGGAAACACGTACATCATGATAAAAACTTGTTAATATTTATGCAAATAGGTAGCTGTGACCTATATTTCATGGTTGGATGAACATGGTAAAATTATTTGTTCAGCATTTGGGTTTAAGCGTTTTTTCCTATGAAGATGACTTTACATCTTCCTGAAACTTGATACAAATGTACATTATGATATGGATTATTTACCGGTAGTATTTATTTAATTTCATGGCTGTGACTTGGTAAAATTGGTTATTCTGCTCCTGGTTTACCTGTGTGTTTAAACTTCTTTTTCTTTAAAGGTAACTTCACATCATTATGAAACTTTATACAAATGTACATCATTAAATAAACTTTTAAAGATACAAGCATATATTTGGTTCTGACCATATCTTGGCGAGGCATTAGTGTTTCACAGACACATTTTTTTTCGAAGTAAACATCGTCAAACCAGGAAAAAAACGTCATTTGCTTCTGTACCCATTTTCTATACAATAATAAACAAATCTTTAATAAAGAGATAATAAATTGCAATAAAGGTTGCACTTAAGATTCAAACACTTAAATTGAATAAGATATGAGGAAAGCAGCATAGCCCATTGAACCTTAATTTGTTATAATTATTCATCTACTGTCTCCTTTATAGCTTATGGAAGAGTATGATCTTCGAACATCGTATGTGCAGTAAATATTCTAGAGTCTTAGAAGCACCACTTCCACCCTGTGGCATTTCCAACTGTGTCTTTCTTCCAGCTAATGACTTTCTCCGTTCAACAAAAGCTTTAATGATTCCGCTTGATGTCAAAATTGATTCTGTAATTTCGTTTACTGGTAGGGTGACAATCAGGGTCTAAAAATGATAAACAGGGACAGGTATTGCAACAAGCAATGGTATATACCAAAATGTTCGCCAGAGTATGTAGTTTATGAAACTGCCGGTGTAACGAAGTAAAATGGCCCCCATAGAATAATGACCCCCACCCCCGGTCATTATTCTTCAGAAAAAAATGGCCCCCGGTCATAGTACTATGACCCCCGGTCATAATATATGACCCCCTACGAAGAGAAAAGTGACCCTCACGAAGAATTGTGACCTCAGGAAGAATTACCTCCGGTCATGATAATACTCTACTGCTGCTGTCCCAACAGTAGTGGTTCCTATATATCCTATGGAAAAAAAATCCTGGCCACTCCAGTTAATTTGACAAAGAAGGACGTTACTTATAATAGTATGTTTAAATTGGTGTTAAAATCATATGTTCCGTTCATTAGAAATGAAAGGAAGCTTTTTTTTTTCTTTTTTTTTTTTTACTCTTGAGATGGCTGATATTATACAAAATGACTTTATTGAGAAATCGAGCGAGCTCTTATGTACGATACTACGGATGCAGTTACCGGTTACAAGCGACATTTCTCAGCTATGCATTCTTCAAGTTAGTCACTGAATCCAAATGAAACTTTAAAGTTCATCATTACATAAAATAGTCCCTTTGGTTCACTTTAGAAACAACACTCTTTCGAATGCAAGAAGAGAACAGCGATGGCTAAAGTTCTTTTTAGCAAGATGAATGAAACCCTAAAGAAATAAATAGATTTGTGGATATAAACAAATAATAAATACATTTAATTGATAAATTAATTTCCAGGTTCGTCTTATATCGCCCATCTACAGACTAGGAAGTTTTGTAAGAAAGAAAAATGACTGATCATCTCCCAATTAGTAATAGAGCCTTTGACCATGACCAATATGGCAACTCGCTCACAACCAAACATAAAGTCGTATGGTGGCACTGAGGTGACATTCATGTTTTTCTTTCTTTCTTTTTTTTTTTCTTGTTTTTTTTTTTTTTTCTAATTCATACAAGGGTCACTATCCTCTAAAAAAATACTGACAGGGGTCGTTACTCTATGTGAATCACTTTACAACGTTACAACGATCCGATCTGAGAACTATTAAAGAGGGCTACTAAAAAAAAAATTAAAAAAAATAAGGAAGGAGGTGAGATTTAGCACAGGAAAATATTACATTTTTTTGTTAATACAGATGCTTATAGTTAATTATATATTTAATGTCTATTTTTTTTTTTACTGAAGACTCTGTGTCGACATTTATATAGATCGCGGCATTAGATCGCGGATATAATCGAGTGGTCATTATTTTTAAAGGGAGTCAGTATTTTATAGAAAGGGATCATTTTTTTTCCTAAAGAATAATGACCAGAGAAAATATCTTATTATATATATCATCGCGGGGTTGGGATATAATTTTTAAAGGGCTTTAGCATTTTACAGCAATTGAGTCAGTTTTTTCCTGGGTATCTTACAGCTTAGAGTAGTATAATTTTCTTTTCTAAAAAAAAAATAAAAAAAAAAAAAAAAACTGACCCGGGCCAATATCTTATACATATCTTCGAGGGTAGGTCACATTTTCTGAAGAATAATGACACGGGTCAATACATACTATCGAGGGTAATTTATTTTAAAGGGAGTTATCATTTTATAGATTTTCTCTGAAGAATAATGACCGGGGGTCTATATTCTTCAGACACCATCGAGGGGGTCATTAATTTTATAGAAAGGGGTCACTCTATAATGACCGGGTGTCATTATTCTGTGGGGGGACTTTACTTCGTTACACCGGCAGTTTTATAAATTACAAACTCTGGCGAACATTTTGATACATAACACTGCTTGTTGCAATATCTGCCCCACTTACCCCTATTGTTAAGCAGCTTTGTCACCATACCATACACTAAATCCGGAAATAAGCCTATAGCTTGCGTGTCTGTAAAGCGAATGATTTCAAACTTCACCAGGGTGATGTCAACATTGTTTTGTTGCCATGACGTCAGTTAAATCAACGTCTTTCTGCTATTTCTTCATTATTGTAACACATATGCACCGGAGTTACTTCTGTACTTTAGATTTTTTTCTTTTAAAATCAACCATGTCTCAGTAATTTCCAAACCAACCAAGACCATAACATACCAATGTCGCCGTATAGACTGGAAGATACGCTAGGAATAGAATTTTACGGAAAGATATTGTTTAATTTGTAACAATAACGACATCAAAAATGAGTTTCACTCTATCTGTTTATGTTCCGACTTTGATGATATAAAAAGAAACTATTTAATTACCGGTAATTATCATTTTCCCGCCCATCTGTTCATAAGTTTTTACAGTTATTAAACTCACAAGATACCGGTAAGCAAATACTCGTTAAACTTCTTTATATATGATAGAAGTTCTTGCTATTAGAATACGACGTAAATCCATAAATTTCGCTTCAGCTTTTCGATGCATTTGTAGGGTCAATATTGTCTTATTGTTGTTCTGTTTGGGGTTTCAATAAATGCAAAGATATGGAGAAAGTGCAATTATAATTTTGAAAACCATTGCTTGGTTTGAAAAATACAAGTACTTAAGCAGTTTACGGCGATTTAAGTAGACTCACTGTTTATAAATATACATGAAGCAAACTTAACTCTTTCCCTCATAGAGGACACCATGAAAAGACCTATGCGAACAGCATAAAATCTGATCAGCCTGCGAGTTACTCGCAGGCTGA
This sequence comes from Solen grandis, assembly GCA_021229015.1. Classification (NCBI taxonomy): domain Eukaryota; kingdom Metazoa; phylum Mollusca; class Bivalvia; order Adapedonta; family Solenidae; genus Solen; species Solen grandis. The sequence goes on along the minus strand of CM037791.1, from coordinate 48,657,023 downwards.
TCTGGTTTTATGTTGTTCGCATAGGTCTTTTCATGGTATCCTCTATGGGGGAAAGGGTTAACATAATCTAGCCGTTGAAGATAGCAGTAAAGGATATAAAAACTGAGTAACTAGCATAAAGCGACTTCTTAATGAATACAGAGTCTCCTATGCTTGGAAGAATCCTTGCATTTATTTCATGTCATAATCAGTTTGTTTCTTTGTTTAAACAGGAATCTCAGACATCTTTCTTGCAAAGTTGGTATCGTAATTTAGAAAAAAGTAGTGTGTTGCATTTATTATATAAACACATAAAAATCAGTTATAGAAATATAAGGATAAACTTAAGGTAAGGTAACTGAACTTAAAGTGTCATCTCACATGTTAAAAATTGAATCTGGCAGATATGGGAGAGATAGATAGGAGAGAGCTGAAAGGAAGTGTGTGTATTGTAACTTAGATGATTTAGAAGACGAGTATCATGTTGTATTAAAGTATAAATTATATAGTGACTTGATATTAAAATATAAAATATAATTATAATCTTTTTTTTTTTTAAATTTGTACAGTTATTTTTATTAACTGGTAAGTTCGTAAAAAACAGATAATGTTGCTGGGAATGTTCACTAAATTGGCACATCATAGAAGAAAAATCATTAACTTTATTGCAATAATAATTTATGCTGGAAATGTTTTATATTAGTATAGTTAATCCATCCTCCTTGTTAAAGTTATTCTGCTTGAATGTAGATTGTAAACGAGTCCAGTTAAAAGCATGACAGAACAAAGAGGGAACAAGCACGTATTTCTAGTAATTTACAACTAGCATGAAAACAACATTTCAACACGACTGGTATTTAGCGATATGTTGAAAAACCCCGACATATCTAAGCACAATTCCTTTCATAGTATTCATAAAACATGTCCGACCTCCAGTCGTTGACATAGTTATACTTGGTGACCAATGACGTTGCACACGACATAAGAAGGTCGTCATATTCAAACGAGAGACACCCTGGCGTGGACAGACACTGTTGTTTGCAACTCTCTCTCGACGTGGGGCCAAGGAAAACCTCATAATTGTGACCGAGCAAATAATGCCCCAATGTAACATGAAAGGTGTCGCCATAACCGGATGGACAGCCTGCAATTACGAAAGAAAAATATTGACATTTTTCAGCATATATTGTACATACGGAATGTGATGCTCATGATTGCGTTTACCGGTTTAAAAAAAACCCGGATATTTATGCTAGAAAAATATGTATCCCTACATTCTAGTCAACCTACTTCTATGGTAGGTAAATATAGACATTGTGCTATACGCAATATGAAATTAAACTTGTAATTTGCACTTTAGTGGTCTATACTACAAAAATATTACATCAACATTGTAAGATATATCAAATAGATTTCTTACTCGTTACACAGGACGTGGTACTGGGATCGAACCCGTACCCGGCCACACATTCACAGACGTTCCCATTCCTGCAGTCAGTATTTAAAGTTAAACAGTCCTGGTTAGTTGTGCATGCGTAGTTGACTTCACCCGGTAAAGGTCCCGCGGTCGTAACTGGGGCGGGTGTGGTCACCACGGATGTTGTTATTGTTGTTGACGGTGTTGATGATGCCGTGCTGGTTGTGGATTGCATGTCTGTAAAAAGCAGGTGTAGAAAAGGTAAATCAACCCGGAGTTGTGTCTTTTTCGTCATTGCCACGATATTACAGTCAAAGTGAACTAATACAACCCTAACGATATACCGGCGATGATGATGATGATGAGGAGGAGGAGGAAGAGGAGGAGGAGTTAAAGGAGGAGGAGGTTTGTTTGTTTGTTGGGTTTAACGTCCCACCGACAGTATTTCAGTCTTGTGGAGACGATGTCTACTTGAGACAGATATAGTGCTGCTGCACTGCAGTATCACGCCGTAGACATATGGCATGATACCACACCCAGTCACATTATCCTGACATTGGGCCAACCAGTCCTGCAACTACCCTTATATGCTAAGCGCCAAGCAAGGGAGCTATAACTTTACCATTTTTTACGACTTTGGTATGTCGCGGTCGGGGATCGAATCCACGACCGGAGGATGAGGTAAGGGATGATGATGACGATGATGATGATGATGATGATGACGATGATGATGATGATGATGATTACGATGGTGATGATACTTACAGCATTTCGGAGAGCATTCTCCCATATTTCCACACAATGCGTCATCTCTATACGTATCTGCATACTGAAATAGAAATAAATACAATCAACTGATCGTGTGCGTATATTTTATAATATTATTGCATGCATCCGACAAATACACACTAAAAAAATCAATCTTCAAAAGTAAAGAGACTATTTTAACTTTTATAAGGGACATATTTTTACGCAAAATGTGAAAATATGGGATATTATATATAAAATAACATGGAATAAAAATAACACTTATTTTGTTGATTTTTTATTGTAAGATCGTTTTTGAACAGAATTGCTTCCAACTTTGTTCTATGGTAGCAGACATTTTGCATCCTACAACATTTCGGAGCTAGATTTAGTCTGAATCTCTCCCCCTTTTTACTACGCGGAGATAAAGTTCAAAGTTATAACTAAGTGGCGTTAATTTTAAATTTGATTTCAATACGATTGCATAATGAAAGTCGAAACTTAATTGAAATGTGTTAATAAACGTGTTTAGTCAGTTACAGAGACTGAGTTTAACCCTTTCCTTCATAGAGGAAACCATGAAAAGACCTATGCGAACAGCATAAAACCAGATCAGCCTGCGAGTTACTCGCAGGCTGATCAGGTTTATGCTGTTCGCTGCTCCTCAGTGGTCTGGAAATGAGGACTTTATAATTAAATTTGGTAAGGTTTAACTGGTTTTCTGCTGATCAGGCTTTATGTGATACCTATTGAGGGCGTCAAAATGAGTCTATATGAGGGAAAGGGTTAAAGGTCTAATATTAAATGGTCAGTTGTTTGAATGTGTCTTCTTTCTGGCATTGCTCCGGAAAATATACATGTAATTGATAGTTATAGACACAGACTATCTATTGACTTATAATATACCGTAAACGCTATAGTGTCACTAAAAGGAAATGAAATACATGTACATAACAATTCAACTTCGATTCTGTGCCACAGTGTGGTCATACCACGTGTAAAATGATGTCATTTTAAGCTTTTTTATATCGATTCAGAGGAAAAAAACTGCAGTAAGTATTTTATATCTTCATTAATTTTATTGGTATACGGCGCATGCGAAGCGGAAAATTTGCCCTACACATAGGTCCCAATTATTCTTTTGTTAGATGTACATTTGTTCCTAACATCCGGGAAAGCCTTCCGACTTCGTGAAATTCTTTTGGCTAACACGTAAAGCACATCGCTAATAATGTTTTCCCAAATATTAGGAAATATTGTATATCTGACAAAAGAATCAGTAGGACTTTTGTGTAGTGCACAAATTTCCGCTTCGCATGCGCTATATCCTATTAAAATTAAGGAAAAAAACAAACCACTAAAAGCTTTTTCTTTCGTTTTTTAAAATTGAATTGAGGCAAATTAAGCTGCTTTTGATAGCTTAAAATGACGTCACATACCGCTCACAGGGGCTCGAAGTTGCATGGGGCGAATCATTTCGTACCTAATGGTAATATAAAAAATAGGAAGGGAGGACACTATTTTCAGCTAATTTTTGAATATCGGCAATTAACGATCAGTAAACTGGTTCATTTACATTTGAAATTAATAGAAACAAAGAATAGAGCCGTTTCCCATGTTGTTTTTACTCTTATGACAGTCGTGCCGGGACCGGCTACTTCCGGTTTCTTTTGGAGTGAATAAAAGGTAAGCGCTTATTGGTTAATATATTTAAATTGAATATTGTGTAAGCAGGTAGGACTTCCCTATTCCAGGTTGTCCGGCAATGATGACATTGTGCCCATAGTCAATCGCATTGTTTATGTTTTCTGGACCTCCGCAACTCAATGACGTTTTCCGGGAAATGTCAGTTTCGTTTTCATTTTTGATTGACCAATAAAAACTTACCTCTATATTCACTACGAAAGAAACCGGAAATAGCCTTTCCCGGCTGTTCGATTGGAACAATTAATTCACGATATAACCGTACTAAGAGAAAAAAACTACCCCAATTACGTTTAGGTTTTTCTTAATTTCGGCATTTAAAACACAACCAGGTCCATTTTCAATGTTGAATTTCGTTACAGACGTGTTTTTCCAAATTTGGTCTCAAAACAGTGTCCTTCCTTTCCTTTCTTTAATGTTACCGTTAGGTATGAAATGATTCGGCCCAATTCAACTTCAAGCCCCTGTGATACCACTTGGTATGGCCACACTGTGAAAAAAACTACATAGTCTTTCATATTTGAGAAAGAAAAAAAGTTAATAGATAATATACGTGTATTGTTATGTCGGGGTTCATGAATTACAAATCGTCGTGAGGGATGAAATTTAACATGTGAATGAAATGTAGAGAATGATCTGCAAACATGAAACAAGAATAATAAATAACATGTTTATACAAAAAATGGAAATTCAATCTAACTATTAATTCATGAAAATAAATATATTTTAAATATAAACGATTCTTATTGTTTTGCATGTATTTAACATGTAAACACAAATCCTCTTTTAACTCAAAAAGTACACATTGCAGTATTATATACATATGACAAGAACTATACGTTTTGAGAAATTACAATAAAAGTTACAAACAGGATAAAAAGATGCAAAGTGGTTTCATGTATAACAAAATACATTTAATAATTATTACCTCAGTAATATCTAATTCCCAGAATAAATATATATCTTGGTCCTATCAATATATATACGAGTAAAGCCTTACCTGCACCAAACCCCCCTTTTCTACGTCATAATACCGGAAGCCAGGTCTTGACGTCAAAGTTCCCGTATGTTCACACAGGTACGTCCCCAGTAACTCGCATATTCCGGAACCGTAGTTAAAAGACAAACAATATTCAATATGCAAACATTCCGTTGCGCACATTATTTTGCTGACGTCTCTCAGTTGCGTTAGAATCGTGACGTCGAGAGCGACGTCAGCAATTGGGACCGCACGTGCAACGAATACTTGTTCCGTCGGCGATACGTTCTTCCAGTACAAACTGAATATCATCCATAACACCAGACCGTTTGTTTTTCTCAGATAAATCATAATTATTTGACTAGGAAAACCAATTGAGTTCCATACACTAAACCTCAAATGATTTTAGTTGATTAAAATGAATTCAGTAAATTCTTCCAATATTGTTGTGTCTGTTATGAATTAAAATGGCCGTTACTGAATTAACCTATCCTATGTGACACAGGATAAACAAATGGTGGAGGGAAATTGAACGTGTAAATATCACTATTTATCAATTAAATCATGAAATGATTAATTAGTTATCGCTCCTTGACTTTAACACTTTGCAGGAAGTTTCGACCCGCGTATGTTAATCAGTTATAGCGCAATCTGTTGTATCAGATTTATACTACAACATTAAAACTTGTCGCTTAAACTTCATTACGGTGTCACTGATCAAAGCTGATACAACTTGTCATAGGCACATTTTCTACATTTGTTAATCGGAAATTTATTCAATCGGATTTCCCCGTCTGTGAGAGCTACGTCACAATCAACAGAATTGCATGAGGATTTCCTGTTTGACTATCAATTCATCAATCTCCAACGCAGGAGATCTGCCACAGATTTCTATTGCTAAATCACAGGTTACCTAATAGCATGACTTTTGGTACACACCATGGTCACGTGGTACTCAGTGTGACAGTGATTAATGTAGCACCAATCTACTGCGAATTGAAAATGAAATCAAGTCACATATCTGAGACTCCATTGTGCAAACAAAACTGCAAATGTTTAACTTTGTAAAATTCCGTTGTCCGCTTGATGATGAAAATATACTAAGTTACACTCACAACGTCTTCCTCAGAGCGTTCGCGTAACGCAACACATTAAAAACGTGGACAATAAATTGGAAACATCAGATTTCTTATATTGCCTTACATTTCCAATTAAAATTTTGTTTGTTAATCAACACGAGTTGGAGATTGGTGAATTATTTGCTATTACTCAACCTGCACTAACAAGAATAAATTATATTCGTAATGTTCGAACGGGAAATCGCTGCCACGTCTACAGCTTCCTCTATAGGGACCAATGTAAAACCGGAAACTTGCTGACGGGACAGTAATTAACCTAATATTGATTGCGTGACATATTTACAAATCATAAAAAGCGAGAGAATCTCAATCAACGAAAATGAAACAGATAGTCAAAGAAACAATCTCATATAAGGATGGCCATATTTTCGACAGGCTGTCTCTTTCGTTGCAGAAACCCTCACCTTGAACGGGAGCATGCATAATGCTAATTATTACATAAGAAAAGATAAGATAATTCTTTATTTCGTAACTTGAATAAAGACATTCCTCGTTACTTGCAATATGAATTATACTATCATAAAATGGTCATGCTAACAAATACTATGTCTTATCTAGGTTACATATCGGTCACCCCCCCCCCCCCTATTCACCCACACCCACACAATTCATCGAAGTTGAACCAAACTCTATCATTTAATAGAAATCAGTACACAACAACAACAACACGCATACACAGATATAATCCATATAACCACCCTTTTACTGCAGTTGACAAAAATACATAATTGCTAATTATTGATATAATTAATTTATAGTTAAGCAATAACAGAAAAAAATTCCCTTATTTTCATAACTTCAATCATGCAGAGAAAAAAGATATCAAATCTTAATCAAGATAATTTATTGCAGCGCTCCTTACGATAAATGCATTATAGACATATTTTGCTAGGTTTAAAATAATTTTTTAATTCCTCGATTTCATTAATTCGGTAAATTTATATACACTAGGTCTTATATAATAATGTCGTTTTAAATACTTTTTTACTAATATCTTCATATAAAGTACAAATTAAGACAAAATGATACTCGTCTTCTACATCACGATTATAACAAAAAATACAAAGCCTCTCCTCGCGTTCTACCCTACTATTTCCGTACCTTCCGGTTAGGATTCTTTAACTATGTGAATATAAACGAAGTCTAGCTAAGCTATTTATGTATATAATGGTAAAATTGACAGATAATATTCTTGTTCAAAAATATCTTAATAAAATTTATATGTATGTAAAACACTTGATTCTTGAATAGCTGAATACCACATCTATGACTCTAATTTTGGAAACCAAATGAAACTTATCTAAGTCAATAAAACTAGAACTATCCCACATATATGAGAATCCATAATCATCCGACATTTTTTTAACATCACTCAACCTGTTACATTTACCTCTATTAAGATCTTCATACAACATACCAACAACCGTTTTCATAATTATATTGTCACTTTTAATAAGGTTATACCAGCATCTTATCACCCGACTAAACCTTTTGACATAAACCTAGGGACTCTACAAATTTCTCCATATATACCCATATTACATGTAGATGTTCTTACACCTAGCACTTTTTTAAAGAATTTAAAATGCAAAGTCTCAAGCTGTTTACTCATTGTGCTACCCAACACCTCACAAGAATAGTTCAGTACGGACCCAACAAAAGCATCAAACAATTAACAAGTAGTTTTAGGCTTTATGGGAAATTTCTTAATATTTGCAATCAATGTATTAAGTGCCTTCAATCCCTTACCACATAGTAAATTAGTTTTCATAATAAACCTACCTGTATAGCTAAAAACAACCCCTAAATAGTTAAAATCATGAACTTTTTCGATAATATTACCTTTATAATACCAAAAATGTTCCGTAGATAACCTACCCATATTTCTACTATCTTCGTTTTTTCTACATTGACCTCTAGCCCCCATTTATCACAGTAGGTACTCAAATTATTTAAACTACGAGGTGTGTTCGTAAAGTTCCTGGACAAGCCCTTCTTTTTAATACTGTTTTCGATAATAAGTTAACTTATATAGCAAATTGAAGCTTTATCAGTATACTTTTTTATAAAGTGGATATATAAAAATATATATAGACAGAGAGTGAACATATCAGTCACCATAGCAACGTACCCCCGAAACCCCGCCGCACTTTGTTAATATTATTAATATTCTATTATCAATTTCAAAATAAATTTATTTTACAACGTCAAAAACGCGCGAAATTGATACAGACGTAAAGATATGGAAACACACAGATTCTCCACCCCCGAAGAAGGCGAGATTCTGCAAGTCGTCCGGGAAATTTATGTTCATGTTCTTCATGGACGCGCACGGACTGATACTGTCGCACGCCGTACCAGCGGGGACCACAGTAAACGCCGCATACTATCAGAAGGTACGTTATCATGAATTGAATACTATTTTTATTTAAAAATATCTAGGCTTTTGCAACTTACTTTTGTAAAAAAATTATATCGTCCTATCGTTTTTATGAAATAGTTATAATTATCATACTGTATAAAGTGCTCGTAAAATGCTTACATAACTCGAACCATTGAATATGCTCTCATTTCTGACTGCAGGTTATCCGCCGACGTTTGATACAGGCGCTCAGGCGGAAACGTCCGGACATGGAGATTGAAGAGTTTATCTACCACCAGGACAACGCACCTGTCCATCGGGCCGTCGAAACCTTAGAAACGATCGACTTCCTGGGTATGGAACGGATTCCGCACGCACCTTACTCACCCGATCTCGCACCTATGGACTTTGCTCTATTTCCGCGTCTGAAGGCCGAGTTGCGCGGGAAAAGGTTTGCAGACCTGGATGATATCCGCATGGAAGTTCTGAGAGTGTTATCCACTTACCAGAAGAGTTGGTTTATGGACGTGTTTAGTAAGTGGGTACAGCGTCACCGAAAGTGTGTCGACTGCAACGGGGAATATTTTGAGAAGTTGTGACGTTAAATTTGTGACGAGTAATGTCGTCAATCTGCGGTGTGGTAGTGTTAGTTGTTGTTTTTGTTTTATTGTATCTTTACAATAGTTCTTTGTATTTTTTCAATATTTTACATGTGCATTAAAATTATTCTACCGATTACGATGATATAAAATTTACTATAATCAGCAACCATTTGGTTTCGTTTTCTTACTTGTCCAAAAACTTTACGAACACACCTCGTATTTTGTAAATCTGTCGGAGAAGACCCCAAAATGACCATGTCATCAGCAAATAATAATAAAATCACATTTATATCATTCAGAGTTAAACCACTATTAACATTATCCATAATATAAAGTTCAAGGTTATTCAGAAAAAGAATAAACATATTATGGGCGAAATTACCCCCCTTGTTTCAAGCCGATTGCACACTCATGGAACTCAGAATAGTTATTACAACGCCTCACACACAGTTTCACACTAGCATACATTTCTTTTATAATACGCAGCATTATACCTTTTATCCCAACCCTATACAATTTTAATCAAAGTCCGTAGTGATACACACTATCGAATGCATTCTTTAAGTCAACAAACGCTCAAAATGATTTACCATTATCATTTAATATTTTTTGAATAGTTGCATTCAGTATAAATATTGCTCTGTTGTAGACCTATCTTTACGAAATCCAAATTGCGCATCGGTAAATATATCATTCCTTTCGGCACATGCAGAAATACAATTGTTTAAAATCGCAGTAAAAATTTTTGAAAAGCAACTTACTAAGGTTATACCCCTGTAATTATTTACGTTTTCCTTATCACCTATTTTATATAAAGGTATAGCAATTCTCTCACTCCAGTTATCAGGAAAAACACCCGAATCTAATATTAAATGAAAAATATCAATAAGATGCGCAGATATAATGTCAAATGATTCCAAGAAATATTAACTCAAAAGTTGATCACCTACATATGCTTTACAACTCTGCAAGTTTTTAACAACTTTATCAATTTCGTCAAGTGTAATCGGAACATCAAGCTCTTCAAAACAAACAGATGTATCATTAAAACCGTTATTCATAAAAAAGACTTTGCTTCATCATCATACGGATGAGGTAGATCATCATTTAATTTTGAGAAATATTAAAAAAGATCATTAAGTGATAAATCACCAACTGCGCTTTTCTTTTTGCTAAAAAGCCCCTAGAAATCTTTAGGTTTACAGTGTCTCATTCTTTCAATATCTGCTATCTTTTTCAGCTCGTAACTCCTTTTCTTCTTTCTTATAATTTTTTTTATAAATAGTTGGTTTTTTTTCACGTGCATATTAATTCTATTTTCTTGCATCTATTGAAGGTTTGTATATATCGGTGGTATATACGCTTAGCTTCTCTACATTCATCATCAAACCAATCTGCTTTACTTACAAAGATATCATTTTTAAATTTAGGTCTGTATACATGCTTCATAAGTAACGGATTTGAAACATCATTTAAAATCTGGGTAAAATCCCGTATACCAGTATTTATATTTTCTTTATTTCTATCTGACATTATTAACAATTCTATTTAGCAAAGGCAACTGCGATAAGCCTACTTGGTGAATTCATCCTTAAAATCAGCGTTCCATTTAATGAAAGTATTGCTATTTTCATCATTAAGTTCATTATCAAACATTACATTACATTTAATTCAAAAACAACAAAGGAGCATGGTCTGACAATTCATTAAACTGACCAATTTCAAAGTTATATAAAACATTAAAATCACTGTTACGTAACAGTAAACAATCGATAATGCTACTCCCATTGGCACCAGTATAAGTGACTTCGCCCACTGCATTGTCATTGAATAACCTACCATTAGCAAACCTTAAACCAGTAGCTTTTAGACACTTCCAGCAGCTTTTGCCCGTGCGTAATACACACCTTGTCCTTAGAGACCCTACATAAAGGTATATCTAGGTCATAATTTTCACAATCTATATCAATATAGTCCGGTCTAGAGCCATTACCTACACGTGCATTCTAATCCCCGCAGAGAAAGACACTACCCGCACGTTCAAATATGTTTAAATTATCTAAAATAACCTGAAACAGATTAACATCATGTTCATCATAAGCAGGGAATTTTCAGCCCAAACACAGAAACCAGCTAAATAAATATCATGTTGGAAACCAAAATAATGTTTATGTAATTTAAGCCATAACAATGTATCAAAATTAGTTTTTACGATTTTTACCCCTACACATCTTTACTATGAAAGCAGTGACACACCATGAAAAGGGGTAAGAGCGCCAGGAGCGGGGGGTCGTGGGTTCAGTCCTCGAACGCGACATACCAATGTCAAACGGCAATTTAGCTTCCTGATCGGCTCTCAGCATATATATGTATATATGCAGGATTGTCGCAGGTCTGGTCGGCGCGTTGTCATGACAATAAAACTTTTAAAATTTAATACACGAGACAGAAAGCGTTTCCCACCTTTTCTATTTTACGACATATCCAAGTACATGACTCATCTGATTTTAATTTACCTGAATTTCTAGTAATAAGACGTGAACTATATAGGTACTATTATTGGAAAAGAAAGAATAAGGAAATTCGCAAGTATTACTAAGCGGCTAATATAGTTGGCGTAGTTCGTGCCGGGAACCATCCTTATAAATCTGTTAGTTTAAACATATTTTATTATTCACATTCATGCAAACAAAAAGGGTACAATCTCTATGAATAGTGCCATAATTTTGTGAAATAACTGGATTGAAGTGAAAGCAATATGCTTCTCTCCAACAAAATTAATGTAAATTTCAAAAGCAACTGACGAGAATTAAATGATTCATGTTTGTTTAACAAATAGAAAATGTTTGTTAACTATTAAACTATCCATAAATTAAAAAGGAAATGACATAGTCTGGTATAAAGTCATGATATTGTTTCGTTTGAAAAATCAAATGTAAACAAGAAGGAATATATAATTGGATACAAAAAAAATGGCAAAGAAGTAAGATGGAAGAGAAACAGGAAATGTGATGAGAGAAATCGAGTAGTTTTATCATGACAACCGTTCAGATTTGAATTTAAGCGAGACTGTCACGATTATTTATGTAAATATTTTAGTATCTCGAATAAATCTATGAACATAGTCATATATTTTACAGCTGGTAATATGATCTAAGTTGGGATTCCCAAATAAGATAACAGTAAGACTTGTTTCGCGTATGCTAGCTTTATTTTGTAGAAGTGATTGACGCATATTCGTGAAGTTTGGACAAGTAAAATAATAATGATAATTGTCCTCTATGGCTCCACAAAAACATAATGGATATTGGTGAAAGAACAATATTTTTTAATGGAGGTGAATATTAAGTGTGCTGCAGTGTGTCCTTAACATTGTGTGTAGAAATTGAAGTTTGCGATCACCGTAGTAGAAGTATAATGGACATTGGTTGGACCCCCTATCACGATAGAACATGAAAGTGAATAACGGCTGGCAATCTTTTATAGATAAATCTGTCGAGGACCATAATTTACGGGCTATATACCAGAACCATTTGTTATAGAGAGATCGGTTACTAACTGTAATGATACGTCGATTGATGTCACGTACCCATTAAGGATGACAAATTACATTTCAATATTCTGGTCTATATATTATTGTCTTAATTTTTCTCTTTTTAGTATAGGAAGTCAAAATAAACATAGACAAACAGATTTCCAACTAAGATAACAGTAAGACTTGTTTCGCATATGTTAGCTATATTGTATTTATGTTTATGTTTAACCCTTTCCCTCATATATGTACTCAATAGGTACCACATAAAGCCTGACCAAATTCAATTGTAAAATCCTCATTACCAGACCACTGAGGAACAGCGAACAGCATAAAACCTGATCAGCCTGCGAGTTACTCGCAGGCTGATCTGGTTTTATGCTGTTCGCATAGGTCTTTTCATGGTATCCTCTATGAGGGAAAGGGTTAAATAGGTAGATTGACTTGACAATCATGCAGAAAGATAATATGCACCAGAAACTTTTCGGTTGTTAACGAAGATTAGATTGGATATTGGATCAAGAAATAGGTCAAAATCCACCTTATACAGCTTACCCTAAAAAAAAAAAACGTAAAGAAAAAGCGTTACTCTCAAATCGCAATCGGCTGAGTAAACATTCTTATAAAGTGCAATAACGTGCACTGTCTTTCACTCATATGGAGGTGGTGAAACAGACCATGATCAACTGCAGATATTTATAACGGTCACGTTTTCTAGAACAAAGATCCTCGAATAAATGTACCCATGAAATTCTTTTATGTACATAATCAACGAAATTTAATGTCAATGAATATTAATGATTTCACAGTAACATAATTATTTGGTAAAGCCATTCTACCATATTTTTTTTAACAATTATAGAATACAATTTGTTGTTACTTAAAGAGAACAAAACGACTACCATTAATACAGGATAATTGATGGTGAAAAGGATACAGCATATCTAGAAACGAATGTGAAACTATATATAAAAGTGTATGTTAACAAAATGGTATTATTATTAGGACTTTCTGCCTAAAGCAGAAAGTCCTATTGGGTTTGTACTGTTTATTCTTCTTCTTATTATTATTAGGACTTTCTGCCCTTTCGGCAGAAAGTCCTATTGGGTTTGTACTGTTTATTAGGACTTTCTGCCTACAGGCAGAAAGTCATATTGGGTTTGTTCTGTTTTTTATTATTAGGACTTTCTGCCTACTGGCAGAAAGTCCTATTGGGTTTGTACTGTTTTATTAGGACTTTCTGCCTAAAGCAGAAAGTCCTATTGGGTTTGTTCTGTTTATTAGGACTTTCTGCCTAAAGCAGAAAGTCCTATTGGGTTTGTTCTGTTTATTATTAGGACTTTCTGCCTTCGGCAGAAAGTCATATTGGGTTTGTTATGTTTTTTATTATTCTTATTAGGACTTTCTGCCCTTTCGGCAGAAAGTCATATTGGGTTTGTTATGTTTTTTATTATTAGGACTTTCTGCCCTTTCGGCAGAAAGTCCTATTGGGTTTGTACTGTTTTTTTATTAGGACTTTCTGCCTACTGGCAGAAAGTCCTATTGGGTTTGTACTGTTTTTTATTATTCTTCTTCTTATTATTCTTTTTTTCTTCCTCTTATATTTGTGTTAATTTTGAGGTGATGCCATTGACTCAGAACTATGAAAATTTTATGGCATATATTTCAAACCATGAGCTTTCGGATGCAATTAATTTCATATTCATATGACGTCATATAACGTCAGATTCGACGTCAGATGAAAAAGTTTGTACGCGGTATACAGCCATTATTTCTGGACCAATTTTCATCAAAATTTCACAGAATGTGTATGTTAGGCTCTAGTTGTGCCTTTCGGAGTCCGTTTTACCAAATTCGAAAAGGCACAAGTTTCATGGCGAATCCAAGATTCGAACTAATGACGTCAAATTTCAAATGCGTATAAAATCGCTTCCAGAAGAGCTAGAAAGCTGATATTTGGACTGAATATTAATCTCTAGGTCTTCTTTATATTCTGAAAAGATGAACGCCAAATAACGTCACATGACGTCATAATGCAAATAAAACTTTCGTATTAAAACTTAACGGTTTTTAAGCCCTGTAGGCTTCATTTTTTGTATGATTTGCTTGAAATTTTGTCTGAAGATGCAGTATTAGATTCTATGGAGCCATGTCACTTTAGTTTTCGGCAAATCCCAAAGGTCAAGGTCATATATCAATTATCGACTTTTTCTTCGGCCTTAAATATCTCAGTATTAAGCAAAGACTTGTGGCATTCATACATATTAAGAATAGTTTTTAAACAGAAATGAAGTAAATACATGAAAAACATGTTACCAGTGAATTATTGTATGTGCCTCGTCCACTACTATTAATCGTATGCTGGTGCTGCATCGTAACATATCCCCCCATTTGGTTACACCAAGAATGCTTTCTGGGGAGGAAAATAGAAAGTCGTGTTTCAGCATCCTCAGCGGAATCTCTCCCTATGTATGTTGCACGGAATCCCAGTGTATTTAGACAGTCAGATTGTTCTTTCATGATCGAAAGCAAAGGAGACACAACTAAAACTTGACACTGTTCTTCGCGTCCATGTTGTTCACTGTACATATACTGAAATGCTTGGTACACTAAGCTTTGAACCCCCACCGGTTCTAGTAGATAAAAAAACATCACGTCCAGATAATAAATTCTCAATACTGTCTCTTTGAAAGTCCATTAATTTGCTTACTTTAAATTTGTCGCAGGCTAAGCGGTAGAAATCAACACTCGTCGCCATCTTGAAACATTTGTCTAAGTGCTGTAAGTACGATAGTTTCTATTGGTCCAAAAATCCCTACTACCTAGTGGGGCCGCCAATAGTGGCGCGACTTTTCAAATAATCGATAACGAGGAAATGCTAACTAATAATCCCACGGGCGCTGTATGAAGGAACGGAATAAGCGCTCGTGGGTCTTCGACGCTGAAAGACGCATAGAAGAGATCAAACCCATAACCTTCTGATCCATGGTGAGGGAACGCTAATATTTCTGTACCACAGTGCTCATACATGTAATTTTTATGTCAATCAAAATTGCATATGGATCAATATGGTTGCATAATGTCTTTTAGGTGTTCATTTTTATATGGCCAAAAAAAAAAAGAAAAGAGGAAACAAGTCAATGTATAAGGTCATTGATATCCATCTTACGGTCCTTCTAAAAAGCGCCATCTTCTATAACATATTCACCATGTCTGTGTACAGCGCCACCCGCTTTATTACAGGTCGTATTGGTATACAATTTCACCAGTAGCCTTATAATAGCATTTTAAATCATGTGTGCAAATTCCATTGGTATATTTTTAATTTTTTTTATGTTTAAATCCATTTTCAAAATTTACTTCATTAACCACCGGTAGGAGACTTGACGCCATCTAAGGCATCTAAATTTGCTTTAAAATGATATTTTACAACATCTGTGCAAATTTCATTTGAATATTTTATGTTTTTATTGCATATTACTTTTTTCCTGTTTTCTCTCACCTGTAAAGCTTGGTGCGGTGCTATTATGCGGATACCAGATACGGATCTAGTGTGTCCGTGCAAACCGTTTTATTTTAAACAAGAAAAAGAAAGAATAATAAAGAGCCTTTAACATAAAATGTGTAAATTTTATTCAAATAGTAAAAGGATGGCCTTTTTTTTAAAGCATTTTAAAACTCGTTCCGATACCTCGTCGGTACAATAAAAATAGGATACTCACTACTCCAATATCATCGCGCCACCGGGGTTTTTATTGGTCATATCATTATGAAAATTTGCCAATGCATAGAAATGACTATCACCTAAAATGTATGTAAATTTCATATAAAAATATATTCTTTTATGCACTTTTAAATCCTCACCTACACCACGGCAGTAAGACTCAAATAGGAGTAAATACTACCATAGTATCATCGCGCCAACCGGGTTTTTACTGGTCTTATTTATATGAAGACCTGTCAATTTATAGAAAAAAACTAGTATAATCACGCGACCTGGGTTTTTACTGGTCATATCAATATGAAGAATTGCCAATGCATAGAAAAGAATATGACCTAAAATGTGTGTAATTTTCATTTTACACCCTTTTTTTTTAAAATCCCCACGGATTCCACGCCTGTACGACCCGTATAGAAATTTACCTGACCTTAGTATCACCATGTCAACCGGTATATTACTGGACATATTAGTATATAAATCTACAAATTTACATTTTTTTTAATCACGCATTGATACCACGGTCGGTAATGATTATATGCTAGCCAAGGATCTAAGCGCAAACCACATCAATTACAGGTTATATATTAAGATGGTTAATCAAACAACCAACTAAAAATATCTTCCATAAATTGTAAATTTAACTGGAAAAAAATGTGTTTGGTGCACTTTTTTTTTTAAACTCGCATAGACACCACGCCAGAAAGTTCCTAATAAGTGACAACGATATCCCAATATATTTTCACCTTTATCGCACCAGCACAGCTCTAATTTGCGCATACGACAAATCATAGTATTTGCGTTCCAACCGATCCAGTCATATTTATTTCAATAAAAAACAATTAACCATAACCTAACATTTGTGAAGATTTTCCTCATCCGCATATTTCACGACTGCCATTGGAGACAGAGTAAGACTGAAAAATATTCCATTATGATCCTACTAATCGCCCAATTATGTAATGCAATTGAATGAAGAGGAACAAATATGCCTTATATGAACGAAACATGTTTTTAATTACGGTAAAACGTCAGCCGAGAGACCAATTGACTGTTACACATGAGTTACCAAGGTTGATTGACTTTAAAGCAAAGATGTGCAAGAAAAATCATAACCAGGTAGTGACTTTCCTGCAAAATAATCACACACAAATATATAACTCTATAAGTTAGGCTTTTGTTGTCCATCCTTATTTTCGTTTTCAAAATATTGAAAGGACCGAGGTTCTGTAGTGAAACCAAGTTTAACCTCGAAATTAAGTTAAGTATTTCAGAGACTCCATATGAAATTCACACATATTGTAATTTTAAAGGTTTTCTTCAGGTTTTCATAGGCCGGACCTCATGGGGTAATATGTTTTCATTTCTCGTGCAATAAATTCAGTGTGATCCCAATGGTCCAAAATTACAAAAAAAAAAATATGCCATATATTGAATATGCTGAATTTTCTTATGCAATGATATGCACATCCATATGTCATCAGAACAGACGTCAGATCAAAAAGTTTGTAAGCGCTCTGCAGACATTATTAATTGCTGATTTTTTCTAAAATTTTCAAAGAATGTATAGGTTACACTCTAGACACCTAATACTTTTTGCGTGTTCCGTATTACTAATTTTCAGTTTGATTGAGTTTTAATTATTACGGCTTTCCGCAAACCTGCGGAAAACGTATAGGGTTTGTTATGTTTATTATCTTGGTTTTGTACTGTTTCTTAGGACTTTCTGCCCTTTCGGCAGAAAGTCCTATTGGGTTTGTACTGTTTTTAGGACTTTCTGCCTAAAGGCAGAAAGTCATATTGGGTTTGTACTGTTTTTTTATTATTAGGACTTTCTGCCTAAAGCAGAAAGTCCTCTTGGGTTTGTACTGTTTATTAGGACTTTCTGCCCTTTCGGCAGAAAGTCCTATTGGGTTTGTTATGTTTTTTTTATTCTTCTTATTCTTTTTTTCTTTCAAACTGAGCGTTAATTTAAGCATGTTGCAATGGTCAAAGGGCCATGACATTTAAATGGCATATACCTGACGCGATGAAATTTTGATTTCTATGATTTTCATATGCCTATGACGTCATATGACGTCACATTTGAAATATGCTACAAAAGTTTGTACGCGGTCTACAGCCATTGTTTGTGAACCGATTTTCATCAAATTTTCACAGAATGTGTATATTAAGTTCTAGTTGTGCATCCCGGTGTCCGTTTTTCAAAATTCGAAAAGTCCATGGTTCTATAGCGAATCCAAGATTCGAACCAAGGTCGTAAATTTTTAAATGCTTATAAAATCTGTCCTATTTAAGATAGAAAGTTGATAATTAATCAGTATATAGGTCTCTAGAAGTTTTAAACATTTTGTGAAAATAAATGTCATATGACGTCATGTGACGTCATTATATGATAATGTATTTCTAATATTAACAAGAATATTTCTATATGTTGAAATTTTTGAAGGGCAATGAAAATTTAATGACACATGCTTCAAACGTTGAAATTTTGATTTCTATGATTTTCATATCTCTATGACGTCATATGACGTCACACATAAAATAAGCTACAAAAGTTTGTACGCAGTCCAGAGCCATAATTGATGGACCGATTTTCATCAAATTTTCACAGAATGTGTATATTAAGTTCTAGTTGTGTATCCCGTTGTCCGTTTCTCAAAATTCGAAATTGCCAAGGTTCTATAGCGAATCCAAGATTCGAACCAAGGTCGTAATTTTTCAAATGCTTATAAAATCAGTCCTATTTGAGATAGAAAGTTGATATTTGGTCAGTATGTAGGTCTCTCGGAGTCTTAAAAATATTTTGAAAATTTGCATCATATGACGTCACGTGACGTCATTATATGAAAATATATTACTAACATTAACAAGATTATTTCTTGACATATTCTAAAAAAGTTTGTACACGGTCTACAGCCATTATTTATGAACCGATATACAACACATTTTCACAGAATGTGTATATTAAGATCTAGTTGTGCATCCTGCTATCCGTTTTTTTAAAATTCTAAAAGACCATGGTTCTATAGAGAATCCAAGATTCGAACCGAGGTCGTTAATTTTCAAATGCTTATAAAATCGGTCCCATATGAGATAGAGAGTTGATATTTGAACATTATGTAGGTTTATGGATGACTGAACGATTTTGTGAAAATGAACGTCATGTGACGTCAGATGACGTTATTACATGAAAATCTATTTCTAATATTTGCAAGAAAATTTCTATATGTTAAAATGGTCCATGGAAATTTTATGGCATATATTTCAAACCATGAGCTTTCGGATGCAATGAATTTTATATTCATACTACGTCATATAACGTCAGATTTGACGTCAGGTGAAAAAGTTTGTACGCGGTCTACAGCCATTATTTCTGGACCGATTTTCATCAATATTTCACAGAATGTGTATGTTAGGCTCTAGTTGTGCATCCCGGTGTCCGTTTTTCATAATTCGAAAAGTCCATGGTTCTATAGCGAATCCAAGATTCGAACCAAGGTCGTAAATTTTTTAATGCTTATAAAATCTGTCCTATTTAAGATAGAAAGTTGATATTTAATCAGTATATAGGTCTCTAGAAGTTTTAAACATTTTGTGAAAATAAATGTCATATGACGTCACGTGACGTCATTATATGATAATGTATTTCTTATATTAACAAGAATATTTCTATATGTTGAAATTGTCGAAGGGCAATGAAAATTTAATGACACATGCTTCAAATGCTGAAATTTTGATTTCTATGATTTTCATATGCCTATGACGTCATATGACGTCACACGTGAAATAAGCTACAAAAGTTTGTACGCGGTCCAGAGCCATTATTGATGAACCTATTTTCATCAAATTTTCATACATCCCGGTGTCCGTTTCTCAAAATTCGAAATTGCCAAGGTTCTATAGCGAATCCAAGATTCGAACCAAGGTCGTAATTTTTCAAATGCTTATAAAATCAGTCCTATTTGAGATAGAAAGTTGATATTTGGTCAGTATGTAGGTCTCTCGGAGTCTTAAAAATATTTTGAAAATTTGCATCATATGACGTCACGTGACGTCATTATATGAAAATATATTACTAACATTAACAAGATTATTTCTTGACATATTCTAAAAAAGTTTGTACACGGTCTACAGCCATTATTTATGAACCGATATACAACACATTTTCACAGAATGTGTATATTAAGATCTAGTTGTGCATCCTGCTATCCGTTTTTTTAAAATTCTAAAAGACCATGGTTCTATAGAGAATCCAAGATTCGAACCGAGGTCGTTAATTTTCAAATGCTTATAAAATCGGTCCCATATGAGATAGAGAGTTGATATTTGAACATTATGTAGGTTTATGGATGACTGAACGATTTTGTGAAAATGAACGTCATGTGACGTCAGATGACGTTATTACATGAAAATCTATTTCTAATATTTGCAAGAAAATTTCTATATGTTAAAATGGTCCATGGAAATTTTATGGCATATATTTCAAACCATGAGCTTTCGGATGCAATGAATTTTATATTCATACTACGTCATATAACGTCAGATTTGACGTCAGGTGAAAAAGTTTGTACGCGGTCTACAGCCATTATTTCTGGACCGATTTTCATCAATATTTCACAGAATGTGTATGTTAGGCTCTAGTTGTGCATCCCGGTGTCCGTTTTTCATAATTCGAAAAGTCCATGGTTCTATAGCGAATCCAAGATTCGAACCAAGGTCGTAAATTTTTTAATGCTTATAAAATCTGTCCTATTTAAGATAGAAAGTTGATATTTAATCAGTATATAGGTCTCTAGAAGTTTTAAACATTTTGTGAAAATAAATGTCATATGACGTCACGTGACGTCATTATATGATAATGTATTTCTTATATTAACAAGAATATTTCTATATGTTGAAATTGTCGAAGGGCAATGAAAATTTAATGACACATGCTTCAAATGCTGAAATTTTGATTTCTATGATTTTCATATGCCTATGACGTCATATGACGTCACACGTGAAATAAGCTACAAAAGTTTGTACGCGGTCCAGAGCCATTATTGATGAACCTATTTTCATCAAATTTTCATACATCCCGGTGTCCGTTACTCAAAATTCGAAATTGCCAAGGTTCTATAGCGAATCCAAGATTCGAACCAAGGTCGTAAATTTTTAAATGTTTATAAAATCAGTCCTATTTGAGATAGAAAGTTGATGTTTGGTCAGTATGTAGGTCTCTCGGAGTCTTAAAAATATTTTGAAAATTTGCATCATATGACGTCACGTGACGTCATTATATGAAAATAAATTACTAACATTAACAAGATTATTTCTATATGTTGAAATGGTCGTAGAGCAATAAAAATTTAATGGCATATGTTTCACACAATATAATTTCTATTTCAATAATTTTTATAGGCATATGACGTCATATGACGTCACACTTGACATATTCTACAAAAGTTTGTACGCGGTCTACAGCCATTACTTATGAACCGATGTTCATCAAATTTTCACAGAATGTGTATATTAAGATCTAGTTGTGCATCACGCTATTCGTTTTTCAAAATTCTAAAAGACCATGGTTCTATGGAGAATCCAAGATTCGAACCGTGGTCGTTAATTTTCAAATGCTTATAAAATCGGTCCCATATGAGATAGAAAGTTGATATTTGAACATTATGTAGGTTTATGGATGACTGAACGATTTCGTGAAAATGAACGTCATGTGACGTCAGATGACGTCATTACATGAAAATCTATTTCTAATATTTACAAGAAAATTTCTATATGTTAAAATGGTCCATGGAAATGGAAATTATTTGACATTTTGCTTCAAATGTTGATATTTTTAATTCTACAGTTTTCATATGCCTATGACATTATATGACGTTACACTTGCCATATGCTACAAAAGTTTGTACGCGGTCTACAGCCATTGTTTATGAACCGATTTTCATAAAAAAATTCACAGAAAGTGTATATTAGGTTATAGTTGAGCATGTCGGTGTCCGTTTTTCCAAATTCAAAAATGCAAAGGTTTTATGGCGGATCCAATATTCGAACTATTGACGTCAAATTTTAAATACGTATAAAATCGTTTCCAGATGAGTTAGAAATCTAATATTTGGAAAGTAAATAAGTCTCCAAGAGTGCTTTACATTCTATGAAGATGAACGTCATTTGACGTCATATGACGTCATAAGGTCAAAAATTATTTCTGGTATATACGCGTAAATTTAATTGTTAACTTCCCAGGACCATGAAATCTTATGGTATATACGTTAGAAATGCGTTAGAATGCAATGTAATTCATATTAATTTGACGTTATATCACATCAGATTTGACGTCAGGACAAAACGGTTTTACGCGGTGTACAGCCATTATTTTTGGACCAATTTTCAGCAAATTTCAAAGAATGTATATGTAACGCTCTAGTTGTGTATCCCGGGTCCTGTTTTACAAATTCGAAAAGACGAAAAGGCAATGATTCTATGGCGAATCCAAGTTTCGAAACATTGACGTCAAATTTCAAAAACATATAAAATCGCCTGGAGATGATTTAGAAAGTTGATATTATTGAGGACTGAATATTAGTCTTTAAGACTTATTTATATTCTGTGAGGATTATCGTTATTGACGTCATAAGGTCAAAAAGAATGTTAATATATCTACGCGTTAATTTCTATATGTTGCAAAGTTGCAAGGAGCATGAAAAAATTACTTGATATATTTAAGATACTTAATATTTCATTTCATTGATTTTCTTATGCCTATGATGTCATGTGACATCAAACTTGACGTTGTCTACACACTCTTGTACGCGGTCTACAGCCATTATTACAGGATGGAATTCGAATTGTAAGCGTTTTAAATAAATTTGATTTGTAAAATAGATTATAAAAATAGTCCAAGTAAATAAATTGATATAAAAAATGATTTTCAGTTACTTTTGCCATTTCCTCCAAGTTAAAAAGTTCATTTATGTTATGGCCATACAAAAGCAAGTTAAAGGCTGCAATTTCATATCCTCTTACTTTTTTTGCTTTTAAGTATTTGACAAATGTAGCAGAAAGTCCTATCATTCGTATCAACGAATGAAATCTAGTTATTCTTCTTCTTATTCTTTTTTTCTTCCTCTTATATTTGTGTTAATTTCGAGGTGTTGCCATTGACTCAGAAGAATGAAAATTTTATGGCATATATTTCAAACCATGAGCTTTCGGATGCAATGAATTTTATATTCATATGACGTCATATAACGTCGGATTTGACGTCACGTGAAAAAGTTTGTACGCGGTCTACAGCCATTATTTCTGGACCGATTTTCATCAAATTTTCACAGAATGTGTATGTTAGGCTCTAGTTGTGCATCCCTGTGTCCGTTTTTCAAAATTCGAAAAGTCCATGGTTCTATAGCGAATCCAAGATTCGAACCAAGGTCGTAAATTTTTAAATGCTTATAAAATCTGTTTTATTTAAGATAGAAAATTGATATTTAGTCAGTATATAGGTCTCTAGAAGTTTTAAACATTTTGTCAAAATAAATGTCATATGACGTCATGTGACGTCATTATATGATAATGTATTTCTAATATTAACAAGAATATTTCTATATGTTGAAATTGTCGAAGGGCAATGAAAATTTAAAGACAAATGCTTCAAACGCTGAAATTTTGATTTCTATGAATTTCATATGCCTATGACGTCATATGACGTCACACTTGAAATATGCTACAAAAGTTTGTACGCGGTCTACAGCCATTGTTTATGAACCGATTTTCATCAAATTTTCACAGAATGTGTATATTCAGTTCTAGTTGTGCATCCCTGTGTCCCTTTTTCAAAATTCGAAAAGTCCATGGTTCTATAGCGAATTCAAGATTCGAACCAAGGTCGTAAATTTTTAAATGCTTATAAAATCGGTCCTATTTGAGATAGAAAAGTGATATTTGGTCAGTATATAGGTCTCTGGGAGTCTTAAAGATTTTGTGAAATTGAACGTCATATGACGTCACGTGACGTCATTATATGATAATGTATTTCTAATATTAACAAGAGTATTTCTATATGTTGAAATTGTCGAAGGGCAGTAAAAATTTAAAGACAAATGATTCAGACGATGAAATTTCGATTTCAATGATTTTCAGAAGCCTATGACGTCATATGACGTCACATTTGAAATTGACTACGAAAGTTTTTACACGGTCCAGAGCCATTATTAATGGGCCGATTTTTATCAAATTTTCACAGAATGTGTATATTACATTCTTATTGTGTATACCGGTGTCCGTTTTTCAAAATTCGAAAAGTCCAAGCATCTATGGCGGATCCAAGATTCGAACCAAGGACGTCAATTTTTAAATGCTTATAAAAACTGTCCTATATGAGATAGAAGGTTAATATTTGATCACTATATAGGTCTCTGGATATCTGAACGATTTTGTAAAAATGAACATCATGTGACGTCACATGACGCCATAACATGAAAATCTATTTCTTATATTAACAAGATAATTTCTATATGTTTAAATGGTCCATGGAAATTAAAATTATATGACATTTGCTTCGAATGCTGATGATTTGAATTATACAATTTTCATGTGGCTATGACCTCATATGACGTCAAACTTGACATATGGTACAAAAGATTGTACGCGGTCTAAAGCCATTGTTTATGAATCGATTTTCATCAAATTTTCACCGAAGGTGTATATTAATATCTAGTTGTGCATCCCGGTGTCCGTTTTTCAAAATTCTAAAAGACCAAGGTTCTATGGCGAATCCAAGATTCAAACCAAGGACGTCAAATTCTAAATGCTTATAACATCGGTCCTATATGAGATAGAAAGTTGAAATTGTGTCAGTATATTAGTCTCTGGGTGCCTAAAAGATTTTGTGAAAATGAATGACATATGACGTCACATGACGTCATAAGATGAAAATGTATTTCTAATATTTACAAGAAAATTTTTATATGTTTAAATAGTCCATAGGCATGAACATTCTATGACTTATGTTTCAATTGCTGATTTTTTTAATTCTGCAATTATCATAGACCTATCACGTCATATGACGTCACAATTCACATATGCTACATAAGATTGTAAGCGGTCTACAGACATTGTTTATGAACCGATTTTCATAAAATTTCACCGAAGGTGTATATTAATATCTAGTTGTGCATCCCGGTGTCCGTTTTTCAAAATTCGAAAAGACCAAGTTTCTATGGGGAATCCAAAATTCAAACCAAGGACGTCAAATTCTAAATGCTTATAAAATCGGTCCTATATGAGATAGAAAGTTGAAATTTTGTCAGTATATTAGTCTCTGGGTGCCTAAAAGATTTTGTGAAAATGAATGACATATGACGTCACATGGCGTCATAAGATGAAAATGTATTTCTAATATTTACAAGAAAATTTCTATATGTTTAAATAGTCCATAGGCATGAACATTTTATGACTTATGTTTGAATTGCTGATTTTTTGAATTCTGCAATTATCATATACCTATGACGTCATATGACGTCATAATTCACATATGCTACATAAGATTGTAAGCGGTCTATAGACATTGTTTATGAACCGATTTTCATAAAAATTTCACTGAAAGTGTATATTAGGATATAGTTGTGCATCGCGGTACCCGTTTTTCAAAATTAAAAAGATCCAAGGTTCAAAGGCGAATCCAAGGTTCGAACCAAGGACGTCAAATTCTAAATGCTTATAAAATCGGTCCTATTTGAGATAGAAAGTTGAAATTTTGTCAGTGAATTGATCTCTGTAAGTATTAAAAATTTGTGAAAATGTACGTCAAATAACGTCACGTGACGTCATTTTACACAAATATATTTCTAATATTTGCAGGAACATTTTTATATGTTAAAATGGTCAAAAAGCAATAAAAATTTAAGTACTTTTTCTTTAGAATCTGAAATTTCGATATCAAAGATTTTCATAGGTTTATGACGTCATATGACGTCACATTTGAAATATGCTACAAAGGTTTGTACACGGTCCAGAGCCATTATTAATACGCCGATTTTCATCAAATTTTCAGAGAATGTGCATAATAGGTTATTTTTGTGTATCCCGGTGCAGTTTTTCAAAAATCAAAAAGTCCAAGGTGTAAGTGCGAATCCAAGATTCGAATAAGGACGTCTTCATTAAAATACTTATACAATCGGCCCTATATGAGATACAAAGTTGACATTTTTTTCAGAAAATAGGTCTCTTTGAATATGTACATGTATATTTCTTCTTCTTATTATTATTCTTTTTTTCCTCCTTTTGAGGTTGTAATTAAACAAAGTTACAATTGAGATAGAGTCTTCAAATTGTTCCAGTGATCAGCTAAATAGAGTCCCTTTCGATCTGCATTGTTTCAACTATTAGTGACGTCATATGACGTTATAGCTGAAAACTACTACAAAAGTTTGTTCGCGGTCTACAGCCGACATTTTTTGACGGATCTTCATGAAATTTTCACAGAATGTGAACATTCGGTCCTAGATGGTTAAGCATAACTTCGCTTCCAGAGGTACTAGAAACCTGAAATTTGGACAGCATCTGTATCCTGAGGTTTCCTTTGCATGCTGAGAAGTACGTCACATAACGTCATATGACGTCATAATTGCAAAGCAAACATTCTTTTTTCCTTCTTTTGGGGGTGTAATTAAACAAGGTAACCGTTGGGATAGAACGTTCAATTTTTTTACAATAATCAGCAAAATAGAATCACTTTCGAGCTGCAGTGTTTTAATTTTCAGTGACGTCAAATGACGTCATTACTGAAAACTGCAACAAAAGTTTTTCGCGGTCTACAGCCTACATTTTTTGACGGATCTTCATGATTTTTTTTACAGAATGTGTACATTAGGTCCTAGATTTGCATACTTCTTCCATATTTGAAAATATGAAAAGACCAGGAAACTATGGCTGAACCAAGATTCGAACCAAAAACGTCAAAATTCATTTAAGCATAACTTCGCTTCAAGATGTGCTAGAAAGCTGAAATTTGGATAGCATCTGTATCCTGAGGTTTACTTTACATGCTGAGAAATTCGACGTTATATGACGTCATAATTACCAAACATTTAATTTAAAAATAGTGGTTTTAGCCCTACAGGAGCTACTTTTAGACCGATTTGCATATTTTTTTCACAACATGTGCAGATACGTGTTCCATTGTGAATGGTAACTTCCGTTTCCGGAAATTATGAAAGGTCAAGGTCATATGTCAAATATCGTTTTTAGCTCACCTGAGCACGAAGTTATTGTGATGCCGCTTCGTCCGTCGTCAACAGTTAACATTCTAGAGGCCACAGTTTTTACCCATTCTTCACCAAACTTGGTCAGAATGTTTAATGGCAAGTTCGAAACTGGGCCATGTCGGTTCAAAAAGTATGTCATGAGGTCCAAAAATAGGTCAATTTAAAGTAAAATCCTGTTTACACTCTAGAGGCCATATTTTTAAGCCAATTCTACCAGACTTGGCCAGAATGTTTATCTGCATGAGAGCTTGGACAAGTTCGAAACTGGGTCATGTGGGGTAACAAACTAGGTCACTAGGTCAAATCATAAAAATTGTGTTAGCACTATTCAGTTTGCTTGTTAACACTCTACAGGCCATATTTTTGAACAAATCTTCACCAAACCTTATCAAAATGTTAATCTGCATGAAAGCTTGAACAAGTTCGAAACTGGGTCACGTTGGGTCAAAAAGTTACGAGGTCAAATTGATGTAAAATCTTGTTTACACTCTAGAAGCCATATTTATGATCCAATCATCAAAAAACTTGGTCAGAATGTTTATTAGCATGAAAGCTTGAACAAGTTCATTTGGGGTCAAAAAGTAGGCCATTGAGAACAATGTTTCTCAGGTGAGCGATTTAGGGCCATCTTCTTTTCTTTGGAGCTTCATATCTCAAAAACGAAATATATATTCTATCAAGAGACTATGGGTATTATATATATAGTACTTTCAAAAAGACCTTTCAGATGACATCCGGTTTTTGAAGATCAGGCCTGAAACGGTTTAGTTATGGCGGGAAAACTAAATATGTAGTGACCCCAACAGCATTTCACAACTGATATCGCGTAAAGTATTGATTTTTGTTGATAATAATATGAGCAAATATTTTAGAGCACATTCTTATCTTTCTGCTGATGTGCAGCATTTTAAGATCGAATCAGAAATGACTATTTTTTCTATTGAAAATTTGCAGTTTTCTCGAGGTTTAACAGCTTATATCTCGAAAACAGTTAAACATAAGTTCATATATAAAGCGTACGATATGTAGAGAATTGAAGTCCTTTCAAATGGTACCCAGCATTATAAAATTAGACTTCACTGAAGAAAGTTATTAGAAAAATAATAGATCGCAATAACCATTTTGTCTTGCTTTTCTGCAGTTATTCTTAACGTCTTTGCCATGTTGATATTGATTTTTTTAAATAACAATATGAACAAGTGTTTTAGAGCACATTTGCAGCATTTGAAAATCAGTTCAGTAATGACAAAGTTATAGTGCAAAAACCATATGACATGAACATAATTTTGACTCGATATTTGGTGTTTTCTCAAGGATTAGCCGTTTTTATCTCGATAACTGTTAACAATAAGTTTATACAAAAAAAAATTTAACCTTTTAAGGCCTTTTAAAATTTAAAAATTAAATTAAAATAAAGCGTATGAAATGTAGATAATTTGAAATTCCTTTCCCTCCACTCTTTTATGCATTAATTTTTTATGTGATGCAAAGTAACTACGGTCATGAAATATTAATGGGAGAAAATTAAAACAACGACTTTTGCAATGCAGTGATATTTTTCGTCTGACGTCACCAGACATTCAACTGATATTGTCAACAAGTATATGCTCTACAGCTGATAGTTCTGTACTGATCTCCATAGTTTTTAAACATATAGATTGATATCTTTTACAGGTGCATGTCATTTCAAGATTGTCTGACATCCCAAGATGATTAACTACGAATTGTGCAGGGCAGAAAGTCCTATCGTTTGTTCAACAAACGAAATTTCTAGTTATTCTTATTCTTCTTCTTCTTCTTATTATTATTCTTTTTTTCTTCCTCTTATATTTTTGTTAATTTCGAGGTGTTGCCATTGACTCAGAACAATGAAAATTTTATGGCGTATATTTCAAACCATGAGCTTTCGGATGCAATGAATTTCATATTCATATGACGTCATATGACGTCAGATTTGACGTTGGGTGAAAAAGTTTGTACGCGGTCTACAGCCATTATTTCTGGACCGATTTTCATCAAAATTGCACAGAATGTGTATGTTAGGCTCTAGTTGTGCATCCCGGTGTCCGTTTTTCCAAATTCGAAAAGGCAAATGTTTTATGGCGAATCCAAGATTCGAACTAATGACGTCAAATTTCAAATGCGTATAAAATCGCTTCCAGAAGAGCTAGAAAGCTGATATTTAGACTGAATATTAGTCTCTAGGTCTTCTTTATATTCTAAAAAGATGAACGCCATTTAACGTCACATGACGTCATAATGCTAATAAAACTTTCGTATAAAAACTTAACGGTTTTTAAGCCCTGTAGGCTTTATTTTTTGTATGATTTGCTTGAAATTTTGTCTGAAGATGCAGTATTAGATTCTATGGAGCCATGTCACTTCCGTTTCCGGAAAATCCCAAAGGTCAAGGTCATATATCAATTATCGGCTTTTTCTTTGGCCTTAAATATCTCAAAAACGGTAAATATTCTATCGAGACACTATGCGTATAATTTGTAGTGCTTGGAAATACCTTTCAGAAGATATTTAGTTTTTGATGATCGGGGTTGAATCGGTTGAGTTATGGCGGAAAAATGAAAATTTGGTAACCCAGAGTGTGTTTAACAGTTTATATCTCGAAAACCTTTGATTTTTGAAAATATGATGATGAATATCATTTGTAGAGCAATGTTTGACCGTTCTTTTGATGCTTAAAGTTTAATGATTGGCCAAAGATTTATGGAGTTATGGAGTAACATCAAAAATAGGAATTTAAACCCTATTGTAGAATATTCGAAAAATATCCTACTATCGCTTTCACCTTAATTGAAGCATTTTCGGAAAATATAAGTTCACAGATATGTATTAGTCATATAAATTGCAAAATAAACTTTTTACTAATATCATATTGATATTGACAATAATTTAATGGTGTTTCAATTCTATTCTTTATCAATATAGTATACCCTAGTACATTACAGTACAGTACACAGAGCTACCCAAGATGTAAACAAAATGGTCGCCCTCGTGTAAAAGGGGGTTTGCAGATTAAAACTTTTAAAAATACAATGTTCTACCAATAATTAAACGGATTTGCTTGGCATAAACCTTAATTATAACTTGTAAAAGTGAATCAAGCTGGAAATGACATCTAAATCACACTGAAAATCTAAATACAGACATTACAGAAATGGATTACTGTAGCCTACATCAGTACATGGCATGTTTACATCGAGACAGATTGCAAATGTGACACGGAGGTGAAGAGAATATTCCTGGCGTAATGCATTAATTTGGCTAGTTTGCTGGCAGACAAGTCAGTCAACTGTCAAAATTTATGTGATTTGTCAGAGACGCTGCAAATAGCAGATACAAATTGATCCAACCCAAAGACAAAAACAAAGGTAAGAAAAATTAGTAATGCTTGGGCATTACATTATTGTCTTTTTCAAAACCTGAATTCATTTTTTCTTATATATTCTTATATGGTAAGATTCTTTTTTAAATTTGTTTATTTTTGTTTATAAAAATAGGACAAGAATGCTGAACAGATGTAGAAAAGATGGTATGTGTAGGCAATTTGAAATAATGTTTAACCCAAAACAGCATTGGTCTTTCTTTTTTACATCTTGTAGGTTTTGATTTTGAACATATTCTGTCGTAATGCGACAACCATCAAATTACAGGTCATCTTTACTTAACAAATGTCCAATTATACTGCTAGTTCATTGGTGTTAAAATTTACATGAACTAAGTTTACTCCAAAATGTAACGAAACAGTCAAATCTCTATTGAAATACAGCTCCGTTAAGATTATATAATAGCAAAGGATTTCAATCATGTACTTGGAGAATATATACACACGCGTGTGTATTTCAGTGCATGTAAACATAGGTCCCAGTAGGGATTATGATATGTTGGCAAATAAAAGCATGTTGCACATCAACAGGCTAGTCGCAAGCGCATGGGGAAAACCCATTATGAAACCATTATGAAGTTGAACTGAGTAAACGGTTAAGACAAATCATTAACCATGATAATTTGAGTTTCAATGTATGAAATATTCATGCGTCCGAGGAGACGCACATAATTTTAATTTTTAAAGTGTGTGTCCTCGAGAGAGATCTGATTTACATGTAACTTAGTGTTTTATATATTTACGCACACATGTACTTGAATTACTGATTTCATTATGGCAAAAATATGTATGCTTAATATTGCAAAAGAAATTAAAAAAACAAACAATTAGCTGTAAAAAAACAAAAGGAAAAAAAAAAAAGACTGGGACTCAAACCTTCAATTTATATATTGTCGGCTATTGCTGGAATATATTTCCAGCCAGTTATGGTTCGAAATATCTAAGCATGAATTGGCCGGGTTTGTTGGGAATTTGCCTACTGCATAATTAGGACTTTCTGCCTACTGGGTCCTATTGGGTTTGTTATGTTTTTTTATTAGGACTTTCTGCCTAAAGCAGAAAGTCCTATTGGGTTTGTTATGTTTATTAGGACTTTCTGCCTAAAGCAGAAAGTCCTATTGGGTTTGTACTGTTTATTCTTCTTCTTCTTATTATTATTATTATTATTCTTTTTTTCTTCCTAACTAAACGCTTATTTTTCTATGTTGCAATACTCCTAGGACGATGAAATTTTTATGACTTATTAGCCACGTCAGGAAATTTTGATTTCTATGATTTTCATAGGCCTATGACGTCATATGACGTCACATTTGAAATATGCTACAAAAGTTTGTACGCGGTCTACAGCCATTGTTTGTGAACCGATTTTCATCAAATTTTCACAGATTGTGTATATTAAGTTCTAGTTGTGCATCCCGGTGTCCGTTTTTCAAAATTCGAAAAGTCCATGGTTCTATAGCGAATCCAAGATTCGAACCAAGGTCGTAAAGTTTTAAATGCTTATAAAATCTGTCCTATTTAGGAAAGAAAGTTGATATTTAGTCAGTATATAGGTCTCTAGAAGTTTTAAAAATTTTGTGAAAATATTTGTCATATGACGTCACGTGACGTCATTATATGATAATGTATTTCTAACATTAACAAGAATATTTCTATATGTTGAAATTGTCGAAAGGCAATGAAAATTTAAAGACACATGCTTCAAACGCTGAAATTTTGATTTCTATGATTTTCATATGCCTATGACGTCATATGACGTCACACTGGAAATATGCAACAAAAGTTTGTACGCGGTCTACAGCCATTGTTTATGAACCGATTTTCATCAAATTTTCACAGAATGTGTATATTAAGTTCTAGTTGTGCATCCCGTTGTCCGTTTTTCAAAATTCGAAAAGTCCAAGGTTCTATAGCGATTCCAAGATTCGAACCAAGGTCGTAAATTTTCAAATTCTTATAAAATCGGTCCTATTTGAGATAGAAAGATGATATTGGGTCAGTATATAGGTCTCTGGGAGTCTTAAACATTTTGTGAAAATAAATGTCATATGACGTCACGTGACGTCATTATATGATAATGAATTTCTAATTCTAACAAGATTATTTCTATATCTTGAAATTTATGAAGGGCAATGAAAAATTAATGCCGCATGCTTCAGATGCTGTAATTTCGATTTCAAAGATTTTCAGAAGCCTATGACGTCATATGACGTCACACTTGAAATATGCAACACAAGTTTGTACGCGGTCCAGAGCCATTGTTTATGAACCGATTTTCATCAAATTTTCACAGAATGTGTATATTA
Organism: Solen grandis; assembly: GCA_021229015.1. NCBI lineage: Eukaryota > Metazoa > Mollusca > Bivalvia > Adapedonta > Solenidae > Solen > Solen grandis. The sequence goes on along the minus strand of CM037791.1, from coordinate 48,623,877 downwards.
CGTTCTTATTGTGTATACCGGTGTCCGTTTTTCAAAATTCGAAAAGTCCAAGCATATATGGCGGATCCAAGATTCGAACCAATGACGTCAATATTTAAATGCTTATAAAAACTGTCCTATTTGAGATAGAAAGTTGAAATTTTGTCAGTTAGTAGGTCTCTGGGTGTCTTAACAATTATGTGAAAATAAACGTCATATGACGTCACGTGACGTCATTTGTTTATTATTATTATTCTTTTCTTCTTCCTAACTAAACGCTTATTTTAATATGTTGCAATAGTCCTAGGACGATGAAATGTTTATGGGTTATTAGGCACGTGAGGAAATTTTGATTTCACCCCTACTGCATATATGTAGCCATATCTCAATAAATATCGATTTTTGTAAATATATGTATGAATACGAATTATAGCTGAATAATTGACGTTTCCAAAGATATTTAGTTTATTAAAATTGGTTTACGCAATACAAAGTTATAAGCAAAAAAACTAAATGAAATGAAGCTAATTTTGCTGATAATATGCTGTTTTCTTGAGGTTTAACAGTCAATATCTCAGAAACGACTGAAGATAAGTTTATACATTATGCATGTAAAATGTAGCATGTTTTAAGAGCTTTCTAACGGTACCAAGTTTATTGAAATTGGACTTCATATAAGAAAGTTACATGGAGAATAAGATATTTCATAATCATGCATCATAAAAATATGGAAAAGGTCACGCGCAGGGGTCACCAAGCTAAAATAGTTGCGCAACGACTTAAAAAAAAAAAAAAAAAAAAAAAAAATCAAATTGCAATTGATGGGCTATATCTTGATTTTTTTTTTTTTTGTTGTTGTTGTTTTTTGTCGAATGTTGACTGTTTCCAAAATAAGCATTGAAGTTAATACATGTACAACGGCACAAGACAAAAATCCGTATTTGCAACACTATGTAGCTAGCGAGCAGTTTGCAAGCCTTGAAAAATTCACACGCAGCCCCACATTTTAGACCATCTAAAAACTGCATTGTTATGCTAACGATATTCATATTGCATCAGTTTGTAGGCTGGGATGTTACCTTTCAAAATATCACCATAGTTCGAAATTCCAGGAATTTATGGCAAAACTACGGAAGCCCAAACACGCCAAAATCGCTAAATACGATTAACTACGTTACAGGTGTCGAAAGGATATAGCACTATACAAATATTCAATACTTCTTCCTAATGAGGCTAAAATTAAACAAGGTTACAACTGAGCTGGAGTGATGAAATTCTATGTGTGATGAAAGTTAGAAACTTACATTTGAACACTGTTTCATTTTTCTTTCATGTCATATGACATAGTATAAATGTTGTATGTAAACTACATGTGCAAGATATGGGCGGACTTTTATTAAAATTCACAGAATGTGTTCTATTTGTGCTATTTAGGACTTTCTGCCTAAAGCAGAAAGTCCTATTGGGTTTGTTATGTTTATTAGGACTTTCTGCCTAAAGCAGAAAGTCCTATTGGGTTTGTTCTGTTTATTATTATTAGGACTTTCTGCCCTTTCGGCAGAAAGTCATATTGGATTTTAGGACTTTCTGCCTAAAGCAGAAAGTCCTATTGGGTTTGTTTTTTTCTTCTTTAGGACTTTCTGGCTAAAGCAGAAAGTCCTATTGGGTTTGTACTGTTTATTCTTCTTCTTCTTATTATTATATTATTATTCTTTTTTTCTTCCTAACTAAACGCTTATTTTTCTATGTTGCAATAATCATAGGACGATGAAATTTTTATGGCTTATTAGTCACGTGAGGAAATTTTGATTTCTATGATTTTCATATGTCTATGACGTCATATGACGTCACAATTGACATATGCTACAAAAGTTTGTAAACTGTCCAGAGCCATTATTAATGGACCGATTTTCATCAAATTTTCACAGAATGTGTATATTAAGTTCTAGTTGTGCATCCCGGTGTCCGTTTTTCAAAATTCTAAAAGTCCAAGGTTCTATAGCGATTCCAAGATTCGAACCAAGGTCGTAAATTTTCAAATGCTTATAAAATCGGTCCTATTTGAGATAGAAAGATGATATTAGGTCAGTATATAGGTCTCTAAGAGTCTTAAAGATTTTGTGAAAATAAACGTCATATGACGTCACGTGACGTCATTATATGATAATGTATTTCTAATATTAACAAGAGTATTTCTATATGTTGAAATTGTCGAAGGGCAATGAAAATTTAATGACAAATGATTCAGACACTGAAATTTTGATTTCAGTGATTACCAGAAGTCTATGACGTCATATGACGTCACATTTGAAATTGACTACGAAAGTTTGTACACGGTCCAGAGCCATTATTAATGGGCCGATTTTCATCAAATTTTCACAGAATGTGTATATTAAGTTCTAGTTGTGCATCCCGGTGTCCGTTTTTCAAAATTCTAAAAGTCCAAGGTTCTATTGCGATTCCAAGATTCGAACCAAGGTCGTAAATTTTCAAATGCTTATAAAATCGGTCCTATTTGAGATAGAAAGTTTAAATTTTGTCAGTTAGTAGGTCTCTGGGAGTCTTAACAATTATGTGAATAAACGTCATATGACGTCACGTGACGTCATTTATTATTATTATTATTCTTTTCTTCTTCCTAACTAAACGCTTATTTTAATATGTTGCAATAGTCCTAGGACGATGAAATTTTTATGGGTTATTAGTCACGTGAGGAAATTTTGATTTCAATGATTGTCAGCACCCTATGACGTCACATGACGTCACAGCTAAAAATAGTGAAAAATGGTGTTCACGCTCTACAGCCGCCATTTATGGTCGGATTTTCTTCAAATTTTCACAGATGGTACATCTTGAAACTAAGGTGTACATATCCTGTTAGCTAACCGAAATTCCGAAAGACCGAAGTTCTGTGGCTTAAATAAGATTCGAACATAGGACCGAAAATTTCATTTTAGGATTAAAGAGCTTCAGGATGAAATAGAAAGTTGAAACTTACACAGTTTGCAGTTCTTCAGAATTTCTACAAATATTTCGAGTCGTGACGTCATATGACGTCATGTGACGTCATAAGCATACATCTTAATTTTCATTTAAAGGCAATGATTTCGACATGATGCCAGTTGTTCAGAATAATGAAAATTTCAGAGTTATAACAGAAATGGGTGCGCTTTTGAAAAAAAGCATCTTCAGCACCCTATGACGTCATGTGACGTCAGAGCTAAAAATAGTGAAAAATGGTGTTCACGCTCTACAGCCGCCATTTATGGTCGAAGTTTCTTCAAATTTTCACAGATGGTATATCTTGAAACTAAGATGTGTATATCCTTTCAGCTAACCGAAATTCCGAAAGACCGAAGTTCTGTGGCTTAAATAAGATTCGAACATAGGACCGAAAATTTCATTTTAGGATTAAAGAGCTTCAGGATGAGATAGAAAGTTGAAACTTACACAGTTTGCAGTTCTTCAGAATTTCTACAAATATTTCGAGTCGTGACGTCATATGACGTCAAGTGACGTCATAAGCATACTTCTTAATTTTTATTTTAGGACAATGATTTCGACATAATGCCAGTTGTTCAGAATAATGAAAATTTCAGAGTTATGAAAGTAAAGTATACTCTTTTGAGCAAAAAAATTTTCAGCACCATATGACGTCATGTGACGTCAGAGCTAAAAATATTGAAACATGGTGTTCGCGCTCTACAGCCGCCATTTATGGTCGGATTTTCTTCAAATTTTCACAGATGGTACACCTTGAAACTACGATGTGCATATCCTGCCAGCTAACCGAAATTCCGAAAAACCGAAGTTCTGTGGCTGAAATAAGATTCGAACATAGGACCAAAAATTTCATTTTAGGATTGAAGAGCTTCAGGATGAGATAGAAAGTTGAAACTTACACAATTTGCAGTTCTGCAGCATTTCTACAAATATTTTGAATCGTGACGTCATTGGACGTCATAAGCATACCACTTAATTTTAATTTGGGGCATTGATTTCGACATGATGCCAGTTGTTCAGAATAATGAAAATTTCAGAGTTATTTCAGTAAAGTATGCGCTTTTGAGCAACAGCATTTTCATCACCCTATGACGTCACCTGACGTCAGAGCTAAAATAGTGAAAACTGGTATTCGCGCTCTACAGCCGCCATTTGTGATCAGATTTTCTTCAAATTTTTAGAGATGGTACATCTTGAAACTAAGGTGTGAATATTTTGTCAGCTAACCTTAATTCCGAAAAACCGAAGTATTGTGGCTGAAGCAAGATTCGAGCATAGGACCTTTAAACTAGAAATCAAGTTTGCAGTCATGTCCTGACGTCATATAACATCATGTTAGGTCACAGACTAATACTAAGTTCTTATCATTTGCACTAATTTCGGAATATAATGTCAATTGTTTAGCATGAACATGAAATACTACCAGAGGTGAATCATTACATGAAACTTCTATTTCCTGCTTTTTGCATTAACACAGCTTGCAGAAAGTCCTATCATTCGTTTTCACGAATGACATCTAGTTATTATTATTATTATTATTCTTTTCTTCCTCACGGATTTTCATATGTTGCAATCGTTCTAGGAGAATGAAATTTCGATGGCATATTATTCATATGCGTAATTAAAAAATTCCATAATTTTCATATGCCTATGACGTCATATGACGTCACACTTGGCAATTTGCTACAAAAGTTTGTACGCGGTCCAGAGCGATAATTAATAAACCGATTTTCATCAAATTTTCACAGAATGTGTACATTAAGTTCTAGTTGTGCATCTCGGTGTCCGTTTTTCAAAATTCGAAAAGCACAAGGTTCTATGGCGAATGCAAGATTCAAACCAAGGACGTCAAATTGATAAATGCTCATAAAATCGTCCCTAAATGAGACAGAAGGTTGATATTTTGTCAGTATATAGATCTCCGATAGATTTAAATATTTTGTGAAAATGGACGTCTTGTGACGTCATATGACGTCATCAAATTTCTAATTTTTAAACACATAATTATATATGTTAATATGGTCCAAGGACAATGAAATTTTGATGTCATATTC
>CM037791.1:48568741-48618741 GCA_021229015.1 Solen grandis | reverse complement strand
AGGGTCTGCTCTGTTTGCCATTGTGTCAAGTTTTTTTCTGAAATGAGCTTACCAGGAGATTGACCGGTAAACAAATTTGTTGTATCTTGCATTCATATGTAAACAGGACACATACATCACACCAGTCTCATTTGTGTGTGTTTGATTCTCTTCCAAATTTCTAGAATCAGTTACAGATTATCATGAGTCTTCATGCTTTTTACACAGAAAACCGGTAAATAAACAAGCCAATAAAAAGTTCACATTTTTAAATGACGCAGTTTCTCGCTTATGAACCTTTCTACCTCAACTATCTTTTCTGTCTATACTGATCTGTAATTTAATTAGCACTTATACATGATGCTGTAATAGTCTGTCATTATATTTAATAATTAAACTAAACTAGTAATTTGTGTAAAAATTGTGTTTTTAATAATTAATGATATATTTTTTTTTGGTTTTCCAGATTTATGAACACGAGAAGCCAGAAAGCTGAAGGAGTGGAGGACAGAGAATTATATCATGTGGGTCTTAATGTCATCATACCATGATATTAGCCTTTAACATGCTAAATTTCTTAATTGGACTTGTCCTTTCTTCATTTTGGACTGTACCATAAGTTGTTTATAGGGGTGCTTGCTGAAAAGTGAAAAGTGCAGACCATGATCAGACTGCATGGATGTGCAGGCTGATCTTGGTCTGCACTGATTACAAAGGCAATCACAAATGCCCTCAGCATAAGAGTTCATTAAAACACAATATGTTTCCATACTTATGTGCATGTCATCTAACTAACTTAATCTAATCCAATAATCCAACTAACTGAATTTTTCCCTAATTTCCTCATGTTTTATGAAATGTTTTCCTCACAGTTTGAGAACTTAATGGACATGCAGCCTCTAACTGATAAGCCCCCTGAAGTTTCTAGGTCTTAGTGTCCCTGCATGTCCAGTACTGTCTCTGTTAATCCCATGTTACATATACATGCATCCCTTAATCCTTATTTATTTTTATGTTGATTGAGGAACAAGTTCTCACAACTTTTCCTAATCTCTTTCAATGGTACCTCTTTGCACTTTGGAAGGTCATGAAAAATCCTTGCCCCCATAGGCATTTTTACCCACAGTGTAATGTGTGTTATAACTCTACCGCTGCACCTTTAAATTGTATGTTACAAATAACCATGTTGGAGGGGACAGTGCATGTAAGGAAATTTTGAAAACTGGTCAAGATTTATAAGTAAATTCACTCTAACTCAATATTTCGGCAAAAGGATGCCTTTCTCAAGAAAAAAACTGAATTTTTAGGAGGGTCTGCTCTGTTTGCCATTGCTAAAAATTCATGTTTCTTTCTTGGAAAGGCATATTTTTGCCGAAATATTGAGTTAGAATGAATTTAATTATTTATTTATTATTTCCCACTGGAAAATCAACATATTTATTGGTCAAGATTTATTCATTTTGAAGTATTGACTTATTCCAAACAGTAGCACGTTTGGTTACTGCTTATATTGTGTATTTAATATACAATAAATTAATTTATATATAACCTTATGATTAATATGGTACAATGTAACCAAGGAAAAAATTGCATCTAATATAATCTGATACAAAATGATATTACCAGGTATTGCATCTAACATGGTAGGGTGTTATAACCTGATATTGCATCTAACATAACATGGTAGTGTGTTATAACCTGATATTGCATCTAACATAATATGGTAGTGTGTTATAACCTGATATTGCATCTAACATAATATGGTAGTGTATTGCATCTAACATAAATGGTAGTGTGTTATAACCTGATATCGCATCTAACATAAAATGGTACAGTGTGTTATAACCTTATATTGCATCCCACATGGTTCCTGCTGAAATCCACTCTTTCCCCAGCTTTCTAGTGGAATGTGTTCTAGTTACTTCAATGCATCATCCCTGAATGTGTTTTACATCTTTTTTTCTTTTACAGGAAAATGTCTCATACAATTTAAACATGATCTCTGTTACACATGTCGTCATTAGGAACAATTTTAGACGAGAGCTGTCAGAATATTTTGAAAATATCACTTAATGCAGCTGAACACATGGAAATAAAGAGGCTTCTGGCCTTCTCTACATTCATGTTTTATTCAAGAATTTTTATGTTAATTAGACCATATTTTTATTTATGGTTTTCTATTTTTGTTATGAGGAATGATATTTTGAATTCTCTTCTTTTCATAAGGGCAGCAGCAAGAGCTTGGTTAAAACTATGGTACTGCTTTTTATTTATATGTGTTACCATAGTAATGCACTAAGCCCTCACTCCTGTTAAACTGCCTTCATACACAATGTTTAATTGATCTGGTATGATTTAACAGATGTTCACTATTTACAAAGTTCATTGGATGTAGAAATGTCAGGACCATATATTCAAAAAAGGAAAAACAGAGGCATGTTTTTTTGTGATTTCACTTGAAGAATGAGGTTTCATTATTCATGTTTATTGAATATTTCTGAATCTGTAGAACTCTACAAAATTACTATAGTTTACGAATCAGATGGAATGCATGATTGGATAATGTGAATTGTAAAGACCAGGATATGTGTTTTGTTAAGTTAGCCTGTATGAATGGTCCCAAACCAGTATTTATGGTTCCCTTTGACTAGTCTATATTAGTGTCAGTGAGAATTTGAGTGTTTAAGATATTTGATGCTATGTTGCTTTTCTAAATAAGATTGTGATAATTACCATAGCAGTTGTAGATTTAAGGAACCTGCCATCCTTATATCATACTTGTTGTAAATTATTGTACTATATACCACCCCTGATGGTGTCGGTATGTTATGAGAGTTAACACTTGACATGCCCCAACCCATCTATTGGTGTAAGGCGTGGATATTGGAAGGCCTTGGTCTTATGGACAGGCTACAAACAGCAGCCCAAGTGTTAAATAACAGTAACTACATGAAATATCACAGACATGGTTATACTCAAGGGTGTGGCAAGGTGGGAGGCAGGCTGTCAGCATGGCTGTCTGACTTGACAGGTCATCAGATGGGTGTCAGGTGCTGTGGATGGGCTGGTTACTCCTGAGGTAGAGTTCTTGTTGAGACAATTCTCTGTAAGTTATAGTCTTAGATTTGGCTATGATAATTATTCTTATTCTAGGCTTAGAGTTTTAACTTGGTTCGGATTATAGCTAGGGATAGCTGTTATAAAAATCCTCCACAGTTTCAGAAATGAGTATTATAATTCAGCCTTATTTCTCTGTACTTCATTATGATTTACAGCTTTCTTTTCCTGAAATGCTCTGATAGAAAAAGCTGCTGGCAGTTGCATTAAAAGGTCTCTCAAATTCTTTAAATATTTTCACAGAGTGACGCATTGACAGGTTGCCTCGATGTAATGCAGACAATGGAATTGATTTTAGAGAGACCCTTCATTCTCCCTGTAACAATGTACTATAAATCCAGATTAGAGAGTGAACTAGGGGAGTAAACATGTCTGTTTTAAGACCCCCTGTCCTTCAGGCTGGGTTACTCACAGCTGACGATGCTGATGTTGACACACTTGGGCTTCACAAGGGATTACCAAGTGTGTGCACGGGTTACCCACAATTCATCTGTCATGTCCTATTACATCAGCGTCCTTTGTCCTAGTAATTGATTTCAGTGATGCAGCCTGCTCTTGTGTGTCCCTATTGATGTGATAATGTCAGCATGCTGTCACAACTCGGACTGATCTGGCATAAGAGGGAGGACCTATCAACTATCTCAAGTCCAAGGCCAAAATAGTCTACATTTTAAACTCAGAATCAAGTGCAAATTTTAGAAGTGATGTTTTAATTATATCAGTAATTAAAATGATATTCTGTACATGCAATAAATAGTGCATTTATTAAATTCTAAAGTATCTTTCAAAAATTCTTACTTATAAAAGATGTTTCAGCTTTTTCAAATTTTAGACTTGTTATGAAATACAGGCTTAACTCTCTTCCTCGTATCTATAGACGTGTTGAAAACTTAACTGGAACTGTCTGATCAGGAGCTTTCCCGTTTGTTCATGTAATAGTATAGCTTAGATTCTACAGTCTTCATGGCAAATAATATCCAGCATTGAGTTCAGAAGTTCAGTATCAGTTCATACAAATTACATTGCAATACAAGAATTAAGAGTAATGATAATTAGGATCCAGATGGTGCTGTGGATGAATTAGGATCCAGATGGTGCTGTATCCAAATATGAGTCATGACATTTTGTAAGACCAATTACCCCCTCAATTGTGTCATTTTATATCATTGCTTCCATTATGAACCCAGTCTTCTATACCCATTAGACAAAAATTCTCAGAACTGTTCCATCATGGTCATCAGTGTACTCATATTTCTATTCCTGCCAAAATATGTCCATCTATTTTTCCCCATTGTCACATGCACAGCAGGGAAGTTCATTATCAATAGTTACAACAATCATAAAAAATATTCAAACCACTCATACAGGAAACATCTATCTCATTATAGGCCTAATGTTATTGACTTTTATTTGTAATTACCACTGACATAGTGAATATTTGTGTATTTGTTTTTCATATTTCTCGTGATGTGTAAATCATTATTATATCTTATATCAGATTTATTCTAAAATCTGATTAGTGTACTATACTGAACTATTTATGCAAGTTCTTTTTTCTCGTGTTTTTACAATGTATATTACTGAACATGGGAATAATATCTTCTCCATATGTTTTGTATGCAAAATAAACTATTCAGGAAAAAGTAATGGTTGTGCTTTTATGCGACACCTTTAATTACCAAATGAGTGTTCTTCTTTGGAACACCCGTCAATGCTGAAGCGTGATGGAAAAAAGTGAGACGGACAAGCGTAACGGAAAAAGTGTGACAGACAGACAGATGGCGTGATTCCTACATCAGGTGACACATAAATAGTACATAGATAATCTCTTTGGTACAGATATAGGGCTTTCATTGCCATAAACAGAGATGGCATGATACAACACCCAGTCACTTCATCCTGCTACTGGGGCTAAGAATCCCTATACCACCTACCGGGTATACATTATTCTTGTTTGATTGGTTTTTACATCCACAGAACAAATTATCAGTCATTTTGGGTACTGTGTCTACATAGGACAAATATGCTGCCTCGCTGTAGTACCAGGCCTCCAACAAGAGATGCATTACCACCTGACAAAGGGCTGGCCACCCTTACCAACAAATGGAAATGCAATAATAAGCATAGACACATGACAGGTTTGTTCACGCTATGGAGAAATTAAAATCCTGATGGTAATACAGAAAGGTTTTTTCTGACATTTTCCATAGGCCAACTGCATAATGTAATGGTCCATCTACATAACTGTCCAAATATTGCTGCTATCCAGCGAAGCACATAGAGGTTATGGTCGCTCAGACATCATCAATTAACATTTTCCCTCTTATATACTCATTTTGACGCCCTCAATAGATATCACATAAAGCCTGATCTGCAGAAAACCACAGTTAAACCTTACCAAATTTAATTACAAAATCCTCATTTCCAGACCACTGAGGAGTAGCGAACAGCATAAAACCTGATCAGCCTGCGAGTTACTCGCAGGCAGATCTGGTTTTATGCTGTTCGCATAGGTCTTTTCATGGTGTCCTCTATGAAGGGAAAGGGTTAAGGGATGGAATTTGTTGTTGGAAAACCCATCTAAAAATATCTAAAGGGGAGTATGAAAATAAGAAACACGTTTGATTTTTGTTATTTTTTAATTTGCAGTTAACATTTAATATGACCTAGACCCTTACAGTTGTATAGAAGAAATATTAAAGCATGCTAATGAGGGAACAATAAAGTCACAGTTCCAAAATAACACAAGTCACAGAATGCTTGAGAACTCCTTGCAGACACTTTATTGTGGTATAAAACTAAACACTGTGATATATAACCATATTCTGTGGTACAACACAATATAGCATAGTATAACATTACACTGTATCATAACATCATAAACCATAATACAACGGAAATGTGGTTTTATATAACACAATTTGCCAACATAAGAACATAAACTGCACCATATTACTGATTTACCAAATATTATATACCACAATATACAGGCTGATATATCCCAATACTGTTATAAAAATGTTGTGGGATGGCGCATTAGAATCATGACTAGATTCTTCAAATCATCTACACATATTTTTAAAATATTGCTTCTTCAGATTTCAGAAATCGTAATCTAGTTTTATTTCAAGGCATAATAATTTATATAATACTATAGTCTTTATTCCATATCCAAACTTATTTTTCAATATAAAATCTATCCCTAACTAAATATCTGAAACATTCAGTATTTAAAGCAATTTATGAAAAAAAAAAATTAAATGAAAATTCTCAACCCATTAACAATCAAAAGTGAAAAAGACTTGCCAATTAAGGTAAGGTCCCTGTAATGGTTCCACTGTCTTGGACCGCTTAACCTTTAGCAAGATAACCAAGGTACCCTAATCAAACATTAGGAAACCTTGGTTATTTCCATGAAAGGCCATGAGGTCCGAAATGTAGCGGAACCATTACAGGGACTTTATCTTAAGAATAAGAACAAGTTCAGTACATGTATCTATATTATACACTGAAAGTATAAAACATATCCCTCTTACAAGCTCCCAGTATAAAACAATAAATGCAAAAATAAACAAAATTGTGAAAATAAATATCTGTTGACATGAAAAAAAAATGGCAAGGTATAATGTGAACATTAAGTGTAAAAATAGAAAAAAAATGAGACTAATTATTGAAATATACCTAATCATACTGTGGAAAAGAACTATAAAATTTTGATTGTTGTTTAGTTAGTGACTATCACTGACTAGAGACACGGCAAGCACTGACTTAAATGAAGGAACACATACAATATGACATTAAGATTGGTAGATATTGGTTTACCTAGTTACACAAGATCAAAGGCCAGAGTCAACTAAATCCTTACCAGGTCAACATTGTCTTATGTTCACTGGATGTTTAATATTTTCTTGTTTGTAATTAAATTTTTTCACGAGGCAGAAAAATAAATATTACTAAAATAACAGGCAAATAATCACACGGTGATTGGATAATTCAGAACATCATTTGGGCATATAACATGATGTCCGAGTTCAGAATTGTAAACATTGCTTAAAGCCAGTGCACAGAAGGCTGACTAACATCAGATGTCTGGATCCCCAGCAGAGACAGGATATACAACAGTTGTCATGGTAACGCCAGGCCAGATGAGTATGTCGACAGGAGACTCCTACCCTCTCTGTTCATCTACAGGTGTAACATCCCTCTATTTACATCATACATGTGCTGGTTATTGTCTGACAGAAATACAGAAACTGCTTCATGGTTTAATGTAAGAAAATAATCTCTCCAGTTTTCCAGCTTTTTTAACAAACAGTGCTTACTGTTGACATTTGAGAATATGAATACCTCATATTGGTACTGATATCTCATAAATGTTATACTTTTATGTGGCATTGTTAAATCATTACGACCTACTGTCTGACCAGGGTGGTGTTCTTCATACATGGTGACCCTGAGAAACTGAGTTTCCTATCATATCATGGCAATACAAGTACATGTATCAGAGTGATTTCAAGCTGTAATACTCCTTAGATTGAAAAAGGTCAAACTATATTTGGGTGACACAGGTAGTCTACATTATCAGAGGTCATCATATGAAGCTGACCTTGGAAAGAAGAACTTGAGCCTCATTGGTAATGTAACCAATGGCAACCAAGGGTGAAGGTCATCCCATCTTAACAACTGTTACAGCTTCTTCCAGTGTTTCAAAGCAATTAACGATAGAATAAACATAGCTGGATCTTGCAAAATGTATTTCAGGATCTTTGAAAAAAACTCCTGAAAGATAAACATTGGTAAGTATGCAGGCATTTGTGAACAATCAGGTTACCTTGCCAGTATGCAGGTGAATACTGTATGTAATAGAAGTCATGAACAATGTACAGATGTATATTGCAACTATCACCGCAACTATATATAATCTATATAGAATATATATAGATCCTGCAGCCAGGGAAATGCAAACTTCTCAAGATAAACAAATATAAGCAATAGTAATTAAACTGGCTCAAAAAATCAAATCACCACACACGTGAGCTTCAAGGGTGATGGAAAGTCTACTAAAATTAAACCGTAACCCTCAAAATATTGACAAGAAATGTTACTACAGCATCAATTCACTTTTCAATATTCATTTTTCTTTCCTTTTCGTTCTGTACTCTCTCTCATATATACCGGTACTCACACAAATAAACAATCATATACCCAACTTGTTTCAAACACATAATTCAAACATAGAAATTGTGTATCCTATAATTATGAACAACATTTTACTTGAAAGTAACTTTTGGTGTTTCCCTGCAAGCTAGAAATAACATTATTGACAACACCTGAAGATTTTATTTGTATAAATACACAAACATTTTTCTGAACTTGAACAATTATATCCTCCATATTTACTGAAAGATGAAAAAATAATGTAGAAGAGACTTTTAATTCGAGCAACAAGTATTTGACTCTGATACCTAACTGTGGACCATCCTTCAAGTGGTGCATTATCCTCCTCACACCTTGCTTCTTCCCTTCCCTATCAGTCAACTGAATGAAGATACCCTATCTTCCCATTTCAGGCCCCTCAACAAATTGCCACTCATTCCCTCACTCACAGATTGTCCCCACTGCAATCAGTGCGTAATATAAAAATAAAGTTTATTTTGATTTTTCTCCATCACACAAGCAGTGCCACCAATGCAGTGGGCTGCACATTACAAGTAAGCTTTTTTTTTCTAAAATCTCTTTTTTTATTTTATTATTACTATTTCTATATTACCATGTCAAATTCTGGTTCTTTTTTTTAAGCATATCCTCCCTAATTGTGTTACTTCCATAAATGTTAACAGGATATTTTGAAATAAATCATATAACACACACATGTAATTAAAGGAATCCACAGATGTAATTTAAATCATTCTTAGTGTAACAATTCAATTAAACCATACAAATTTTCTTTTACATACTTTCCTGACAAACATTCACATGTAGATCAAGTATGGACCATTAAATTATATCATTTTATTTATTCACATACATTCATACAGCTCTATGTATTCTTACACATCAAAAATGTTTTCCAAACTCTGAAATGTAGGGATCAAGGGAATTCAAAATATACAATCTAATTCATCACAGGAATGTTGGAGGGGAAATGACTTGACGATGATTATCTGGATAAATATAGCATAAGGTGAACAGAATCTGTAATCCTATCAGGTATAAGGGTACTAGCCCAGTTTACACTGGAACTGTCTCTGGCTAAAATAATTGGGGCAGACACTGGTAGCATTGTAAATGAAAATATAGGAAAAATTAATCACTGATACATGCACCAGCCATGAAGCTTGGATATGAACTTATACATTAACTGCAGGTTGTTTCACCCTTTAATACAAACACTTCGAAACGTTTCTGTTCAGTACAAAATGGCTGCAGCAGTAATTAGTTTCATATTGATTTTTGAGCTGCCAGGGGTCTTTTAGTGAAACACAGTTTATTGCAGAGGAATGTTTTTCTCTTGTATCATTGGGATCAAACCCAATACAAACATCCTATATTATTATACTTGGCAAAAGAACTTTCAGGTGACTTAGAAATTATAAACTATTGAGATCTTATCTATATTTAAAAAAAACAAACAAAAAAAAAAAAAAAAAAAAACCGACCAGCATTCAATTTCTTGATAAGCATCATGACTATTCTGAAATTGTTCATTAAGGACTTCATTCACCAAGACAAAATAATGCCCACTTTTAAAGGTTTAATTTTCATGAAACAAAATTGATTATTAAATATGATTTTAACAAAAAAACTGACATGCAAAGCTTACTTGAGACATACAGTATGAAGAATATAAAGTACAACTAGACCCCTCAGTATCCATATATAACATTCAGTCTTACATCTAGACACCTCAGTATCCATATATAACATTCAGTCTTACATCTAGACACCTCAGTATCCATATATAACATTCAGTCTTACATCTAGACACCTCAGTATCCATATATAACATTCAGTCTTACATCTAGACACCTCAGTATCCATATATAACATTCAGTCTTAGTCTTACATCTAGACACCTCAGTATCCATATATAACATTCAGTCTTACAACTAGACACCTCAGTATCCATATATAACATTCAGTCTTACATCTAGACACCTCAGTATCCATATATAACATTCAGTCTTGTATTTTAATAGTACGTTTTCGTCTATCGCCAGGTAAAATCCTGACATACCCTCCTGACATGACATACACACCCCACCCACACTGCCACCTGTATCACATCTATCCAGCACAGTACATCTGTATCAAGCATCTCTACCTCCACAATAAACATTCATCTGACATATCTACAATTAATTTTTTTTTTCATACAATCAGTCACTTAATACTTCTTTGTATCCTACAAAATCATGATCATATAGCTTGAATATTGCGGACATGTGTGAAATTAACTGTCATTTTGTTCAAGCAGCTATTTCACAAAAAAAAAAAAAAAAAAAAAAAAAATCAAAAAAAATCTTAAGTCCATTTTTCTGGGTGAAACCCAGTCAACATTACAGTATCTGTCATCATACTTTAATAATTAACATCTTAAATCACTAAATAAACCTGCAAACAATAGACAATAGATGTCAACCATCCTATACAGTATGGAGCAAAGCTAGGAAAAACTTGGCACTGAAAGATTATAGTAAGGTCTCCTGCACCCTTGACAACACAGACACTAGGTATAGACATACATCACTAATATCACTCCAACATTTTCTTTAACAAACAAAAATAGATCCTGTTTCCTAATTAGCCCATACAGTCCTATTTGCAAACTAGTTCTCTAACAACTGAGTTTGTTACAACCTTCAATCATAAAGCAAGTGATGATAACTTATTCACACAAACGCAATTTCTGTACAAACATATGGCAGGGTTCAGGAAATTAATGGCAGTTTTGTGTCTTCTTATACCAATTAACATGAAAAGGTTCACACCTTTATAGAATTCAAAATTTACTTAAGAAGGGTAAATGTAGCAAGATTTTCCTTGTACCAGCAGGGCTCGTGCAGTCCACCATCAAATGCGCCAATGACTCTGACTTAACCCTTTCCCTCATATAGACTCATTTTGACTCACTCAGTAGGTACCACATAAAGCCTGATCTGCAGAAAGCCAAACTCAAACCTTACCAAATTTAATTGTAAAATCCTCATTACCAGACCACTGAGGAGCAGCGAACAGCATAAAACCTGATCAGCCTGCGAGTTACTTGCAGGCTGATCTGGTTTTATGCTGTTCGCATAGGTCTTTTCATGGTGTCCTCTATGAGGGAAAGGGTTATAGTGGGGTATGTTACTTTTAGTTGGCTCATTTCCAAATAATTTATAATTTTATGATCTACACAAGCCGATTTAAATTATGTAAATTACCTACTATGATTTTTAAATTTTAACAAGCTGATTCTTATTTTGTTAGTTGTCGGTCTGGTAACATGTGGCTTTAAATTCACGTCATTTGATGCATGCACTGACCAGTACTAGCTATATAAGGTTTTGTGATGTATTGATAGTAATAAATAATAAAAATGATACTTCAAATATATGGGCTTAAAAGCTTTAACTTTATATAACATAACATAAGCACTTCAGGGATAAACACATGTACACCTTTAACTAAGATGGGCATCTCGTTAAAAATTGAAACAAAAGGTAATAAATACAACTAGCAGAGTATATCTTCAAATTAACAAAGAGGTAAACTAAACATGGCATAATGTGAAACACACAAACAAAACATTAAAGATGACTTGTATATGAAACTGTAGGGAGGGTCATAACAAATGTTGGTGGGAATTCAAACATGTTTGTCTGTCTGTGCACACCATAGAACTGGGAACAGTGTCAAGTAATGCTGTCCTGCACAGCAACAAAACCACGAGAGCAGCCTGATTGAGAAAGGACACAAGCTTTGTGATTCCCCATTACTACTCAATCAGAACATTTAATGCCAGTGTGTATATTTTTTTTACTTAATGATATCCCATATGCTTAAGTATAACACAGACAGGCATACATATCTGCTGGCAAACAAATAAAGAAAAATCTCCTTAAATTTTACATTGCAATAAATAAACGTCAACAGGGCATAGTATATAAGCATATGTATACAGCGCAGTGTCAGTAAGTAGACCACTGCTGGCCATTACTATTAGACACACGTCTCTTTGCTACTTCGTGAAACCCTACTCACCACAGCAACCTTTATAAAACCTGATCAGACTGCTAGAAATTTAGAGGCTGGTCAACATGAAACCTGTAACTTATCAACTTACAGCAGTGTAAAACCAGATCAGACTGAATGTTGCTCAGGTTGATCTAGGTTTAATAAAGTGGTTACTTAATTTCCATGGAATGCTGGGCTATTTCCCACTGACCACCGACTGACCAGTCAAATGAGAAAATCTTGATCACCCTACCATCACCATTCTATCTTTCTGAACTTCCATCACGCTATGCACCATTTCATGACTTTTTTCACTATTATTATATATGCTTATAGCTTTTGAAGCAAAGAGAAGAATTGCTTTAACTGGTAGAACCATAGTTTACTAACACAATAATGAATTGCTGTTCAAATGGGCATTTATTATCATTATTTCTTTTTTCCCACAGGTTTGTGATTTCATAATTATTCGAAAAGAATGACTTTATGGAGGAATAAAAAGTGGCCAACTTGCACATTTCCCCTTACTTATATTGCTTATCACATTTTCCCACTCTAGATCTCAAGGTATTCCTCCACGACAATCATCTTCTATGCCAGATTGGCATGAAACTTATATTGATAGCAAAGCCTATCACATAGGAATCATTCAAATTTGCTATTTAAATTTTCGAAAAAATAAACATATGACATATGATGTACTTTGCTGAACATGCTCACAAACCAGTGTCAAAAGAAACAGTATGTGCGAAACTTTGTGACAAATTATGCTGGGTTTGCTCCAATAAACAAACACTTTGCTTAAACTGCAACAAAACTGCACCAACAATATTTTGCTCTAGTTGAACTATAATAATGCCTCTGTCACAATTACTGAAGCCTCAATCATCCAATGATGCTGACATCAATAAATACATATGAAATGGTGTTCCACTGTCATTTTTGGTCACAATTTATTCTATGCACTATTCAATTAGTGCCATTAACGTCCATAGGATTCAGACAAGCCTCTAGCACACAATGATTTCTGAAGCATGATGATCTGTGTCACACAGATGTTTGTTTCCTTTGATCCAAGCACTATGAACACAATTGTATGACATCCATGTCTGCTGAGTAGCTCACTTCCCTCCACAACTGGAGAGCTCCATCACATGATCCCTGACTGGACCAATCAGATACAAGAGTCTTGTCACATGATCACTGAAGGGGCCAATCAGGATAAATTCATTAATTCAAAATGATAAAACGATCACAGGATTGACCAATCAGGAAGCTATTTATATATATATATCATACATGGCTAGATGTCCCTTATCAGGATGCTGTACTTGGTCCGTTTGGATTTACATCCGAGTGTGCTCGCTTCGTCTGCTTAGTGGATTTTGTCATTTTTTCTAACTCTGCATGAACACCAGCAGTATCTATAAGAGAAAGTAGGATTAAATAAGCAAACTTTTCAAATTTGACAGCAACCAACAAGTTAATTATCCAATATGCTTGGTTTTAATGTGGAAAACATTTGTCAAAATATGGAAACTGGGAGACATTTTTATTTATTTTTGCCACCAGATGTAACAGACTGTCTTGTAGATAAGAAAACATGTTTTTTTCAGGGACAAAAATATGTATTGATAAAGTTACAGAGAATCCTATTCTAGTTTCAATATACTGGTATGAGCATGTTTCCATTTGGTTAATTGATTTTTACATGTATCCCTTGATAATATGTGTCTAAATTGGCATCAATTATCAACTAACTAACAAGAATAATTGGCTATAAATGTGTTTAATAGCAATATTTAATGACTATTTCCTTGTCATGGGAACAATTAAATGCAACCAATAAATAATGAAGCTTTTGCCTTGTTATTCTCCCCTTTGATGGCTTGTTTGGTCAAAACAAAAATTCACTGAATGAGAAAATTTTATGTTTATATGGTGTTTTGTTTGCAATACTGGAAATCAAAGTAATAAGCTTATAGTATTCCTGGGAATAATAACTGACTGAAATATATTTTCAATTATACTCATTTCTTTCACCCTGAGATGTAATTAATATTATTTGAAAACCATGAATTGCTCGCCATGGCACCCACCTGGTCTTGGTGTGCCTGCAGCCCCAGTCTTTTTGTTCAGTAAACTGTTGAAGAAATTTGCCAGCATTCCTTCTGAAGTGTTCTGTCCACCTGCTTTATTGTCCATCTGAAAGTGAAGTAAAAAGTATAACAATCTTGTGTCTAAGACAGATAGCCAGCTACATATGAACCCCCTGCTCTATCAACCCTCATCATGTCTCAGGTACACAACTATCAAATTATAATGAGTGGTCTTATTTATCTAGACCTTGAATATTTCACCATGGCACAAAACCAATATTCATCATGTGTTTTACCAATCATGCACTTAGCCAATCATGTATTTTACCAATCATATGTTCAACCAACAATACGTTTTACCAATCATGCATTTAGCCAATCATGTATTTTACCAATCATATGTTTAACAACAATGTATATTACAAATCCTGTCTTAAACCTCACATGTATTACTAATTATATGTTAAACCATTAATGTGTACTATAAATCATTGATGTGTACTATAAATTTTTGTTTAACCGATCTAAGACTGCATCAAAGCATGGTACCTTTCTCCACTCAAACATCTGCTAAGTACAGGTTAACTGGACACAAACAGAAAAATCACATTTCTATTTTATTTATCAAAATCATAGCTTAAATTTTTTTTCCAACCCCTTTGTTTATAACTTATTCAGTTGTTTAAATACATTAAATGATTGACTAAATGCCTGTGTATATAACCACATGAATTTTCCTTCTGAAAAAAAAAAAAAAAAAAAAAAAAAATCTCTTCCCAATGTGGTTGATTGTTACCCTACATATGATTGACAGAAAAATTGACAGACACAGAACAAATAAATGTAACAAGGAAAGAAACTTGAGTGCCTAGAAATATGTATCTATTATCTGTTTTTGTTAAGTCTTATGTTTTAATTTTTTTAACTATTTTTTTAAACACCTTTTATTTTCTAATGCTTGCTAATTCTCCTATCTAAAATCATTATTAATTACACAAGACATTATTTTCAACTTTCATTTTAGGTGAAGTCATCTTTTTTTTTTTAACTTCTCATAAAATCAATAAAAAAAAACTGTTTTTCTGTACTGAAAATGATAAACATGTATATTTAAAAGATGACAAAATGAATAAAATATAAAATAAACAAGACAAACAAAACATTAACTGTAAGAACTTGGATAAAAGAATCCATAATAGCAACAGTATCAAATTCAATAAGAGTTTGTGATGATCTGGGTTATGGAATATGTATTCTGGCATTCATGCAAACAATAATTATTCTATATAAATATGCTGAAAAGCAAGAAATAACTGTTTAACTAAAGTATAAATTGACTTGTCATAAAAGGGCATCATCTTCCAGTGGCAATATACCCAAAGATTGTGGGTTCGAACCACATTGAAGGCAAGGAATTTTCCCCATCTTTCTAGGCACTGGTCCAACCCAGGAACCGTCGAGAGGAATAGATATAAGTTGTAAGAACTTGTCTCCTAATCGACATAAAATAAAAAATTTTAAAACTTATCAATCTTTTTCATTTTTTTTGAAAAAATATGAAAACTGGTATGTGCTCTTTATACAAAATGGTGACTTAATATAT
The DNA here is from genome assembly GCA_021229015.1 of Solen grandis. NCBI lineage: Eukaryota > Metazoa > Mollusca > Bivalvia > Adapedonta > Solenidae > Solen > Solen grandis. Next base: position 48,602,724 of record CM037791.1, on the reverse strand, counting down.
GCATTTTCTTAAGGAACTGTTGTTAAAAAGTTACCCACTACATCAAATATCTCATTAATGACAATCATAAATCTGCCTTTTTCAAGGCCATAAAATACCCCTCCTATATTCTGTGTATATACATATTGTAACACTCTTCAACCATATGAACATATCAAGGATGGGCTAAATCCATCTATGCTACCTTTATTAGTAAGAATATCATTCAGTCTGTTATCTGATTCAATCTTTCACTCCATGAAAATTAGTTACTGTAAAATCATCTTTAATGTTGTATACCTTGTACAAGAAAATCAGCATAATACTTGCAAGTTGGTCATGTTATTTTTTTTGCCTGTGGTTGTATCTCAGCAGAAACATGAGATGAGAAACTGTCAAAGGTTTGAACTAGTCTGAGAATCATGATCTGACTCATTAGGGTTAACCTGGCGTGCGTTCAGTATGACAAACCGTATGCCGTACGCTTACAATCAGCTATGAAACTATCTCAGTGTCACAAACAACGATGTTGACGTAAACCCATGTACAGCAGAAGGAGCACGTGAACAGCATGCTATATGGTCCTAAGACAACTCCATAGCTGAATGTAAGTGACCGTTTGCATACGGTTTTGCATACTGAACGCACGCCTGTCGTCTCAAGCAAACCCCCTCCACCCACCCCACAATCTGTTTCCATGGAGTGTAAGGAGTATTAACAGGACAGGAGCACACCCTACTGATAAGGCCACACTCTACCTGATGGGCTACACAAGTGTTACATGACAGAATGAAGTTCAGAACATCCACACCGAGAACAGAACACATGTTCTATAAGCAGGGCCTACTTAATTCACATTTTCTTTTGCTTATTTACAAAATAGTTTATTGCTACTTTCAATCAGAAAATGTGCATGGTGGAGTGTGTTTCTAAACCATGGTCATAATAAATCATAATACATATTATAATTCAGTAAATGAACTATACAGTATAAAAAAAAATATTTGTTAATAAATGCCTTTATGTATATATAAAGAACGGCAGTGATTTAACACAAGATGTCCTTCAGAAACAAAATAGCAAATTTTCAGACTCTATCAGAAGGCCATAATTTGGGAGTGTTCTGTTCTCACTGCTGATAAAAATGGTAAAACTGTCCAATCTAAGTTACAAATGTCAACCAACAAGCCATACATTGGGGTGCACTTACCAGCTTCTAAATACAAAAACAAAAATAAAATGCAATCAGTTAGATGGGCATCTCAAAACAAATATGTTATTAAAACAAAATGCATCACTACTCATGCTGTATCTAGCTAAAGTTTTGGGTAAAGAAAACTGATTTTGCATCCAAAATGGAAATCAATTTACATTCACAAAGTATTTTATTTAGATAAAAAATAAAAACAACAACACATTTAATATGTTAAAATATAATGGAATACAAAATACAAAAAAATACAGGATTTTCTGAAAATATTTGAAAAACAACATCTGCCCTGTACATTTTTAAAAAAAAGCAATACACAAACATTATATATATGTGGAAATGAGAGCTTGTTAACATATTGAATAACAAGGGTATGGTTGATGTGTCATGATAACATCTACAGAATAGATGTTTGTACTCATTCTTCCTACAGAACCAAACTGAATGTACGTATCTGATGTGTATCTAGGGTGCCACTGTCTGCAGTTTTAACCACATCCCATTACCAGTGTTTCATTATTGACAGTAAAAGTAAACAAACAAAAAAAAGACTGCATCACTCAAGCAATCACATACCATATAGCGGGGGATCTGGAGAGCCTGGGCAGTGTAACCACGCCCCCTAGCAACCGTCTGTCATGCATAGCAACCAGGACATAGACAAAGAACACCATTACAGATCTAATACAAACAATCCCTTGTACTAAACTATAACAGACAGAGGATGGTAAGGATCTTGACAAAATAATCCAATAATATTTCTCATCATTCCGTAAGCTTTTTAACTTAAACTGTTCACAGAATCACCCTATTTCCAAAATAGAGGTATAAAAATTAAGGGCAAATTAACCCAAAACCTTCATAAAACCAATTAATGTCTGGTATCATATACATAGAGACAGACATTCATGTCCCATCTATAGCCCTGACAACACAAGGGAGTAGGGGAACAGAAACAAAGTCACAATCACCTTCTTTGGCGAGGCCGATCCTGGTGCTGGTAGCGAGGAAGTTTTCTGGATGGGCGTGCTGGAGGGAGACTTGCCAGCTGAGGCTGGTGGTCGCACTGGGGAGTCCTGTCAACACAAACACCACAGACTCACTGAGAGTGATCTCCCTTGCTTTTATAATGGGTATATTTAAAACTGTATTTAGAGGGCTTCGTGCAAAACTATTGTAACTGTTTCTTCATGTGCAGTTACCATAGCTGGGAACCAAGCCCTGGATTTTGTGCTTACTTAATGTCCACATGCAAAATATTCATAGCATATGAATGTGATCTACTTTTAATTACTAAATTAAGAAAAAAAAACATAATCTGGCTGTGTTTTATTTATTTATGCAGTTCATAACTATTTATTTATGAAGTTAAAACGTCTATGGCTAACATCAGTAACACATGCAATATTTTGTTCATAGTTCATATTCTATTATGTGTCTCCCTGATCTCCACGAATTTATGGTTAAAATACATCCTCCAAGTAACTTTACACAGTGGGTAGAGACTTGTCAATTTACTTACATTCTCAGCCATTACTAATTAGGGATCTCTCCAGTGATTGAAAATCAAATGTATTCAAAATTTCTTACAGGATATCGGATACCTACACTGTGATAACAGGTAGTCAATGGTTGACTTTATTTATAACAACAACAAAAAAAACAACACTTGTTTTTTTTGTGGGAGCAGTTGGCCTAATCATGAAAAGGAATGTGTAATTTTTACAGCTTGAAACTGGAAAAGTGTATTTTGATAGTAAAATAACTTAATTAGAGCAACAAAGCTCCTCTGCAATGTCAAAACAAGACATGCATATTTTTTTCCCCCTAAACATTTACCTTAAGTTTAAAGAAATTGCTGAACTAAAATATGAGTGGAAAAAAAATATTCAAAATGTTGCTTTCTTAAATATTTAAATAAAATTGACAGAACAGTGGGTGTAACTTTGCCACAGACATTTCTAAGGTGTTGTGAGGCACTACTGTGATGTATGTTACCATAACTGGGCACATTCTAGTGATCTTCTACAATTTGACATCAAAGAGAAAAGAAACGAGACTCTACATTTTTTGTTCATATGATTTTGAGATTTCCTTGTACATGAAATGTTTTCTGCTGATTCAAAACATTGGTTGTCAGGGGACACCAATTCATTAGACAGATAATAAACCTGAGTGTATGACTAGGAAGCCCCACGCTACACCCATTATCCCCACCCTGTGTGGCGGGGTACTCACCCCAGCTCCAGGTGAGGGGGCCTTGCTGAGGAAGGACTGCTGTTTCAGCAGGAACACCTGGATATCCTCCGCCATCACCTCCGCGTCACGCTGCACTGGCTGCAATACACATGCACAGTGTCAATATATGATTACAACAAGTACACAAACAAGGGGATCACAGTCCCTAAATACACATATTTAGTATCGCTACATGGCTAGAATACATGGAAACAATCAAATATGGTAGCATTACATAGCTGAAAACTGTGATTCCACTGTATGACACATGTATGTGGTTCCATTACATAACTGGACTACAGACATATGTCATCCTCATAGCAATATTCACATAAACATGGTACCATCACACTGATGTTATACACATGTGTGTGACTCCATTACATGACTGCAACACACAAACTACAAATATGGAGGGGCCATACTGTATGTACATTTAACATCACAGCAACATATTGTATACTTAAAATGAAAGAAACAATTCTATAAAAAAAAACCTTTAAATCAATAAAAATCAACAAGGAAAGCATGTTAACATTAAATTATCGCTACAAAACTGCACACAAAAATACCAAAATTAATAATAAACACTTCTATTTATTTTTTACATTCAAATGGAAAAAAAGTTAAAATAACTACCAGTACACCAAAAACATTTCTAGAAATAACTTTAGCAAGAAGCAGAAACAATCTATATTCTCTCTACTAGCGTATTTTCAAATTATCAAAATCCAACGAAAGAAAAACTACAGATTAAGTTCATATAATTATTATTTTTTAAAAACTTGATAAAAACTTCAATTCAGGTTCATGCAATTTCTGAGTTGAAGGATTTCTTTATCTCCCTTTAGAAAAGAATTAATGCATTGTATATATACAAAAGCGACTAATTAAAAGCATCAAAAGACATATACATAAATAAATATAAAAAAAATGGCCTACAGTATACATGCTTAAAGTTTACATATAGCTTATACTCTGATGCAAATGCAAGGCATATTCTGAATGAAAATCATATTAAAAAACATCATTTTAGAAGAAAATTTGTCTCCTTTAAAGTTATTCTAACTGCCTGTGACAAACTAAGTATGAATATAAAGCAATCACTCATACAGCTGTTGTCAATGCCAGACCTTGGAAGTGTTACAGACATAAGTCAATCAAGATCACCACACACTACTATTAGATGAGGACTAGCCACTCGTTACTGTCTCCAAGCCAGAGATTCATGTTGAAATAGCGCCTACAGACCACCCGTCTTACCATAAACCGAACCATCCGCACCGGCTGGGGGAGAAACAGTGCATTTGTTTATTTCTTTTTTGCATTTTTCATTTATCCTTTTGGTCCATGGTAAAAGTAAATTTCAGCTGGGAAGATCACTTAAGAATCTTGCTCCTGGTTGGGTTCAAACCTTGACCTTCAGATTCTGGTTTATTTACAATGTCACACAAACACGGTGCATTACAGGAAAGATGATTAATAATGGAATATACCATACAGTACTGTCCCAGAACTACTGTTCAATAATTTAATATAACTCAGTGCAGAAACTAGCACTTATTGATGCATGATGAATTAAAAGGTAGCAACACTGCATATTCTATGAGAGAAATTGCCTTCCATCATTTCATAAATAATTGTATAACACACACTTTGGATACAAAACAGTCACTACATATTCTACAAGACAGGATGGAGAGATATTGTTTGTTTGTTGGGTTAAACGTCCCACCGACAGTATTTCAGTTACTTGGAGACGATGTCAACATGAGACAGATATAGTGCTGCCACACTGCAGTACCACACTGTAGACATGTGGCATGATACCGGGCCAACCAGTCCTGCAACTACCCTTATATTCTGAGCGCCAAGCAAGGGAGCTTTACCAGTACCATTTTTTACGACTCTGATATGTTGCAGCCGAGATCGAACACCAACCTCCCACTCCTGAGGTGGTTAGAACTGATTATATCTAGAGCTACCACTGAAAGTAATAAATATCCCTGCTAATAGAATGGTAAAACAAAGCTACAGAATGAGACAAATGTGATTCCAGTATAGGGACCTGGCTCCTCACGTATTTGTATATGCATGGGCAATTTTGACTATAAGTCAGTTTCCTGTGGGTTGTATGGCCCTTCTTTACTGCAGGTGTAAATCAATAGATGAAATGATTAAGAAGCTGACCTTATCTTCTGATGATGGTAAAGAGACCTTATTATTATTGGGGGATAAGCACCATTTTCTTGAATTTGGAATAAATAGTAATTCTGCTGAACACTGTATAAATATCAACAAACTTTCAGAGAGAGGATACACCTTTGAAAGGACCTTGATAAAGAAAAAGCTTCATTTTTGATTCTAGAAAAAAATATAACACACTCTTCAAGAAATCAAAATGCATGATTTAAGACAACTTCTATTCATGCCAAATGCAAATGCAGATCTATTTCAAGCATTCTCTACCGCAATAAACCTTTCCAGTTTTAGCAGTAAAAATTTAAGCCCCAGCCTTTCCCATGCAAGTCTAGATCAGCTGCTTACAATGTAAATCACATACAAAATCATGTGTTCTTTTGTGTCAACCAGGTCAACCACTGACAACCAGTGTAGCTACTGGGTAGCCTTTGGTAGCCTGTAAGTCTATCTGAATATATCTGTCAACACTGGAAAGGCAAACTGCTATCAGTTTTACAAGAGAAATTATTTTATCACACTTATATCTTATATTCTTTCAACAATCAGCTGCACTTATGCAACTTTCAAAAATATGCTATGGTGAAAAAAACATTGGATTAGAATTTTCTAATCCAGAACCAACCTACCTTTCTGGTGACTGGTTTAGAGATGATATCATCATAAGCATCCTCAGGCTTCATTGATTGTAAGTTTTCATGTAAGATTGCTATTTTCTTCTCATTGTCCCAACCTGTGGGTCTGAAAGTGTAAACATGGAAACTATACAGAAATTGTACAGGCACTTTTTTCATTTAAAAAATAAATCTAATACTGATGTTACAAAACACTGAAAAAGATCTGTCAGATAATTGTTATTTTCTCCTATAATCAAAATAAAAAATGCTTTTGGTAAAAGGGTGAAATATCCATGAATGATAAACATGCCTTTCTTACAAGAGTGTATCATCTGCTGAGTGTAACAAAAAAGTGAGACAATCAGACAGATGGACAGACAATGGAAAAGCAATCAATATGTGTCAACTCTGCTTACAGCAGGTGACACAAAAACTTGAGGTCACATAATATATATGTGCACTTGTGTCTCTGCCACAGCTGACAAAATTATTTTTCTATGATCACATGTGAAAGAAAAATAATCTTACCAAATAAATGACAAATGTCCTATATCTTATTAATTCTCAATTAAAATGCTACAAGGTGAGAAAAATGTGCAGCATTACAGGCCTTATTGAAATGCTTTTGCACATTTCTGAATTGAATGAGGTACAAATGTATCTGTCAGGGAAGGCTCATGCAAGTCAAAACAAAATTTCACTTATGATTTCATCCTAAGTGTGAAGAACAGAGGACAAGATAAGTTCAATGTCTTTCACTGGTAATAATTTTACATCTTGAAGAGTGTGTAAAAATAACCAGTGAGAAAAAAATATAACTAAAAGAATTGAATGGGAATACCTCCCCAAAAATCTGATCATAAAAGAATTCATTTTTTTCTTTTAGTTGAGGAATATCTTGAATCTAATGTTATGTGAAAAACTGATGAAATATTTTATGGAATGGAGATCATGCTGTCTGACCAAAGAAGACAAGAGATGGTTGTACTCACATGAACACACTGTCTTTCTCGACAACATAGGCGGGCGTAGTGAACGGGAACCCGTAGATGCGGTGAAGCAGGTACTTGTGTAACAGATCACAGTTCTTATCCTCCTTCACGGATGTGTAGAACAGGGCAGCACCATCTGGAGGTGTGGTCAAGGTCCATACTCAACAAACTTATTACTTGTCACTTGGGTTTCATGGGAATGTCACATGTGTATTTCTTGTCTACCATGCAGAGTTCAATTCTGGCCAATACCAAGTTGATTGATTAATTGATTTTTTTGGTGTTTACCGTTGCTGCGACAGTTTTTCAGTAATATAGTGACGTCCAGCTAATTACAGGTGGAGGAAGACCCCGAATGCAATGAGGCATATGGGTAGAACCACCAACCTACCACAAGCCAGCTGGAAGACTTCCTCACATGAAAATCCAAATGACCCTGCCGGAATTCAAACCCACGCAGTGAGGGGCTAAGTGTTAAAGTTAGTGACTTTACCCTCTGGCCATGGAGGCCCCTATTACAATGTTGTCATTGATAATATGGACTTGAAACCATCAATTTTACTTAGCACTAATTCTATCAATTTTACTTAGCACCAAATTCTATATAAATGATTTGGCGCATTTTACATTTTTTCCATGAAACCTAAATATTTTATCTTATAATAAATATTGCTAGCTACCTACGTAAATATTGATGTTATCTTATTTATTAACTTTTTTATTTTCTTAATAGAAGAATGGCGATGTGAATGATTTCCATAAAAAAGTTTTTAAGTACTATTTAGTGCTAGTATTGTTGGTGAAATTTTGAACCTGGACGCATGTAGATTAAATTCCTAACTTGACTTGGCATTACAGGTTAATTGTAAATGAAGTTATTAATGGCTGGCTGACTTGTGAGGTAAACTTCATATGTCAATTTCTGTTGGTTTTCTAATCTTAGCAAGACTAGTAGTCTGTGTATGAGAAAGATTTGTGCAACGATACCCTGGTAAATAGGATGACATGAAACATATTACAGTTGAGACTGTCTGAGCGACCCTCTGAATTAAACGACTCTCTGTATTATCTGACTAGTTTTATCCACCCAACTATTTCCCTATATAAATAGTCTGAATTAAACGACTCCCTGTCTTGTGTGACAAGCGACCCAAATTACCTGTTCCCAATGTGCTGTTTTGTCGTATTTAACGACTTTCACACCTTTTATAATGCGCATCTCTTTACGACATGGAGGCAGTCATCTTGTTTACCCACAGTTGTGTTGCGGATGTTCGATTGCATAACAGGTGGAAATGTTCTACTACTAATATATACACACATTCATAAGTCAATCACAGTCATTATAAGGTTATTTCAAGTAAGAATACTTAAAATGATTTCTTAAAACCTAGCCTACACTCCAAATTAGTGGCAATATAATACAAAGCCCTTGACAATAGTGAAGGTGAGAAAAATGTGAAGCTGCATCTTAACTCAAACCTGTGACCCCTTGCTTATACAGTGAGTGCTCGCTTCTAACTGAGCTACTTGCTTACACATTTTTTTAACAACAGTTAACGACAGGCTGTTACACAAAGGATACAATTCAAACAGAAATTTCTTATATGATGTTGGATAAAGTCGAAATGCTCTTCTCTAAAGTCATGCTCCTTTTCCAAATTAGAGATTGCATCAGCCTGTTTAAAAGAGAAAAAGAACAAGTACAGGATTTAATCGGAAGAACACTACAACAATAGCATCAAGTTTAATTTTAGCATTTTAAAAGCCAAAATATTGAGATGATACAATTGATTTGCATGATATTAGGTTGATCTTCATGGAAGACAATGTGTCTCCCTACCAACAATATCAATCTCCCTACCAACAATCTCAATCTCCCTACCAACAATATCAATCTCCCTACCAACAATATCAATCTCCCTACCAACAATATCAATCTCCCTACCAACAATATCAATCTCCCTACCAACAATATCAATTTATCTTGACACACTACAGGTTACACTACATAACTAACTAGAACTGTCGCCTAAGGGCTTACTAATACCCCCCCGCAAGTGTTTTTGTCAAACATGGCTTTGGAGCATGAAATCAGAATTCTTGTATGCAACACTCCATCTTAATATACAGAGGACATATGTGCCAACTACATGGAAATCTAGTGATCCTTTGTAACACATACCTATGGATATACCTATGTCTATGGATAAATATCATTAAGATTCACTGAAATCTATCAATGGAAGAAAATTGTAAAACAAATACCATCAAAGGGACATATCTTTAAAACAGGGGGGGGGGGGGGGGGGGGGGGTAACCCAATGTTATATAGAAAAAGCGCTACTACAATGTCTAAGGTTGAATGACAGCAAGTTTCATTGAAATCCCTCCAGTAGTTTAGGAGGAGTAGTCTGCAGAAAATTGTAAAGCAAAAATCATCAAAGGGGCATAACTATAAAAAAGGGAGGTAATCCAATGGGAGGAGTAGTCTGCAGAAAATTGTAAAGCAAAAATCATCAAAGGGGCATAACTATAATAAAGGGAGGTAATCCAATGTTATATAACTAACACATGCTTCTACAATGTCTAAGGATGAATGGCAGCAAGTTTCATCAAAATCCTTCCAGTAGTTTAGGGAGTAGTCCGCAGAAGTTTGTAATGCAAAAATCATCAAAGGGGCATAACTTGGAAAATAGGGGAGGTAACCAATGATATAATGTATGTCTAAGGATCATGCCAGCAAGTTTCATCAAAATCCTTCCAGTAGTTTAGAAGGAGTAGTCCGCAGAAGTTTGTAATGCAAAAATCATCAAAGGGGCATAACTTGGTAAATAGGGGAGGTAACTCAATGCTATATAGATAACGCGCTGCTACAATGTCTAAGGATCATTGACAGCAAGTATCATTAAAATCCTTCCAGTAGTTTAGGCGGAGTAGTCCGCAGAAGTTTGTAATGCAAAAATCATCAAAGGGGCATAACTTGGTAAATAGGGGAGGTAACTCAATGCTATATAGATAACGCGCTAATACAATGTCTAAGGATCATTGCCAGCAAGTTTCATCAAAATCCTTCCAGAAGTTTAGGAGGAGTAGTCCGCAGAATTTTGTGTCTACAGACGGACGGACGGACAGACGGACGGACAGACGGACGGACGGACGGACGGACGGACGGACGGACGGACGGACGGACGGACGGACGGACGGACGGACGGACAACCTGATTCCAGTATACCCCCCCCTAACTTCGTTGCGGGGGGGTATAATAATTATTATAACTAGAGCTATCACTGAAGGTGATTAATACCCCCGCAAAATACTTTAATGCAGGAGAAGCCAGACTTCAGGCAGAGCATAGATAAGAACCTGTATACATAGTATACTGGTTGTGATAGTAATAAGTAAGTAAAGTTTTTATTTAAAGTTGATAGAGAGTCAATAATGGTTGTTTGTCACAGTAGTTTAAACATATAAGGTTACAGTTCTTGGACACTGCACTTCTCCTAGTCGCCATCTGTTTACATTTTAAGTTTCAAGTATATACCATGTATAATATTCGAGTTATACTCAGGACAAGAAAAACAAGGAAAAGTAACAAAGGGAAATAACTATGTAGTTACTCTAGATAGAGTTATGGTTCTTGTGCACTGCACTTCCTCATATTGTGGTTGACCATTGTATGAAATTGTTTTGAAATCCAACCAGTAGTTTACAAGTTATACTCTGGACAAGGAAAAGTAACTAAGGGCAATAACTCTGTAATTCCTATAGATAGAGTTATGGTTCTTGTGCACTGCACTTCCTCATATTGTGGTTGACCATTGTATGAAATTGTTTTGAAATCCAACCAGTAGTTTACAAGTTATACTCTGGACAAGGAAAAGTAACAAAAATTGCTCTGAAAAAAGTAAATTAAGCAACACTTTTATTACTCAGAAGATTGAAATTCAATTTGATCAATACAATTTTGCTTAGACAAACCCTATTTTGAGTACTAACGACAAGCAGCTCACCTTTGTTATTACAACTACTATTGGTATTCCTAGGTTCTGTGCGAGGATATTCTCACCGAGAGGTAACAAAACCTTATCATCGTCTGTAGTGGGGGGAGCTTGGGGGTGAAGAGGGTTGGCATCACGCCTCAGGGGGGTCTGACTGGGCGTGCTTGAGTTCTCATCGGGCTCCACATACTCCTGGTAGAACCGAATTACTGCAACACACACATCAAATATGAGGAATCAAATGATTTTTCTTCTTCTTATTTGACTTACATGGTTCAATTATTTCTATGACTGATGCTCCCTTCTTTAACCCTTTACTTAATATAGACCCATTTTGAAGCATTGACAAAAAGAGTATATTCATTAGGGGCTGTCAAATCAGGGTCTCCTCTGTTTGCTCATACAAAATCGTAGCTCAAGCAGTCTGCATGGCAAAGAAAAATCCATTGTTTCATATACCATTTTAAGTTCAGTCAATTACATGTAATAATCATCAAGTCGAGTATTCTTGAGGTTCGGGGTTCAAACATGAACATTCATGTGTAGACATCATCTTGAGTTTGAGTAAAGAAAAACCCTAGGGTAAATTGCAATTTTGGTGAAAAGCGTCATCAATTTTCATTGAAGAACACCTTTAAGAGACCCCTGGTAAAGAAGGAAAAGAAAAAAAATATACATTTAGCTCCTATTTGATACTGGTCTTGATGTGTCTTAGAAATTTAAAGATACAGCCGCTTAAATAGCAATTCCAGTTACATAAGAACATTATGTAATATTTCTTCCTCATGATAACAAGCCAGACTAACACCAATGATTACACAATTCCTCAGTCAGGACAATTACTATAGCTTCCCAAAAACATGTTCCAGCTGTCATTCCAGGGAGCTGTAAATCAGCACAGCTTAACACTCTCACCCACACAAAATCAATAGACCAACACACAGCCAGTCACTTCAGGCTTGTTCCCTCTCTGTTACCATATAATCTTGTATATTTTTCATTTGTCATCAGGAGGTATTGTCACATCGGTACCAGACATTTGCTCCCTGCTATCTGACAGTATCGGATAAGTCTCAAGAGGAATTCAAAACAGTCTGTAATCTTGTCATAACATATAGACAGCAGATGTTCATATGTACACACAGTTGAGATTTTTACTACGATGTGTAAAGGAAGAAAATATTGGACAGAATTACACAGTTCTGTAACATTTTCAGTATTTCAAATTATATTATTAAGCTATCTTTTTAAAAGTATGTGGATAGATAAGGGGCTATGGTACACAAATCGAACAAAGCAATAAAGGAAAGAGAAACTAGGGTACAGTTCTGAAAAAAAATATTAATACAGTAGTCACGATTCCTCGAGGTCGGACGGGATCTTCAAAAAAAAAAACTTGAAGAATCGCCGGTTTCGAGGAATCATTTATGTGTCAACATTCAATACATTACATTTGTTGATACCTTGACATCATCTTTTCATTAATTATTTTGTTATGTTAAGCCTTTAATGATACTTTATGAACATAATATATGTTAAAAAAAAAAAAAAAATAACACGATCATAGCTTTCATTTTGAGAATTAAGTCAGATATAAATTCTTTTTTTTGACCGATTATATGACTGAAACCCTTTGTTTTAGTTTGTGTATATGGCGGCGTTGCGTATTTTTTACATTCTTGTAATAAACACTTAAACCGTGGTTCTTCAAATTAATGATTACAGAGAAAAAGAACAACACACAAAGAAACAAAATCGGTTTCTTTAATGTCAAATGATTAATCATACAGACCCATCACAGTTTGTTACATGATCAGTAGGTGCGAAAATACTTTCTACTTGTACATGGCCGTGTTTATATAACGATTCACCAATGTACTCTAAGGAGGTTTGACAATGTGTGAAAACAAAAAGAAACCATCTCGACCAAGGTGTTAATTACAGGTGGTCATAGGGCCGGAGTATGGTTGTCAAGGAGATATAGGTAGGTTTTGATATTGACTTCAAGGAATCGCATAGAAATAATATAGGATATACTATCTAGGGACAACGGACAGAGCTCGAGGAATCCAAAATCTCAGGTTTGAAGAATCGCCCAAAAATATATATAGAATAAGAAGGGCTAAATCAAGGGACCGGACTTGTAGCTCGAGCCATTGCCGGTATTCAATGAATCGCCACATTGAGGAATCGCGTGACCACTGTAAATACAATTATAGTTCACTTCTTATTTTCTTTTCTACACTGATGATTCCTCTACACCAAGACTCTATCACAACTGAATACACAGAACTAACCCAAGTTAAAACAGCAGGTACGGAGAGATACTCACAACTCTGCTCATAGTCCCTGCGGTCCTCTGGCGCGATCCTCATCCTGTCAATATGGTGTCGCAGTACTGACACCCACCTCTCCAGGGTGTCCAGGATGGACCAGGGCTGAGACATGGAGGCTACCAGTACGACTAGTGTGTGTTCAAAGTTCTCCTCTGTTAGGGCATATTTCAGTAAACCCGTGTGATTGGCATCTCCATCTAAAGTCCATACCCCTAGTCGTGCCTGATCTGTAACCAAACATCCGTATAGTAATTAGTCTTTTAATGATTACTTGCATTTTAGTCTTTCATGACTACTTGCATAAAATTTCATAAATTATTCTTTAATTTGAAAATCAATGTTAATATTACTTTTAAAAAATGTACAGAGCAGATACACCTTTGTTCAATTATATCTTTAATGAGTGCCAATATAATGCAGCTTAAACAATAGACTCAGAAGCTTTCTACATGTTACAAAATTGCCAATGTAACATACATGTAGCAAGCATGTTTAGTTGAAATCTGCTTCTTTTCAATGTTCTCATATCTATTGGAGAAACAATTTCTTAAAACTTAGGACGTTCCTGGGTTGGACTAGCACTTGATCATTTATTTTCAAAATAGTTTTATACTGGATCTCTGTTTGATAGCCTCAAGTCTAACTCACCATCTCTGTATTCATCCTTGACATTCAGGTAGTAGTACTCCAGCCCGAGTCCCTTCTTCGGTTCCTCCACACCCTGTAGTTTGGCGATCAGAGTCGTCTTTCCACACTCATTGTCACCTGCACACAAAAAAAAAACACCATAAATATACATGCTTGCCCACTTGTAAAATTCCTGTCAGCAGTTCCATATACATGTAAATCTTATACTTACACAATCATTAAGGAAAAATACAAATCTAAAGTAATGAATAACTGTCTCTATAAAACATGGAGTGATTGACCCCCTATTTATATATTTTTATTTTACTTTGAACTTGGGTTGGGAATACCTAACTGCAGCACAGTCAACATAAACAGCTGCACTAATCATCATCTATAAAATCAATACAGCTGTCATCCTACAAGTGTACACCATCAGTTTTGTTTAGGAAAGGATAATTAGATATCTTTTATTATTCTGCTCAATATTCTATCAATACCTATAACCAGGGATCCTAAAATTTTGGAATCTCAACCGGTCGACGGCAAAATCCCCCCCCCCCCCTCCCCTTTACAAAATTCCGTTCCGTACCCCCCCCCCCCCCCCCGAAAAAAAACATAACCGAAAAAAAACGAAAAAAAAATATTGATATTTTCAATCAACATACCCTGAATCATTTGCAGTGTGAAAATAGATCTTTTATTATATTTCAGCATCCTGTTGGCATAATAAGGTATTTTTCTGCAATATTTACCTCTACGAAATCGAAAGTTTGTTTACCGGAAGTGCATGTATATGACGGTCTGTATATGACTAACGAATCAATAAATTGTTGGAAGCAGTCGTTTTGGTGTTGTTTATTATGTGCCTTTGTGTTTATACATTTTGATTAGCCTTTGATATTGTCATTAATTACCGCATTTAAAAGTCGACCGGTTACAGTTTGCAAACAAGCAATGGTCCATTATTACGGCATAGATAATTACACGGCACCGTCCAAATAACCGCTAAGTACAAACCGTCAATCCATTCATCTTAACTGCCCAATAATGACCTAGACGGGTGTCCCTGCCTGACCCCCACTGACACCTGCCCCGAGGGCACACCGGAAATTCAAGAAGTAGGTCAATTGGTGTGTAAGAGAGACTATTATGAACCGTTTGGACCGATTTTGAAAGTTTTAGACGAGGATTATGGATTTTTTTTCGACCGATTTTTTTGGTACTTTTTGAAATCTGAACCGGTCGATTGAGATCAAAATCGGTCAAAACCGGTAAAAAATCGGTTTTTAGGATCCTTGCCTATAACGGTGCGAGCAAGATATTATTTTATTTAGACATTTAATAGACATAATAAACGATACCATAACAACAAAGGCCAACATGTGACTATCCAACAATAAGGAGAGAGACATACTACAGACCGGCTATAAATAAAGATAAAACCCTAAGCCAGACATTAACTAATCTAGATGCAATTAGTCCCTCTGATTTGTTAGCAAACAGACTGAGAAAGTCGCTTCTTTCTCAATGAAACTTGGATCATTCATTGTCACAATCATCCTAAATACATATCTTTACTAACATACCACATTAACACTCCCATATTAATAAGTTAACCTTTTCACCCTAAAAAATCCCAAGAAGAATACTAATCAAAATAAAACTGCTTTCTTTTTTCAGGTTTTTTCTCTCTGTCTTCTGATAAACAAATACAGTGCTCAATAGACTGAAAATGAGACGTAAACCTACAAACACCTAAACTACATGCTGGGAAATAAACATACATTTGAGATTTTACCCCAGTCACTGATTGGTCAGTTTATATCAGTGAATTATACCTCGTATTGATGATCCTATGGTGAAATGGTCTATGGTTGCTTAAAATTGTGTTGCTCACACTGAAGAATTACAACAATTGCCCTAGATCAAATTTCCAGATTTTTTTTTTCAGTGTTAATGTTACCCACATACCATATAAAATACTGCTGGTTGTACAATACATACAGAATCCCTCATTTAAATAACTTTTGATGTTATCATTGACTCCCTATCTTTACCCCACAGCACATACTAATTGCTTCCATATCAGCACTACTCAGCATGTACATGAACCAATTTAAGCCATTATATATGTCATTTGTGTATCAAATACACCCTCTCCTCTCTCAAAGCAGCTGAGTGAGCAAATCTACACAACTACTGACTTGAGTGTAAAAGTGTGGCTGGAATGCCTAATTGTTTCCTTCTTCCCAATTTAAATAATACTTGAAGCTTTATAACATAATCTTCAATGTTTGTTGAAAAAGAGGGGTGATGGCCTGGATCTTACAAACAAAATCTGTATCCCCAAGAGTTATGCTCCCATTAATTAATACGGTTTAACCGTTTCTTCTGTACAGGGGTTTTCTTACCTTAAGTGGACACTCACTTGCCCACACTGGGTTAAAATCACTGCGGGCAAGTGATTTTTCGAAGAAGATAGCGCAGTGGGCAAATTTATTATGTAAATTAAAATCTTCCGGGTTTTTCATTTTCTACAGTATATCAGGGGTAAAATGCTTGAAAATTGTCTTTGATACATATTAACTGAAAATCCACCTTAATATTGCACATATTTAGTTTTAAACATTAACAAACAACTAAATTAAAGAGCGGGCAACCTGTTTTCACTGGGGGCTAGTAGATGTTCAAAGTTACTTGCCCCTTGGACAAGTGAAAGTTAAATCCTTAAGTAAACCCCTGCTGTATAACATTCAGAAAGGATTATGATTCTGAACTTTGTGAGACAATTACCGTAGTATGTGGTTAATATAAAAACTAATATGACAGGACCTGATTCCAAAAGGGTGGATTGCAGTTTTATAGTTCATCATTCATCAGTTTTAATTTCTTCCTAGAAAGAAAAGCTTTACTGCTAGCATGTCAAAATAGATAAGATATTGCTTAAATTTTAAGTAATATAATGTGATCAAAGAATCATTTTCAAACAGGGTACCAGAAGATTTTTAGTTGAAAAGACTAACATTAATATATAAATAGAAACCTTCAGAAGAGGATGTGATTTTTATGCCCAAATATTTATGATTTTAGGTGATTTTTTTGTAAGTATACAAGTATTGTGAGATGACAGGGTTGGCTTGAAGTATGTATGACTGTCTAAACCAAATCAAACTGTGAGCATAAAATTTTAACCTGATCATACATGAATATCAAAATGTTAATTTCTTATGGGTTTCGTACAATCAATTTTCAATTACTGAGCTTCAAACAATATAGCACCTGAGCTCTGATTAGTATTTAACTCACAGGTGGTGCTGTACCCAACTTATAGATGTTTTACTCTGGGTACATGGGATACCCCCACCCCTCCCTCTCCAAACCTCCACACACACATACACAAAATCTCCTCCCTCCTTATAGTGCTTAGCTACCAGATGTTACAACTTGAGCCAGGCCACACTATGACATAGTTCAACACAAACTCAGCCACTCAATAGTGACCGGAGTAACAACCAGGTTTATCACTACGGCACTGCTCCCCACTTCACAATATCTGAACAACAGCCTTTACTTATAGTTAAATATTTCTGTATACTACTGCAATTGTGTTTAAATGAGCACTAAGAAGGCATCCATAGTTATTCTGGTCCTTATCATCAAGCACAAAGACAATGACATTCAGGTATGTGCTGAGTTTTTAAGTAAGACACCCACCTTACAATGTGCACCTGAGTTTCATGGCAATGTGAGTCACTGACACAGAACAATTCATATATTTGTAATTATGTCTCTAGTATGTTTTACATTTCTTTATCAAGATTATTCCATGTGATTTCTTAACAACGAACAAACACATGTTACCATCCAGTTTGTAACACATTACTCCAATACTGAGAGTTGATTATGTAATACAAGTAATGCTTTCTGAAGTACAAGGTTGATTACAGATGCATTCATATGTGAGTTGTTAGTGTGTGCCAGAGAGAGAGAGAATTTATTCCTCAAGTCCACAACCTAAACATGTATTTGCCTAAACTATTACTTGATATTTATATCTACATAGGAACCTTTGAATGCCTTTAATGTCTAGAATAATTCAGATGCAATCTTATGCTTGAACAATGTTAATTAGTTAATCAGAAAGTAGTTTCCTATTGAATTTATCCAAATAGAGCAACATGAGTTTATATTAGATATAAATGTGAAATGTGCAATCTGAAGTTGTTTGTTTGTTTTGATATAGCATCCCATCAACAGTATTCCAATCATTTGGGGAATTCCATCAACATGAGGCTTTACTGTGATTTCATTCCCAGTCACATTATCCAGACACTGGGCAAACAAATCCTGGAACTATTTATTTGTGATTAGTACAATCACACAGGCAGATTAGGCATGGTAACTCATGGTAAAAAAAACAAAAACAAAAACTTTTGATGATCATAAATATTTGATCTGATATATCCATCAAACTTATAATACTGGTATTCTATATATATATGTTATGGAGCCCTAGATAAGCGAGGATCACAAGGGAGTCATTTACGAGGTTAGGGTTCAAAACTTACCAGTTACAAGGCAAGATACTTTTACAAGGCCAACACGCTGGCAAATATGAAGTTAAGGTCTGTTGTAATTAGCCAGTCAGACCTATAATTAGCTGTCTGACCATGTCTCACATTTTGAAATTTGTCAGATAGGTTTTTCCATGTTTACAGGAATTCTCCATAGTTACCTTCTTTATTCTATGTAGACTTGGAAAATGATAAATGATACTTTATCCCTTTCCCTCATATAGACTCATTTTGATGCACTCAATAGGTACCACATAAAGCCTGATCTGCAGAAAACCACAGTTAAACCTTACCAAATTTAATTATAAAGTCCTCATTTCCAGACCACTGAGGAGCAGCTAACAGCATTACAGAGTTACTTGCAGGCTGATCTGGTTTTATGCTGTTCGCATAGGTCTTTTCATGGTGTCCTCTATGAGGGAAAGGGTTAATTAGAAATAAATAATGAAAGTTGTAAAACTCACCTAGAACTACCACTGATTTTGATGTTGGTAGCTTGGAAGCAGAACTTGACTGTACCTCGCTGAGTATACTTGCCCTGAAATATCACAAAATAAACAAGTGAAAATAAAGACATTGTATGATAAAACAAGAGGGCCAAGATGGCCCTAAATCGCTCATTTGAGAAAAATTCTCTTCAATTCCTATTAAGTATTATGCATAAACCATGACTTGACTATTTGAGTTTATCATAGCTTTGACATTATTTCAGTCATAAAGGGACGTCCAGCTAATTACAGGTGGAGGTAGACCCCGAATGCACTGAGGCATCCGGGTAGAACCACCAACCTACTGCAAGCAAACTGGAAGGCTTCCTCACATGAAAATCCAAATGACCCTGACAGGATTTGAACCCACGTGCTGAGGGGCTGAGAGAGATAAACCATGAAGAACATCTTAATTCCACACAAAAACTGTACCTGCCAACCAAATTTTGAAGGTTTGTTTGTTGGGTTTAACATCCCACCAACAAAATTTTGAAGGTCATAGCTCTAATAAGTCTATATAAAATCAAGTGACTCCTGGCCCCATGTTCTTGAATATACTTAAGTACAATTTTAGGCTCAAATTTGAATATCATCCTGAAATCCTTATTGAAACTAATGGGCATATTTTGAGTTTGAGAATGAAAATCATACTTAAATATTATTTAATTTTCAAGAACACTGGGCTTGGGGTTGGGCCAATTCTGACACCAGGGCCATAATTTGAGAAGACTTGGTTGAGGTCCACTAGGGAACATCTTAACTCAAGGCCATTTGGTTTCTGAGAAGATCTTTTGAGGGTTAAATAAGTCATGTAAAATCAAGTGACCCCTAAGGCAGGGCCAATTTTGACCCCAGTGCCATGATTTGTAACTTGGAAGAGGTCCACTAGGCCACCTTACACACCAAATATCTATACTCTTGGTCTTGTGGTTTCTGACAGAATTTTTTTTCTAGTTTTTCCCATATAAGTCTACGTGAAATCAAGCATGGGGACAAATTTGACCCCAGGGCCATGATTTGAGCAAACTTAGTAGAGGTCTATTAGGTCATGTTACACATCAAATATCTAAACTCCAGTCCTTGTGGTTTCTGACAAGAACATTTTTCTAGTTTTTCCTATGAAAGCCTATGTAAAATCAAGTGACCCTTGGGCTGGGGCTAATTTTGACCCCAGGGTCATGACTTGATGAAACTTGGTAGAGGTCCACTAGACAATGCAACACACAAAATATTTAAGCTCTAGGTCTTGTGGTTTTGAAGAAGATGATTTTTTTTATTTCACTTATAAAATCTATTTTTAACAACTTTGATAGAACTTCATGCAAGGAACATCACAGGCAAGTCAAATATGGCCCAGTGGTTTCAAAGGAGATGTTGTTTGGAACAATTGTGGACAATGATTGGACAACTGACAGCCATGAATCCTAAAAGCTCACATGAACACTATGTGCTCAGGTGAGCTAAAAATATTTCAGTTGCATATACAGACTAAATATAGTGATATAATTAGTAGGTAAGGAGTAATATATCTGAAGCAGAGTTCTTTTTTTTTCTCCCATTTCGTTTTCTTGATTTCTTGAATCATGCGGTGTGAAAGTGTTCATGCTTTAGTTAAGTTTTGAGATTATTTATTATGTCAGGTGATTCACTTGAAATTGATAGTACATTTGCAATTTTTGTACTCTTTTATTTTGGTGGCATTATGATTTATACAGAGGATAAATGGGACTGCTGTAAGATAAAGTCAGGAAATATGGTACACTGAACATTGGTAACATCCTAACCCTAATGACTGAATGAAAACT
The DNA here is from genome assembly GCA_021229015.1 of Solen grandis. Classification (NCBI taxonomy): domain Eukaryota; kingdom Metazoa; phylum Mollusca; class Bivalvia; order Adapedonta; family Solenidae; genus Solen; species Solen grandis. The sequence goes on along the minus strand of CM037791.1, from coordinate 48,581,655 downwards.
GATAATCCAGTAGTGAAAGGTGTCAATAATATGCATACTGTATATTCTGATAACATTACTTATTGCATTAACAGGCTTCTGAAAATTATACACGTATACTGTTATCAGGACGGGTTGAAAAGATTAAAAACTATGTCAAACAAAACAAAAAACAACATTTTGCATTACCAATCATAGTCTGCAAGCTTTGCTAGTAAGTGGAAAGAAATTCAACTATCAGGAAGAAAATGTCAGACCTTCATCTCATGGATAGACAGACCAATCACTGGAGTAATGACTTTTCCCACCCTGCATAATGATTATCTTCACCTGATCCATAACCAGTCTGGTCTAAAACTCCACAATTTTTAATTTACACCTATTGTTTTATTTCAAGATGCACAAGTTAATAACTATTATGATACAAGACCTGATGGTAATAATTATGGACATATTTTTGGGGGATTTCTTCATCTAAGTATGTCAATGGTCAAGGTCGACTGCATAATGTAAAGGTCCATCCACTTAACCCTTTCCCTCATAAAGACTCATTTTGACGCACTAAATAGGTACCAAATAAAGCCTGATCTGCAGAAAACCATGGTTAAACCTTACCAAATTTAATTATCAAGTCCTCATTTCCAGACCACTGAGGAATAGCGAACAGCATAAAACCTGATCACTAACAGGCTGATCTGGTTTAATGTTGTTCGCATAGGTCTGTTCATGGTTTCCTCTATGAGGGAAAGGGTTAAGAAACTGTCAAAATATTGAAGCAATACATAAAGCACATAGAAGCTACAGCAGATTAACCAAAAGGTAAACCTGTCAAGATGCCACTTTTCCACCAAAAGTAGGTCAAAGGTCAAGGTCAACTGCATAATGCAAAGGTACATCAATTTAAGCAACTGTCCAAATAATGAAGGACATAGAAGTTATAACAGATTTAGTGGATGGCCACAGATGATTAAACGGAGTCTATTTCACTTCTGGCCTTATGAATTGCTCTCTTCTGCTTAAGTACTAGCTAGAAATCATTCACTAATCAACATGGCCATATCTAGACCTTGCGGTCAATGTTAACCCAAAACTGGGTTTTTGTTTTTTGCTGAAAAGACTGTGGTTGGATACAAGGTAGTCCAGGTGTGATACCCTTGCTAAATTTGTGAACAGACCCCTTGGCCTCTTTACTTGTCAAGTGTATATAAGTGATACTTGAAGACACGTTCCTGGGTTGAACCTGTCCTGAGTACCCTGAGTTCCCCTTACAACCCCATTTTGCTGTCAGACAAGATGCATCTGATACCAATTTTAAACACCTAAGGAAAGTGCATCTGCTCTGATTCAAACCCCAGACCTCCCAAACCCAAAGCGGGCACTCAACCGCTTAGCTATCATAAAGAAATCTGTTGTAGTCTATTCATCAGAAAACCATCTCTATTTATCTAAGTTTTAACAACCTCTGTAACAATATATTTAGGATTATCTCAACCAAGTTCAAATGACATCATTGATTATACCAAGATATTTATGTTTTACGCTAAGATGAGCTGGACCCTAGATGGTAAACAGAATCCCTGTAAAAGGATTTGACATTTCAGTTATAGACAGATGTCTGAACTTGAGAAGAACTGATGCAACTTGATTTAACTTCTATGGCACTTTCTCGAGCTCTGCATCAAAAAAACGTCACTGTATAGAAAATGACTTTCATTTCTCAGCCATGATAATAAAAAATTATTTTCACTGAGTCAATATGCAATGGTGGGTGGGGTACGTATTTAGGAAGACGAATCTGTTTTCTCTTGATGGAGAGATGAGGACTAAAAGACAGTCAAATCAACATATACGCAGATTATACCTAGCGATATCTCAGTGATAGGTAACCGTTTTCTGATGGATAAGAATGTGACTGCAACAGGTTTCATTCCATCCCTGTCATGCTAATTTAATGAACCAATGAAACTGAGGGTTTGAGATGCAGATTCTGAAGCGTAAATCTACAAAGCATACAGTAAATCGTTTACGGATATGACAAAACAAATTCAATATGAAGAATATAAATGGCAAAGCAATACCATAAATTCTGTGACTCTGTGTCTTCATCGTCGCCGACAGAGCCAACTCTGTCGTTTTTCTCTCCAATGGGAGCCATATTGAATCGAAAGCTCCCGGATAAATGTGATGCGCGCATGCGCAGAATAATATATGTTGGCCGTGGCAGGTGAATCATCGAATGAATGATGTCATTAGAAAAGAAGGGTCAATAATCACCATTTAAATGCCTGGTAGCCGAAATATGTAAAATAAACTAATGCAATCACCAATAAAGGGTTAGAAATCATATATATGTATAATTTGCGGCCAGAATTATCCTTAATCTTGAAAACGATTCTTTGTTTTCAAGTTAACCGGAAGTGTTGACATTAATAGGGGTCATCTCAAAGTTCAAACTTTGTTTACATTCTCTGGACATGTGTTTCTGAAAGTAAGTATTTCATTCGTTTGTAATTTAATTGCTTTCTATGTAAGTGTTTTTAAGACTTCAAATAAAGTAACAACTTTTAATTATCTGTATTTCTTTGTATACTTCTACTAGTGTGTTAAAGTTGCTGTTTTCTTAATGTGGTGTCAATATATACAATGGGGTGTTATGAAACCTGTTTAAATTATTGTGAGAATATGCCACCCATTCAAGCAAAATATATGTTTGTCTAAACTTTTCAAGTTACTCTTGCCACCAGTGTAAACCCTGCTGTACAGAAGAACATAGTGTCCTACTGACAGTATTTCAGTCATTCACCAGACCTAAAAGGACAATAAAAATAAAAAAAATTAATGGCTGCAAAACATCAAATATATTAGAAAAACGCATTTGCAAAAATTCAAAGGGTCTGGAAATACCATCATCAAACTCAAAACAATATGAAAATTCATTCTTTGTGGACACTGTGATTCACTGGAATCATCTCCCTGATAATATAGTGCATGCTGGCTCTGTTGAGGCATTCAAAAATGCCTTAAAGAGCCACCGCCAATAGTGCGGAACTCTTCTTCCATTGTGTAAAACCCAGTATTGGGATCTACAACGTATTTGTTTCAGATTCAGATTTAGAGACTTCTGTCATTTGGAATTTTCCAGTAAACTGACCTGTATTTGAGCTGCACCATGTATTATTGTATATGATGAGTAACAAGCAATTTTACTCATTTTTAACCAGGCCTTTTTGGGAAGATTGCAATTTTGGAATTGGGATTTTTTTTCACGAAAACTAGACTATTTGGGAAGAATTAACTAAACAAGCTAGATTATTTTTTTTTAATAATTTTTGTAATTAGGTTTCTTGCATTATGTGCAGTCAATTATAATTTCAAGTTTTCAAAATGAAAGAAAATCAACGAAAATCAATGACATTTTGAATAACAATTAATTTCTCACTACTGTTTATTTATATGGTTTGAAAAAGGTGTGCATCTACTCTGTAAAATGCTAAAGATACCATGCAAATTATCACAAAATAAATGCATTACCATTAACCATTTCCAAAACAAAGTCGTCAAATTTACCTACCAGAAATTTTGCTGTTAATTTGCAGGCTTTAATGCAAAAATAGAAAATATATTGAGATATTGAGAAAAGTTCAAATGAGTAGATCTACTCAAGCTTGATTTTTTTTTCATTTCTCCTACTTTAGAGCAAATGTTTAAATGCTAATTAGATTTGTTTAACAAGAATTTCATATCATTTGCTTTCTAGATGCTATTTCCTTAATATTTTACATCTGTCTTTGTTGTATGGGTTGTATGGTCATGTCCATTTGAATTTCAAAGTAATTTAACCTCAGATCAATTGTGATTATTGCATATTTAATCATTTAAACTATGGTAGGTTAATCCCCACGGTAATCAATGCAGACGTCTACCCGACTCGGCAAATGACTGTCAATCAAATTGAATCAATGAAAGAGGCTGGGTTGGGATTTTTTTAACCAGCATTGGGAGTTGTTTTAATAGAATTGGGGAAAAAAAGTATGATTTCTCATGGGGAGTGGGTCCGTTTACCGGACCCGTGGATACGTCAGAAAAAGGCCTGTTAACAACTTTAGTATGTTTGGGTTGGGGATCAAATTTGTGATCTCCTGCTCCTGAGGCGGACACTCTTATCTCATGGCCACTGGGGACAGTGTATAATAATTGTAGTAGAGGTATAAAGTGGCACATGTACTTCCTTGCCTTAGATCTAGCTTTTGTGGCGAGAGTGTTGGTGTTACATACAAGAGGTGTAGCTATATGCCTTGATCTCAATGTATGCATCAGAAAATAATTTCAAATGGCAATACATTGAATTTGTGATGCAATACAGACTTTACCTTGTGATGCATCGATATGGCTGACAAGTATTGCGATACGTGAACACTATCATACAGTCATGTGATATTTTTTATGTCTTTATACATATGCTGCCGCCTATGTTATTTTCCCAGAAAAAGTCAGAATTCAGTGTGTGTGTGTTTTTTTTTTTACTTTAACAATGATAGTTTATTTGATACTTAACAGTGTTTATGCTTTGTTCTTGTTATAGCTGATAACCTTTGTGTTAGAATAAATGCAGTGAAAGTTTTTATATACACAAGTATGAAAGTAAGTATAATGCCCTATTACATACCAAGGATCACTGAATTCGACACCATCTCAGGGAAGAGGGATTTTTCTTGGTTACATTTGGAGCCCAAAGTACAATGTGAGGAGCCAAATGTATATACATGTATGTCAGTTTTTTTTTGCCTATGTAAGATTACCAAGAACCAAATATCTATACCAATTTCTACTGAAAATAGGTAATATTTCCCAGTTGGCCGTTTTTTTATATGTTTTTAGCTCACCTGAGCACAAAGTGCTCAAGGTGAGCTTTTGTGATCGCCCTTCGTCCGGCGTCGTGCGTCGTCCGTCGTTAACAATTTGCTTTAAACGACATCTCCTCTGAAACCGCTGGACAGAATTAAATGAAACTTGGCAGGAATGTTCCTTGGGTGAGGCTCTACAAAAGTTGCTAAAATAAAGTTGATCCATGAAGAACTCTGGTTGCCATGGCAACAAAAAGAAAAATAATTTGAAAACTTTAAAAATCATCTCCTTCAAAACTACTGGCCAGATTTCAAAATAAATTGGTACAGATGTTCCTTGGGTCAACCTCTACCAAAGTTGCTAAAATTATTCCAATCCGTAAAAAAACATGGCCGCCAGGGGCGGGGCTTATTTGCCTTATATGTATATAGAGAAACCTTTAAACAACATCTCCTCTGAAACCACTGGACAGAATTTGATTAAACTTGGCAGGGATGATCCTTGGGTCAACCTTCACAAAAGTTGCTAAAATAAACTTGATCCATATAGAACTCTGGTTGCCATGGCTACAAAAAGAAAAAAAATATGAAAACTTTAAAAATCATCTTCTTCAAAACTACTGGCCACATTTTAAAATAAATTGGAACAGATGTTCCTTGGGTCAACCTATTTATCTCAGGTGAGCGATTCAGGGCCATCATGGGCCTCTTGTTTATTATTATTTTTTTTTTTTTAAATGAGATTTTTTTTTTTTTTTTTTTTTAACTGTGCTTATGATTTTGTTACACATACAAAGTTGTTTCTATGCCTCTTAAGATTTCCCATATTGGCAAAATATTTCTATAATTTTTCCCAAATGGTGGCTAGTATTCTTTTTCTTAAATAGGCAGAAATGTATACTTTCATTGTCTGGTGTCAAAAGTGTTATTGTTCATGGCACCTGGTGTATTAATAATAATTAAGTTTAAAAATAGCATGTTGGGCTGACTTCGTCTCATTGATGGAACTTTTTAATGGCAGATCTGGGGATACTCACCATCAGACTATCTAGTCTAATTTAAAGTGACAAGTTCTGTTATTAAACATAAAGCCACACAGTGATGGACAATAATTAAGCATTAAGCCTGTTTATTAGCAGATTTGGTAAATGCTTCAACTTGAAAAAATATACATTTTACTTCTGCATAAATTTGATATACTATTTTCCTGCAATAGTGCATCTTCAATCACAACAAAAAGTGATGCTTGGTTATGAACATGTGGACATATATTGATTCAGTGTCTTACAGCAGCTTGTTCACAGTTGGTCATTGACAAAGAACTTGATTTTTAACCCTTTCCCTCATAGAGGACACCATGAAAAGACCTATGAGAACAGCATAAAACCAGATCAGCCTGCGAGTAACTCACAGGCTGATCAGGTTTTATGCTGTTCGCTGCTCCTCAATGGTCTGGTAATGAGGATTTTACAATTAAATTTGGTAAGGTTTGAGTTTGGCTTTCTGCAGATCAGGCTTTATGTGGTACCTATTGAGTGCGTCAAAATGAGTCTATATGAGGGAAAAGGTTAACTATATATGTGTATTACGTCAACCAGTACCCATCTCCAGATGCAATGTCACCCTATGCAAACCATCCATGATTGTAAAAAGATTGGGTGGTTCTCTATCACAGGCAATACTGTTGCAGGGGGTATTGAAACTATTTAAGTTGTCTCCTAATTCAAATCAAGTGAATAAAAAGATCTTTATAAATTGTTTGCAAACTGACTGAAGTTTAATGGTTAATGCTGATTCTCCCAATGTTTTGACAGACAGTGAAGTCCTTGAATGGAACCTATCTACTGATTAATTGATTTAGTCATCACCTGTCCCGGTAGGTGAGTGGATAGAGCGTCTGCACCAGAATCGGGAGGTCGTGGGTTTGATTTCCCGTAAACGACATACCAAAGTCTTGAAAAAAGGTACTGGTATAGCTCCCTCGCTTGGCACTCAACATACAAGGGTAGTTCCAGGACTGGTTGGCCTGGTGTCAGGATAATGTGACTGGTTGTGTTATCATGCCACATGTCTATTAGAGCTGGGTCGATTTCATTGATGCATCGATATATCGCCATTTTTGGCTGACGATACAGAATCGCGATTCTTACCTTAAGATTCGATTTTCAAACGATACTTCAATGGATGAAAGTTTTTTGTGTAAACCAGCGAAATTAAATTTGCCGCTTTGCCTGCCACTTACATCTCAAGCATAAAGTGTCTATTTCCGTAAGTCGTTGATGCCTTTTGCTGACTAGATTGACTAGTAGACTAGATTTCAAAATAAAATAAAATCAGATTTTTTAAAATGAAAATTAACTTCTATTATTTTTCCATGTGCCTAATCATCATAGAAACATGGATGCGGAAATCTAATTTACAGCAGAAATCTATTAGTTGGCCATGTCAGAACTACATTATTTATGTATTGTCAAGTATCGTGAAACTGTATCGTATCGGATCTACAATATCGTGATACATCATGATACTTTTTGCTGGTGATACCCAGCTCTAATGTCTACTGCGTGATACTGCAGTGTGGCAGCACTATATCTGTCTCAAGTAGACATCGTCTCCAAATGACTGAAATACTGTTGGTGGGACATTAAATCCAACAAACAAACAAACTTAATTAGTCATGACTGACCCATTAAACTGTTAAACTTGTATGCACAGGTAACTTTCCAGGAACTGTCATGTTGGGTTACTATTTACATGACATTTATAGGTCTTATTCATCTATGTGGGGTATTCTATGAGCAATTTGTCATTGTTAATAAGTCATGGCTGAGATAAACATCAGGATTAGGGAGCTTATGTCAAAATCTTTTTGTTGCAGATAAATATTGAGTATGTAAGCTAAGGTAATCTTTGAAAGGGCGAAAGTTTGAAAACTTTGGATACTGGGGTCTTACGATACAGTACTATACCCTTTTTGCTTTTAAAATTAATGTCCCACATTTACCTATTTGCTCATTTTGACCCTCATCCCAAACTATTTCAAAATTTGTCTCTTTATCTATATTTGAAGGGGTTGTTTGTCCCCATATGAAAATATCAAGGGAAAATCCTGTCTATTGTTAATTAAGGGATTACTGATCATTATCTTCTCATGGCTTGGTCAAAAGCTCAAAAACAGAATCACAAGCCTTTGTGTTAACCAGGTTAACCATTTACTACTACATATCTTATTGTAAAATGAGTAGATTTTCTGATGACTTGATATGAATATTCAATGGAAGGTCCATTTAGGGAGAAGGGGCAGCCCTTAATTAATTAAAACAGAGGGTGTTTGTTTTTTGTATCTCAACTGCTATCCTCTGAAAGTAGTCCGTTTTCTGATCATTTGTGTCACATTGGTCATATTTAGTTTTTAATTGAATTGGAAATAAACAAAAATGTCCAAAAACCCAACTAATTTGTATTGATTTTTTTATGAAGCAAAGAAATAAGTTCTATTATAACTCTTCAATTCTGTCTTTCCATCTCCTGAAAAAAAAGGCCTATGCTGGATTTTTTCCTTTGGTTTACAGGGCTGGTTACAAAAAAATGCCTTTGCTGGAAAATATATTTTTTTCTTTGGTTTCACAGGGCTGGTTACAATACTGAATGGACCAATTGATTAGATGTATCCAAATTGTCTTACAGGCTAAAATAGATACACCTGGGTTATAAGTAGTAAATGGCTGTCCTGGTTACACAAAAGAACATGTACAAGTTTTCATTTGTGATATTTCTTGTGAGCAGTAGATCTAACCATGAATGGAAATGGCAGTGCTTAACCCTTTCCCTCATATAGACTCATTTTGACCCTTTCCCTCATATAGACTCATTTTGACGCACTCAATAGGTACCACATAAAGCCTGATCTGCAGAAAGCCAAACTCAAACCTTACCAAATTTAATTGTAAAATCCTCATTACCAGACCACTGAGGAGCAGTGAACAGCATAAAACCTAATCAGCCTGCGAGTGCTGATCTGGTTTTATGCTGTTCGCATAGGTCTTTTCATGGTATCCTCTATGAGGGAAAGGGTTAAAGTTTCACTGCTAAAAACTTGAAAGGTTTAATTGTAATTAAAGTAATAAGTAATTGAAGTATTAAGGGTAATACACAGTAAATTAACTGTTCTTAAAAAGTCAGTTGGCCCATAGAGCATGTCAGTTCCTCTGTGTGCATTCTCGCACACTTTCGTTTATTTTATTGATGAGAATGTTTAACACATCATCTCCATACTAGACTAACCCAGGAGGCAGTCAGATGTATAAACAGACCGAGTAAGAATAAAAACACTTCCAACTCTTTGCTAATGTGCCTGTTTGTGTCACCTGCTGTAAGCAGAAGTGACACATAGGAATCTGTCAGGCTTCAGCAGAGGACACATTCATTCCAAAGAACACTTTTGTAGTATTCTTGAAATGTAGGTAACATTTGGTACTTAACTCAAGTTTGATAGTAAAAGTGTATCGGGGTATGAGATTGAAATAAAACTACCTCGAAGAGTGTATGAAATTGCATTAAATTTTAGGGTACCTTGATCATTCAGCTGTCGTTAAATATTTTATGCTACCATCATTAAGTTTTGCCATAAGTTTGAACAAATTTGATATCAGTGGTTAGTATATAGGGTAATTGTGTGTCAGTTGATGTTCATGATAAAATAAACATATGTCACCTACAGGGCTAGTGTATTCTTACCATGTAACTGGGTTTTGATTGCACGTCTTATTTACCTGTGGACATGTCCAGATGATGCAGGTATCTGATGCGAAGTTAATCTGTATTCCCCAGTTGTTTGCTGTGTTGAGATACGTCTCTCAGTGACTCATCATGGTCTGGGTTGTATGCTAGAAATAGATTCCATATCATTGTTTGCATTCCTTGTGCGTTGTAAAATACTTTCTTCTGGATGGATATTGCCACTTTACATTTATGGAGATTGATTTTGAAGTTTGATGCCTGTAAAATAGTCCTACGGATTCATGTCCTTTTTTTATATCAATATACATGAAATTATACATGCGCTTTCGTTATATTAAATGACTGTTGATGAATGTACATGAGGTGTATATTAAGAAGTATAGGTTTATATGTAACTAAGAATCTTCTGTTTTAGATCAAAGATAGGGGAATTATGCATCGGTGATAGCCCCAGGATCTTGGCAGATCAAAGGAGTGCAGGTGGAGAGTGAAACTTTCTGTAGTGTAGAGAGGAATAGTTACCAGAGGAACATAGGGTCTGGTTAATTGAATACAGGTTGGCAGTGTCCTGATGACGGTGTGTAGGTGACAGTGTGACATAGGAGCGACACTTGATGCAAGAGAAATAACTCTGAATGAGGAATTTATTTATGGTGTTTAAGGGTTAAAGAAAGTGAATTTTTGAAAATGGAGTAAGAATATTCACACACTAGGAAGAAGTCGCAGGAATTTTGAAGTTGAAAGAGACTTGGGTGTGTGGTATTATCCAGAAAGAGGTGTGTAAGCTATATTGATATGGACTTTGTATTAGTAGAGAACAATTGTCGACCAGGCAAAACCATATATGACAATTATGAGGACTCCCTGTTTTCCTGTCTCCGACTACAAGGGGACCCCTCACTGTGTAAGATCCGAGAGAATCTGGATGCTGGGGTGGATCTGGAGTTATGTTATAGGGGGGTGACGTTCCTGGGGGCTGCATGCTGGCTGGGCCGGTTGGATGTGGTGGACCTTGTGGTCACATATGAACAGGAGGTAAGGACACAGCTTATTCTATTTCGAGGGGTGAGAGCAAAACTAGACTAAATGCTTATATAATGTGTATATGCACTTAGCGTAGTTTCACTGTCACCGGTCACCCCTCGATTTCTATTCACAAAATGCAACATATTAAATCAGGAAAAAAAAAATGTTTAGAAAAATATCCAGACAATACATGTAATGATAAAAATAAGATATATCTTTTAAAAAGGTATGGAGCATTGATGGGGATTAACAAAGAAATGGGGAATGTAGAATGGTTTTATTATCTGTGAAGCTTTTCTTTTTGGGAAGTTAAAATAAGCTTAGATAAGTAGTTTGTAAAGTGTCCCCTCTACTGAATAACTGATATTGGTGGTTAAAAAATGTAATCAAGCAGACTGTTATATGGAGACAGTGAAACAGATAATGATATATACTTTCCAAAATTGGCAGATATTTATTGTACATTTGGCCCAAAACAGATCTATATATGCATCTATTTAATAATTATTCTTAGGGACATAGCTGTCATCTCAACTTTTATTTTGGAAGTATAGGAATGTCTTCCAGTGAAAATTGATCATGTATATTCAATCAGTGTTGTCTTATATCATCATCATTAAGAAGGTCAAAAATAAAAAAGCTTTTCCCAAAAATGTTGTATGTAGACTAGTACTTATTGTCAAGGCTTTAGGCAATAGTTAAGTTCTAATTGTTTGTCATCCTAATTAGTACAGGTCCATTTTTAACACTGACCTAATTTTTAGCTACTGAAGTGCTCAATTTCTACTTACGACATCTGCTCCTAAACTCCTGTGCCAATTTTGATTAATAAAACTTTACAGGTATGTTTCTGGGTGGTCCCCTTTCCAGAAATGTTCAAACAAAATTCTTTAATAAGAAACCTACCGTAGTTGCAATTTACATTAGAAAGAAAATCATTTCAAAACTTCAAAAAAACTATTCAAAACCATTAAAAAAAACCCCAAAAACAGGGTTGTCAGGGGCAGAACAAGTTTTCCTTACATTTATAATCAATTTCTAATGGTAAAACTTAGCTATAGCAAAATCCAGGGGATTTTTTTCATATAATTATCTTTGTGAGACCAGAAGAAGAATTAGTTATATAACCCTTTCCCTCATATAGACTCTGTCTCATTTTGACACACTCAATAGGTACCACATAAAGCCTGATCTGCAGAAAACCACAGTTAAACCTTACCAAATTTAATTACAAAATCCTCATTTCCAGACCACTGAGGAGCAGCAAACAGCATAAAACCTGATCAGTCTGCGAGTTACTGTTCACATAGGTCTTTTCATGGTGTTCTCTATGAGGGAAAGGGATAAACAATGAATTTTATTGATCCTACAGTTGTCTGATTTTTTTTTTAAAACTTTCATTTGAACATAGGCTGGTTTGGGAATATCTGTTGATTTTGTAAGCTGGGGACCGTGAGTTAGGTTCACACGAATATCTTTTGAATTTGTAAGCTGGGGACCGTGAGTTAGGTTCACATGAATATCTGTTGATTTTGTAAGCTGGGGACCGTGAGTTAGGTTCACATGAATATCTGTTGATTTTGTAAGCTGGGGACCGTGAGTTAGGTTCACATGAATATCTGTTGATTTTGTAAGCTGGGGACCGTGAGTTAGGTTCACATGATATTGTGATTTGTCTGACTTGGGTTAGGTTCAAATATCGTGATTTGTAAGCTTGGGACCGTGAGTTAGGTTCACATGAATATCTGTTGTTGTGGCTGGACTTTGGTTGTTCACACGAATACTGTGATTTGTAAGCTGGGGACCGTGAGTTAGGTTCACATGAATATCTGTTGATTTTGTAAGCTTGGGACCGTGAGTTAGATTCACACTAGACAAAAAGTTTACAATATTCAAAATCAACCCAATCAGTCGTTATAAATAAGGTTAATAAGGTAATTCACCAGGAGCCGGAATAAAGTTTGCTGTAAGGGGGTATTTTCCTGTTCACTTAACGTCTGTTTAACTGGAAAAGTGACTTTTGATATCTCGAAAACTAACTGCCAGATTTGAAAATATTTTGGCATTGTTTAGGCCATTTAATCAACAGGAAACATACTGCCAGGGGCTTGTTTGTATATTAATATGAAATAAGCTTAAGGATAAGTTCTTGTCCAACATTACTCGCCAGATTTAAAAACATTTTGGCACAGATGTTCTTTGGCAGAGTTTCCCAAAGTATTTGGCTCCCTAAATTAAAAACGTGGCTGATTTCCACAAATTGTCATAAGGTGAGTGACACGGCCTTTATCAATGTTTACGGCCTTCTTGTTTTTATTTGACATG
>CM037791.1:48518641-48568641 GCA_021229015.1 Solen grandis | reverse complement strand
TTATAAAAATATTGATTAAAAAATTTATTTTTGATACACATTTCACCATTAGTATTTTATGAAATATTCAAGTACACAACTAAGTTGAAATGAATCATAATCTTAATTACAAACCATAATTGATAAAATTATTTTTATTTAGAAACAAAACTAATTACAAACTAAAATTGATAAATAATAAAAAATTCGAGTTTTCTTTTTTAAGAAACAAAACTGATGAAATTCGCCCTTAAGTATTTAAGTTTTACTTAAGCGCTCAGACTTGTTAGTGGAATTCGAACCTGGCATCTTCAAAGACCCGATAAACTAAAAAGGATGTTGTATCATCAGATTAACATCTGTATTTGCAAGGTGGTTTTAAACCTTAACTTCATGAAAAAGGAACATATATAGTGTACAAAAACTCGACATAAAAAAGACGAAATCGCGAAAACACGGTGACGAAAAAGCGGAGTTACGGTGACGAAAAGGCGAAACCATATCGCTTTTTCATCATCATGTTTTTTCACTTTCGCGTTTTCGTCACCGAACTTTTGCTTTTTTATCATCGTGATTTCGCATTTTTGTCATCGTAACCTCGCGATTTCATATTTTCGCGTTTCAGATTTTTTCACTCACATGCGAATATGCAGATGGCCCTAACGGAATTCCGTAATCTTGACCATTCATTTAGATACATTTAACTATAATGAAATAACTGTTCGTCTCCGTGTATTTTTGTTTGTAGAATTTTTACTTCTTTTACCGTTTTACGAGAGATTCGTGTTTTAGCTTTTTTTATTAAAAAGCGCGGTAATTCATCAACTATTTTGCATTTTCGTATTCAGGGCAATCTTTAAGGATGGTTGTTGTTGTTTCACACACACACACACACACACACACACACACACACACACATATATATATATATATATATACACGCACACACAAACACATAACATTTATTCAAGTATACATTACAGAATAAAAGATGTAACACATATTTACACACAAAGTACATGATTATCTGATATATTTTCTTGGAACAAAGCAATTGCTAAGGTCGAGAGAATGGGAAAAATACAGTTCAAAATATATAAGTATTAGCATCCTAGATGAGGTCCATTGTAGTCCCAAATGAGGGTGCAGACTATGGTACTATTTTCGGGCTAGGTAATGGGCTCAAATTGAAAGTAATCGATCATGTTATTTTTTCTTGACACAGAGCTGTAATAAAGTAATTTATGATATTTTAGGAGCTCTGTATAAAGACAGAACTCTTGGGATAGATACATTTAGTAATTTTAAAATATTATTTGTTATATGTATTGATTTAGCCATTATTGTGTGTCTGTTAATAAATATTAACTTTCTTTTGATTTAAATACATATATTTATGTATTGCTTGCTGGAATACTTGTATATTTTCTTCAACCAGTTGTCCAAAATGGTTAAACACAGGCATATGCTTTTATCTGTATTGATCTTCTAAATAACACGACACTATTTTAGGTTAAATTGCGTTAAAAATAGGTAGGCACACAGTAAATCCATGTGGAATGTCTTTATGGATCAGTCGTACACATTATATTATCCAGATACAATCCAATCATTCGCACGACATGCTTGCACCTGTCGTAGTATTAAAACACTCCAAAAAAGTAATATTTTCATGATTCCAGTGAAACGCAAGTTTGTAACCGGATATAACATAACCGGTGTAGACATACATTTTACCGCTTCAAACTAGTCCTTCGACATAACTGACATTTAAACGTATCATTTCTCTAGAAGTTCTTTTTTTTTCTTCAGAAATTTGTGTATTTCCACATTCTCCAGTGGAACCTACGCATTAGATCCATGATCTTCACGTTTAAAAAAATCCTTCACTTTTATCTCCAGATTACGGTGGCACTGAGGTGACATGTGCAATAGTTTTTTTTGGTATTGTTTTCCCGAGTTAATTTTTTTTTTTTTAACTCGGGAAAACAAAAAAATATTGTTTTCCCGAGTTAATTTTTTTTTTAACTCGGGAAAACAAAAAATATTGTTTTCCCGAGTTAAATTTTTTTTTTAACTCGGGAAAACAAAAAAATATTGTTTTCCCGAGTTATTTTTTTTTTGTGTTTTTTTCTTTAACTCGGGAAAACAAAAAATATTGTTTTCCCGAGTTAAATTTTTTTTTTAACTCAGGAAAACAAAAAATATTGTTTTCCCGTGTTATTTTTTTTTTTAACTCGGGAAAACAAAAAATTAAGTCGTGCGCACGACTTAATTAGCCAATCAAATCCGCTTATTATGTTGTGGCCACGACTTAATAAGTTGTGGGAACGACATAATTGGCCAATCAGAGCCCTCAGTCAGAGTTAATGTCTGAGTTAAAATATATTTTGAATAATTGTAGTACTATACCTCCAACAAGCTGGCCGTTGCGTTTACTGGTCCAGTCCGGCTGTAAGAATTTAAAGCGCCCACCATTTCCATGCATTATGTACTCAGCAAAAAAGAATCTTTACATTCATTGACTATATTCCTTAAAACACTTAGGATACAAGTAATAATCACCTGCAAATATGTTTGAATTCGCTTATAGTCACCAACCAAAAATCATTGTTTACAATGGCGTATAACTGTTTACGTGAAAACATTTTACAGTCAGCTTAAACATTCCGAGGGATCGTGTTTTAGCATTGTTCTTGCACTTAACATCAAACCCAGAGTCTAGGTCAAGAAAAACAACTTCTGGGACAGGTACTGAGAGCTGTTTGTAAATTAAATTATATAATGTATATATTATGTAATATTATGTAATCATAAATTACACCATTTATTTGAATTGAAATAAGAAGGATATTCCTTCACCGCGAGACTATGAGAACGAATTGTGTAGGCAGCAGCATTGGTCATCGTTATCAATAAGTTTAGGCTATGAAGCGATCCAGAAAGTTTCGACAACGATAATCAAATGGAAAGGCATGTAAAGATGCTTTTTTCTGAGTATATATTGCATGTCCGATCTGGTTTTAGCTTTTCATTTGGCGAGATAGTCTGTTTATCAAAGTTTGAATTTCTCTGTTAATCCTTTTCGTTCTTAAAATATGTATGAAATATATGTCTTGAAATTTCAAGATAATTCTGGGAAACTATCACACATAGTTAATGGAATTCGGTCAGTTGGTAATTCTTAGGATACAAAAGGCAAAAATCCAAGTCTCAGTCCGATACCCTTTCTAGTTAGTGTAGTTTACTTGAATTATCTGAATTTTTCAAGATTTTATCTCGAATTTCAAGGATTTTGTATCTTGAATTATCGAAAACTGATTTTGAATAATCAAGATATTATCTTGAATTTTCAAGATCCTATTTCGAATTCCTAAACCTTATGTTGACTTTTAAAGATCTTATGCTGATTTTTTTATGCTTCCCGAAGGGGGAGCATAAAGTTGCCGCTTTGTCCTTCCCGTCTGTCTGTTCGTCATAATTTTGTCCGGAGCATTACACAAAAAATGTAAAATGTATCAACATGAAACTTCATAGGTAGATAGATCTCAGTGTGCAGAAGTGCAGTTACAAAAACCATAACTCTAGGATGACTAATTTAAGAGTTATCGCCATTTGAATACTTGTACATGTTAGACCAAAGGGTGGTCTCTTAAGATTTTCCTCAGTTGAGGTGTTCTCTTCAGCAAGTTTAACAGTACATTAAAACATTTTTTTAAACAACATGCATCTTTAAAGGTTTCTAGATCCCTTTCCAACACTGCTTCTGCAAACTTACAGATGATTTTGCTGTTGCCTTTTAGGCACTTGATGAATTTCTATATCAAAATTTCAGACTGTACAGACCCTGATCAGATGGCTGCTGTAGGAGCAAACTCCCTCATATATGTATATTTTGTTTGCAAATGTCACCAGTGTACAAGTACTGTGTAAATAAGTAAACTGTGTGCGTATAAATAAATACTGGCTACAGATATGCAGTCTGTGAGTGTGAGTGTATCTGGGGAGATGGGTTGGGTGTTAAAAACGAAGACAGACACACACATATTAGAATTTGTATTGCCAAATGTTATTTTTAGCATAATGCTAACTGAAAGAAATATATCCACATTATGAGCTAAAAGTAAAAAATAAGAGTGGGCGTCAATATCTGACACTGTTGTGTTTGTTGTAAAGTTGTTATTCCAGAAATTTAGCACAAATGAATGAGTGTTCAATGATTATCACAAACAATGTTGGTAATAAATAGCCAAGTGAGAATCTAATTAGTGACAAAAACAAAGATTATGTCAATAAAACAACCCCCCCCACAAAAAAAAAAGAGAAAAAAAAGAAAATAAACATTTTTAAACGTTGCATCTCTTTTAAAGCTATTGTTTTGAATTTGATAAATTATGATTGTATAACTTAGGACAGAACTTTGCAGCCCTCGTGACTCTGGCGGAGGGCTCTGATTGGCCAATTATGTCGTTCCCACAACTTATTAAGTCGTGGCCACAACATCATAAGCGGATTTGATTGGCTAATTAAGTCGTGCGCACGACTTAATTTTTTGTTTTCCCGAGTTAAAAAAAAAATAACACGGGAAAACAATATTTTTTGTTTTCCCGAGTTAATTTTTTTTTTAACTCGGGAAAACAAAAAATATTGTTTTCCCGTGTTATTTTTTTTTTTCCCGAGTTAAAAAAAAAATAACACGGGAAAACAATATTTTTTGCCCGAGTTAAAAAAAAAATAACACGGGAAAACAAAAATGACTTTGTTTTCCCGAAAAAAAACTCGGGAAAACAATACCAAAAAAAAAACTATTGCACATGTCACCTCAGTGCCACCGTACCAGATACCCTTCAGAATGCATCTCCGTCACACTAAAAACACTTTTTTTTTCCGGGGGAGCATACGGACCCCCCTAGCACTCACATTCAAATTTCCTCCAAAAATGCTAGTACTTTATTCTGGTTAAAACATGAAAGTTCAGAGAAGACACCTAAATAATGTATAACATAATATAAACTATCTACCTTCAATATTGTTCATCCAATTTGCGTTTTCTTCGGCTATATCATCTCTTTTCCTTTTTCTTTCTATTCAGTAATTTACTATTCATATATTTTTTATTTTAAACATTTTTTTTTTTACTTTTCTTCTGATTCTTTCCTCCAAAAATGCTAGTGATTGTTCAAACTTTTCTTTTTTAATGCAAAACTACTTCGTTTATTTTGTTTTGTTTGTTAATTCACTATTTATCATTTTTGTATAATATTGTGAGGGAAACGTAAGAGAATGTGTGAGCGAGAGAGCGTCTGTAGATAGTTGAGAGAATTCAGATAAAAATATGTCAGAGGATAACAAAACAAAACATTTCATTATACATGTATATAAACTCTCTCTACTATATTTTATATTATATTTATATTTTTCTCTGTCATTGTTTGTTATGTTATTTAAATGACCTTTCCTTTAATATACATTGTACTTCATTTGTACATGCTCTCACATGTCTGACAATGATTTAAGTAATAAAGGATTTTGTATTGTATTTATAAAACATCTTCAACATATGGATGTACGTATTCATGTAACACTTAAGTACTTTGGTTGTTGTTGTTGTTGTATTGGGGTTTACCGTCGCTGCGATAGTATTTCAATCATATAGCGACGTCCAGCTGATTACAGGTGGAGGAAGACCCCGAGTACACAGAGGTACCCGGGTAGAACCACCGACCTACCGCAAGCCAGCCCTACCGGGATTCGAACCCACAACGGTGAGGTGCTGAGACGGCGGCCTCTAAGTACTTTGGTGTCACACGCATAGCATGGCAGGTAAGTAAGTGCATCTCTTTGTCATCTTTGTCACCATCGTGAGAATCCCATTTGCATGTCCTATCTCACGCTCAAATAAACAGCTTTATTAAACATGGGGTATAATGTATATGGTAATTATATCGAATGAATTTGATTTTCAGCAAATCTCATTTAGTAGAAATGGAGTAAGTATTACAGAGTATAAACAGGTACATGTAGTGTTCCCATCTTTGATTTAAATGTTTATATATAACATGCTGCTCATGCAAATATCTTTACTTTTACCTGACCAGTTTTGAAATGCTGAAGTAAAAGTATGATTAATATTTGATGGTAGTTGATGCTAACTTACATGTATTTCTTTTTGTGATCTGTTGGTAAATATTTTTCTTATCTTTACCTATATTTAAATCAATATCAACATATTGAAAAAAAAGGAAAGAAAATTAATAAGGATTATCATGAAATCAGTCTCTAAGTTGATACTCATAAAGGTTATTGCTATATGTACATTAAACCTATGGCAGTACCCTCCTGTCACCCCTCTCATTCATTTAAGTATTAATTAAGATTCAATGGTAACAGTCCTGACCGACTGAAAATTAATACACCATGTTGAATTTAAAAAAAAAAAGTTAGACTTTCAACACTTTCAATTATTTTAACTTTGAAAACTATTAGACCATTACAAAAAAAAAAAAAAAAAAAAAAAAAAAAAACAACTGTTATCACATCCTCACGTTTACTGTATAAAACTACAGATAGTGAAGAGTTACCTGTGTGTTGATACATGGATAGATCTTAATACTTTCAATACAGCTGTATTTGTCATTCAAGGTATTCACTCTATGATTTTGATCAAAGGTACCCGGTTCGTTGCTGCCAATTTTAAAAACAAATTCAATGACCTTATATATAATAAGAAGGTAGGTTACTTCTTCTTTAAATTGGCAGAAACGTAACGGGTACCTTTGATTTTGATGCATGGTCATCACATAATTTTATAATGATTGCAATGTTTTTTGTTACTTTGTTAACATTTTATAATTTGATTTTGTCTATGTAAAAGAAAACTATATATTTTTACGTAGATCTTTTTACTACTTAAATGTTCAAAATAAAAATGTTATTGTATATATATATATCTTCAGGATTGGAACAATCACTTCTAATTTAGTGCAGTGTACATTTTCATTAAATACATTTGATATGTGTGTAACCGGATCACGTTTTCTTGCCTCCAACATTTTTGTGTGTTTACCCTATCTTTTGGTTATGTCATACCGGTGTTTTTATTTTCGAGTTTGTTCTGATTGGGTTACTTCCCTTGTAAACATTGGTCAGTGGTATGATTTAAATGGTCTTTGCCATGATACCTTAAATTAATTTGGACCAACTGACAATCTAGCTTAATGATATATGGAATACCTTAAAACAACTATGACAGTGTTTATCATATGAACTAATCATATATAATATTCTTGTTCCACATAATAAAAGTTATTCATAAGTACAGGTTTGAATTTGTTATTTGGATTATCTCCCTTTACCCGTGACTTATTTGTATTTCGATTGGATCCAGAGATGTTTGCCATTGCATAAAAAAAAACTTATTTCCATATATAGCCTCCCCCCCCACACACACACACACACTTTGCGAAGTTTGGGTAAAATGTGTTTCCCTTCCCAAGATCCACCTGGACTGATTTATCTGCATCACACACTTGACATGACTTGCCACACCCTGATAATATATCAGGCTTTTCTAATCACAAGTTATCTAAGACTATATGCCTGCATAGATTTTAAGGTATTCTTACGTCCCAACAAACAAAAGCAAACATCACTGATTTGCATAGTTATCAGAGCCATTTACACCGTACTGTTTGACGCCACCCTCAGTCGCGTATAAATTTAATGCGATTGAGAGGTCATGACTTCCTTCGATATGCAATATATGGATGGAACCTCACTCCGAATCATTATTAAACAAATCAAAGCTCTCCAGGTACCGAGAGACTGCTGGCGGAGTTAACATGAAAAAAGAGCGAGTTCAGCTGACATACTTCTAGAATATAGATGTGCAGGAAAACGTGTAGAATGTTTGGTCTCAAATGACCTTTGCCTTTATCGAGTTAACGCAAGAATTAGAATTACAGCTATTTCACAATGTTACCTTACTGGTACTGTGGTACCATGCTGTTAACAAGTGGCATGCTATCACCTTTTGGTACCTTGATAACTTAGTGGTAACATGCTTCATTTCTTGAGTCTCGGGTTCAATTCCTAGTCACGTGCATGAGAGATTACGATAATTCCCATTCAGTCACGTGAGTTTCCTCTGGGTTCTCTGGTTTCCTCCCCCAAACCACCATCAAATCACTGCTAAATTTCATGACTTTGGTATGTTGCTGCCAGTGATTGAATCTAAGACCAACTGTAATAGATGGTTCATAATGTTCCGGGACCTTCGTTCTGTGACACCTGCAGATACAATTCACCAAGATGTGTCGGAACCATGCCTAATTTACATCCAAACAATTCATTATTAACTCCCATGCAAATGGATAAAACAGGCCTTGTTAAACATGTATTTACATAATATAAATCAGATATTTAGAATTTATCATTTTTCATGGTTGTAAAGATTAGCGAGTTTTCAATCATTTATTCTGGAAACTTTGAATTTTTTTTTTTTTTTTTATTATTATTATTATTATTTAAAAATATGAAGGCCTTTTACTCTACGCAAAAACCTATGAAACGGTCTGAAATCACATGTTTTCTCGTGATGAAAAAAATACAGGTTATTAAGATTTAAACAAGATCTCGTTGAGACACTTAACTTCTTTAAGCAATTTAATTAATTATTAAACTTTAAATTCTTTGTGCCGACATGTTTTAAAATGACTTTTTTCAGGTCTAAATATGTGAGTAAAATTTTACTAAATTTATTACACCTTATGTATTGCCATGTTTTCCGGTAACGTTTACATCAAGAACATGATGTTGTCCATAAATTGACTTTTCTCGCACTTTTCTACAGGGCTGGGAATCAGAACTGCGTCGTATCATTCATTTTGTAAATATTTTTATCATATGACATTGTGCTCAAACAGCTGTATCCGGTGTCGTATACCCATTACATATTTTCTTATACTTAACACGTTACATATAACTTTTAGGCCTAATTACATCACTCCGCGTCACGCGCATGTATTCTATATGTATGCATAGTGTGTTGAACTTGAACAGCTGGATTAAATGTGTTCGATTCATTATTCACATGATGTTGAAAATGTATGAGAAATACACACGTTAAATCCGTTATTTTCAGTTATTATTTGAAACTATTTTCTTGGTGTTAGATTACACAAGTAATTCGTCCACAGTTTGTTTCTTCATTTGTTTGTTGTTATAATCACGTTTTACAGCCACTATAGGTCACATGATAAAAATAATCTGACATGAATTGAGGTAAGAGACTATTAACCACGAATCATCTCCATTTACCCGATGCTAATGAAGATGATTCGAGATATATCACTAAATATATCTTCTTGATTAAATAAACGACAAAAAGAAACGGGAAAAAAAAAATTAAACATCAGATCATGATTTAACTAAATCCTTTTTCGAAACGAAATGTAAGAGGTTTACTATGATCAAGGGCATGTGATGAGTTAGCAAGCAGCTACTGAGGTAAAAACAACAACAACAGAAAAAAAAACGATAGTAGAATAGAAATTCCCAAACACGCAAATAAACATACACATTACTCCCCCCTTCTCTCTCTCCCCCTCTCTCTCTCTCTTTCTCTCTTTCTCTCTAAAAGTTGTAACTTTAAAGGACCAGCTTATCGTTTGCATCACCTTTTACAAGTATTCACTGTGGGATCGATCCCAGGCCGTGGCATACCAAGGTCGCAAACATAGTACTTGCTTGGCTCGTATATTTCCTGAAAAAATGATGTTGTTCTCCTTTTACTGCATATTGTTTTTTTTTTAATGTAAAACTGAATTCAGTTTAACTTGACTTTGTGTGAGAAGCTAGATCTATATGGCTGATTTAGAGAGGAAGAGCTGCAGAAATAAAAAAAAGAAATGAAAAAAAAAATAACAACAAAAAAAACTGGAAAGAAAGGCGCAGAGAACAAAAAAAAGTATTTTAAGAATCTGAAAAATATATGAAAAAAAAAATATGGAAATAAATAAACAGTAAAGAGACAGCTAGAAAGGGTAAGAATCACACACATATACCAATAAGAGGAAAAAGTGAAAAAAACCCGATTGAACCGAGTACCCCAGAAAACAAAACATCCATTACCGGGTCCCAAAGGTAGGCCTATTCAGTTATCTGAGTTCATGTTACTCGGGGTCATTCTGTGTTTTGAAAGAAAATAGAAAGGTCCTAACACACACACACACACACACACATGGCAAGGTCCGTGTCGCAGCATGGTAGCATACAGTATTTGGGCGATTTTCCACATAATAAATAATACTTATTGTGCAGAATATCTTCAAGTGCTGGACAGTGAAAATCAAGTAAAGTGTTTTCCTGACCACTGCAAACGAGACATTTTGATTGGTGACAAGATATCGTGTTTGAAAAGAAAAGACAACTGCGTACAAGACACTGTATTGTATAGCATTTACCAAGTGCAATTAAAGTTCTTCCTCTTTATAATTAGACTCCTCATTTGAAACATTACACTCATCTAACAAAATCTTTCGCTTGCTCTGACCTTTCCACTTTTACCCGTAACAATGTTCACTGCAACATCGAACTAGCTCTTAATATCGGCGTTTTTGCAGGCAAAAAGTAAAACACGCCGCTACAAGTTGATACAAATCGATAAGCCCTTTTGCCGCGATGCTATCTACCTGAGTTATCTCATGCTCGGAACGTTCTAAATATTGACCTCGTCATAAATGTGGCGATATCATAAATGTGGTAGGTGAGAAAGAAGAAAATAGCCGAAAAAAATCATTGAATGATGTTTAAACAGTGTGAATAAGTCGAAGAGAGATAGAGGTAGAGGGAGAGAATTCGCAGCATCTTTTCTATTAGTGATCGGAACAATTTAGCGCCCTTTTCTCTCAGCATATTACATACTTGTCCTTTGATAAATAATTGGTGCAGCTCATGTATACAATATGCACAACTCGGTCACTGATAGCGGCGTTTGTATATACGTGTTCATACATACCAGGCTCTATTTCTCTAAATTTCAGATACCGTTTTATATTATCTTCAAATTGTGTATACTTACCAATGCGTACATGTACCAGGTACAGATCGTTTAATGTTCACCTATTTAGAAGTTATAACACTGTCTTATATTTAATCCATATATTTGAGTTAACGCATTTTTGTCAGTAATCGTAAACCATGTTTTCATATCCATCTTTCTTGAATATGCCAGGTTGTATTCAATTACTTATTAGCGAATCTCGCTGACATTCAATCCATAGTATTTTATTATCATTATTATCATTGTTATTATTATTTTACGTACAAGATGTTTGAACGTAAAGTAAAAACCGGCTAAATATTTACTATATGTATCTTTTTTTCCGCCTTAGTATAGACGAGTACAAAAATACTACAATAAATAAAGAACTACACTATACAAATGCATTAGAATTTAAGAAAAAAGAAAGATATCTGTGCAAAAGTATTCCCCACTTCTAAGAATGATTGAAAGAATATTTTAAACAATTCCGTCAACGGTCAAACAATAAAAAATCCATTCTGAGCCTTTGTCTATTACACGTTGTATGTATGTTTGCTTGATAAAATCAGTTTACCTAATGTAAAAACTTGTGCAAATTTGGACAATTTTACATAGGGGAATATCATGTAAATGTGGTGTAAACAATAAATTGATGTTCATCTTACTAAATGAGAAACATTTAATGGTCATGTACTAGATAAATATATGAACATAATACCTCTTATTAATTGTATGTCAAGGGGAAAATTGGGCGACACATGTGACATACATGTATTTCAAAACTTCAAACTTAATTTTACAATTATTGGACGGAATGTTATGTCGCTTACAAAACTCTCTCTCGTCGACAATTATGCTGGATATGCTAGAGACCCGAACAAAAGAAAACGTGTCCAGTTGTTTATTAATTTTAAAGATATGGTTTAACTGGGCCAGTTGCATCAGAAATAAATGTCACACTGTTTTCTCTCAGTAATATCAAGCCTTAATAAATAACCAACACTTAAGAAAGGGTCGCTGAACGCAAGAGACTGGTATAACTATTCAAGATATTCCGAAAGGTTTGTTTGAATCAAACTTTAACATACAAATATATACATTGGATACAATAAGGACATCGTTAAACAGGTGATAAATTTATAAAGAAAAGTAATCAGAAATATATTCGCAGCTATGTTCATTTGGTGATAAAAATGGGTCATACGTTAAAAACATCACTGACCAAAATCATGACGACATTGTCATACGAATTTTGCTGGAAATAAAATCAACCGTGCCTGTATTCAGCCAACAACACAAATAGCAAATTGTAAACAGAGTTTGTTGTTGCCCAGGCAGTCATTTAAAACAATAATGTAAATTGTATTTCACATGATGTATTCTTATATAACATTGTTAGATAATGTTCCCATATTCTAAACTAAACTACTAAATTACTAAACTTCTAAAAATAAACTATCGAAATCTGTTCAAAAATGAGTTGAAAAGGGCATTGCATGGTTTGAATACGTCAACAAATAGGAGAGTAAGGGGGCTTAAAGGTACAGTGATAAATTTAGCAGATGTCAAGTAACATATAAACATGGAAAAGGCTGAAACTTATATTTAAACTTTTGACACCAAATGACTAGTAATTCAAATCAACAGTCACTACTACTTCTGATTGGGATATATAAATAATGTCTGGATTGTGTAGTAGTGTTCACAAATGACATTTAGTTTCCTTTTTTTCTATATAGGTAAAAAGAATTTGATCGGGCAAAAAAGGTGCTGCAAGGAACGTCATCACAACCAAAATATCTGCTAACGAAATCCTGATCCTTCCATATGTAGAGCTTTCAGCTACATAGCTACCTGTATCAGTATACATTTTCATTCAATGTTTGATCAGGAAAAATATGTTGTAAAGTAGCCCTCAAGATAAATATGTATACCATTAAAGACAGGAATCGCTACATGCTGGTATTGAATCAATATTGTTTGGTCCGATGAGCAAAACAAATTTTCGGAAAACTAAACGAAGTAAAATATTAAATAACCTGACTGCAAAACTACATAATGTAAAAAGCCATACATTCGTTTATTTTCTTACAGTTCTCTTTGTAATATCCTTGATGGTGACATACAGGCAAAATTACGAGAGAAATCAACGAGGTATTACATTATAATTTTGAACTGTACACTGCACGTGATGATCAGCTCATAGTCACGCCATAACTTATCTACGTTTATTTAAAAATAGACTGGCGATATGATAACCGTATCTGTATAAATTAGGCCGAGCTGAATGTATCCACTTCATTCATACACATTTTCTTGAGATAAGTAAATATAAAAATTAAAGAAAATAAAACATTGTGTATAACAATTATTGTTTTAATATATCGAATCTGCTCAAGTGCTGAACAGGGAACCACGGGTTACGAATCGTCGGGATAAGAGAACTTTCCGTAAGTTTCACATTTAAATACAATTCGTCTCACCAATAGCAATAGATCAGATGTTGTATTGTTGTAATGTTTTTTTTGGGGTTTTTTTGGTATTTATTTATACCGTTCCCGGTGGCCGAGCGGTTAGAGCGCGCGCCTGGGGAGCAGTTGGTTGTGGGTTCGATTCACGACCTCGACATATCAAAGTAGTAAAAATGGTACTTTCATAGTCCCTTTTCTTGTCGCTCAGCATATAAGCATAGTTTCAGGACTGGTTGGCCCGGTGTCAGGAAAATGTCAGGAAAATGTGACTGGGTGTGGTATTATTCCACATGTCTACGGGGTGATACCGCAGTAACAATGGCAGCACTGCTGGGATGCACGTATGGGCCCAGCGCACTTTGGGGTATGACCCCATAGTGCGTTACGAACTTCGGGGTCGGTTTATGCACTTTGGGGTCAACTCCAAAAAAGAACTCTAAAGTGCGATGATATGTCACATACTAAAACCCACTTTGGCGTCCTTCCACGATTGTTTTTGTTGTATTGGATTTTACCGGCGCTGCGATAGTATTTCAATCATATAACGACGTCCAGCTAATTACAGGTGGAGGAAGACCCCTAGTACACAGAGGTACCCGGGTAGAACCACCGACCTACCGCAAGCCAGCTGGAAAGCTTCCCCACATGAAAAATCCGAAGCCCTACCGGGATTCGAACCCACAGTGGTAAGGCGCTGAGAGATTTGTAGTCCACGACTGTAACCGCTCGGCCACGACGGCCCCTCCACGATTGTTAAATGATCGACAGTTGCAGACATGTTCATAATTATCATCACCACTCCTACCCTTCACATCAGCATCATCATTACATAAGCGTGTTTGTCATGGTCAATGTCTTAATTGTCAATATTAGAATATGTATTTCAATTGTATCGATTATTGTACCGACCGCGACATACCAAAGTCGCTAGAAGTAACTGATACTGGCTACTTTCATTCTTGGAATGAGGACTAGTTTGCCTAGTGTCAGGATCATGTGACTGGTTGTGGAATCATGATCAAAGAAATTCCCACAAAGACGATCACTTAAAATGGATTATGATAAAGTTATTGACTTTGGTTGTTGAAATAATGGTTATGAAGCTGCTGCTGGTGATAATGATGATGATGATGATTACGCTTTTCAAGTTTTTTTTATTTTGAATATTCCAGAAAGGCCAAACCACAAGTTGCAATTTTACAAAACGAGGGCAAACGAACTTTCACTTTATACGAGTAAATGTATATAAACACATCGCATATGAAGTTTACAAGTAATTACAACATACCTATAATATATGTTGTTCAATGAAAATAATGAACACAGAATATATCCATTTAAAATCTATTGAATTATATTTAATGTACAACAAATAATTATTCAATGATATACATCAATGAAAGTTAAAATTTTGGGAAACATTACAGTATTTAAAAATAGTTTGTATTTTAAAATAAATGAATATACTCGTAGACGCATGGATTCAATTCATTCCAACATACAAGGACGTGTATTTCTTCATATAAAATACATTTAGATATAAAATGCCATTCACCTTCTAACTTGTTGCATAGGTTACTAGCAAAGGTATATTACCAGCCCATCTTCAACTTCTTACAAACATTGAAAAGATACTCCCAGTTCAGTGAAACTTAATCTAATCCATAGATATTTATAATAATGCTTGTAAAAACGGCTTAAATCATAAATATGTTAATAAAATTAGCCCTAAATCACTCAACCTCCGACTAAATCCACAAATAAAATTGTACTTTAGTCTTTGCTTAACAAGAGAAAAAAATCTTCATTATGATTATGATGCTCAAGATGATGATCATGGGGCTAAAAACGTTTTAAAAATAGAATTAAATGAACTTTATGTGTGCATAGGTAAGACCAGATTCAGTGATGTCTTTATATTTCAATATATCTATAAAACTTTGGTCTAGTAAGAAAATAGCATCGATGTGCTGAACAAGAAGCAAATGTTTGTTTATTGATGTTAAATAAATCCTACAAGCACCACTCTTTGAATAATTTCAAATTAGCAAACCAACTTATACCTCCGGCAAAAGAGCCTTGAAAACCACTTCTATTCATTCGAATGCATGCTATTTCTTAAACATATATTCAAAGATTTGATCCCATTGTGCGTTGGATTTGCTACTATCCTAATTTGTGATGCAACAATGCAATGCTCTTTGGTGTCCGATTCTGACCCCAAAGTGCGTTGGACAGCACTATATTTGTCTCAAATAAACACATTCTCCAAATGACTGAAATATTGTCGGTGGGACGTTAAACCTAACAAACAAACATTTACTACTACTGGACCTGATTATACTATCGATGGGGTTATTTACGTACAAGTAACTTGTGTTTAAATCTGTATAATGATTTTCATCTGATTTCTTACTTTCTCTTCTCTACTCCGGGGCCTCCGTGGGCGAGAGGGTAAAGTCGCTCACTTTAACACTAACTCAGCCACGTTTTTTTTTTATTTTCGTTTTTACTTTTTTTAGGGGTGGGGTGGGTGTAGTATAGTTTATACAATAACACATGAAGTTGACCCGAGATATTCTAAGAAGAGGAGTAAAGTGAACATTTGATTTACATTTTGCTATAAACTTCGAATTTGAACATATTAAATCCATGACTGATGTTCACATAGTCCCCATTTTCGCCTATTTTCAAATGACGTTGTATGTTGTCATTATGTGTTTAATTGTACCAATAACTTATTAACCCTTCTTGATCGGTACTCAATATTTAATGTAGGTTAAAGGCTTATTATATTTCATAAAGATTTTAATGAAAAAGAAAATATAAAAAAACACACATTGACTCGACTTGACTTGACTATTTGAGTTTACCGTCGCTTCGACAGTATTTCAGTCATATAGCAACGTCCAGCTAATTACAGGTGGAGAAAGACCTCGAATGCACGGAGACATCCGGGTAGATCCACCGACCTACCGCAAGCCAGCTGGAAGGCTTCCTCACATGAAAATCCGAATGACCCTGCCGGGATTCGAACCCACGCGGTGAGGGGCTGACAGAATGTTAAAGTCAGCCACTTTACCCTCTCGGCCACGGAGACCCCCACATTGACATATTGTAGTCTAATACAAATGGTTCATACTATCTGCTGTAAAATAACAGTTAAATGCATTGAGAATGTTGATCAAATAACGCAATTTAGTATTTTGAATGGATGTCATAAAACTGTCATTGTTTACCTTTTTATCCGAAGACAGTCTGTAATCGAAAATAATTTGAATTTGGAAAAAAACGTTGTCGAATTACAAATTGTTTATGTGATATGTCATCAAATTATGCGCTCATGATTAGTTAACGTAGACATACGGATCGTCTATGGAAAATTTACGAATATATACGGAATATTCAAATACGTTATTTTTGTAAACAATTTAACGATTATAAGTAAGAGATTCTTTCTTATCTATGAAATTGTGGTAATGTCAACGAGTAAGAACATATTGCATCTCATTACAAATCTGTAGCACACAATATGCTTTTCTGTCTGAAGAATATACACTGCTTTTGGATGAATAATGGACCTTTAAGTTCTGTGAAGGTTAAACACGATTTACGTAAGTTCTAACACAAGGTTACTTGTCTAAATTTATAATATTATTTATGATGGTTATCACTTGCAACAGAGCCATGATGTATACACATTTACATATCCTAATTTTATCTTTAAAATAAGTTACTGTAACAAATATAAAAAAACAATCTGAGAAATTTTTTTCATTTTATATAAAAAAGATAATTCTGTACGTCTGATGAAAAGGTAATACTTTAAATGAAGTTGAGTTTTTAAACTATCTTTTGTGACTTAAAACACATACTGACTTTACAGTCATAACTACAACTAAACATGAGTTTCTAATGAACACAAAATGCAACTTTACCATGGGGGCATGCTTGACCCAATAATTATATTTACATATACCTGTACATGTACAGAGTTTCAGTAATACAGAAACGTGTTGTCCTGGTTATTTACACATGGTATATACGAGTAACGTATCGAAGGTGAAGGCATTATAACACTTGTGACCTGCAAGCTTTTCTTCAGAATATAAATGACAAATCAGTAGACAACTATATCATAGCTATATCGTGAATTTAGAGGTCTCTGAAACAAATAAATTATAAAATGGTTGCTTAGATTAAAATACGAATTCTAACCTGTTTTATTAGTACAAGTAAAAGTAAATTATACTTTTTAGTTGTGAGTGACGTCCTTATCACCAACTATAGTACCTACATTCTGAGCATTTTTGAAAGCTTTGAAAAACCAAACAACCTCTCAATATTGTAAATATGATCCAACGATTGTATTTAACTCTGAGATTAAATAACACTGTTCAAAAATCACTGTTGTGTCAAAAATAAATATTTACGGGAAAAAATAATTGTCCATGGCAAAAAAGCACAACGATTAAATTTCTCTATGCAAAACTATCACTTGACCTCTATCCGGAAATAAGTACGAGCCACCCATCGACTGTGGCAGACGACATTTTGCATGTTATTTCAATCTATAAATGGAACTGATTACAAATCAAAGCGCTGATAGCGCTGAGAGAACAGATTGTCGCATTTCTTTTGTTTATCAACGTAAATTTTATAAACGGGGATCGATCAAATATTCAAGCGATTCCAATAAACCCAATACTATAAACCCGCTTTAATCATGTGTTAACAGGGTCGTTACAAGAAAAGAACAAGACTAATTTTGATGCAAAGCATCAAAGACGCCGATGTTTTTGAAGCACGACTTAAATAAAGCAAAGCCATACAGAAAAGGTCCGAAAATAATAACAACAAAAAAAAAGAAAGAAAACGTATCAAATTATTCAGAAATATAGAACAAAAAAGTACAGAAAATACGTTAATTATAGTAGACACATTATGAGGTGATTATTTGTGGTGCCATAATTTTACTAATCTATAGTTCAGTGAAGATACATATTACAACAGGTAATTCCTTTCTTATAAATTGATTCAAATAGTTAGGGTCTGCAAGATGCATATTATTTCCAGACGGTAAGCTACTTAGCTAGTAATAATGTCAATGTAAAAAAATCATCATCAGCAGCAGCAACAACAACAAGAAGGACAATGATGAAGAAAAACTCAGCACAGCTAAGATTTTATTTGATAAAGGATTTAGGTACAGGTCCCAGTATTAATTTGCAATCTTCCCGATAGTTATTACTTCCCTTGATAACATAGCGTGGTGTAGAAGTATTACATTCTTTTTTGTGTTGATGATATGTATAAAATCAAATATATGTTTACAAGGCTTTACAACATAGGCTATGTAATTTTCAGTTAAATTTACCCATTTCAAGCACAATACATACTCGGATTTTCATGTAGGGAAGTTTTCAAGCTGGATTGCGGTAGGTCGATGGTTCTACTCTGATGCCTCCGTGCATTCGAGGCCTTCCTCCAACTGTATTAAGCTGGACGTTGCTATATGACTGAAATACTGTCGCAGCGACGGTTAACTAAAAAAATGAATAAATTAACATACTGGAACCACATATTGGGTCCAGGGACGTAAATTAGACATGTCCGCTACGGCCATATGTTATAGTGTTTGTGTGTTTTTACACTTTCTACACTATGCCGTAATACTTATTTTTAAACTTCTGTTGCCTTAATTTTTCATGTAGACGGTTTATATCTAAAATCTGAATATTTTTACAGCTTCAAACATTTTCCTTTTTTTTTTTCTAAGTTTCAATGAATCAGGTTGTCTTGCAAGATCCGTTAACCAAATTTTAAAACCCGTTGCATACGAGTTTAAGAAGAAGTCATCAGTTAAACATGTTATGTGTCCAGTTTCTTTAAATTACGATAGAAGACTTGCATATTTTAAATCTTGTTATTATTATTATTATTTTTTACATTAGTTAATGCAATGATTCATAAAATGTGTTTTTTTCTTTACATATTACATGTTGTTGTTTTTTTACAATAGTAACAGTGGTTGCTCCCTGTTTTGATTATGTGGCTCCACTGGCGCAAAAGTATATATATATATTTTTTAACGACGTCAATAACACTCCATTTGTTTTAATTAACTGCAAACAATTAGCACATCGCCTCTCTTACTCGCCATATTTCTCAGGCCTACAGTTTATAAGATTTATATCAATATGCATAAAGAAATGGTTCACTGAAATAATTGAACACTGGCGTTCAAACTCGCTTAATTGATTTATTACAAGGCCAGTTCCTCATAAAAACTAATTAAATCGTATGCCAGTTTTTTTTTCTGATTATATTGTTAAAATTACTTTTAAGATCACCACGCTATTAAAACTACTTTATGCCGGAACCGTAAGTGGTTTTTAAAAGCAAGGTTTTACTGTATAGCCATTGATAAGAGGGTCGTTATTATGGAAGCAATAAAATGACATATTGTTTAAACCAGTTATTATTGATCTTATATTACGATGCCATACGTTTTACTTCATCGCTATTCGACGGAAATCGGTTTGTAGCAACCTGTGGGTTGTTATATTTGCAGTTTTAACCGATTTTAGTGGAGTTCCCTTCACTATCACCTGGTAATTTTAATGAAAGAAATAAAACTGTGAGGTCCAAAGAGTTTACAGAGTGGCAAACGTGTGTATATTCATGACGATTAATCATTTCTGGTTCGATCATGACATACGCCTATTCTTTGCGAAAAAAAATCGCGGAATGAATAAGGTCACCGTCAAAATTGTGCTTGAGAGACTTACTGCTTTCTATTTCTTAAAGATTTTAGTCGTGATAGTGAAGGGAACCCAACTTAAATCGGTTTAAATTGCATAATTAATAAGGGTGCACAGGGTGCAACAACCGCCTTTACCGACATGCATTTTGACAAAAATATGCTACACGTTATCAAATGAGGAGAGAGAAATTATATATGATTGGTCACAACTTCCCATTATATATATATATCTTTATTTCCTCCATTTTTTGAAGATTACATATAAAGACAACTTGACAAAGAACAAGGAAAATACAAATAATACACACTAGAAACATACTTATGACAAGAGCAAACAAACAGCGAGTAATTAATTTGCTAATAACCTACTATACTATCCTCACCCTTTACAGCACCTTTACTGTTAAATAAATAAATATAAACCTTGTCCAAGCATAATACAAGAATACAAGGTTAAGATGAAAGGGTAAGTCAATTGTTATGATGTTTCCAACCACATAAACACAAAACCACTTACCGAAACGAAACGTAAGAGTTTCTATATGGTCTCGAGCAAATTAAGAATACAACGAAACAGAAATACAAAAGAACAAAAGATGAAGGTGTTATTAACTGTATATATAAATGTTCGCTTATGTATGCGTAAGTAGGAAAGTATCATGGGCGTGTATGTAAAATTACACACATTTATATCTTAATTCATTCCAATTATTGAAGATTACAAATTACATGCATTTTACAACACCCTACAAGAATAATGTGTGTGTGTGTGCGAGTCTTTGTTTATGCTTGTGTGTATGCGTGCGTGCGTATGTGCGTCCGAGCGTTTGTGTGTGTGTAACATACAGAAGAAAGGGAATAAAACTGGCCTTCACACTTTAACAATATGTTTCGGGCTAAACATGTATACAACAATTAATGTAGACATAAACCATGTTACCAGAATCCATCTACTTGTATAAAGAGTACTTTAAAGAGTACTAAGTTTAATAGATTCAAATGTGAATATAATAAGTACCTATTGCGCAGTTAAACTGCAATAAATGGAAAGCTAAATTATAAATTCATCAAAAGAGACAGGAAAACCAAGAACTAAGATTTCGTAGGGCACAAACCTTACCAAAACCCGAAATGCGTCGATCTCACTTATAAGACATCCACATGAGATGAACGTGGCGAAATAAAATATTTATCAAAGCATGATATGGTAAGCTTGAGCATACAGCGAGTAACGGGCACTCAACCCCGAGAAGTGTATTAACTTTTGTTTTCTCATCTAATGAGAGAAAGGTTGACAACACGTGATCTCCGAGTATTGTTTGTAAACTATCCGCCAACTGTTGACGGTGAATAAACAAATGTGGACAGACAGTGAGAATATGATCGGTAAGACTAGTGCCATTGAATTCAGCACCACATCTTCGACATGAACCACCCTGCCATGACAAATAAGTAACCAGCTTGCAAACTGTTCTGCAGTATGCAAGTTGGTATGTATACCTAAAACTGTGTTGCCAGATCTCACTTATCCCATAAATTGTATGGACAGAACGGACACGATCGAATTCTGCCGCACTGTATGTAACAGTCCAGTCATTGATCGCCTTTGAACGAACTTTAAGATTAACGAGACGCTTCCATGTAACCTTTCTTGGAAAGTTACCATCACATATGAAATCGTTCAAATAGTTTGTTAAATCATAATCCCGAAGCAGTCCCCATATATCCTTAAAGAAACCAGATATCCTAGAGGGGTTTAACTTACTATATGTTAATCGAAAGAGAAATATATGCTTAACTGCTTTATTGCACAGCATACGACACAGTTGACCAAGAAAAATCAGTTTCCGTTTATCAATTATACATTTTATCGGTAATACATTAAGCATGCTTAGTGCTATATCAGTGCGTGTTCTCCAGCTGAAGCCTTGCATAGATTTGACACACATACGATGAGCCCGCTCAAGGGAGATAATTTCATTAGACGATAAGGTGTAGAGACATTCTGTGCCGTAAAGTGCTTTTGGGAGAACTACATGATCATAAATCCTTTTACATGTAATTGGATTTAATTTTCTGAGAGACTCATAGTCCAGAGTTCCGAAGAACGTTTTCCTTAACTTATCAGAAATTATTTTAACCCTTTGGTTTAACTTATAGTCACAATAACACATAACACCAAGGTGTAAGTAGTTACAGACTTCGGAAATTGTATCATCGCCTAAATGCCATGACCTGGACGAACGAAAGTAAGAAATCTTATTTTCATTAAAAACCATAACGGCACATTTAGCAGGGTTATATTGAAACCTCCACTTGCACGCATAACGGTGACATATGTCTAAAAGAGTTTGGAGGCCAC
The DNA here is from genome assembly GCA_021229015.1 of Solen grandis. Lineage (NCBI taxonomy): Eukaryota > Metazoa > Mollusca > Bivalvia > Adapedonta > Solenidae > Solen > Solen grandis. The sequence goes on along the minus strand of CM037791.1, from coordinate 48,546,019 downwards.
GCATTGATAGAGATAACAATAACATATCATCGGCTACGGTCGGAGCACATATACTATATCCATTTATACATAAACCGGCCTGTGTATGAACAAGTTGTTGTATTAACTCATTAATGAAGCACAAGTAGAGAAATGGTGACCATCGCGAGCCTTGACGGGTAGACTGAAGTACAGGGAACCAGTCCGATTTACAGCTGGTCATTCCAGTGTGCATGTTCACAATCGCATGCCATAGGCGACCTGTTATTCCCATGTAGTGAAGCTTGTAGAAAAGACCATTATGCCATACCCTATCAAACGCTTGACGAGCATCCAGGAAGCATGCATATAACTTACTGTTGCTCTCTTTACAATAGTGTATACACTCTTGTAATAGAAAGCTTGTCATATTACAACCCATTCCATCCTGAAATCCGCCCTGTAGAGGATGAATAGGGATATTTATATGTTCTTTTAACCGTAATAAAAGCATGCTCTCATACAATTTGAGAAGACACGAAGAAAGAGTTATAGCTCGGTAACTCTTCGGATCATCTTTACGTTTATTACCCCCCTTGAATAAGGTAACAATGCAGCCTTGTTTCAACTGATTAGGTACATAAGACTGTGATAACATACTATTAAATAACAAAAGTATATATTCATATAGTACAGGTCCTCCATTAATTATATGCTCATTATAAATGGAGTCTAAACCACACATTTTACCTGTGTTCAGACTCTTAATGCACCCCATTAATTCCTCAAATGCAAACGGAGGCTGGTCAGGGTCTACATTATTTTCAAATTTCCACTGATCAACTGTATCATCAACTACTTGACGAAAACCTTGATCATACAACTCATGATTTGTATCACTATATAGATTTGCAAAATAAGATCCCCACTCCTGAGTAATATCGTTAGCATCACGTACAACACGACCATTAAAGTTAAACTCACACACCGATGCTTGGGAAGTGACCTTTCTTTTGGCATTAAACAGCTTCCAAAACAAACCGCAATCAAGTGATGCAGCCGCATCAATATCACGAAAAGCTTTATTATTATAATCACGAGCCGCGCTTCGGTGAAAACGTCTAAATTTTGTTTTGGCCTCCTTATACGAAATAAAAGTTACATGTGACCTATCACGTGGCCTACCTGCTGCTAGCCACTCACCGCGCTTGTGACGCATCCACTCATGAAGGCCCTTTAAGATCTGACCCCAATATGGTTTTAGGTATGAACGATAGAATGAGCGTGGAAGAGTAGTATCCGACGCATATTTAATAGACTCGACTATCTCGGTATAAAGACTATCAATACCACCATGAGATGTAACTGTCAAAACATGGCCTAGACGTGACTTGAGTCGACACATTAGAATATGTTGAAAATGAGACAACTCACTGGGTTTCACGTTAGCCCATTTGATTGGTGCGACACGTGCATGGAGCGGAAGATCACGTGTTATCTGTATTGACAAATTTACAATAACAGGACGATGTGTAGATACATTGACACAGTTATCTTCAACTATATGACATGACTGAACAAAATCAATACAGCTAGAAGGTAACAAAATGTGGTCAATTAATGATTCATTGCTTCCATCATATGATACAAATGTAGATTTTGCTCCTGTACATAGAGGCAATGTATCAACAGCAACAAGATGGTTATTGTGTATCATATCGTATAGGTCACTACTTCTCGTATCATTCGGCTTGATGAATGAACGACCTTGTAAATGACCGTTAAAATCCCCCATAACAATGACACGCCCCCTAGTGGAGTATGAGCAAACAATATCCTGTATATGCTTAAGATGATCCCTATACAATTGAATACTATAATTAGAACTTGGGGCATATATTTGAAATATATATATGTAGTAATCATCAGAAACTTTCAATTGTATACCAATTATACGATCGTGATCGACATGTAAAAGACTGATCTGATCATTCAAGCTTGAATGCCAGAGCAGTGCGACTCCACCCTTTGCTCTACTTCTGGAAGAACAATACATATCGGTACACTGGCCAACCCCATTATATGATGGGTGAATACTATTAATAAAATCTACATTTGATTTTGTCAATGTTCTGACACACCGCAAATACTAATTTTGTGGGTATTGAGCATCTGGCTGAGGTAAAACGCGCTTGACATAATGCCTGTTGCATTCCATGTACATAGATTCAAAGATGACAGTACTACCATTACGTATATGATAAAATAACAGGTACATTGGTTGATGTGTAAAGTTACTTGTAAACATGATCTACTTAAGTCAAAGACATAACTCAGATCAACAAAATGAAGACACAACCTAGTCATAATCCTGATCACCATAAACAACATTTGTATGATCACGTGACTGCTTGTTATATTGACCCCGTGACTGTCTATGTTTCGGTGGTCGATTTAGCCAGGGTCTACATATTACACCAGGTGGCCAAAATCCCTCACTTGCAATTAAACTGGCCGCATATTCATCCACATTTACCCGTATCACGGCAGTATCTCGATATTTCGATCTGAAAATACGCACATGTTTCAAAAATACGTTATTCTGCCTCGCTATAGAAAATATGACATCCTCTGTCACAGAGTTCAAAAATCCACCCACAAAAAATCTCTTGGTTTGCTTTCTCACATACTGTGTAAAATCATCATAAGAACTTTCTGCATTTTTGTTTAGCATCTGCATATCTACGTCACGCTTCACTGGTTGTGTTTCTACAATGGGTGGGTGTGAGTGGAGTGAGTTCGGATCCTCGTGGTTTTCAGTTACGCCATATATTCTACGTGGTATTGGCGTACACACTGGCGGATCTACATTTGACGTTTTCTCACTTGTCACCCCCCTTTTCACCACTGAACTGTAACCGTCGTTACCCGGGGGCTTTATTACCCTCACAAACCGCGTGCATCCATCGATAGTAGTTCTGTATAGTGTTCCTTGGTTACCATGGCTAATATGGTTATTGGCTGCTTCCCCATCACTGGTACCCTGGTTACAATGAATTCCCTCCGACTCCCCATTGACGTAATCTGTATCCCTTTGGACGCCTGTACATACATACAGCACAATACATACTCGGATTTTCATGTAGGGAAGTTTTCAAGCTGGATTGCGGTAGGTCGATGGTTCTACTCTGATGCCTCCGTGCATTCGAGGCCTTCCTCCAACTGTATTAAGCTGGACGTTGCTATATGACTGAAATACTGTCGCAGCGACGGTTAACTAAAAAAATGAATAAATTAACATACTGGAACCACATATTGGGTCCAGGGACGTAAATTAGACATGTCCGCTACGGCCATATGTTATAGTGTTTGTGTGTTTTTACACTTTCTACACTATGCCGTAATACTTATTTTTAAACTTCTGTTGCCTTAATTTTTCATGTAGACGGTTTATATCTAAAATCTGAATATTTTTACAGCTTCAAACATTTTCCTTTTTTTTTTCTAAGTTTCAATGAATCAGGTTGTCTTGCAAGATCCGTTAACCAAATTTTAAAACCCGTTGCATACGAGTTTAAGAAGAAGTCATCAGTTAAACATGTTATGTGTCCAGTTTCTTTAAATTACGATAAAAGACTTGCATATTTTAAATCTTGTTATTATTATTATTATTTTTTACATTAGTTAATGCAATGATTCATAAAATGTGTTTTTTTCTTTACATATTACATGTTGTTGTTTTTTTACAATAGTAACAGTGGTTGCTCCCTGTTTTGATTATGTGGCTCCACTGGCGCAAAAGTATATATATATTTTTTTTAACGACGTCAATAACACTCCATTTGTTTTAATTAACTGCAAACAATTAGCACATCGCCTCTCTTACTCGCCATATTTCTCAGGCCTACAGTTTATAAGATTTATATCAATATGCATAAAGAAATGGTTCACTGAAATAATTGAACACTGGCGTTCAAACTCGCTTAATTGATTTATTACAAGGCCAGTTCCTCATAAAAACTAATTAAATCGTATGCCAGTTTTTTTTTCTGATCATATTGTTAAAATTACTTTTAAGATCACCACGCTATTAAAACTACTTTATGCCGGAACCGTAAGTGGTTTTTAAAAGCAAGGTTTTACTGTATAGCCATTGATAAGAGGGTCGTTATTATGGAAGCAATAAAATGACATATTGTTTAAACCAGTTATTATTGATCTTATATTACGATGCCATACGTTTTACTTCATCGCTATTCGACGGAAATCGGTTTGTAGCAACCTGTGGGTTGTTATATTTGCAGTTTTAACCGATTTTAGTGGAGTTCCCTTCACTATCACCTGGTAATTTTAATGAAAGAAATAAAACTGTGAGGTCCAAAGAGTTTACAGAGTGGCAAACGTGTGTATATTCATGACGATTAATCATTTCTGGTTCGATCATGACATACGCCTATTCTTTGCGAAAAAAAATCGCGGAATGAATAAGGTCACCGTCAAAATTGTGCTTGAGAGACTTACTGCTTTCTATTTCTTAAAGATTTTAGTCGTGATAGTGAAGGGAACCCAACTTAAATCGGTTTAAATTGCATAATTAATAAGGGTGCACAGGGTGCAACAACCGCCTTTACCGACATGCATTTTGACAAAAATATGCTACACGTTATCAAATGAGGAGAGAGAAATTATATATGATTGGTCACAACTTCCCATTAATTGCGCGTGTATTACGTTTGTACACACATCTATATAATTGTCAATAGCAGTTGTCCTAAAATAGTGTGTGATAAACATGTCCTGAAAATTAACCTTTCAAGGTAACGGTTAACCTGCGTTGTTGGTCGGTGTAAGTCAAATAGAAATGCAAAGTATAACAATCTTCGGTAAGTTGAACATCACCTTGTGTCCTTCTTAAATCTCGAAATGGAAAGTAAACGATAACACGTATTTTTATTTCTTTTAAATATAAATCAGTAATTTACTTGTTGCCTAGATACCGTTGATGCTACGCGTCTCGTATTATGTACAGTTGTCTCCGGGTCAAATTTGGGTTCGGTCTCTGTACGCTTATATAGTTACCGTCGTAAATATTTCCCTTACTACTTGTTGCTGAGCCCACTTTCTAGGACTGTTTTGTATGGTGTTAGGATGATCTGACTGGTAAAAGTATCATATCACTTCTCTACGGCATGATGACGCTAATAATGTTTTGAATGTAACATAAATAAGAAAGAAAGTGGATAACGCGCAGTGAAATACGATATTGAAGACTCGGTATTGAACATTTAAGCTCCAAGATTAAACATTTTTGAATCCTAACTTCCTATGATCTTGCTAATGACCTTCGTCCTTAGGACTATATATCATTCCTGTGTTGACAAGGTCACAACATAAACACATATTGACCTTGGAGATAATTTAAAAGCAGGGACGAAAAAATACAACTGATATATGACTAATCACTCTGAGTTAGTTTGATTTTTGCAACAGTATCTGAAATTGAAATAATTGAATTTTTATAATATTCCAGTAGTTGAAAGTCGTATATTGAATTGAATAGTGTATATGTTGTTATATTGAATTAGGCAAACTTTCCCGGTTTAAGAAAGACGAGCAAAAGCTCCATCTTCTCCTAAATATTGTAAAACCACACATATATTCTCATATTAAGGTTCACATATATGCATGTGTGTCTATTAGACATACGATAATTATTACATTTATATAATTTCAAAACGCTCTGTAAAGTGTTGAAGAGGCAATGGTTTAAGTGAAAGCGCTGCCTTTTGACAATTTTGCTAAATATAACTATAATTGTATATTATGTGCCTTATGCGTGTTTTAACTACCTTTTACAATTAATTTATGCATGATGAAATGATGATTCCTTTCAAACGAATTTATTTTTGCAATTCATGTGTCGTCCGTAGAGAGTTTTACTTTCGAATTAGCGCCACGCGCACTGCATAGCAACCAGTTACAAATATACGGTAAGCATCATTATAATAAAGCGTACCGTCTTAAGGTCATACGGAGTCGGTAAAACAGAATGCAATATATAATAATAATAATATAAATTTCGGTCTGAAAAACATTCAACATGCACCAAGGAGAAATATTTTGATTAAATAACTTAATATTGTTGTTGTTGTTGTTGTGTTGGTGTTTACCGTCGCTTCGAAAGTATTTCAGTCATTTAAGCGACGTCCAGCTAATTACAGGGGGAGATCCAGGGGGACCTATGTACAAGGCACAGAGGCCACCCGGGTAGAATCCCCCGACCTACCGCAAGCCATCTTGAAGGCTTCCTCACATAAAAAAATCCGAAGTCCCAACCGGGATTCGAACCCAAAGCGGTGAGGGGCTGAGAGATTTGTAGTCCACGATTGTAACCCCTCGTCCACGGCGGCCCCCAAATAACTTTATATATATCAAAGAAACTATAATTCAAACAGAATGTTATAATAATAATAATAATAATAATAATAAAAACATCATGAATACGAGGAATATGTTTTAGCTTATTATCATCCCAACAAACATTGATACGTAACTTGTTTGACGTGATAATAGGAATACCAATCGACAAAAATCGTTAAAATACTCATCCCTAGGAAGCTTAGACAGCAACGCAAAATAAAAGCGAATTTTAGGTTGGACTTATGCATGCAACTATTTTATTTTTATTTTTGCAAGATTGATTTAAATTTTCACTAAGTGAACATAAAAAATGATATTTAAATGCATCTTTTTGTTCACGAATGAAATTATAAGTCGATCTTTCACTTTTCAAAACAGTGAAATGCACTTAAAAATCAAGGAAAACAATCTACATTAACGTGACATGGACGTGGCGAGATAAAACTGGGAAAAAATAAAGTTAGTGGTTGCATTTCCTTTACTATTATACGTTGTCTTTTTTTAACTTGTAGATATTTAAAGTTAACCTAGTATGAACTAGTCCATTAAAGTTTAACGATATTGTAAATCTTTGTCCAACTGATATACGTTTATGACTTGACTGACTGTTCTAGTGGCACATAGGTAATGTCTGATTTAGGCCCCTTAACCTTCAAAACAAACAAACAAAAAACGTTTGAGGTGCTATAATCTAAGATTCTTCAAACTTGGTTTTGGCGCTCCATGGATTATAAATCTAATGCATTATGAACTTGTCGAACATTATTTTTGCCTTTTATAATAGGGCATATTTGTAGAATCCACATTCGACTAGAAAATCCCATGTTGTTCAAATAACATTGAGGTATAGATAAACAAGAGCACCGAATGTGGATGCCAAAATTCATGTTTTTTTAAGGACAAATTAAGTCTAAATGAACCAAAAGAGCTATCGTCCTTGTAGCCCTTGTAATAGAGAACACGTATATGAAATTTGATGACCGACGGTTTTATAGTTGAGAAGTTATGGGCAATGTTACAGTTTTGTACGACGACGACAGCAAAGCCAGAGTGATGAAAAAAGAAAAAGCCAAATAGGTGCGATTTATTGTTCTAACTTGATTAGGCCTTAAAGCACAGGTATTGTATTTATTTAAATAAGAGTTAACATTGTTTTCTCTAGACAGTCAACTTGTTTCATAGTAAATTTTTGTCCAGATTATAAAATGAATAATTCTACACATTTTTAAGCAGCACAGCTTCTGTGATTATAGACTTGGCGTCAGGATAATGGTATCAAGCCGTTTGCCTATAGAAGCCGTAATATCGCCGTGTAGCAGCATTTAATATGTCAAACTTAAAGGAAGTCCTAAAATATTTGAAATGCATGTACTGTTGATGACAAAAGTAAACAATTTAACGAAATTACACACATACATACATACATACATACATACATACATGATAATCTTGTGTGTGTGAGTCCGGGGGATAAAAGTTAAAAAATGATAAAACGTCAAAGCATGTCTGTGTATTGTCAATCGCTAGTTATGATATATACATTTGTTTAATGCTACATTTTCATTATGTTCCTGGGGGCCATGGCAGACCCGTTTGCCTGAACGTAGTGCGCTCTGGGATTTTGGCCATTTATTATCTGTATTTAAGTTATTCCCTCACGATCTTTAGCGGTATACCGTGACAGACTGAGGAGGGTACAGGAGCCTGGGCTCCCGCGGCACAAATGCGCGCTACGTTTCAGACCGCGAACTACCACGGATGTCAGTACGTTCCCTCCCGGCCCGTCACGTTCTGTTGGGTTCCAAAACGTATCCCTCATTCTGCTTAAGGTCTTAAACGATGGAATGGTATTTAAGCAAAATTTACATCGTGCTTGAAGATAATGACATTATGCTTGGTGACAATGGCGTAATGATAATGACATTGTGCATGGTGATTATGCCATTATGCTTAGTGGCAATGTAACTGTGTTTTTTGACAACTGCATTGTCTTTGATGACAGCATTATTGTGCTCCGTGCTTGCTAAATCTTTAACTATTTATAACAACTGCCTTGTGTATAATTGCAGGAATTGAAATCTCAATCTGTTCAATAAAAAATGTTCTAACAACCTATCCAGCATTTATCTAATGCTAACGCCCACGCATCGTGCTATAAAGGATATCACCAAGAACTAAGCATGATGCAAAACCATTTTGAGTTACGCCTCGGTCACTTTCAAATCAAAGTGCCGATAGCACTGACATAACAGTATTTTTAATATGTATTTATAGGTTTTATTGTGCAGCGACAGTATTTCATTTCAAACATTTGAGTACTGCATATGCTTTTGACATATATAGTGCTGCCACACTGCCGTATCACACCCAGTCGCATTTTCGTAACACCTGGCCAATCAATCCTAAGACGCGACGAGGATCGAACTCATGACCTCCGGATTCCTTGGCGTTTTTTGATTGTTATTTATTTATTTATTTTTTAATTTTCTTGTTTTAATGATGTCGTCTTTATTTCGTATATTGTAGTAAACTTAATAAACACATTTTCATGTGGTGCCAATTATCCAAAAGTTTGAAACGTGGGAATACGCTTGTTCTAATAGACTGCTTACGATGAACACTTTATATATGTTTCCCCATTTTTTTTATTCCTACTGTCCAACTTTGAACGAGCTGCTTTAAAATTTATTTCAAAAGGTGCCTCTACGGACCGCCTGCATATGCATAGTTCCTTGACCCACCTATTAGCATATCTTAACAACAGATTACAGTTAGATTTTGTCCCACAATCACAATGTTAACAAAGGAGCACATGTCAATGTTAAAATGTCCATAATTTTAAAAAGTTTTTTTCCCCCCGGTATGATTAGAACTGTAGCAAAAACCTGTAGTAATATTCTTAAAGTTAGAAATAACACTTTATACTGTAAATCGTTAAAAAATATTATTTTTTAATAGCAATTTTAACATAAATTTTTTTTATAGGTTTATAGTGTCTTATAGTATGTTATAAATATAGTTTTACAGATACGTAAGGAAAGTTCTGCTAAATCAGTTCAAATTTGCTACACAATATTTTAACCTATTTCTTACTTGAGAACATCCAGTGAACATTCTCAAAATTTAACAGATTTATTTTATTATTATTATTTTACTATTCATTTAGACACTTTCACGCTGAATTTGTCTTGGTTAGCAGCACTTACCTTGCTTCTATATTTGTATATTTGAAGTGAGATGGGTACTACAAATGACATGACATAATGTTTGTATGGTGAAATCACTTTTCAGATACATGAGCACATACATACAGATTAACATAATCATAATCACGCACTTAATCACCTGCAAACTTCCAAACTCAACTATATACTCACTGACACACAGTTGCATATTCCACTCATCTGGCTTTATTTTTATTACTTTTTAGAGATACGTATGTTGGCATATGTGTTTTAAGTTTTATTATATTTTGTCTCTTATAACTCTCATAGAGTGGCTCTGCATATGTACTTTGTAAATATGTATTATGTTTTAGTGTAATGATGTATGCACTGATGAGACATAAATAAACTATAAATATGTCATTGTATGTGGCCAAACCTATTGTTATTCAAATAAAAGTTCCGGTCAGGGAACTATCCATTGTCACGGTGTTTCACGCACTATCACGTTTTGTTGTGTTCATCCCGTTTTATAACGGAATTTAGATTTTTCATCTGCACGATGGTTGCGAATATTTTAACAGTTAAACAATATTTTGTTTCATAAATGCTCTTAATTTGCACAATAATTTAATTTGTGTATTTATTGGAAATTAAATTGTTCATCTTTATGCTAGGATAAATGGACATGATTTGGATTGGTTTATGTTTCTTCAATCAAAATAAGATTTATATTTTTCTTAAAAGACAGAATGAAACCGGGAACTCATAAAATGTTGTTGTTGTTGTATTGAGGTTTACAGTCGCTGCGATAGTATTTCAATCATATAGCGAGGTCCAGCTATAGCATGTGGAGGAAGACCCCGAGTACACAGAGGTACCCGGGTAGAATCACCGACCTACCGCAAGCCAGCTTGAAGGCTTCCTCACATGAAAAATCCGAAGTCCCTACCGGGATTAGAACCCACAGCGGTGAGGGGCTAAGAGATTTGTAGTCCACGACTGTAACCGCTCGGCCACGGCGGCCCCATTTATAAAATGTTGCAGCATGAAATACACTGTAATAAATCTGAAACAAAAAAAAACAACAACAAGCAAACGAGAATACAGCAAACAATAACGATGACTCATGCTCTTGAAGCCATATTGGGCAATAAATTGGCATAATTAGGTAGGCAAGACATAATAGGAGGATTTGGGCCATTGCCTGAAAATGAAATAAAGTTGTACGCAAATAAAAAAAATATAAAAAAATCAGTAAACCATGAAGGAATGATGACGAAAACTCGAAACTATGATGATAAAAATGCGATATAATTTCTCGTTATCGTCATCGCATTTCAAAATATTGGATCCGATTCAGATACAAATGGGCAGAGAAAGATAAGCATTCACATCCTCGCCACAGGTACTTGAGGAAAGGACCCTAGCTGTGTCCCTCCCCTTTCACACACACACACACACACACACACACACACACACACGAAACGCTTTGAACATAGCGGTTTTCAACTTTAATTCGCCATTTACATTGAGTTTATGTATCAAAATATTCACATTCAAATAAATCTAATGTTTACTATCCATGTCTTTATAAATAAAAAATCACTATATATAAAAACAAGTTTTTTTATTATGTTTAGACTATCGTGATTTATATTTCTTATTGATAGAGACAGGGTCCTGTCCTCAAGTAACTGTGATCCTCGCAATCTGATTTTGGTGTGAACTTTCAGTTCATTCAAAAAGCACCCCCTATAAATGGTCAAAGGGAGCTAACAAATACAGCCCTACCTCCATGACTAGCATTGGTTATCTATCTATCTATCTATCTATCTATCTATCTATCTATCTATCTATCTATCTATCTATCTATCTAATAAGTATTTGTCATACATTGCACTGTACGTTTAATAATTAATTAATGATGAATAAAAGTCGGCAAGGTACCAACAACACACACACACACACAAAAGAAAAAAAAACGCATACGAGATCTTGAAACAACAGCAGAGAAATGAAATCGAAGAACCCTGGGAAAACCCACCTGTTTGATCTGGTGTCCTGCCATCATCTCACTTACTGCCCTGGGTGGGAATCGAACCCGGGCCGCATTGGTGAGAAGCCAGTGCGCTTACCATTAAACTAACCAGGCAACCAGAAAATAATTAAAACATTTCCATAAAAAACAGCATCTTGCTTCGAACGGTACAGCACTCTGTCCCTCTAAACATAATCAAATTGATCCTTGGATAGAATCGAATCACGTTGTGCAAGTATCATAGAGTTAGTATTTAGTTCTCGCCAGTGTAAGAAGCTATTGAAAGAAAAAAACAATTTATTTTCATTAATTATTTTTATAATGAACCCTATAAATGCATAAATTGTCAATGGTATTAAAAAAAATTGAAAAAAAAAAAAAAAACTGTCAAAAACCATCGACAGTAAAAATATTATTTCAAAAGGACGTCTTGAATTCTCGACAGTGAATTAAAATGAATCTGTCAGGAGAATTGTGAACACGTAAAGACAAAATCTATACATCTAAATATAAGAACCACCAAAGCACAGTATCCATTTTATTATCCGTACGAGTTTTGTAACTTGTGGTATGAAAATTGATTTTTTCTTACCTTCGTATCCTTTCTAATAGAGAGTCCCTACAGTTTTTTTTTTTTTTTTTTTTGCCAATTTAGGGGGTAAACCCCTCTACAGGGGGTAAATAGGCATGTTACATTATAACCATCAAAGGTGAATTTCAATATCAGATAAATACATTATCAAGTATGGCTCTTTATGACTTCCGTTTGTTTGTTGGGATTAACGTCCCACCGACAGTATTTCAGTCATTTGGAAACGATGCCTACTTGAAACAGATATAGTGCTGCCACACTGCAGTTTCATGCCGTAGACATGTGGCATTATACCACACCCATTCACATTATTCTGACACCGGGCCAACCAGTCCTAGAACTATGTTATATGCTGAGCGCCAAGCAAGGGTGCTATCCAAGAACCATTTATACGACTTTGGTATGTTGCGGTCGGTGATCGAACACGCTCCGGAGGCGGACGCTCTAGCCACTCGGCCACCGGGGAGAGTAAATGACTTCCGTACAAATGATCGTTGAGAATTGAAATAAACTAATCATAATAATAATAATAACAAATCAATATTTACAATAATAAGTTAATGATAACAAAGTAACTAAAATCAGGAGGCCTCAAACAATTGAGTGATTTTTTTTTTATTTTGCAAGAAACTATTCTTCTTGAATGTTTAATTTTTGAAAATTGGCTTCCAATTTTGTGAGACTTTATTCTTATTATCTTTAAAAGTGCTCAAATTAATTTCTTTCAAATATATTAATAGTTGATTTTTTTCCAAAACCTAAGTCGAATAAAACGTCCATTCCATATGAGCCTTGTATATATTAAACATACATTATGATAAATAAATAACAATAAAACAGTGATTAATCTAGATGTGAGCCCAGCGTCTGAGACGAATAAATATCGATAAGACGCACAATTTTAAAATATGTGCTTCCCGCCGGACCCATGCAAATTTGATACATTGAAACCCGAAATATCACGGTTAATGAATTGTATGCACGGTTTAATCGTTTTGATTGCATTATGGTTAATAGTCTAGGTTTTTTTCCACAGGTGCCTGCGCAACATGCTTTGGATTTGCCGAAATGTCATAATCCCTACTGCGACTCGTGTTTACATGCACTGAAATACACATGAGTGTGAATATCATGTCTCGTGCATTTGATTGACATATCAGCGAACAACATATCATTTTTTTATCACAGCATCCACGCGTCACCAATTCTTGACCGAGATGCGCCATGTTTGAGTTAATAATAATCGCGCATTAAGTTTATCAAATTAGTGAAAAGTACTGATTACGGTAATAAAATTAAAAAGAAATGAATGACTGTGATACAACCATAAAATTGTATGGGTAAAATTTAAATGGGAGTCATTAAAAAGACGTAAATGAATTGGCCCCGGAATGAGCATAATGGCAAAATGAATGGTAGCGATTAGATAAAGACTAGAACCGCAAAGCGGCATCTTGGTTTTCGCTTTAACTTGACTAGTAAGAGTATTGGTTTCAACTGCAGACATAATTGATTGATATTAACTTTATTCGAATATTTTTGTTAATTGATCAAATGAAGTCCGATCTTCAAAAACTAAACATCATTAGAACGATCTCTTCACGAACTAGAACTTTTGTTCATATACTTTCTATAAAATATTTCTAGATTGAGAACTATTTTGTGCCGATAAAAATAATCGGTATTATGACCTTGACCTTTGCATATTTTCATCGTTATTTACTATGAGTTTATTTGTATTATTTAAATGCATAAACAGTGAAAAAATGATGAAGATTGAACAAAAATAACGTCAGGAGCTGCAAAAAAGAAGCAACATATGGATTTACACTTGTTTGATAAAAGGATCAAACTTTCGACTGTAGTAATTTGATCAAATGAAGTTCGATCTTCAAAAACTAAACACCAATGGAAAGATCTCTTCACAAACTAAAACATTTATTCATATACCTTCTTTAAAATATTTTTAGATTTGAAGCTACTTTGTGCCGATAAAAATAACAATAATCGGTATTATGACCTTGACCTTTGCATATTTTCATCGTTATTTACTATGAGTTTGTTTGTATTATTTAAATGCATAAACAGTGAAAAAATTATGAAGATTGAACAAAAAATAAAGTCAGGAGCAGCAAAAAAGAGGAAACATACGGATTTACAATTGTTTGATAAAAGGATCAAACTTTGGACTGTGGTAATTTGATCAAATGAAGTCCGATCTTCAAAAACTAAACACCAATCGAAAGATCTCTTCACAGACTAAAACTTTTGTTCATATACTTTCTATAAAATATGTTTAGATTTGGAGCTATTTTATGCCGATAAAAATAATAATAATTGGTATATGACCTTGACCTTTGCATATTATGCTTTTTTTTTTCTATGATTTTATTTGTTTGATAAAAATGCATAAACAGTGAAATAATGATGAAGATTGAACAAAAAATAAAGTCAGGAGCAGCAAAAAAGAGAAAACATATGGATATACAATTGTTTGATAAGAGGATCAAATTTTGGACTGTGTCATTTGATCAAACGAAGTCCGATCTTCAAAAACTAAACATTAATGGAAAGATCTTCTCACAAACTAAAACTTTTGTTCATATACTTTCTATAAAATATTTTTAGATTTGGAGCTATTTTATGCCGATATAAATAATAAAAATTGGTATATGACCTTGACCTTTGCATATTATGTTTGATTTTTTTTTCTATGAATTTATTTGTTTTATAAAAATGCATAAACAGTGAAATAATGATGAAGATTGAACAAAAAATAAAGTCAGGAGCAGCAAATAACCTTAAAAGTCATGCTTTTAAAATGTTGATTTTTCGAAAATATTGGCTAAGTTTGACCGCATACTGTGGACAAACCATGCATTTCCCGAATTCGCCACCCCATATATTTTGTGCGTATATGCCTTGCAGATCATATGCAACAAACAAAATTCTCCTATCTCATCTCTGAATAAAATGGGTAGGTTTTTGGTAGACCTACCCTTATTTCACAGTTTTTGCGAGATTCGAACATTCAACCTCCTGTAGCACGAAAGTTTTATATACGCAAATTTTTGGAACCTATCATATTTTATTGGGCTATTTACAAGGAACATTATGCAAAAACCGCATTTGAATCGGACCTCAAATAATGGAGATATTGCTTATTAAACATTTTCATATAAAACGCCCCCTGGCGGGAAAATCAAAACAAAAATGAAAATTATCTCGACGTTAGGATCATCTTCAAGTACGTGGTTATTACTGATAAAAGTTTCATAGATGTGGCTTTTCTCACCTTGGAGCTATGCCGTTCACAAAAAAAGGTTAGAAAAAAAAAAAAAAAAAAAAAAAGAAACAGAAGAAGAACAATAGGTTTTCGCAATGCGATGCGAAAACCTAAAAAAAAAAAAAGAAACAGAAGAAGAACAATAGGTTTTCGCACTGCGATGCGAAAACCTAATAATTCTACTTGAGGCTGAAAGCCGTAATAAAAGTTTGAAGAAAGCCGTTATAACAAAGGCAATGTGCTTATCGGTCCTGGTGTACACCATTGCATCCTAAAATGCACCTCATTCTCTCAAATACGCATCGCAATTCACCTTTCAACACGGGCACTCTTTCCTGCGTAGGAACGTCCGGATCGTGGGTAACCAACCCAATAACCGCCTTCTTCTCTTACGTCAAATTGCTAGATTTTCGTATACAAGCCCTTATCCGAAAAACATGAATATCTGCCATGTTTGTTGACGGAATCACTTGAATTTTTCAGGACATTTTGCACATTGTAGTCTACGGCATTCTTGCAAATTTCAACTTCAAACATCAACTTTTCGATTTTATATGATTTTTTAAATAATTTCTGCTTAAATATGCATGAAATCATAATCACGTGACCAAACAAGTATTCCTTGCAGTATACATCACTTCACTTTTCAGTGTGTTAATGCTGAAGAAATCATAAGTTTTGACTCAAAGTTCATGAAACTACAGCGTTTCAATTTCGTTAAAAGTACACTTTTCGCCTTTCTGTCATAACTCAACCAATTCAACCCCGATCTTCAAAAACTAAACACCAATGGAAAGATCTCTTCACAAACTAAAACTTTTGTTCATATACTTTCTATAAAATATTTTTAGATTTGAAGCTATTTCGTGCCGATAAAAATAACAATAATCGGTATTATGACCTTGACCTTTGCATACTTTCATCGTTATTTACTATCAGTTTATTTGTATTATTTAAATGCATAAACAGTGAAAAAATAATGAAGATTGAACAAAAAATAAGGTCAGGAGCTGCAAAAAAGAGGAAACATACGGATTTACACTTGTTTGATAAAAGGATCAAACTTTGGACTGTGGTAATTTGATCAAACGAAGTCCGATCTTCAAAAACTAAACATCATTAGAACGATCTCTTCACGAACTAGAACTTTTGTTCATATACTTTCTATAAAATATTTCTAGATTGAGAACTATTTTGTGCCGATAAAAATAATCGGTATTATGACCTTGACCTTTGCATATTTTCATCGTTATTTACTATGAGTTTATTTGTATTATTTAAATGCATAAACAGTGAAAAAATGATGAAGATTGAACAAAAATAACGTCAGGAGCTGCAAAAAAGAAGCAACATATGGATTTACATTGTTTGATAAAAGGATCAAACTTTCGACTGTAGTAATTTGATCAAATGAAGTTCGATCTTCAAAAACTAAACACCAATGGAAAGATCTCTTCACAAACTAAAACATTTATTCATATACCTTCTTTAAAATATTTTTAGATTTGAAGCTACTTTGTGCCGATAAAAATAACAATAATCGGTATTATGACCTTGACCTTTGCATATTTTCATCGTTATTTACTATGAGTTTGTTTGTATTATTTAAATGCATAAACAGTGAAAAAATTATGAAGATTGAACAAAAAATAAAGTCAGGAGCAGCAAAAAAGAGGAAACATACGGATTTACAATTGTTTGATAAAAGGATCAAACTTTGGACTGTGGTAATTTGATCAAATGAAGTCCGATCTTCAAAAACTAAACACCAATCGAAAGATCTCTTCACAGACTAAAACTTTTGTTCATATACTTTCTATAAAATATGTTTAGATTTGGAGCTATTTTATGCCGATAAAAATAATAATAATTGGTATATGACCTTGACCTTTGCATATTATGCTTTTTTTTTTCTATGATTTTATTTGTTTGATAAAAATGCATAAACAGTGAAATAATGATGAAGATTGAACAAAAAATAAAGTCAGGAGCAGCAAAAAAGAGAAAACATATGGATATACAATTGTTTGATAAGAGGATCAAATTTTGGACTGTGGTCATTTGATCAAATGAAGTCCGATCTTCAAAAACTAAACATTAATGGAAAGATCTTCTCACAAACTAAAACTTTTGTTCATATACTTTCTATAAAATATTTTTAGATTTGGAGCTATTTTATGCCGATATAAATAATAAAAATTGGTAATGACCTTGACCTTTGCAATTATGTTTGATTTTTTTTCTATGAATTTATTTGTTTTATAAAAATGCATAAACAGTGAAATAATGATGAAGATTGAACAAAAAATAAAGTCAGGAGCAGCAAATAACCTTAAAAGTCATGCTTTTAAAATGTTGATTTTTCGAAAATATTGGCTAAGTTTGACCGCATACTGTGGACAAACCATGCATTTCCCGAATTCGCCACCCCATATATTTTGTGCGTATATGCCTTGCAGATCATATGCAACAAACAAAATTCTCCTATCTCATCTCTGAATAAAATGGGTAGGTTTTTGGTAGACCTACCCTTATTTCACAGTTTTTGCGAGATTCGAACATTCAACCTCCTGTAGCACGAAAGTTTTATATACGCAAATTTTTGGAACCTATC
Organism: Solen grandis; assembly: GCA_021229015.1. Classification (NCBI taxonomy): domain Eukaryota; kingdom Metazoa; phylum Mollusca; class Bivalvia; order Adapedonta; family Solenidae; genus Solen; species Solen grandis. The sequence goes on along the minus strand of CM037791.1, from coordinate 48,527,944 downwards.
ATATTTTATTGGGCTATTTACAAGGAACATTATGCAAAAACCGCATTTGAATCGGACCTCAAATAATGGAGATATTGCTTATTAAACATTTTCATATAAAACGCCCCTGGCGGGAAAATCAAAACAAAAATGAAAATTATCTCGACGTTAGGATCATCTTCAAGTACGTGGTTATTACTGATAAAAGTTTCATAGATGTGGCTTTTCTCACCTTGGAGCTATGCCGTTCACAAAAAAAGGTTAGAAAAAAAAAAAAAAAACTAGAATCGCAATCGCGATATCATCGGTTTTCGCAAAAGCAATTCCATTAAGTTCACGAGTCGCAAGATTCGAAAAATATTTCTTCGTTCAATGGCTTGTTTATAATGTTAACAGCGATCTTTCAAACACTTTTGTCGCAATGTTTAAGAAGACTTTTTACCCAAAAGAAGATTTTTGAGTATTACCTATCAGTTATGTAGTCGCGATATCATCGGTTTTCATGAAAGCAATTCCATTCAGTTCACGAGTCGCATGATTCGAAAAATATTTCTTCGTTCAATGGCTTGTTGATACTGTTAACAGTGATCTTTGAAACGTTTCTGTCGCAATGTTTAAGCAGACTTTTTACCCAAGAGAGTATTGTTGAGTATTACCTGTCAGTTATGAAATCGCGATATCATCAGTTTTCATGAAAGCAATTCCATTCAGTTCATGAGATGCATGATTCGAAAAACATATTTCTTCGTTCAATGGCTTGTTGAATACTGTTAACAGTGATCATTCAAACATTTTTGTCGCAATGTATAATCAGACTTTTTACCAAGAAGAATACTTTTGAGTATTACCTGTCTGTTATGTAGTCGTAAACTTGAAAACATTTTTTACGGACTTCGGGTACTGCAATGTTATATGTGTGTTTAACTTTATGATGGAGACAAATGACAATTGTATTCGATAAATAACAATTGCAAACGACATACAACAGTATAAAATGACACACGACAATGCAATATGCCAGTCAACACTATTACGAACAACTGTTGCATTGAATTACTATCATGTTTATGAAATATCGCATTATCTTTTTTTTGTCATTTCAAATTGATGTCACCGAAGAACAGAATGCAAAAAAAATCGCATAAAAATCAGACTTCATTTTTTTTAAAATTATTAATAGTGATTTCAAGCTAATCGCCCCCAAGCGGCAAAATGAGAACCAAAACTGATTAAAATTTTACTATTAGGTACCTAGCAATGCAGCAAATGGTTCAATCAAGTATACAAGTCGCACTAGTCAAACATTCTATTCCTTATATATCACAATTTGAAGCATAAAAACTGATTTACAATTGTTCTAAAGAGGATCAAAACTTGGACTGCCGTAAAATGACCAAATCAAGTCCGATCTTCAAAAACTAAACACCAATGGAAAGATCTGTTCACAGACTAAAACTTTTGTTCATATACTTTTTAAAAAATATTTTTAGATTTGGAGCTATTTTATGCCGAAAAAATAATAATAATTGGTATATGACCTTGACCTTTGCATATTATACCTTATTTTTTTTCTATGATTTTATTTGTTTGATAAAAATGCATAAACAGTGCAATAATGATGAAGATTGAACAAAAAATAAAGTCAGGAGCAGCAAAAAAGGGGAAACATATGGATATACAATTGTTTGATAAGAGGATCAAACTTTGGACTGTGGTCATTTGATCAAATGAAGTCCGATCTTCAAAAACTAAACACCAATGGAAAGATCTCCTCACAAACTAAAACTTTTGTTCATATACTTTCTATAAAATATTTTTAGATTTTGAGCTATTTTATGCCGATATAAATAATAATAATTGGTATATGACCTTGACCTTTGTATATTATGGGTGATTTTTTTCCTATGATTTTATTTGTTTCATAAAAATGCATTAACAGTGAAAAAATGATGAAGATTGAACAAAAAATCAAGTCAGGAGCTGCAAATAACCTTAAAAGTCATGCTTTTAAAATGTTGATTTTTCGAAAATATTGGTTATGTTTGACCGCGTACTGTGGACAAACCATGCATTTCTCAAAATCGCCACACCATATATTTTGTGCGAATATGTCTTGCGAATTACATGCAACAAACAAAATTCTCCTATCTCATCTCTAAAAAAAATGGGGACTTTTTTCGTAGACCTACCTTTATATTACGTTTTTTCGAGATTCGAACATTCAACCTCCTGTAGCACGAAAGTTTTATATACGCAAATAATTGAAACGTATCATATTTTATTAAGTTTCTGACAAGGAACACAATGCAAAAAACCGCATTTGAATCGGACCTCAAATAACAGAGTTATTAGCCCTTAGTCATTTTTACAAAACGCCACCTAGCGGCAAAACTAAGACAAAAATGAACATTTTCTCAACGTTAGGATCAAATTCAAATTATAGGACAAAACTGGTAAAAAAATCAGAAATGTGACTTTTTTCTATCATGGTGATATGCCGTTCACAAAAAAAGGTTAGAAAAATAATAATAAAAAAAATAAAACAGAAGAAGAACAATAGGTTTTCGCACTGCGAGGTGCGAAAACCTAAAAAAAGAAACAGAAGAAAACAATGGTTTTCGCACTGCGTGCGAAAACCTAATAATTCTACTTGAGGCTGAAAGCCCTAATAAAAGTTTGAACTAAGGTACACCATTGCATCCTAAAATGCACCTCATTCTCTCAAATACGCATCGCAATTCACCTTTCAACACGGGCACTCTTTCCTGCGTAGGAACGTCCGGATCGTGGGTAACCAACCCAATAACCGCCTTCTTCCCTTACTTCAAATTGCTAGATTTTCGTATACAAGCCCTTATCCGAAAAACATGAATATCTTTCCATGTTTGTTGAAGGAATCACTTGAATTTTTCAGGACTTTTTGCACATCGTAGTCTACGGCATTCTTGCAAATTTCAACTTCAAACATCAACTTGTCGATTTTATATGAATTTTTTAATAATTTCTGCTTAAATATGTATGAAATCATAATCACGTGACCAAACAAGTATTCCTTGCAGTATACATCACTTCACTTTTCAGTGTGTTAATGCTGAAGCAATCATAATTTTTGACTCAAAGTTCATGAAACTACAGCGTTTCAATTTCGTTAAAAGTACACTTTTGGCCTTTCTGTCATAACTCAACCAATTCAGCCCCGATCTTCAAAAACTAAACACCAATGGAAAGATCTCTTCACAAACTAAAACTTTTGTTCATATACTTTCTATAAAATATTTTTAGATTTGAAGCTATTTCGTGCCGATAAAAATAACAATAATCGGTATAATGACCTTGACCTTTGCATATTTTCATTGTTATTTACTATGAGTTTATTTGTATTATTTAAATGCATAAACAGTGAAAAAATGATGAAGATTGAACAAAAAATAAGGTCAGGAGCTGCAAAAAAGAGGAAACATACGGATTTACACTTGTTTGATAAAAAGATCAAACTTTGGACTGTGGTAATTTGATCAAATGAAGTCCGATCTTCAAAAACTAAACACCAATGGAAAGATCTCTTCACAAACTAAAACTTTTGTTCATATACTTTCTATAAAATATTTTTAGATTTGAAGCTATTTCGTGCCGATAAAAATAACAATAATCGGTATAATGACCTTGACCTTTGCATATTTTCATCGTTATTTACTATGGTTTTTATTTGTATTATTTAAATGCATAAACAGTGAAAAAATGATGAAGATTGATCAAAAAATAAGGTCAGGAGCTGCAATAAAGAGGAAATATACGGATTTACACTTGTTTGATAAAAAGATCAAACTTTGGACTGTGGTAATTTGATCAAATGAAGTCCGATCTTCAAAAACTAAACACCAATGGAAAGATCTCTTCACAAACTAAAACTTTTGTTCATATACTTTCTATAAAATATTTTTAGATTTGGAGCTATTTTATGCCGATATAACTAATAATAATAGGTATATGACCTTGACCTTTGCATATTATGGGTGATTTTTTTTTCTATGATTTTATTTGATTTATAAAAATGCATAACAGTGAAAAAATGATGAAGATTGAACAAAAAAGAAAGTCAGGAGCTGCAAATAACCTTAAAAGTCATGCTTTTAAGTTTTTATATACGCAAATTTTTGGAACCTTTTTGTTATGTCTTGCAAATCATATGCAACAAACAAAATTCTTCTATCTCATCTCTGAATAAAATGGGCACGTTTTTGGTAGACCTACCCTTATTTCACAGTTTTTGCGAGATTCGAACTTTCAACCTCCTGTAGCACGAAAGTTTTTATATACGCAAATTTTTGGAACCTATCATATTTTATTGGGCTATTTACAAGGAACATTATGCAAAAACCGCATTTGAATCGGACCTCAAATAATTGAGATATTGCTTATTAAACATTTTCATATAAAACGCCCCCTGGCGGGAAAATCAAAACAAAGATGAAAATTATCTCGACGTTAGGATCATCTTCAAATACGTGGTTATTACTGATAAAAGTTTCATAGATGTGGCTTTTCTCACCTCGGAGCTATGCCGTTCACAAAAAAGGGTTAGAAAAATAAAAAAAAAAAAAAAAAAAAGAAACAGAAGAAGAACAATAGGTTTTCGCACTGCGATGCGAAAACCTAAAAAAATAAAACAGAAGAAGAACAATAGGTTTTCGCCCTGCAGAGGCGAAAACCTAAAAAAAAATAAAACAGAAGAAGAACAATAGGTTTTCGCACTGCGAGGTGCGAAAACCTAAAAAACAGAAGAAGAACAATAGGTTTTCGCACTGCGAGGTGCGAAAACCTAACAATAGGTTTTCGCACTGCGAGGTGCGAAAACCTAACTAGAATCGCTATTGCGATATCATCGGTTTTTGCAAAAGCAATTCCATTCAGTTCACGAGTCACATGATTCGAATAACATTTCTTCATTCAATGGCTTGTTGATACTGTTAACAGATCTTTCAAAATTTTTGTGCAATGTTTAACAGACTTTTTACCCAAAAATATTTTTTAGTATTACTGTCGTTATGAATTTTAGTTCACGAGTTGATGATTCGAAACATTTCTTCGTTCAATGGCTTGTTGATACTGTTAACAGCAATCTTTCAAACATTTTTGTTGCAATGTTAAATCAGACTTTTTACCCAAAATAATATTTTTGAGTATTACCTGTCTGTTATGTATTCGCGATATCATCGGTTTTCACGAAATCAATTCCATTCAAATCACGAGTCACATGATTCGAAAAACATTTCTTCGCTCAATGGCTTGTTGATAATGTTAACAGCGATCTTTCAAACATTTTTGTCGCAATGTTTAAGCAGACTTTTTTCCCAACATAATATTGTTGAGTATTACCTGTCAGTTATGAAGTCGCGATATCATCGGTTTTCACGAAAGCAATTCGATTCATTTCACGAGTCGCATGATTCATAAAACATTTCTTCGTTCAATGGCTTGTTGATACTGTTAACAGCGATCTTTCAAACATTTTTGTTGCAATTTTAAGCAGACTTTTACCCAAAAGAATATTTTTGAGTATTACCTGTCAGTTATGTAGTCGCGATATCACCAGTTTTCACGAAAGCAATTCCATTCAGTTCACGAGTCGCATGATTCGAAAAACATTTCTTTGTTCAATGGCTTGTTGATACTGTTAACAGCGATCTTTCAAACATTTTTGTCGCAATGTTTCAGCAGACTTTTTACCCAAAAGAATATTGTTGAGTATTACCTGTCAGTTATGTAGTCGCAATATCATCAGCTTTCACGAAAGCAATTCCATTCAAATCACGAGTCGCATGAATCGAAAAACATATTTCTTCGCTCAATGGCTTGTTGAATACTGTTAACAGTGATCCTTCAAACATTTTTGTCGCAATGTTTAAGCAGACTTTTTACCAAGAAGAATACTTTTAAGTATTACCTGTCTGTTATGTAGCCGCAAACTTGATTTTTTTTTACGGACTTCGGGTACTGCAATGTTATATGTGTGTGTTGCTTTATGATAGCAACAAACGACAATTGTACTCGATAAACAAGAATTGCAAATGACAAACAACAGTATAAAATGACACACGACAATGCAATATGCCACTCAACACTATTACAAACTAATGTTGCATTGAATTACTATCATTTTCATGAAATATCGCATTTAATTTTTAGTGTTGTTTCAAATTGATGTCAACAAATATTCCTTGCAGTATACATCACTTCACTTTTCAGTGTCTTAATCCTGAAGAAATCATAATTTTTGACTCAAAGTTCACGAAACTACAGCGTTTCAATTTCGTTAAAAGTACACTTTTCGCCTTTCTGCCATAACTCAACCAATTCAACCCTGATCTTCAAAAACTTAACATCACTGGAAAGACCGCTTCAAGAACTAAAACTTTTGTTCATATACTTTCAATGAAATATTTGTAGTTTTGGAACTCTTTGGGGCCGAATAAAAACACAATAATCGTAATATGACCTTGACCTTTTCACTTATTTTTTAACTTTTTAATTGTGAGGCCCTTTCAAACCTAACAATACATAACTTGTGAAAATTTCATGAAGAATGAACCAAAAATAAAATCAGGAATTTTTCCTAAAATTTAGTGAAGTTTGACCGTTTGTAGAGGACAAACCATGCATTTCTTAAATTCTTAAATGCAGCAAATAGTTCAACCAAGTATACAAGTCGCACAAGTCAAACATTCTATTTCTGATATATCACAATTTGAAGCATAAACACGGTTTTACAATTATTCCAAAAAAGGATCAAACTTTGGACTGCCGTATAATGACCAAATCAAGTCCGATCTTCAAAAACTAAACATTACTAGAAAAAGCTCTTTAAGAACTAAAACTTTTGTTCATATACTCTCAATGAAATATTTTTTGTTTTGGAGCTATTTGTGGTCGAATAAAAACACAATAATCGTAATATGACCTTGACCTTTTCAATTCTTTTTTATTTTTTGAATTGTGAGGCCCTTTCAAACATAACAATACATATCGTGTGAAAATTTCATGAAGAATGAACAGAAAATAAAGTCAGGAGCGACAAAAACATGTTTTTGAAATTTTAATTTTTCCTAAAATTTAGTGAAGTTTGACCGTTTCTAGAGGACAAACCATTCATTTCTTAAATTCGTCACCCCATATATTTTGTGCGTATATGTCTTGTAAATCATTTGCAGCAAACAAAATTCTTCTATCTGATCTCTAACATAAATGGATAGGTTTTTCGTAGACCTACCCTCATCTGCACAGTTTTTTGCGAGGTTCGAACTTTCAACCTTCCGTTACTAGCTCAAAGAATATCAGCCACTCATACCTAGAAACGATAATATTTTATTAGGCTATCAACAAGGAACAAAATGCAACAAACTGCATTTGGATCAGACTTCAACTTCTTGAGTTATAAGTAGAAGAGTGATTTCAAGCAAAGCGCCCTCTAGCGGCAAAATGAGAAACAAAATTGATTAAAATTTTACCATTAGGTACCTAGCAATGCAGCAAATAGTTCAATCAAGTATACACGTCGCACTTGTCGAACATTCTATTTCTAATATACCACAATTTGAAGCATTAAAACTGATTTACAATCATTCCCAAAAAGGATCAAACTTTGGACTGCCTTAAAATGACCAAATCAAGTCCGATCTTCAAAAACAAAACATCACTGGAAAGATCTCTTCAAGAACTAAAACGTTTGTTCATATACTCTCAATGAAATACTTTTAGTTTTGGAGCTATTTGGGGCCGAATAAAAACACACTAATCGTAATATGACCTTGACCTTTTCATTTATTTTTTAATTTTTTAATTGTGAGGCCCTTTCGGACATAACAATACATAATTTGCGAAATTATCTTGAAGAATGAACCAAAAATAAAGTCAGGAGCAACAAAAAACATGTTTTTGAAATTTTAATTTTTCCTAAAATTTAGTGAAGTTTGACCGTTCCTAGAGGACAAACCATGCATTTCTTAAATTCGCCACCCCATATATTTTGTGCGTATATGTCTTGGAAATCATTTGCAGCAAACAGAACTCTTCTATCTGATCTCTAACAAAAATGGATAGGTTTTTCGTGGACCTACCCTCATTTTCGCAGTTTTTTGCGAGGTTCGAACATTCAACCTTCTGTAGCTCAAAACTTTCAGCGACACGCACCTTCAAATTCTATCATATTTTATGAGGCTATCAACAAGGAACAGAATGCAAAAAAACGCATTTGAATCGGACCTCAAATAACTGAGTTATTAGCCAATTATTCATTTCATGCAAAACGCCCCCTAGCGGGAAAAGTAAGACAAAAATGAAAATTTTCTCAACGTTAGGATCATCTTCAAATACGTGGTAATAACTGATTAAAATTTCATAAATGTGGCTTTTCTGATCACGGAGATTTGCCGTTAACAAAAAAGGGTTAGAAAAATAATAAAAAACTAGAATCGCAATCAGAATTGCGATATCATCGGTTTTCGCAATTCAATCACTTTTTTAAGCAACAGAAATTGAAACGTATCATATTAGATCGTTTTAGATATGGGGCTTTTTTGTGCAAATAAAAATGACAATAATTGGTATATGACCTTGACATATTATGCTTGCTTTTTTCTATGATTTTATTTGTTTTATAAAAATGCATAAACAGTGAAATAATGATGAAGATTGAACAAAAAATAAAGTCAGGAGCAGCAAAAAAGAGGAAACATATGGATATACAATTGTTTGATAAGAGGATCAAACTTTGGACTGTGGTCATTTGATCAAATGAAGTCCGATCTTCAAAAACTAAACACCAATGGAAAGATCTCTTCACAAACTAAAACTTTTGTTCATATACTTTCTATAAAATATTTTTAGATTTGGAGCTATTTTATGCCGATAAAAATAACAATAACTTGTATATGACCTTGACCTTTGCATATTATGCTTGATTTTCGTTTCTATGAGTTTATTTGTATTATTTAAATACATAAACAGTGAAAAAATGATGAAGATTGAACAAAAATAAAGTCAGGAGCTGCAAAAAAGAAGCAACATATGGATTTACAATTGTTTGATAAAAGGATCAAACTTTGGACTGTGGTCATTTGATAAAATGAAGTCCGATCTTCAAAAACTAAACACCAATGGAAAGATCTCTTAAACGAAAACTTTTGTTCATATACTTTCTATAAAATATTTTTAGATTTGGAGCTATTTTATGCCGATTAAAATAAAAATTATTGGTATATGACCTTGACCTTTGCATATAATGCTTGATTTTTTTTCCATGATTTTATTTGTTTTATAAAAATGCAT
>CM037791.1:48468541-48518541 GCA_021229015.1 Solen grandis | reverse complement strand
AAAGTGTAAGCACATCAGTATGTTTCCAATTTTTCTGTCTTTCTTTTTTGTTTGGACCAAATTGATTCTCTTTAAATTAAAATAACTAAAATAACACTCTTCTACATTCCTTTTTTTGGAATATGAATCAATGACTTAAAACGATGTGTCCTGAACATGACCCTTCTTAGTCTAACATAGCATATTAAGCTCAAGGTGAGCTATTTTGATCACCTTGTGTCCCATTTTCTGATGGCAACAATTTGCTATTGAAAAATTTAAAAATCCTGTTCCCTGAAACAAAGGGCCAGAATAGTTCAATTTCATCTGTTACAAATTGCCACCTCATGGCTATCTACCGTCTTACTAAAATTAAGATGTCCCTTAAATTTTTCCCCTCTGAAACCAATGGCCAGAATTTAATTTCAATTTGCACAAATGGTTAACTCATAGCCTTCTACCATAATTTCTTACTTTAAGTGTATTCCTTTAAAGCTGGAGCACCAGATGGTTGGTTAGTTTCCTAATAATTATACTGTTGATATATTTATAAAAAAAATCTTTGTAACTAATGGTCAGATTTTAATTTCATTTGGCACAAATGGTCACCTCATAGTTTTCTCCCACGTTACTAATGTGAATTTTATCCTTTGAAAAATGATGTCTAAATTGGGGGCAGCTAGTTTCTGTATGTACTTTTCATATATATTGTTAAATTCAAAATCATTCTCCTGAAGCTAGTGTTCAGACATATATATTTTCCTAATGATAATGCCATGGTCCTTTCCTGCAATTCTATTAAGTTATTGATCCCATGGAAAATGAGACCTTATTTTCTATTAATTATAATCTGTATAATAAAAACTTTGAGCATTTATTGCTGCTGAAGGTAACCAGGTCAAATCAAGCGGCCTGAAATGTTATAATTAGGTGTACGGTATTCTGTCCTCTATCGTCCTTTATTAAAAAAATTGTGTTCCCTTCCTGGATCATAATTCCCTTTATATTTAATGTGTTGCAGGCAACTTTTTCTATTAGAGCCTCTTTTTCTTTCAGAGTTGGTATCTTTTTTAATAAAAACAAAAAGAAGAAAATCTACAGCATCACATTGTTTCTATTAAAATTGTCTAATGTTGCAAATAAATATTTCCAAGAAGAGCTCTTCTCTTAAGAGTTTTTGCGCCTTTCGGAATAATGTCCGCAGTATTACTTTGTTCTTATTTAAGATAGGCTGATGATATATGCTAAATGTATTGGAGGCTATAATAAATTTTGGAGAATGGTCCTTTACTTTCATAGTCATTTACCTTTGTCTTCAGCTAAAATCTCGTAAAATTTAATATCAGCTAATGATATATGGTTAATGTACCTATGACATGGAAATAATTTGTTATTGCTCTTTGTTAAAAAATGTCCACAACATAATTCACAATATATTCAAGTTGTAGTTTTGACACATCTTATTTTCTGAATTCTGATACAATGACTTTCTCACAGTTTTTGCAACTTCACATGGACTAATCAGGCTATGTACTCTCCTTCATTTTTGTAAGCTCAACTTTTCGAAGAATAGGATGAGCATTTGTAGTCATACTGGTGTCAGGTTTTATTTAACGTTGACATTATCTCCACTATAACTTAACGGTTGTCCATCAAACTTCACACATATGTTTATCATCATCAGACCAACCAGTAGAACAGAAACAGTAACTCTTCCAATATTTTTGCATATTTATGGCCCTTTTTGGATTTTAAATAAATGTTAAACTTTTGTTTGTTTAACATTGCTATTACCTCCAGCTTTACTCTATGGATGTCTCTCAAACTTCACACTTGTGTTTATCATCATCAGACCAACCAGTAGAAACAGAAACAGTAACTCTCCCAAATATTTTAGACGGTTGTAAGCGGTCCAAAACTTAGCCAGAAGAAAAATCGCCCTTTAAACAAGGGGTCCAAGGCTGAAATGGGTGCCTCCGTGGCCGAGAAGGTAAAGTCGCTGACTTTAACATTCACTCAACCCCTCATCGCGTGGGTTCGAATCCCGGCAAGGTCAATCGGATTTTCATGCGAGGAAGCCTTCCAGTTGGCTTGCGGTAGGTTGGTGGTTCTACCCGTATGCCTCCGTGCATTCGGGGTATTCCTCCACCTGTTATTAGCTGGACGTCGCTATATGACTGAAATACTGTCGAAGCGACGGTAAACTCAAATAGTCAAGTCAAGTCAATACTGAAATTTGGTTTGGCTGCACATTTTTCTCACTTGGTTATTTTGCACCGAACAAGGGATCACTATAGTATCTCCAATGATCAGGAACATTATTAATTTGATCTCTGTAAATCCTGCAACGAATTCTAAATTGGCAAGGAATATGTAACTGTTATAAATGGGAAACTTGTGTAAGTGGTCCCTGGTTTTAGTCCAGGTCTGGCTGCACATTTTTCTCGCATTCTTAATTTGAAACTATTTTGTGTCCTCCAAATATGTTTATTAGGCCTTTGTTTCAATATTTTTGTGTTTCTTTTTCATTTGAAGATTCCTTTCAAGTCTTGGCACTAGTTTTCCATTTATGTACATGTACTTTTATATATATATATATATATATATATATATATATATATATATATATATATATATATATACTCACGTGAAGAAGTTCACATCTCAATAAAGGTTATGTAAAAATAAAAATAAAAATTGTTTTCCTGTTGACCCACATAAATTTTATCATCAGCCGTGCTTATTTCAATGTGCTGCCTCAGGCAACACTTTTGTACTTGTGTTACTGTTGTTTCGTTTACTGGCCATTAAACTGCTTTCAGGAAATTTATGTTGCCATAGCGCTATGAAATAGAGAGATAGAGATTTAAATCTGGGAGTCAAAGAACATAAATTTAGATTCTGACACGCAAGAAACTTTTGTGTCAGAATATTGGAATATATCTGCCTTGACAATGTCGTGGGGCCTCCGTGGCCGAGAGGATAAAGTCGCTGACTTTAACACTCACTCAGCCCCTCAACGCGTGGGTTCGATTCCCGGCAGGGTCATTCGGATTTTCATGTGAGGAAGCTTTCCGGCTGGCTTGCGGTAGGTCGGTGGTTCTACCCGTATACCTCAGTACATTCGAGGTCTTCTTCCACCTTTTATTAGCTGGACGTCGCTGTATGACTGAAATACACGATTGTAAAGACTTAGAATTTATTCATTGTAAATTCCTTCGGAAAATACTTCTTGTCAGAAAATCTACTGACCTAGATGGTCAATACGGTGAAACGGGTAGATACCCGATGAAAAATTATGTTTAAATCTTGGATAAACCTTTCAAATTACGATGAAAACACGCTTGTTAAGTCTATTTATGGTATTATGAGGCAAGATGCTGATAGTAACTCGTATAATGGTAAAAACTGGGCATACCAAATAAAAATAGCACTAAATGAACTTGGTCTACAACATTTGTGGTTATACCAGAAAGAATGTAAATTAATCTAGGAAATATTAGAAATAATTTTATAATTCAAATAGATAAGAAACGTATAAATTTAGCACGACTTTTGTTTTAATATTTACGGAAAATAAATGTTAATAAATTTAGAATAGCCTTAACAAAATGAGAATATCTTCGCACTACCTAGCAATAAAAAAAGGCAGACACGATGGAATTGCGAGAGAAGACAGAAAATGCACGAAATGTAATATGAATGTAATAGAAAAGGAAAATCAATTTTTACTAGTATGTCCAAAATATTATGAAATTAGAAAATACTTAAAACCATACTTCTGTCGTTGGCCAACAATTCAAAACTTTTAATCCTTTCTTTTAAATAATAGTGTAAAAAATTTATTCAAGTTATCGAAATATTTATATTTTGCGTTTAATGCACGAAATTCGTAATGTTATAATTAATAATATCCGAAGTGAGTAGTAAAAGATGTTTATTCAATATTTATTTTTATGATTTACATAGATATGAAATTCTTTAAAAACGCTTGTATGATCTGTAGAAAATATAAAGCTTTGTATTCATACTTTGCTTTTTTGACGAATAATTACGCATGGAACATATATTATGTATTACCTTCATCTTTACTGTACATCTATAAAACTAACCAGCGCTACATTATCATACGCTACCTTCCCTGATAAGCACCTAGTTGTTTTATTTTCACTTGTGCAAAATTTCGACTACCTCACCTTATTGTAAAATGTATTTTGTATTGGCTAAAATGTGTACAATTTGATTCCAAATGAAGAATATATTATGTTATGAAATACTGACGAAGCGACAGTAAACTCAAATAGTCAAGTCAATGTCGTTTGTAAAACAATCTAATCACTAATCGCTTTTTCTCCTTATCCCTCATATAGACTCATTTTGACACACTCAGTAGGTATCACATAAAGCCTGATCTGCAGAAAACCACAGTTAAACATTCCCAAATTTAATTACAAAATCCTCACTTCCAGACCACTGAGGAGCAGCGAACAGCATAAAACCTGATCAGCCTGCGAGTTACTCGCAGGCTGATCTGGTTTTATGCTGTTCGCATAGGTCTTTTCATGGTGTCCTCTATGAGGGAAAGTGTTAAGGAATATATCCAAGTATGTGTACTATTTTAACGATTTCGGTATATCGCCGCGGGTTTCTGATTCTGAAACTCCTGGATCGTGTTGCGTTTACGTATGCAATGAAATTATTTTCTGTCAAAGAGCATCTAGACAGACCAGTGTAAATCTGTGTGTTTTTATTTGAAACGCGTGACTTTTGGAAAAATATTGTTTAAGCATTTTTACCTTTTACCTGTTATAATTTGCTATCTTCATACTTTATGCAGCTACTATCTCTGTTTCCGTTTATATTATTTCATTCACAATTCTTTATGTGTAATGTATATGTTTTTCTATACACCATGTAATCTAAGTTGCGGTCGCGAGGTTGGGAACTGACCGAACTGAGAGAATAGCGGCAATATTGTTAATACTGATAATAGTATTAAAATAATATCAAAGCGGAAATAAAACTTACATGTGCCTTTCATACATGTTCTTTTAAATATGATATATTTATACCGGGGGGCAGGAGTATACAATGACGACTGAACTAAAATGTATCATTATGTATCAAGTTCGTTGCTCTCAGGTGTACAAACTTTCTTTATTGGCGGAAGTTTGCCCCCAGACGGTTTTTGTGCTGACATTATCTTATAGCCGGTTAATATGTCTGAATGTTAACGATAGTGATATATGAATTATGTCTATTTCTTACTTGTCATTGACCGTATGACACTGATTTTTCATCCAAGGACAGGAAATAAATGTACAGGGAAGTCTCTGTGTGTATGTGTGTGTGTGTGGAAAGAGGAAGGGATCGACAGAAAGAGCGTTAACGCGTGCGTTCGTGACATGACAGGTAAGTAATGTATAGAAAGAGAGAGAGATTGCACGGAGTTCAATTTTGTTCTCAATATTTTAACTAGGTTTGAATTCCACCAACGATACTCAGAGCTAAGTAATACCTAAATTCTTAAACTATGTAGATACAAATTCCACCATTACTATTTTATGAAATATTCGAGTACTAAGCTGGAATGAATTGTTACTTAAATAACTATCAATAATTAATGAGATATTAAATAATTTGGGTATATCTATTAGAAAAACAAGAAAATAAAATTCGCCCTAAAGTATTTAAGTTTTACTTAGCGCTAAGAATTGTTGGTGGCATTCGACCCAGAGCAGTTTATAAGAAAGCTTTACATTGCATGAACTTTCTTTGAATGTAGGGACTGGCACGGGGCAATGTTGTTGTTGTTGTTGTTGTTGTTGTTGTGGTGGTGGTGGTGGTGGTGGTGGTGGTGGTGGTTTGTTGTTGTTGTTGTGGTGGTGGTGGTGGTGGTGGTTACCGTCGCTGCGATAGTATTTCAATCATATAGCGACGTCCAGAGGTACCCGGGTAGAACCACCGACCTACCGCAAGCCAGCTGGAAGGCTTCCTCACCTGAAAAATCCGAAGTCCCTACCGGGAACGAGGCAATGAATCTGTTCATTGTTATCAGGTCTAACAATGTTGTGCACTAATACAAGGTAATGGTGAATTTGTGCAGTCGCCTTGCTTTCTAATACAAGGTGGAGAAACAGATAAGAATCTAGAATATTTGGACAGTGACTGTATAAATGAGTCTGTTTCTTATTTTTATACAATTGTATAGGTATTTGTAGTCTTCGTGTTATTTTATTGTAGCTTTGCAGTCTTGCATTATTTGCAATGGCCATTCCATATACAGTATTTAGAGGCTGAGTACATTCAATTTAATATTTATCTTTTCTTCAAACAGTTAATGCATCTGCAAACAAGTTTTTTAACTGTCTTATAACGGCATCTTTAACAAATATAATAAGTGACCATGGCAGAGTACTGAACGAGGGAGTGGTGCCTTGCAGGGTAGTTCCAGGATTAATTCCATCAGTGTCATAAATAATGTGTTGCTCTCCTTCCCACTTTATTGTCATTGTGTGCTTGTCCGGCGTCAGGTGGCCAAAATCTACAAACAGTTGTTTACTCGGTTTCCGTTTACTCCATTTCTACCTTTTTACACTAATCAAACAAAAAGATAGTACAGTATTTATGGCTGAAATATGTTCATTAGGCGTAAAAAGGTAATTTGTTTCTCCTGTTATTATGACTGAAATACTGTCGAAGCGACGGTTAACTCAAATAGTCAAGTCAAGTAATTTGTTTCTGCTAACCCACCCTACCCCATTTTTTTTTTCAAACCGACCCTAAACGTTTTCTCTTGCATTCGTGGTTTGACGCTTGCGAAATGTTGTTTTTCGTCATATCCTCTAAACTAATGGGGGGATGGTTTGCCGACTTGTCGACCTTTTTTGAAATGTTTGTGGAAAGAACTTCTTTATTTTATATTATTTTGGTATTTGGGTAAGATTAATGTCTTGAATTACAAGATAATAACAGATTTCAGTCCCGTTTACACTCAAGCATCTGTATTTATTTAGAAGGCAATTTTAATCAAACATATAGACAATATTGCTGATTATAACATTTCGACGAAAACGCACCATGATATTACTAGCATTGGCAATTATTATGCAAGTTTGCTCAATCCTCAAGACGGCGTTCAAAGGTACATGGCCAAGTTCGATTACCGCCGATAGTAGAGACATACGGTCAGGGTTTACCTTTTAGCTTATAACGTGATAGGGCAATGTGACGGCGCTTAAATTTAAAAGATTTGTACCTCTATTCTCCTAAAAAAAAATCATGGTTTTTAAGCCTAACGAAGAATGAATTCCTTGATATACGAGCGGCAGTATTCTGTTGTTGTTGTTTTTTGTTGTTGTTGTTGTTGTTTTTTGTTGTTGTTGTTTTTTGTTGTTGTTGTTGTTGTTGTTGTTGTTGTTGTTGTTGTTTTTCAGTATTACAGGACATTGATTCTACTGAGCTATAACCACATGCACCCAATCCTTCATTTCCATGATGAAAAGAAACTAGATTTCTATATATAGATCGCAAGCTTCGATTGATATTTACTGCATACTTCCATTAGACATAAGATAAAATGGATGACCACCGCTGTGGATGATTGTTTGTTAATTCCGGACATTGGAGTGTGCATAATGGCATTGCAATGATGACATAGATGACAGCATCTTCATTTTGAAAGCATTTTGCAGAGGTATCCATAGAATAATGTCGGATGTATGAGTAGTGCCGTTGTGATTATTTTTTAAAGCATTGTCATAAACATAGATGACACTTGTGCTAAGTGAGATATTATGACGAGGGTCAAGATGTGGTGGGTGTGGTAACATGACTGTGTTCACAGTGTTGGTGTCAAACACCGTTACCTCGAATACTAACCCACACGAAAATTGTCCGTTTAGGTAGAACCCAAGTTTTCTTTAATATTAATCAACGCATTAATCTTACTCAATGGCATGAAAGATCGAGAGACACACCGAAATCAAATGTAAACAGAATTTATTGGTTAAACAGCATGTCTGTATGCGAAAGAACGAGATAAATTGGAGCTCGTAATTGTCGTTCTTACATGCATTAATCTTTATTACCACATATATGTATTGAGAGAATACAGCGATTTTACTTTTTTATGAACCAATTTACCAAAGGGCACAACATAGCGCCAGTTGCCAGAATGGTGTGATGGTGGTATCACTATCAAGTTACTTTTATATGGCGTGGTGTCTTTGTAGAACTTTTCTGTTTTAGATAGTTGGAATTATTTGGCAGTTAATAGGCGAGCATATATTGCCGATGTTGGAAATTAAAGAAAATATGTAGTCTGGAGTTTTATCAACAGCAGTAGGCAAAAGTTGTTGAAAGCAATAATAGTTATATGCACGATACAAATAAAAAGAAAACACAAGTCTTCACTGGACGGAAATTAACGTTTATATACAAATAAACATGTATAGCGTTCGACAGATATTTTTGTAAAATATTGCGCTTCCTAGGTCTTATTAACCCATGCTATCATTAGAGTGGTATTTCTTCGTTTATCTGTCTCATGTAGATATTATCTCCAAATAACTGAAATACTGTCATTGGGACGTTATGCCGAACAAACAAACAACACTCTTTCCCAAACCACTACAGTTACGCCTTCAGTGAGTAACGCTAGAGGGTAAGACGGTAGATTTTTACAGAGTGTTATACTTAGAAATCGTGGCGTATTTGAAAAGCAATTTACATGTCTAATGACTGCGACAGAATGTCAGTCATATGGCGGCGTCCAAGTAGTGAAGGTTCTTCTGCATGACAGGGCACCGACCTTCTCCTGGCATAAAAACAAATCTAGGTGACCAGACCGGGATTCGAGCCAATAACCGTGAGTGGCCAATTAATAGATGGTCTACAACCACTCGAGTACGATATCAACATATCATTCATCATTTAAAGGTGTAACGGTAGACATCAATATAGTTTTGTTTTGTTCCAGGAAAGATGCTCCAGACACTGAAACAGATTAGAGAAGGCAAATGCGAGTTGTAATCACTCGCAACTTATTTCATAGTCTGAGTCACCAAATATTCTGTTCTATTCAGTCAGCTTGGTCTAAAAGCACTCTAAGATGTGCCATATGATAAACCTTTCTAAGGACAATTCTTGGAAATATAAAACAGTACAGCTTCACAGTCACTGACAACAAATCAATGAAATGAAACGCACTGACCGTTAAAGATGAAAATGTGTGAAGTTAATATGAAAATCGTAGATCGTAGATCGACACTATGACTAATATTCTTTGTCGACCTGGGTCGTAGATCGTAGCTCGACCATTGAAATTCACCAGTATAAATGGTTGAGCTGGATCGTAGATCGTAGCTCGACCATTGAAAATGTTCATGGAATGGTTGATCTGGATCGTAGATCGTAGCTCAACTATTGAAATAAACCAAGAAAAATGGTTGAGCTGGGTCGTAGATCGTAGCTCGACCATTGAAAATGTTCATGGAATGGTCGAGCTGGATCGTAGATCGTAGCTCAACTATTATAATAAACCAATATAAATGGTTGAGCTGGATCGTAGATCGTAGCTCGACCATTGAAAATGTTCAACCATTGAAATAAACCAAAATAAATAATTGAGCTGGATCGTATATCATAGCGCAATCATTGAAATAAACCAATATAAATTGCTGAGCTGGATCGTAGATCGTAGCTCGACCATTGAAAATGTTAATGGAATGGTTGAGCTGGATCGTAGATCGTAGCTCGACCATTAAAGTTGAACTGGATCGTAGATCGTAGCTCCATCATTGAAATAAACCAATAGAAATGGTTGAGCTGGATCGTAGATCGTAGCTCGACCATTATAAAAGTTCAGGAATGGTTGATCTGGATCGTAGATCGTAGCTCAAACATTAAAAGTTCATGGAATGGTTGAGCTGGAGCGAAGATCGTAGTTCAACCATTGAAATAAACCAAAATAAATAGTTGAGCTGGATCGTAGATCAAAGCTCAATCATTGAAATAAACCAATATAAATGGTTGAGCTGGATCGTAAATCGGAGCTCGACCATTGAAAATGTTAATGGAATGGTTGAGCTAGATCGTAGATCGTAGCTCGACCATTGAAATAAACCAAAATAAATAGTTGAGCTGGATCGCAGATCGTAACTCAACCATTAAAATAACCCAATATAAATGGTTGAGCTTGATCGTAGATCGTGCCAACATTGAAATTACAGATTATGTTGAGCTGGATCGGAGATCGTAGCTCAACCATTGGAATAAACCAAAATAATTGGTTTAGCTGGATCGTAGATCTTCGCTCGACCATTGAATATATTCATGGAATGGTTGAGCTGGATCGTAGATCGTAGCTCGACCATTGAAAATGTTAATGGAATGGTTGAGCTGGATCGTAGATCGTAGCTCGACCATTGAAATAAACCAAAATAAATGTTGAGCTGGATCGCTAGATCGTAACTCGACCATTAAATATAAATATATAATGGTTGAGCTGGATCGTAGATCGTAGCTCGACCATTGGAAATGTTCATGGAATGGTTGAGCTGGATCGAAGATCGTAGTTCAACCATTTAAAACAAACCAAAATAAATAGTTGAGCTTGATCGTAGACCGTAGCTCAACCATTGAAATAAACCAATTAAATGGTTGAGCTGGATCGTAGATGGTACCTCAACCATTGAAATAACCAATATATATGGTTGACCTGGATCGTAGATTGTAGTTCAAACATTGAAAATGTTCATGAAATGGTTGAGCTGGATCGAAGATCGTAGTTCAACCATTGAAATAAACCAAAATAAATGGTTTAGCTGGATCGTAGATCGTAGCTCAACCATTGAAGATGTTCATGGAATGGTTGAGCTTGATCGGAGATCGTAGCTCAACCATTGGAATAAACCAAAATAAATGGTTTAGCTGGTTCGTAGATCTTCGCTCGACCATTGAAGATGTTCATGGAATGGTTGAGCTGGATTGTAGATCGTAGTTCAAACCTTGAAATAAACCAAAATTAATGGTTGAGCTGAATCTTCAACCCCTTAAAATTGGAATTTTTGATCTCGATCGTAGATCGAAGCTCAACCATTGAAATAGACCAAAATATATGGTTGATCTGGATCGTAGATCGTATTTGTCGTAAAAATTATAGTCGTCTTAAGTTTGTAGTCCGTCGGTAATTTTATACTCGTCTGAAAAAAAGAACTTGTTGGGAAAATTATCTGTTGGGATTTTTTTAGTATTAGTTGTGAAAATTTTCTTTGTCGGGATTATTGTACTTTTCGGAAACTTGTATTAATCGGAAAAAGTCGCATAATCGACGAAAATTGCATTCGTCGGCAAACGTTTTTTTTTTTACGTCGGGAAGTTTGTTCTTGCAAAGAATCTGATTTTTTAAGAGTATAAATTTACAGTGTACATATTTTCGTATGAATGTTTTTGATGTGCAGACAGAACGCACGCTTTACCACTTCTGTTTATTTGATAGTTCAAACTTTGCCGTATATGCGCATTATAAGCGCATTGCAACAAACCAAATGTAAGATCAAGAGGGATAAAGTTGATACAGTTAGTAAATGTGATATTCTCAGTTACATCTCGAAATTTACATTACTATGATAACATATTTTACATGGACAACATATTTTTGTACATCAATGTGATTTTTCTATGTTAATTATATAGTGTACAATATGTAGCAATTATGTTTTGAGCTTTGAATATAATATGATTTGTTAAAAGGTGAACTTAGTTCCAACTAATCTCTTATGCCGTAATTACATTACAATGCTGACGTATTTTACATGGACAACATATTTTGGTACATCAGCCTGAATTTTACCATGTGAATTCTAAAGTGTACAACATGGAGCATAGATGTTTTGAGTTTTATATAGTATTTGATTTGAAGATATGTGCACTTTATTCCATCTACTCTATTACGCCGTAAATACGCCACAAAGGGACTTATTTAAATAGACATTTTTTTTAATATCAACCTGAATTTTGGCAAGTGAATTCTTTATTGTACAACATCTACATGGATATTTTGAGTAGCATTAGATTTGAAAAAAAATGTACACTTGCCTAATTCCATCTACTCTATTACGCCGTAAATACATTAGAATGCTAACGTATTTACATAGACAACATATTTTGGTTTGTCAACCCAAATTATGCCATGTGAATTCTATAGAGTACAATATGTAGCATGGATATGTTTATCTTTTAGTAGAATTTGATTTGAACATAATGTGCACTTATTCAACCTACTCCCTTACACCATAATATCATTACACTGCTAACGCATTTCGCATGGACATGATATTTTTGTACATCAGCCTGAATTTTGCCATGTAAATTATCATATCTTTATTTCCTCCAATATTGAAGACTACATATATGCTTATGAATATTCCGGGACCTGAGTATGAAGACAGGTTTAATTAAAAAATAAATAAAAAAAGAAAAAAAATATGTAATAATAATAATAATAATTAAATAAAACCTACGTCGAATTTTATAAGTAAATTACAAAAAGTGTGATTATTTGTTTTCTTTCTTTTTCGCATTCTAGATATTTTTGAATATATTTACGATACTTTCTATGATGCCACATCCTCTTGAAACTGGAGCTTGCAGAAAAAAGAAAATGTGTTCTGTTAAAAAGAATGCAAATATTATACAATAGAGACATGCATATGACAAACAAACCAAACAACGATTAAACAAAGTTTGCTTATAATTTACTATCATTACAGCACCCTTACTGATAAAAAAAAACCTTTGTCCATACAGAATACAAGGATACAAGGCTATGATGAAAGGGTAAGCCATATATAATAAGGTTTGCAACAATATAAACACGAAACCACTTACCGAAACGAAACGTAAGAGTTTCTATATGGTCAAGAACAATATAAGTATACAAAAAACAGTGCAGGCATGCATGAAGGTGTGTTTAAATGTATACATTAAAGTTCGCTAATGCATGCGTAAGTGCGTGCGTAAGTGCGTGCATGATTGCGTATGAGTGTACAGAATCATTACACATATCAAGGAATATTTACAAGTTTATACAAACATAAACATTAACTGGAACTATATATAACAGAAAGATTACATAAATAAGTATATCGGTATGTTTTTCTTTTTTTTTATAAGACAGCCACATGAAATGAACCTTGCGAAATACAATATTTATAAAAACACTGTATTGTTCCCTTAGGCTAACAGATAACACTGGGCATCGAATGCCGAGGAGAGTATTTACAGGTTTTTTTTGTTGTAGTTTTTTGTTGTTGTTGTTGTTTTTTTGTTGTTGTTGTTGTTGTTTTTTGTTGTTGTTGTTGTTGTTGTTGTTGTTTTTGTCCAGTGAAAGAAATGTTAATAGCACTTGAGCTCCAAAGCAGTTTTGCAATTTGTCCAGCAACTTCATACCCAGATATGGACATTCAGTAAGAAAATGGTCAGTGAAGCAAGTATTGTGAAGCTCAGCACGCCATCTACGATATAAGCCATCGTACCATGAAAGATATGCTATCAACTTACATATTGTCCTACAATACGTAAGTTGACGTGGATACTTTTGACAATACTGCCAAATCTCCCACGTCTGATACAATGTATGTACAGATCGGATACGATCAAATTCTGCTGCACTATATCGAACAGCCCAGTCCCCAATTACTTTTGAGCGAATCTTAAGTTTAACGAGGCGTTTCCAAAAGTATTTATTTGGAAAATTACCATCACTTATAAACGCATTTAAATAATTTGAAAGTCCGTAATTGTGAAGATTTTC
This sequence comes from Solen grandis, assembly GCA_021229015.1. Classification (NCBI taxonomy): domain Eukaryota; kingdom Metazoa; phylum Mollusca; class Bivalvia; order Adapedonta; family Solenidae; genus Solen; species Solen grandis. The sequence continues at coordinate 48,504,746 of CM037791.1, read as the reverse complement.
ACATATGTCTGGAAAGAAACCGGACATCGCAGGCGGGTTGAGCTTGCTATATGTTAAACGGACAAGAAATATACCTCTGATTGCGTTACTACAATTAAGACGACAGAGTTGACCAAGAAATATAAGTTTTGTTTGGTCAATAAGACACTTAAGGGGTAGAACATCAATCATACTGAGCGCTACGTCAGTACGAGATCTCCAACCTAACCCTTGCATAGCCTTGATGCACGTACAGTGCGCTCTCTCAAGGGAGATAATCTCATTAGATGATAACCTGTTTGGTAAGACAATGTGATTATAAATCCGTTTACATGTGATTGGATTTAATTGACGTAGAGACTCAAAATCTAAAATGCCAAAGAAGGTCTTCCGTAACTTTTCGGATATAAATTTCACTCTTTGGTTTTACTTGTAATCAGTATAACACATGACACCAAGATGTAAATAGGAGGTTACTTCGGAGACCGTATTCACTCCCAACGACCAAATTCTGGAGGAACGAAGGTATGTTAACTTCTTTTCATTAAATACCATAACGGCGCATTTCGAAGGATTATATTGAAACCTCCACTTGCACGCATAACGGTAACAAGTGTCCAAAAGGGTTTGTAACCCCCGCATTGACAACGACAATAAAAACATGCCATCCGCTGCGGTCGGTGCACAGAGACTGTAACCGTTCATAGAGAATCCAACCTCATATCAACCAGCTGTTGTATTAGGTCATTAATGAAACACAAGTATAAAAATGGTGACCATCTCGAGCCTTGTCTCGTACTTTGTAATATAGGATCGTCTGCGCAGAGAAAGCTTTGTACACGAGGCCAAGAAACTGACCAGGACTAACGATGAAAAACTTGGTCCTTCTATCATGCCTCTTGATAGGTCTGACCTGCCAACACCATGGAACCAAGAACTGTCCAACACCCGTATCAGTACGACTGTGCCACAACTCCATCCAAGTACAGTGGATGATGTCACCAAAAAAGCACTCACACTCGCAATGATGGCTGATGAGTATCCCCCAGAGTCATGGACCCATATCTTTACAGATGGCTCAGCTACAGCAGCTATCAAAGATGGAGGAGCTGGCATCTACATCCAACATACCAATGGTAGAAGTGACACAGTTAGTGTAGCAACAGGGACATACTGTACCAACTACAAAGCAGAGTATGAGGCCATCATGACAGCTCTGAGAGTGATTGAAGAGTCTCCAGAGGACTGTCCGCAGATCGTCATATTAACTGATGCTCTGTCGGTACTACAGACCATAGAACACCACCAGCTGCCTGATCTATCAGAAGTGCTATCTCGCATGTCGCAAACCAAAGAATTAGCACTCCAGTGGATCCCCGCACATTGCGGCATCCCTGGAAATGAGAAGGCGGATGAACTGGCAAAGCTAGGAGCGGAATGTGATCAACCCGTGAACCACATCAGTTACAAGGAGAAGGTCACAACAATCAAAGCAGCAATGAGGTGCCAGTCAGACAAGGATGACTACCACTACCTGGACAGGAAGGAGCAAGTAACCATCTTTAGGCTCCGCACAGGTCATAACAGGCTGAACGCTCATATGTACAAACTGAAATTAGCTGCCTCTCCTAAGTGCTCCTGTGGATGTGACAATCAAATTGCTGAACACCTCCTACAACAATGTCCTCTCCTTGAACAACAGAGAAGAGCGGTGTGGCCAGTGGAGACCGGGATAAGAACGAAATTACACGGCGCGATGGAGGAACTGCAGAAGACGGCAACCTTCATCGATGTGGCCGGCCTGAGGTTGTAGAGGTGAACGAGAAGAAGAAGAAGTAATATAGGGAACCATTCTGACTAACGTCCTCTGTATAATACACAACTATACATATCACTGTGCATACTAACACCTGCGTGCCACAGAAGGCCCGTTATACCCTTATGACGGAGCTTATAAAACAACTCATTGTGCCAGACCCTATCAAAGGCTTGCTAAGCATCGAGAAAACATGCATATAATTTGCTGTTATTTTCCCTACAATAGTGTACACATTCTTGTACAAGAAAACTAGTCATATTACATCCCATACCCTGTTGAAACCCTCCCTGTAGAGGATGAATAGGAACATTTATGTTTTCTTTCAATCCTTTCATAAGCTTTAATAAACAAGAAGAAAGAGTAATAGCCCGGTAACTCTTGGGGTCATCTCTACGCTTATTGCCACCCTTAAATAAAGTCACAATACAGCCTTCTTTTAATTGAGGAAGCACATACGAGTATTCAAACATCTTATTGAACAATAGCAAAATGTATGCATAAAAATTGCAACTTCCATTAGTAATGTGTTCGTTATAAATGGCGTCTAGGTCGCATGCTACATTTAGTTTTCAATCCATGCTTTCCTTATTTTAATGTTTTAATTATTAAATTATTTAAAACGACCTGTGGTATCTAGATATTACGATTATCTCATATATATTCATATTAGTATAATGTGTATTTGAAATCTTATCTATGATCATTACTATCAAAGGCAAAGCACGAATGATTGCCTGATTCAATGATTGGTGCAAATTTGTGATCAAGAAGTCAAAGATGATTTATAAACACTGCATATATCTATAATGCAAAAGCCTCAAGATTTGACACTGGTCTACATATTCTGACAGCTATCGTTTTATTTTATCTAACGCAATGCCGATAATGTAGGTAAGTTTCTGTACAATTCAAACCACATTACTATCATATTCAATCTGATAGTTGTTTTATATTGAACAAGTAGGTGTGTGGTTTGATACTGATCAGTAGATATGTTGTTTGATACTGACCAGTAGGTATACTGATTGATACTAGCCAGTAGGTATACTGATTGATACTGACCAGTAGGTATGTTGTTTGATACTGACCAGAAAGTATGTTATTTGATACTGACCAGTAGGTATGCTGTTTGATACTGACCAGTAGGTATGCTGTTTGATACTGACCAGTAGGTATGTTGTTTAACCCTTTCCCTCATAGAGGACACCATGAAAAGACCTATGCGAACAACATAAAACCAGATCAGTCTGCAAGTAACTCGCAGCTGATCAGGTTTTATGCTGTTCACTGCTCCTCAGTGGTCTGGAAATGAGGATTTTGTAATTAAATTTGGTAAGGTTTAACTGTGGTTTTCTGCAGATCAGGCTTTATCTGATACCTATTGAATGCGTCAAAATGAGTCTATATGAGGGTAAGGGTTAATGTTGGTTAACTGGTTGTAGTTTAGAGGGCTACCAGAGGATGTTCTGACCAGTAGGTATGTTGTTTAATACTGACCAGTAGGTATGCTAATTGATACTGACCAGTAGGACTGACCAGTGGGTATGTTGTTTGATACTGACTAGCAGGTTTGTTGTTTAATACTGGACCAGCAGGTTTGTTTGTTGTTTGATACTGACCAGTAAGTATGTTGTTTGATACTGTCCAGTATTTATGCTGTTTTATATTTGACCTGTAGTTGAGTTCTTTAGTATCGGAACAGTATGTTTTAGGTGATACGTCTTTAACTATCAGTTTATACGAGGGCGAGTCAATAAATAACCAGCCTAACCTATTTCGGGTTGAGATCTACCTCTTCTTTTTCAATATAATTTCCCTCCAGGGCTATGCACTTGGACCAACGGTGTTCAAGTACCATCAGCCCAAAAGTGAAGAAGTCAGGGTCCTTTCCATGGAACCACTCCTCAACTGACGCCACGACTTCTTCGTCAGACCGGAAATGACGTCCACGTATATCCATTTTCAAATTTGGAAAAAGGAAGAAGTCGCTAGGAGCCAGGTCTTGTGAGTAGGCAGGATGCGGTATTAATTCATACCCATTTCGCTCCACAGCATCCATTGCAACTTTACAAGTGTGGACTCTTGCATTGTCCTGTTGCAGCAAACTACCTTTGGAGAGTTTAACACAGCGTTTCTCGCGGATGGCGTTCCTAAGCTGGTCTAGCAAGTTTGCATAGTATGCTCCGGTTATTGTACTTCTCTTGGGTAAAATGTCAAACAAAATAACACCCTTTGTGTCCCAAAATACTGTGGCCATCACTTTGCCAGCAGATGGTTGAGTCTTCTTTGGCCTTGGGGATTCCGGCCCTACGCACTGACGACTCTGGGCTTTATTTTCTGGTTCATAATAATGCACCCAAGTCTCATCCACAGTAACTAGACGCAAAAGGAATTCATCTTTTGACCTCAAACGCTTCAACAACGCACTGCATACTGATGCTCTCGTTGCCATTTGCTCATTGCTAAGGGATTTTGGGACCCAACGGGCTGCAAGCTTGCGCATCCCTAAACGATCATGCAAGATTGTTGAAACGGTACCATGTGAAATGCCTAATGCCTGTGCTATTTCTTCAACCTGACTTCGCCTATCTGAGTATACCAGATCTCTGACTTTATTACACATTTCTTCGTCGGTGGCATCAACTGGGCATCCAGACATGACTTCATCTTCTAAAGACGTTCTACCGCGTTTAAACTCTCCAACCCAGAATTTAACTTGAGAATAGGATGGTGCAGAAGACCCATACACATCATCTAACTCAGCATGTTTGTCCTTACCAGTTTTACCTTTTAAATGCAAGTACCGAATTACAGCACGGTACTCCACTTTTGATGAAAAGCTTGCTTTTACATCACTAACCATGTTTGATATTCAATATCTGACAAACAAATGACCGTATACATGTGTAGTTTTGTACACAGGTATAGTACGCGTATTGAAACAATGCGTGAAAATCGTGGAAGTCTCGGTTGATCGGAGATGTCATAGGCTGGTTATTTATTGACTCGCCCTCGTAACACTTTTTTGTGAAGTGATTGATTGAAACATGAAAGGGTTATAAGTCTTCTATTTTGGCTGTTTTCGGGTCATTATGAATAAAGCAATGCTTTCACGCCTTTTGATATAATTTGTATTGAATGCATACAAGTACTTGTATTACATTCTAAGCAAACGTCGACAAGAAATGTCATTTGGCCTTTCCGTGATGTAAATACCAGATGTTATTTTATTTTCTCTCTCATATGAAAGATGTTTTGATTATGAGAAAGTAATATTAAGTTATGACCTACATATAACTAGTATTTAAAAGATGGTTTATTTGCTGTACATAGCTTACGCTTTATCAAATAATGATGTATAGAGCGATGGTGTCGTTATAGACTTATAGTGAAACATGTGACACATGCACTCCTCTTTTATGTCAATTGTTATTTTGATGCAAGATGTGTATTTACCATACACGTTTTGTTTATTCATTGCAAAGAACCAAATGTTTTCAAGAGTATCAACATATAGTTTTACGTGCTGTTAGTTATTTCTTCTGGAACTTTAGAAGAAACTCTTTAGAAGAAAAATCTGAACTGAATCTAAGTGTTCTAGTCATGTATTTGCGCTCATTTGCGCCTTGTTACCTTTTTTCTGTGGAAATTATATCTATTGTTTTCATTTCATTGTTGCTTATATTGAAACAAATGCTCATTGTAATGCACCTGTTGCTTGTTTATATATTTCATATGAAAGCTAAAGCACTACATACATTACTTATTAATAATGTTAGACTAATATTTAAGATCAATAGACTTTTCACGAAAACAAAACGAATTTACTTACTGCTAATGCTAACCTTTTCAAAACAGATCGGCCTATAATAATTTTCAGTTGATAACTTTTCGTTATAAATCTGCAATAACGATATACAGTTGAAAGGACTAAGCGATTCTTCTTATGTAACTACATTTTTTCAAATTAAAATTTAGGCTGCGTGAGAAAATTGAGACAATAGATTTTTCATTGTATTTCTGTTTGCAGATACATGTGTATTTTCAACGGATTCGGGATTTAGACGGTTCAACCAAATCTCAACTTTACATGATCTTTATTGTTCACTTATGAATTGAATACCCGGTAAAATCATCAAATGCTGTATGACATACACCTTTGTATTTATCGTAAACATTGTTTTCGTCAGGTTAAAAGTTTAAAAGCTTGCTGGGAGTGTTGAAATCGTGGGGAAAGTTATTTTTGTCTAGAATGTTACCCTCGCGGGGGCAGTTTTTGTCGAGACATTTTAGCTCACCTGAAATATAAAATTTTCATGATAAATAAAATTTTCCTGACGGATAATATTTTCTAAACGAGTTCAGTTATACCGGCGAGTACAACAATCCCAAAAATGACCAAAAAAAATCTCAATAAAATTATCTACAGCGAAATATCAAACGAAAAAAGAAAAAAAAATCTAAACTCCGACGAAATCGATTTCCCAGCAATTACAAATTCCCGACGACGAAAACAGCATTCCGACTAGTCCAATTTTCACGAATAATACATTGTTAGAAGCGAAAATAAAAACTCCCGATAGAGAAAATGGACATTTCCTGGCTAGTACAATTGTCCACACACACACACGCACGCTAGCGCGCGCAACACACACAAACACACACATACACACATCATCATCACCATCATCATCATCTATGTGTATTCAAAGAGTCAGAGACAGTACAATAATGAAATTTGAGATCTCCCTCAAAATATTTGAATTCGTCAAGATACGATATTCCACATAAATCGTTCATTGTCGAGCTGCTACGAGTATCTGTGACCAAGCTCAACCACTTCTATATGTTGAAATAATTGGCTGAGCTTCGACCTACGATCAAGCTCAACCATTCCATGCACATTTTCAATGGTCGAGGTACGCTACGATCCAGCTCAACCATTTATATTGGTATATTTCAATGGTTGAGCTATGATCTACGATCCAACTCAACTATTCCATGAACATTTTCAATGGTTGAGCTACGATCTACTGGCCCAGCTCAACCATTTATATTGGTTTATTATAATGGTTAAGCTACGATCTACGATCCAGCTCAACCATTCCATGAACATTTTCAATGGTCGAGCTACGAACTACGATCCAGATCAACAATTTATTTTGGTTTATTTCACTGATTGAGCTACGATCTACGATCCAGCTCAACCATTCCATGAACATGTTCAATGGTCGAGCTACGAACTACGATCCAGATCAACCATTTATATTGGTTTATTCCAATGATTGAGCTGCGATATACGATCCAACTCAACCATCAGAAATGTCATGCGAGCTACGATCTACGATCCAGCTAAACCATTTATATTGGTATATTTCAATGTTTTAGCTACAATCTACGATCCAGCTAAACCATTCCATGAACATTTTCAATGGTCGAGCTACGAACTACGATCCAGATCAACAATTTATTTTGGTTTATTTCACTGATTGAGCTACGATCTACGATCCAACTCAACCATTCCATGAACATGTTCAATCGTCGAGCTACGATCTACGATCCAGCTCAACCATTTATATTGGTTTATTTCATTGGTTGAGCTACGATCTACGACAAAGAAAATTAGCTTTAGTGTCGAGCTACGATCTACGCGCTAACTTCACACACCTTAAAGATGGACAACATTTGTTTTTCTGTTCTAGGTTTCCGTTTGACTAGAGCAGTTTATATAATGTCTAACAGATTGAGATTTCGTTTGACATTTTTAACAATTTTAATAGCCATTATATTTTACAAGAATGATGAATAATATAACAAAGATATACTAAATTGAAAATCCAAATGACAAAAGCAACGCTAATAACTGTATACAACAGAATCCATATCATCCTAAAACTTTAGGAACATTTCGTAATTATAGTTTTAAAAGGGATCAATAGGGATTGTTATTTTTGCTCATTACAGTTTTTTAGCAATTAGTAATGTTTCATCATGTGCTCAACACAAGAACTATGTAACAGTGTGAAACAAAAGCTATTAGCAAAGATAATGTTTACAGTGGAAAACATCATCTTATGAAGGAAAACATTTCATTTGAAAAGATTTTGTTCAAAATGCATAGCACTGATATCAGACAAACGCATTGCCATGTAAGCCCTTTAATTCATAATAGCATTATCATTCAGCAGCAGTGCGTGTTCAAAATTTACAAGTAAATGTCAAACTTTCAATGTTCATTACGTGTACAAGAAAAATAGATTATCGTTTTCTTGGTATAATATTACTATTAATAATAATACTATAACTATTTTTATGATGTGAGAAGGAGCAAATAAAGTCGAAACAAACAACTTTGAATATGTCTGCGTAAGCATTAAACTATCCAATTCACATACATGAAGAAACAGTGCTCCGCATTACGCCTTCCAATGTGTGAATAAAGGTAAGTAGCGAGTAGTTTCCCGGGTATTGTCAATGGTAACAAATTAAATGACGTTTCAGATGGTAACTACTGATTTTTTTTTTAATTTATTATTAGTAGGGTGTTGAAGGAAACACCAGATTTTAATATTCCTGTGTCAAAAACATGATTTTGTAAGTATATTTGCCAAATGTTGAGGGTCCAAAAAGTAAAGTGCTTTTATGCAAATTCGGCTAAAGTTCAATAAAAAATCAGGTATAGTTAAACAAAACATGGTGAGGTATACATTTTTTTTTACATCTCAAGAAAGCATTTACATTAGAGGATTGAATCTGAAAACATAAAAAAAAATTTGTCCGTTGAAACATTTTTATACATAATTTCATTGATTTTAGTCAGTTTTTGATTATGTATTGACCCAGACTCAGTGATTATTTTTGCTCGTATTTTCCATGCATGTTTGACAGTATTTCCACCTGTAATTTATAAAAACACATTTTAAGTATTAACAAATTACGATAAGATATTCTGACAATAATATTTTAATATGCTATGAAAGTATTTAGAATGCAACCTTTCCCATTTTAATGCTTAGATTTTTTTTTTCAACACATTTAAGGAAACAGTGATGTTTTACCATAAATCTCTATAACGAGCATGGTGAGTCCCTATTTTTAATTCATATATCAGTTATAGAAAAATCTGTCAGTTAGAAGTAAAAAACGCTGAAACGCCTTTTAGCTCTCGAAACGTTCCTTCCAGCGCATTTTTAAAATCAAACTTAGTAATTAGATTATCAAAGACTTTGTCAAGTTAATACACGTAAAAACAATAGACAGAGTCTACATCAGGCTAACACCGTGCCAATTTATGACGAGATGCCCCTTCATCACGTGTTGCTTTGTGTGGGATTTTTTATTAATTACATGTAATTGATTATAACTAACGAGAAAAGAAAGGTTATATCGTGACATGACTCATCATTGTGAAGTGTTTATAACTATAATTATTTTCGAAATCATCTTAGAAACATGTGCGAGGAATACTTTTTTTTCAATACTTTATAAATACTGTTCTGTTCTGGACGTATGGGAGAGTGAATATTTTGTACATGTATTTGATAAATATTAACATGTCACGTGTTCTTTGTTATTGAAATAAAGAACTGTTAACTTATTTAAAAATAAAAAAAAAAAATAATAAAAAAAAGCTAGTGTTCGACTGATTGGTCAGTTCGTCGACGAAGACAAGGCTGATAAATCGTCGACGATGATTTCTGTTCGTTACGAATTTTGCATCTTTGGATATTAGGCGAAGAGGCGCTTTTTAGTTGATAACAAAGAACTGTTAACTTATTTCTGATTGTATAGTTCAGCACCATCTGCCACTACGTTTGGTCTACATTACTTCATCGACGATATTTCTTTTCGGACTGATAAAACAAACCAGATATTTTTCCTGGAGTGAATCCAAGAGAAAGCCCACCCACTTTTATTGATTTCACTTCAAATTTTGCTATATCAAGTAAATCCCGCAGAGCATTGACTCGGAACATGCTTATAAAGGACCCATTTGTGAACAGTATAAATATATTTGTTTCAGACATGTGTCAATATTTTACATACAACAAAAAATCACATACGTGATGAATGGATATCGTGTACGTCTTAAAATAGGACTTGATGGTGGAAGTAAGGTGCACATATGACGTGAAACATTCTAAATTTAATATTTTTATCAACAAAATTGAATTCAGGCGCGTAGCTGGACAGAAAACGATGTGCAAGCATTGAGAATTGATTTCGAATTTGCTGCCCCCCCCCCCCCCCCCGCGGAAAATTTTGAATCCAAATGGTGACGTCTGGTGCCTTTTTGAATCCTGTTCCTTATGAAAATACTGAAACAAAATTGTTCGAGCGTGTGATTTATTTTAGTTTTCCACGAACTACTGCTGTTACCTTAAACAGAGTCAATTATTGATTTGAAGAAGTAAATCGGGAAAATAATGTGCAAGCCCGGGCTTTTGGGCGTAAAGGCAGCTACGCGCCTAGAATTACATAACTGAGTAATATTTTGTGATATACATTGTGTATCACATATAAAGGTTACTTTGTTACATGAACTTTGCTATCACTTTAAACATGAAAAAATATTTCTATTAAAATCAGTTCCCTGTGTTAGTTTAAATGTACTTAAATAATAGATATAGAGGCCTCTCATTTTAAAATAAGTTAAACTTGTCAATTGGTTCTGTATCATTGTCTATTGATTTAGTTTTTTTTTCATAAATTCTACTTCAGAAATATTGTTTTTCATTTCTCTGATAATCGTCTCCGAAAAGTGATAGCTGCATTGTGTGAACGCAATAGCTACATCGTGTGAACGCGATAGCTACATCGTGTGAGCACGAAAGCTATTTTGTGAACGCGACAGCTACAATGTGTGAACGCGATAGCGGGATTATTGGCATTGTGCGAAAATTTGACCTCCGTTTATTAAATTTACTGTTTAAACAAAAGACATGAGACAATACTGTTCTCTTAACGCTATCAGCGCTTTGATTTGTACCATCGAGCGACGGCACAGTTTCTATTTACAGATGCAACTCAGTGGATCCCTACTGTGTCTTTAGTAACTTCGGCTAGCAGATATACACCTGTATCAGCCATTCTATAGAGCAACAAATAACCCCTGATGTATCTGAAATAGCTAGATGTTATTATAAGGAAGTTAAACGGATTTTTATCGTAAAATAACCGAAACCTGCACATACACCATCCAAATTCAGGCATGGGCCACCTTTGCATTCGAAATAAACTATGCTCCTCCGCGTTGTAAAGTAAGTTACGCAACATCCTAGGGAAAATAGTTCTTAAGTGCTTTTATACTACATACCATTATTATGTCCCGTAAGTATTTATTTTTACTCAGAGTTGAGTTTTCACTCCTTTGGCTGCATCTCAGCATATCTGTATTGTAGAATTATGTTCAAACGTTCGGTCATTCACACAAACTTAAACGGACCCTCAGAATGTAGGTACTAAAAATGGTAGCAATGACGGTGGCGCTAAGCACTTAGGGGATAGTCCCAGGTCTGTTTGAGCAAGTCTGTGTATATGACTGGGTGTGGTATCATTTCACCTGTCTACGACGTGATATCGCAGTGAAGCTGTACTATATTTGTCTCATATAGAAGAAAGTATTTATGAATTTATGAACTTTAAGTCCGTTTTTTTTTTTTTTTTTTTTTTTTTTTGTTGTTGTTGTTTTTTCCGCCCCCAAGCTGGACATACCGGTTCAAAATAAAAAGAATAAATTACAGCTGGTAAAAATCATTAAGACCATAATTTGTGTAATATTTTATACTTTCGGAATTTGTTACTGTTTTTGTGATTCTTAACATTAAGGTATTATAGTCTCAAGAACTGAAACTGTGGTATCACACAACTCATGTCACCGATACTGTGACTATACTTAGAAAGTTTGTCATTTTCATGATGAATTTCATCGTACTTACCTTTAAACATTTTCATTTTAATGTCCTTACCCTTAGGATTATAAGCTAATGTTTTCAATTGCAAAGTAAACGAAAAATAACTTGATATGTATCCCTTTAATTTGAAAAATAAATGCAAATCTTAACTCGGTATACGTCACTAGAAGGAATGAAGAAAATAATTAGATGTTAATTATTACTCATTATCACATACATTTTTTTTTTTTTTTTTTTTTTCAGAATAAAGGGATAGATGAATTGCGAGGTAAAGACACAATATCATGAGGGGTAGTTCACAGGGGTACGTAGTTTGACCCCTGACACCTATAATACTATAATACTAACAAGGGGTGTTTCTTCATAACAGCCCTCTAATCACCGTCAGTCACAAAAAACACTGTATCTTTTCTATATTTTCATTTTTCTTCTCATTCTTTCATCATCCTATAGCTAAAACATCATTCTACACGAAACATTCAACTTTTTGTCACTAACATTTGCCGTTTGGATGCTTCAGAGACTTAAATCTGTAAAAACGGTTGAAAATCTGCGCCATTGACAAACGTTCGTACATCCGATACTCAAGACTGAAGCGGCATTTATATTTTATATCCGTTAATCACAAAAAACTTTGCATGCATGCGAAAAGAACGTGTATATAAACATCACTGACCAACTGACTGTCTCCTCAATATCGACGGAACACTCTCAATTCGTTGGTTTTTGCTGTTCTTGGGGATTCCTCGACGGAGGCTGACATTTTTGCTGGAGATGTAAGAATCTATTTGATTGGACCATCCATTATACAGGTAATGGTTCCCAGTACTTAGAGTCTTGCATTCAAAATGAAGATGCTGCAGGGGTTAAGTAAATTGTAAACAAAGCTGAAACCGCTAATATATTGAATTGCGAGATTAAAAACAAAACAAAACAAAAAACACTTTTTTTATATTTATTTTTTTTTTGTCATTTTAAGAAAATTAAATATACAACACATAAAAAAATGTCCGTTGACTGGTAAGTTGCGACTGAACTTGGTCCCACTGAGTGCTATGGCTTTAACTATATAGATTCCCCTTCATTTGTATTTCCATCTGTCTATCTATCCGTCCCGATGTCTGAATACAGGCCATAATTTATCCATTTTTTTTAAGTTAATAAATGAAAATTTGAATATGAATAAAATCATTAAAGAGACACCATAAGTCATGTGTTTTTTTGTTGTTGGACTAAAATTCTGCTTTTTCTTTACCGTCTATATATAACTATTAAGGTTATTTATGTCTTTTGGGGTTGCAATTCTAGATGACTCTTGCTCTCCTGTTTCCACATATTTCCATGGCTTAGAATTGTTTTCTCTGGGTCCTTCATTATTATTATTATTATTATTATTAATATACATGGCTTATTATTATTATTATTATTATACATGGCTTCATCCCTTTTCCTAAGATTTCTTAATTATTTTTTTTAATAATTTATTTTTTGCATAACTTGGAATGACTTGAAACTTAGTATGAATGTTTATTTCAATCACCTGGAGTGCAGAGCACTGGACTCATAATTCTTTCATGAATACCATTTGAGTTGTATGGGTGGATTCTGTTGACTAATGAATATGTTGATGTAATCCCCTTTGTATTCATGAGCACTGTTTACAAAACCTTTTTGGTGATTTTTTCCACAATCTGAAATTTTTTAAGCCTGCACAACTCCGATGAAACCATTTGTCACATGAATCACACTGTATAAACTCATCATCTGTATCCTTGAAACATTTCTGGCACTTTTCATCATCATTAGTTCCCCTGTCTAACGATTCAGCCCCTTGCACAGGTAATTCATGATGCTCAACATCATCTATATTCATTGTTGAAGATGAAGGAATAGGCAATTGTTCAACATTTGAAGAGGTTGAAGCCTGTGCACATTTTCTATCTGAAGACTTCAACCTCTTTGATGCAGTGCAACCAGGATTTTTTTAAGAAACCTTGATTTGCTTCCTATGAGCCACTTTAAGGCTGATTTGATATCACGTCTAAACTGAGTCAGTAGGACACTCAAATATTTTGCTGTCAGCTCTTCAAATATGATTTTCACATTCTCCATGTTACATGTAGGTTCACTGCCAATTTCACAATCAAATTCTTCTACTTTGTCCTCTGAAACTTTGTTGTCAACAAGCTTTGAAAACAATCCGATTAACTTTTTGTCATTTGTTAAAGTTTCCAAATAGTTAAGATATAGATCTTTACCAAATTTTGTCAATTTATCATCCGCCATGAGATTTAGACAGTTAGTAGTCAATTCTAAAAAGAAAAGGTAGAAATTGTCAGTGACATTTGTAAGTCCCCTTTTCCTGCCCTGTTTCTGAGTTATATCAATGAGTGAATCAGGTTGGGAAGTATTGTCCATCAAATATTGCTCATCTTCCCTAAGTGTGTTCAAAATTGAAAGTTTCCTCTTTGAATCAAGATAAATGGCCTGGCCTTTTGTATTTGAAAATATATTTGTCTTCTCACTTTTTAGGTATTTTCTTCTCATTTTTGCCACACAAAATCCAGCAACATACCTTATTCTTGCTTTGGAAGTGTTAGTTATAAGTCTATGTGGTACTTTTGAACCTTCTGCTTGGATCAGGTCTGCTTTTTGTTTCAAGCAGTACACTCTTATTTTATAGCATATAATCATATGCTCATCTGTATTGATTTCCTCATTTTCAAATAAAAACATACAGTTCAATTTGTACTCAGGCCCAATGCTATAATGGTGAACATGTTCATAAAAAATGCTTAATTTTTTCTCTGTTATGGGATTGGTTATTACTTCATCTTCATCAGTAACCAGTTTAATAAATTCTTTCATTTTGAGAAGAAGTTTTTGCACAAATAGCATCAAGCTTGATTTATCAATTCTTGCAACATTTTTGAAAAGGAGTTACTTCTTTTACAGTTAAAATATTAGAGTTTATTTCCTCTAGCAGACCATCAGGAATCACTGATCCACTTAACTGTCCTTCATCAGAGACAATTGCTTGAATAACCTCATCAAAGTCATCATCCATTTGAAACATTTCTTCAGTTTCCCCAGCCATATCTTCAGGATCAGGTGCACTGAAAATATATTTTACAAGCATTTGATCACACATAGGTTGTATACAAAACATATATATATAGTTTATACAATATTACAACTGTTCCTTGTTATGGTTTGGTTAAAGCAACTGCCCTGAGGACTAAGGGTTGTTGGTTCGATACCCTACTGCGACAAACCAAGGTAAAAGTTGGTAGTGATACATCTCCTTTGATATGGGCTTTGCTTTGCTCAGTATATAAGGGTGGTTCCAGGACTGGATGACATGATGTCAGGATATTGTAATTAGACATGGTATCATGCCACATGTCAACTGTGTGTTACTGCATTGTGACACCACTTTATCTGTCTCATGAAGACATAGTTTCAAAAAGAATACACTGAATATCTTTTAATCTGAAACAGGTCCACTCAAACTTCCTTTTTAATATTCTTTTTCAGGATCTTGTCACAGATCATACCAGTTCAAGGTAGGGAATGTGAGATCAACCACCTGTATGATTCCTACACTTTTGCATGCTGTGAAGCTGGACAGTCTAACTCAGTTATTAGCAAGAATATGTTTATTTCCAAACATCCAAAAGGCCAGACGGAGATCAAATGGCTCTCATCAGACTGTGTATCGGGGCATATCTTTAAAACCCATAAGTGTTGAACCTCCAAAAACTTTGAATTTCAGTGACATTATTGTTTACATGCCCAAAACAATGGAACTAAAATCTTGTTCAGATAAAGTAATTGAAGTCCAACAAGATAGTGGGTTTAAATGCAATGGGAATACTGTTTATAAAGTATTGACCATTTATGACGATGGAGATTTCCAAGTTGCAATATCAGGAAAGTCAGTTGATTTGAAAACATTAAACATAGATCCATTGTATCATTTGAGTGAAAGCAGTGTTGTGACACTTTTTGCAGTCTTTAAATCCATTAAGTTGTGTAATGGGTTGAAATTCAGTAAGTCATTAACTGTAACCAGGTTTCACACATTGGACACTTGGACATCCACTCAAGATGAAGAATCTTATAGGTCATTAAGATCACTATCATGCTTAAAGGCTGTGCCTTTAAATAGACAATCAGCCACCTGTCGTGTATGCCAGCAGCAGTTTAATCAAGAAAAAAAGGAAAATGTTAATGAAAACAACTCTGAACCAGTTGAAGACACAATTAAGAGAGTGTTCCCTTGTTCTCCAGTGGAAATGGTTAAATGTTGGCAGAGCAGGCAAAAAATGTTGGACGCAATCCTAAAGGCAGAAGATGGTCTAAAGATTTCATTGCCACTTGTCTTCAACTTTATACTAGGAGTCCAAAATGTTATGATTTATTAAAACATAGCAAAATTTTAGTTCTTCCCTCACCATCCTAATTAATATTATATAAAAATTCACTGAAACAAGAACCTGGCTTTGACAATTCAGTTTTCCAATGGATGCATGAAGAAGCCAATAGAATTGGAATTACTGAGGACAAACGGCTTGGAGGGATTATATTTGATGAAATGTGCATCCAGGAAGACATACAGCTAGAAAAGAATGGCAGTCATTTCCAATTAGCTGGATTCACAGAGCTAGGTGAAGAAGGCCAACTGTGCGAAAATCTGAGAACAGCCAGCAAAAACAAGAAAATGGGCACGCACATACTTCAGCTTTTATTCCTTGGCTTAAATGGTTTTCGTTTCCCATTTGCACATTTTGTGACTGATAATATCAATGCATCTCAGTTATATGGACTTTTTTCAGAGCAGTTTACCTTTTGTGTGAGTTTGGTTTTAAAGCACTTTATACTTGTATGGATGGTGCCCAGTGTAATAGAAGTTTTTTACATATTTGCCTGGGAGATAAACCATGTCGATTCATTTCACCAAGTCCGTTTTCATCCCATCCAATTATATTTATAATGGACATTTCCCTTGTTTTAAAAAAGATACGGAACAATATTAAGAAAAGTGGTTTACATTCAACATGCACACGGCTTTTAACACTTCCAAATGCACTTCAAATTCAATGGCAAATGTTTGTGGATTTTTTTTTTATTGGGACCAGCAGAATGCCCTTCAGTGCCATAGAAAGTTATCTTGAGGGCATATTTAACCAGACAAACAACTGCAGATGAGGAATTATCTGGCATTTGATATTTTAGATTCAACAATGCTTAATTCAATATTAAGATATAAAGAAGCACTTGGTGAAAGGGGCAAAGTGTTGGATGGTTTAATTGAATTTCTGAAGCAGACATCACAATCAGTTGCTATCTTTCAAGACAGGAGGCCAGTAATTAATCTCAGTGACACTAGACTCCAGCAGCTTAAGGCTGTTGATTCCTGGTTTTCTAGGTGGGAGGAAGAAACTCCTCAAAAAGAAAAGCGTAAAAGTTTAATGTCAGCTCAATGTCATGAAGATATTCATTCTTCCCTATGTGGTTTCATAAACTTGTGTGAAACTGTTATTAAAATGAAATCCCCTGTTTTTGTAACACCATCACTTGTGAATTCTGATGTCATAGAAAATGTGTTTAATAAGCAACGCTCAACTTACAATGGAGCAAACACAAATCCCAGTGCGTTACAATACAGGAAGACCATTAACAGTATTATAATTGGTGAAAATACAATTTCAAAGAAAGCCAATGCCTCCCGATCTATTCCAGCACAACCATTTACTGTAACAGTTAAAGCTCCACCTAAACGAAAGAAGTCCCGCCATCATGTTGATGTTGAAACCCCTATCAAAGTTATAAGGATGTAATGTTGTAAGTTATAATGAAATACTTAAGTTTGAACTTGATATAAGTATTTATATTGATATGATATGTTTCTATCACTGCCTTTTAATTCCCTAAATTTATACTCAAGTTCAAGCAAGTACTGCATGGTAACAAACCATAGGAACATACATACCTCACATGCAAGTAATGCAACTTATGTGAGTCAATGTAAAGAAATATTTTAACTTTTAAATTCATACTGCTTGTCTGTTCATGAAACTTTATAGAATACAGTCAAACATATGGAGGAAGACCTCTTGTTGGAAGCTACAAATTTGGTAATTGTTTGCATATTGTTTAACAAAGAGTGGTCTTTATTCAGAGGTGTTCTTTAAACATAGGTTTGACTGTACATTCAAAGTTACTTTAATAGCTAATAATTACTTGTATTCCTGCCTGGAACTGCTATCATCTTGGACTGGTGGTGGTGGTACTGGAGGCTCTGTCTCTGGCTCTCCCACTGCCATAGCATCACTAAGGTTACTTCTGAAATAAAGTGTTTAGCCCTCACATCAGGATCAGAAGTTGGTTGTTTTAAACATTTCTCATATTTAGACAGTTTATAACAAATGGTTCAGTTTGTTATCCAGTCATTGAATTCAGTATAACACCAAATGATGTTTGTGACAGTCTGCAATCAAAAGAAAGACAGTCCTACACATTTAGACAGTGGAATGTTAGCTGACAAGCAAACTTGATTAAATCATACAGGCATAGCAAACTTATTTCTTTCTGGGATGCTTTTGCTAATGTTTGATGCTGTACATTATTTTGTAATATGTGAAATTTATGAGACAAACATGTAAACAGTGTAATATATATTGAATTCTTAAACCAAGGGAAAGCAAAATCATCAAATTAAAAAACAAGAGGGCCATGATGGCCCTGGATCGCTCACCTGAGTATACGGTTACCCAAGGAACATCAGTCTGTATTAAAACATTTTGAAATCTGGCCAGTTGATCCCTGTAAAGTTTTCCCTATATACATAAAAGGCAAATAAGCCCCGCCCCTGGCGGCCATGTTTTTTAATGGATCTGAAAATTTTTAGCAACTTTGGTAGAGGTTGACCCAAGGAACATCTGTACCAATTTATTTTAAAATCTGGCCAGTAGTTTTCAAGAAGATGATTTTTAAAGTTTTCATTTTTTTTCTTTTTGTTGCCATGGCAACCAGAGTTCTACATGGATCAAGTTTATTTTAGCAACTTTTGTGAAGGTTGACCCAAGGATCATCCCTGCCAAGTTTAATCAAATTATGTCCAGTGGTTTCAGAGGAGATGTTGTGTAAAGGTTTCCTATATACATATAAGGCAAATAATAGCAACTTTGTAGCCCTCTGTACCAATTTATTTTTAAATCTGGCCAGTAGTTTTGAAGAAGATGATTTTTAAAGTTTTCATTTTTTTTTTGTTGCCATGGCAACCACAGTTCTACATGGATCAAGTTTATTTTAGCAACTTTTGTGAAGGTTGACCCAAGGATCATCCCTGCCAAGTTTAATCAAATTATGTCCAGTGGTTTCAGAGGAGATGTTGTTTAAAGGTTTCTCTATATACATATGAGGCAAATAAGCCCCGCACCTGGCGGCCATGTTTTTTTACGGATCGGAATAATTTTAGCAACTTTGGTAGAGGTTGAACCAAGGAACATCTGTACCAATTTATTTTAAAATCTGGCCAGAAGTTTTGAAGAAGATTATTTTTAAAGTTTTCAAATTATTTTTCTTTCTGTTGCCATGGCAACCAGAGTTCTACATGGATCAAGTTTATTTTAGCAACTTTTGTGAAGGTTGACCCAAGGATCATCTCTGCCAAGTTTAATCAAATTCTGTCCAGTGGTTTCAGAGGAGATGTTGTTTAAGGGTTTCTCTATATACATATAAGGCAAATAAGCCCCGCACCTGGCGGCCATGTTTTTTTACGGATCGGAATAATTTTAGCAACTTTGGTAGAGGTTGACCCAAGGAACATCTGTACCAATTTATTTTAAAATCTGGCCAGTAGTTTTGAAGGAGATGATTTTTAAAGTTTTCAAATTATTTTTCTTTCTGTTGCCATGGCAACCAGAGTTCTACATGGATCAAGTTTATTTTAGCAACTTTTGTGAAGGTTGACCCAAGGATCATCCCTGCCAAGTTTAATCAAATTTTGTCCAGTGGTTTCAGAGGAGATGTTGTTTAAAGGTTTCTCAATATACATATAAGGCAAATAAGCCCCGCCCCTGGCGGCCATGTTTTTTTACGGATCGGAATAATTTTAGCAACTTTGGTAGAGGTTGACCCAAGGAACATCTGTACCAAATTATTTTGAAATCTGGCCAGCAGTTTTGAAGGAGATGGTTTTTAAAGTTTTCAAATTATTTTTCTTTTTGTTGCCATGGCAACCAGAGTTCTACATGGATCAACTTTATTTTAGCAACTTATGTAGAGCCTCACCCAAGGAACATTCCTGCCAAGTTTCATTAAATTCTGTCCAGCGGTTTCAGAGGAGATGTCGTTTAAAGAAAAGTGTTGACGACGGACGACGCACGACGACGGACGACGGACGAAGGGCGATCCTAAAAGCTCACTTGAGCACAAAGTGCTCAGGTGAGCTAAAAAATTAAATAAAAACAAAGTCAACACTGATGTTTCATATGGAGAATTAAGATTTGATTCAATACCTGCAACAGCTTAAATCATGTGAAACTTCATGGCTTGGAGCTCTCAAAAAATCTGTCACAATCTGTTGTGGCTTCATAATGTAACGTGGATGGAAGTTGATGACTCTTAGACCAGAAACTTCTGTTGCCCGTGACAAAGCTACACCAAGTTGACCTGGGGTGAAAATATCTCGACAGTCAATTTCCACTCTGAAAAATAGACAAACAAATTCATTTGAATTTAAGAGAAGTTCTATGTCTGGTTGTCAACATGTGAAGATAATTTGACTTGGTTTGGTATCATACCACATAACTTACACATGATATTTCTGTGTGACAGAACTGTATTTCTCTCAGGTACTTGTAGACAATGACTGATATATACTGTAGATAGACAATAAAATTCAATAAAAAAAAATTGAAATTACAAAACATAAGTTAAGAAATCTATGTTTCTATTTATGAAATACTCCACTCCAGGAGTGCTATTATCTTTTTATTCTGAAATTAAATATTTATTTATTTATTTATATATACTAAATATTTCTAAATTATATTCCTATCAATGGTAAATGTCAACAATAAATGGTTACATACCTATCCAATGTCATGCCCTGTGCCTTTTGGATTGTTAATCCAAGTTTCAATGGGTATTGCTCACGGGCAGCAATATCTGTCCCAGAGGCAGGATCATATACTGAAAATCAACCGAAATTAAAAAAGATAATTTTAATACCATTTTAAATTTTAAATTTAAAAAGGTTTAAATGTCATCTGTATTAATATAAGATAGCTTCACAGAAGTATTCATGTCATAAGTATGATATTGTTGATTTTAATTTTTGGTGGTTGTTTGTTTAGAAGTACAGATGATACCGAAAATGGGTCAAAGTTATGTTAAAACTTTTAACTGTATGTATTTGTTGTTTATGACATTGAACTTTGTTGCTCTTGAAAAATTAAATTGATTAAAAATAAAAT
This sequence comes from Solen grandis, assembly GCA_021229015.1. NCBI lineage: Eukaryota > Metazoa > Mollusca > Bivalvia > Adapedonta > Solenidae > Solen > Solen grandis. The sequence continues at coordinate 48,483,549 of CM037791.1, read as the reverse complement.
TATTACCTGAAAATTTAACTCTGGATTTTTGATGTTATTCCATTGTCAAAGGCTACATCTATCCCATCAGTGTGGACATTCATAACGTGTCCCTTCAGTCCATTCACAAGCTTGTCTGACAAGTTTTGAAGCAGTATGACTGGGCATCCCTTCTTCAGCCACAGATTATGTGAAGCTGTCATTTTGTGAAGTGATGAACTTTCCCCACTGTCAGTTGAAACATATTTATATAATTCACCAGGGAATTTAAGTAACGATTTCCTGTTGAATTCGTCAACATAATGATTGTTTGAAAACAACTTTACACTGTCTGTACCAGGTGGTAATGGCCGATTCAGACTAATAAGAAAATATGTTGTTTCTTTAGCTTTGATTCCAGCAAATACATCTTGGATTGTCTTTACCAACAATGGGTTTCTTGCTCTCATATTTTCTTGAAGAAAAATCCTGTGTGCAAATATGATATTAAACATTAATGACTCAAAGCAATAATCACCAAAATCCATGTATCTTGCATTTGGCACTGGGGGCAATTGCAAAAAATCCCCACAAAATATAATCTGCATATGTCCTTTTTTCCTGGAACAAACCTTACAAATTAGTTCAAATGTCTTCCGGCTGATCATTGAACATTCATCCAGTATGATGCAGTCTGTTGAATTAATTTTTTTTTCAACAAAATGGTATGTCTGATTTTCAGAATGGATGGGTTTATTTGTTCGAAATCAAAACGCCCGTCATTTACACCGAGAAACCTATGAATGGTGCAAGCATCATCATACAGATTACATGAAATTCCAGTCGAGCATGTTATTTGGACATTCTTTCCTAGACCTTGAAGGGTTTCTTTAAAAAAATTTATTGTGTATGTTTTACCCGTTCCAGCTGCGCCTAAAATCAAAAGATTAAGGCCAGCGGCAGCGACTTCAACGGCTTCTTTTTGTTCGTTATTCATTTTAGTCGAATACAAACAGCCGCTGGTTCCCGATTCAGGTGTGATGTATAATAAAGCGCGTATGAGAACGGGTATAATTTCCGCGCGTGCTGTCAAATATATATTAGCCAATGAAATTGGTTGTTAGAAAAGACGTCACGTTACAAAAATGTCAGCCTCCGTCGAGGAATCCCCAAGAACAGCAAAAACCAACGAATTGAGAGTGTTCCGTCGATATTGAGGAGACAGTCAGTTGGTCAGTGATGTTTATATACACGTTCTTTTCGCATGCATGCAAAGTTTTTTGTGATTAACGGATATAAATATAAATGCCGTTTCAGTCTTGAGTATCGGATGTACGAACGTTTGTCAATGGCGCAGATTTTCAACCGTTTTTACAGATTTAAGTCTCTGAAGCATCCAAACGGCAAATGTTAGTGACAAAAAGTTGAATGTTTCGTGTAGAATAATGTTTTAGCTATAAGATGATGAAAGAATGAGAAGAAAAATGAAAATATAGAAAAGATACAGTGTTTTTTGTGACTGACGGTGATTAGAGGGCTGTTATGAAGAAAAAACCCTTGTAAGTATTATAGTATTATAGGTGTCAGGGGTCAAACTACGGACCCCTGTGGGGTAGTTCTATACATTTTAACATAAGGCATTTAATGTCTAAGAATAGGAGTGTTAGTTCATGTTAGCACAATTCTGTTTTAACCCTTTGTTTATATTTCAAAGTCAAAGTCATAGATTTTATTATGATAAGGCCTCCAGCCCATACACAAAATATTTACATAAATATTTTAAACATCCAAACATATATATAAACATAAGTATACAAACATAACTTTTAATATAAATTCAGGTACACATGCATATAATAGAACAATATCTGTAAATCTATACCTATAATACCTATAAGCATATACATATAATAAATTGTTTTTCACAAAATTGGATATTTGTGTTGTGTCAAGGTATACAGACATGGATTTTGGAGCTCTGAGAATTTAGCTAAATTAAAGTGGTTATTGAAGGGGAAAATGAATAAATATATATATATATATAGCATGGATGTGTATTTGATGGACTTGAATTTAGACTATTTGTTAAGGCAAACTTTTACATATATCTTGAACATATATCTTGAAATATTAATAATAATAATATTGTTTATATGTTTATTGTGTTCAACGTTCTACCGACAGTATTTATCCCTTTGCCTCATGTCTATCCATGTACAAATTAATGGATTCTTTATTCTCACGGTGAAGACGGAATTTCGCAGAGATTTTATTTTTTCCAATTTAATTTTCTCTTTTTATTGACATTTAAACATATTTAGGTGAAAATATTGATTCTGGAGTAACACTTGACCAACTATCTATATAAACGGATTATTACTATCGTAGATTGATCCGAACAGTGTTATCAGCATGAGTGATACGCAGATTTACGGACAATCACGACAGCTTAAGCTGTGTATCTCGAATCTTGAAAAAAAACTGAATTCAAATTATCTTCATATTTAGAATTATTACAAAGAAGAAAACAGAGAAACAACAAAGAACAAAAGAACTATTTTTATCAAGTGATCCGGTCGTGTTCTACACAGCGCGTAATACTAGTACGTAGTATGCAATGTGTAAACGGCTTTCGTTTTCAAACCAGGTCAACTTAGTGAGACATCCGCATTGTGCGGTGCCATCATATAAAAGTAGTTCCATTCTACGCTAATAGAAGTATGTTTACACAAGGTAGAGACGTGATACCGATTTGGAAAACGTTGGGACCTTGAAACAAGTTTCTGTATTTTTGCTGTAGGGTAGTATCATACATGATACAGTATATTCTTTCAGAATCAGCTTCAGAGGTTGTTAAATACATTATATGAATTTTGTTTAAAATGGAAACTAAAGGTTTTTGTTGGTAAAACAAAGTAGTATTTTTTTATAAGAATGGTGGATTTATAAACATTATATCTATTTTATCAGAACGAAGAAGAAATAGAGTAGGTGTCTAGTCTTAGGACTAGTTCTAAAATGCAGTGGTTCATTTATGACTGGTATTCAAAGATAAGTTTGCTCATAGATATATATGTTACACATTGGTGAACCCCAATGAATTCAAAAAGTTCTCTTGTACAGTTTAGAGGATTGAAAACTGAATTCAAATTATCTTCATTTTTAGAATTATTGACTTCACTTGATTATGAGTTTACCGTCGCTTTTAATGTTCAAGTTATATGAATAAACTTCTGTTATTTTCTGATACTTGGCTGACTTTTAAAAAGGTATATGAAGCCATGTATTTTTCTTTTCCATGAAAAATTTTAGTTTCAATATTGTATGAGCAATATTGTATTGCAAGTCGTCAAAACATGAGTTGAAGGGTTTAGTTTGTTACCAAAAATTAATTACTTAATTTGACTATTTGAGTTAACCGTCGCTTTGACAGTATTTCAGTCATATAGCGACGTCCAGCTAATAACAGATGGAGGAAGACCCCGAATGCACGGAGGCATCTGAATAGAACCACCGACCTACTGCAAGCCAGCTGGAAGGCTTCCTCACATGAAAATCCGAATGTCCCTGCCCAAAAAATAATGACTTCAAAAAACGAGGAAATTGGGAATGCTTTAAATAAAGGTATATAGATCTACATAACACCCGTGCGTATCGAAGCAATAGCAAATTTGGATACTTATTTATTCAGCAAGTCAATAAGTCACACACGCAGACACACAGTCATTCAATAAATTAGTTACATGTACTACCGCTTATTTCTGGTTTCGAAAATACACAACGAAATTAAAATGTCTCCTATAAAATGTCGTTTTATTGTTATTTGAACTTCAAGCGACGAGCCGCGTGTTTGCTTTATGGGCCATTAAAAGTTTTAAAGGAAACGTATGAACCGTTTAAGCGAAGAAAAATAGTAAAATTGGATTCTATTATTTAAAGGTGAGCTTTAGGTTTTAGTTTTGGAGAATTAGTTTTGTATTTATTTTTCAAACTTGTTTGAAGAAAGTTAGTTTGACACCAGAGAATCCTAAGTCAGTAGCATGTTATTTTAAAGCAATATAGATTAGAAAGAAGTGCGTGTGGTAAATTTCATCGTTGCTGAAGTTAACATGTTAATATCCCTAATGACAACTTTGAGACCGCTTCGACCTAATTCAACCTGACATTTGTGCACGAATTCAGTTCAAGTCGTAAATAATCTCATCTGACACAAGAAGTCAAGAACTTTCTATTTTTCAAACTTGAAAGGTCAAAACACATTTATGGCCATTAAATAGACACTTTTTTGGATTTACGCTAATTCCTCTTTCGAAACAACGCATTTTTTCTTTAAACAAATACATTACATTTTTACTTTATGGGGTGTCTATTCCTTCTTTGAAAGTCACTCAGTCATTCACAGCTATACCACTTACATTTCGAGCATTTGATTTTCTACTTTAAAATCCTAAGAATATATTTCTCTATGATGTTCCGTAAGTGCACATTTACCATGCGGACGATATAGTTTGTTTTGAGTCAGGGGAGAGTCGAATCTAAGTTTGAGAACTTTTGACTTAACCCTTTTGTCAACATTTCTAACATCTATTCTGTTTGTAAATTGTAATCTGTACCAATATTTTGTAATTGGCAATAAAATGTGTATAAACTAATAGTTTGTTTTGGTGTAAAGGCCTCGTGACTTATGTACACGTCTAAATAAAGTATCTGTTCTGTTCTTATTTTGGATAGTAAATATGCAGGGTTCGGTCATTTTATAGTGTTACAATTACCTATTGAGTTATATGAGACAGCAAATCCGTGTAACATATTAACCATCGCATCAAGCTATCGACCTCATATGCCTCCAGGGTTATTTTAACATTATAAAATTACCGAAACATGTAAATTTACAATCCAAATAGTAGTTACGAGCCCCTTTGCCGGTAACACTGACCTTAGCAGCAAACCGTTTGCATAATTACCGCAACACTGGTTAGATAAGAGATTGAGTAGAAATCAAAGCGCTGATAGCGCTATGGGAACAGGGTTTTAAATGTGATGATGTCGCATTTCTTTTGTTTATCGAAGTAAGAACAAACAATGATCAAATTTTCAAGCAATGACAATGAATCCAAATGTTATAACCCGCTTTATCCCTTGCGTTAAACACGATCGTTACATGAAAAAATAAATACAATATTTATTTCAATTGACTGCGAACAATAAGCACATCGCCACTCTTTCTTGTCAGTTCATATAAGATTTATATCAGTATATTTTGATCAAGAGGAAGCAAATCTAAAACAACAACTTTCCCTATCTTTTTAAGTATTTTTTTATTCAATTTTATACATACATGTACAAATATACAAGTGACGAATGAATTGTGATTTATTGTATGCGCATCAACTTTTTTTTATTACAGGTTATTAAACACGTTATCTTCAGCATCGATTAATAATACATTTTAATTCAGTTTCAATCGTATTTAAATGAACTTGTAAACAACATTTGGAACTTTATCTCCGCGTAGTAAAGAAGTAGGGATATTGTGTCTAAATATAGACCCGAAATGTTGTCCGATGCAGAAATGTGTGCTACCATAGAACAGGGTTGCATGCACCCCTGTTAAAAACTAGGTAACCTAGCAAATCCCGATTCTCCAATGCAGGAATCTGCCACGGTGTTTTGGAGCTGAGTTTCGGCTTAAGCACATGTAACCAATAGCGTGACTTTTGGTACACACCAGGGTAAGTGTGGCAGTGATTGAAGCGGAGCCAATTCACTGCGCCGGAGTTTGCGTCAAACCTTCTTCCAAATGAGACACACACAACTTCAGTGCCTTTAACGCTTTGATTTTAATTACAATTATTGTGAAATGTGTATTAGTCCAATTATATGTATATCAATGATACAAAGAGAAGTTTTCTCATAGCAAACCCATGTCTGTTGGGAAATCTGTATCAACTGCGATGAATGAAATACATGCTAAATACATTATGCGGTTAATGATATTTGGTAGTTTCGAGGAACAAGTATATATGTAATCAAACATTAATCCACGGAGGTTTGTATGATATATTACACTAAGACAACTTGACCGATGTTTCTAATAAAGCTACCTTGGAGCACAATATACACCAACTGGCGAATTTTGTCTGTGAAACTAATTGTCTTTTTTAAATTTGATGCAGAAGGGATGTAGAAGGGATGAAGACCGCTGTAAACAATGATACAAATATAGAATGCTCCAAATGTGGCACCGTCAGAAAGGTGTTATAACTGCTGATGAAATTCTGTCCAAGGATAGAACACCAGTGAAATATCTCAGGGGATAGCTTGATTTAGAAATGCATCCTTGGGTATGGAATAAAGGAAATTTTTTCTAAATAGGAATAAAACAATCGCCATAAAGGGGACATACGTTTCGATATGTGTGTGGAGTAGTATTCCTAACACATCGTGCGTGAGAGTGCGTCCGCGTGCCTGTTTGTATTGCCTATCTCGCCACAACAAATCGAGACTTCCCTTTAATACGAGCACCCAGTCATTCTGCTATACATTCAAGTTAATGAAGTGAAATACAATTTAAACGTCCATAAAGCGAACCATTGAATCACATTTGGAATAAGGATAGAGGTTTTGAAAATGTAAGATGATGCTCAAGTTAAATTCATTTCTCTTGTCAAGCAAATAAATCAGCCAGATAAAATTCAAGTCCCGCTTTCCAAGACAATTTGTATACACAAAGCCTTTACCATAAATTTATCTAATGTATTTTAAATCAAATACAGTGAGCTTCGCTAATAACGTTCTCTCCGGAACCTGATGCACTATTTCATACATCCGATTTTCAGTGCGTGTGTGTGAACAAACTCGTGCCCTTGAATAAATTCTAAGTAGCATGTCGGATTAAAAGGAAAACATAACATACGTTAACCAAATAGATCACTTTATCTAGATTACGAAAATTATTATATACAGAAAAAACGTATTCTAGTAGTCCCCAAAGTGCAAGTGGATTCAATTATAAGGGATAGTTATAATACAAACGTCTGTAGGAAAACGTTTAGCCATTCGGAACACAACTTCTCAAACGAATACCAGTGTAATATTCCCGTTCAAGGTGAGGTGATAAATGGAAACTTACTTTATATGTTCTCAGTTCATTTATCTTCTGCACCGACTGCATGTGAATAAGACCTATCCTGTTGTTCAGTTTTGTTGTTTCAGAACCTAGACAAGGAGATCGCAAGGTTCTAGATAGTCAATACACATTATATGCAATTATAATAAGGTATATCCTACAGACATACGAACTTGAGAAGTGCTACTTTTTTTTCTTTTTACAGGAGAGATCTTATGTAAAATGGGTTGCTGAACTGATTAATAAATATCACGGATATTTTGTTCACGCTTAAAATGGATGTTTCCAGAGCAAAATAATAGTAAAAGAAACATGTTAAGAAACAACAGTAAAGGTTACAGTAATAAATTCAAAACATGAATATTGTCAATTAAATTCAATTACTCTTCAATTACATGTAGCAAACAGTAACATATGGCAAAACAGAGGTTATTTTTCAGTAGCTATTGTCACCTGGGATTATTAATGTCACACTTGCTGGTCATTTAAAGAGGTGCTAATTTGGATATGAACCAGAAATAGTTGCTAGACTATTGATAAATATGAAGCCATAACATTACAATAGCTAGTATAAGTAGCCTGAAGGAAGAGAATTCAATTTCATCAATTGTACCAAGTGGGTACCTAAGAAGTGTTCACAGTCTGTTCACAATCTAAGTTACAGTCAGAACTTGACCAATATTTGTCTGAAGTTTGTGAAAGTTCTGAATCAAACCCTCTCCATTATTGGTCTCTCCATACAGAGAGTCTACCAAAGTTGTCAAAAATGGCTGAAACCTACCTGGCTCTACCTGCATCATCTGCCCCAGTTGAATGGCTCTTTTCAATAGCTGGGAAAGTGTTTAAGCCTGAACGTTGTTCACTGACTGATAGTAACTTTGAAGCATTAATGTTCTTGAAATGCAATAAGGACTTGTAAATCTGCATCAGAAATCTGGCTTTGATAATGATTCTGTTTGTGAAAATATTGCCAACATTGTTCACTGACTGACAGTAACTTTGAACCATTATTGTTCTTGAAATGTAATAAAGTCTTGTACATGTAAATCTGCATCAGAAATATGTCTTTGATTCTGTTTGTGAATATATTGCCAATTTTAAAAAAAATAATTAATTATTTTCATTAAAAAATTTAATTAATTACTTATGGGAAAAGCAAGTAATTATAATTGTAATTTAATTGAAGCATTTCTGATTTAATTGTAATTAATTACTTTTAAAAGTAATTGAACCCAGGTCTGCTATGTAACATATGTCACTCGTATTCGTTAGCAAAGAACCGCATCGCATGGATCCGCACTAAGCGCTGAGAGGGACAGTTAAACTTGTCGTATCAAATATGCAAATCAGCGAGGTCATCAAGGCCTGTTTTTCAGTTTTCGGCTAGTAAATACAGCTGGCGCCGTCTAACTAGTCACTGCTGGTGTTCTTTTTAGAAGCAATAACCTTAGCTCTTTCTATCCCCAAATTACATACGATACTATCATGTCAGTCGTACCATAGATGTTGCATTTTCATTACCATGATTTTTTTGTTTTATCGATATTGATGATATCCAAAATTTCTGTTGTTTTTCATTCCATGTTATTTACTATCCTATAACTCAAGAAAGAAAGAAAGAAGGATGAATGGATGGTGCTGCTGAAGGTCAATCCCGGTAAAATCATTTTCAGAGTCATCTTAATTAGAATCATGTCCTTTCATTTTTTGTTTCGGATTTCTTAAGTACATTGTACTATGTATTATCAAAAGTATCTTATTACAAACCCTCAAAGTATTCAAGTTTTCACAGACACACATTTTGAAACCTTTTTCCCAATCGAAAAAAAACAACAACAGATAAACAGTCTTCTTTTGGAAACTTCTGGGCTTACATTTCTTTCCAGAAAGCATTTTCGTAAACAAGGACTCAAGGTCGGGTGACTAAGGCGGGAGGTTTTCAGTAGCCAATCTCGCACTGGTGAGAGGAGGCGTTGTCATACATAAGATGGATTACTGACTATCCTGTTCTTATTAATTTCACTTTACTCAGTACAGAGTTCTTGTTGAATCGTCCAGTGACTGTATGACATGATGGACAAGGCATTTGAACGACTGGCCGACTAGAATTGAAGAAAGTTGCGTATGTCTTTTACTAGCTTACTCACAGTCTAATTGTTCTCTTGGCAATACATTCTCGCTTCCATTGCTTAATTAAACCCTCTCTGTGCACCCAGGTTTCGTCACCTGTTCGCAAATTAGAAATAACCCGACTATCACAGCCTTTGTATGTTTTTCAAAAGTTCCCGGGTACATTTAAATCGTCGTTTCTTTTGCTTTTTTTCAGATTTGTTTGTATGTTGTCTTCTGATATGTCAATACAACTGGCTATATCTTTCGCCGACAACCACGCATCCTGTTCGACCACAACGTTTTTGCAGCGATGTTTGCCTTGGGAACCCTACCAGACCGGGTATCATCTCCGACAAACAACTTTTCACCCTTACCTTTGAAATGACCTGAGGTCCATCTATATTACTAAAAGAACGAGCTGAAAGTACGTATACTCTTTTGCTGGGACATCGACTACCCTCGCAGCCACGTTAAAAGAGTGTTACAATGCAACGAAATCGATTTTGTGTCCCCACTCCTATTATATATATTTGATCAATTTATTTTTCGAATTTATGTTGTGTGGCGAAAAGGTACCCGGTACGTTGCTGCCCATTAAACAAACAAAAAGAGCACTGACCTTATATATAATAAGAAGGTAGATCACTTCTTCCACTGAAAACGTACATCATGTCGTTTGAATTGCCGTAACTTCTTTGAAATTTGGTGGGGTTTTTTTTTATACAATTGGTCTTATTTTGCGTGGAAGGGATGAATAAAGACAATCAGGTACAAAAAAACACCCCCTTGCCAAAGGAATCGCGCTACGACAGTTCGCGAAGTCGAAAACCCGTTTGGCCGGGAGAGATCTTACCGACGGAATCTCGCCAATCTCTCCCGTGTAAAACTAAAGAAACACTAAAGCTACAATATCAGCACTGAATTGTATGGACAGTTACTGATAAAAGAAACAAATAAACCAAAAATGAATCCTAGTTATTGCATTTTTCATCTTATGCAGCCTTTTTTCCGCCTTTTTTAAAATTCATCTGACTCGACCTTGACCGATGATCAGCTACGTTTAAACTGCGAATTCTCTACAGTTTCTCTCGAGCGTCTCGATTACATTGCTGACGTAGTTTTGTTTTCGATTTAGTCACACAATCTTCTCAAAACAATATTTTCAAGTCAGGACAAGTGTTCATTTCAGGTATATTTATTTCTACCACCAGTATTTGTTCATACAATTCACCATTGACTTTTGTGTTTCTATAGTTTTACACGGGAGACATTGGGCGAGATTCTGTTGGTCAGATCTGTTCCGACTAAACGTGTTTTTAAATTCGCGAACATTGTTAGGGCTATTCCTCAGGCAAGGTGGTGTTTTATGTCTCTGTATGTCTTTATTCGTCCCTTCCACACAAAATAAGACCAATTTTATGAAAATCTATCAAAAATCAAAGGAGTTACGGCAACTGAAACGATATACTGTACGATTTCAATGGAAAAAGTTACCCACCTTCTTATTATATATAAAGTGGATGTTTTTTTTAATGCGGCAGTTTTTCGGTCAAATCAACGAACCGGATACCTTTGGTGTGGCGTTAATGTGAACGCTTGGAAGGAAGACGCCGTTGTCTGCACGATGTTCACGTATTCATACAGCATAAGGTATACATGAAAGCATGGCTAAGGCAACTTCATGACTGTTCATTCGTACCCGATTTGATACAGCCAAAGTTAAACACATACATTTTGTTAGCACCATATCATAAGTCTAAGACTTTTTTTCGCTTGTCATTTCTGTAAAATTGTTTAATCCTACTATGCAGGTCGCAGTTAAACTATTATTGTTCACAGCAATTGAACATTTTCATTAATCAGTCCATTCTGCATTATATTCCAATGTTGCAACTATTGTCCTTCCCTGTGATGCTAAAAACACACACCTTTAAACATATGACTGCTAGAGTCTTTTTAATTTTATGTTCATCATTTTGTGTGTTAAACTTGGTTTATTTGATTTTATTTACATTACTTAGCGCCATTTTATGCCATCAAAGGATAACAGATTGCAAGTTCACCTAAACACTCTTTCCCTGGATTCTGACAGAACTGAAACTTTAGCACGCATCTCTTTAGTTTACTAAGCACAGCGGTGGAAGACGAATAACCATCAGAAAGAAATTATAAGTCATTCATCAAGGAGACCGTGTCAGACCCCATTGGGAATCGAACCCACAGCCCTCGACTTCACAGCCAAGCGCCACCAAGGCCGGTTTATTTATGTGAAACGGTGAAACCAATTGTCCATATCTTGTAGATGGGAACTGCGACATTATATAATCATATAACTCATATCTATTCAGACGAATCCCAACAGTGAAAAATATTCTCGCGAAATCGAATCCCAACAGTGAAAAATATTCTCGCGAAATCGAATCCCAACAGTGACAAATATTCCCGCGATTTCGCGGGACTATTTATAGTATATACCTTAAATTATGGAAGATTATTTATGTAAACATTACAACATGCTTACTTCCGAATGCTTTAGGAAAAAATGACATGTGTTTGCTTGTATGTATGCTTTTCAATGATGTCTTATTGCATTTCTGTGAGACGGTTTTAAATGTCAAGTGTGTAATGCTAAATGCTTTCAAATGATGCATAACAAATGAGAAATGCAAGCATACATGTAGTTTTGTCTCATTTCTTCGAGAAGTGTATAGTGCTAAAGGCTTTCTGTTAACTACCAAATAGAAGTGTTTGAATATATGTTAATAAAAGTTGTAAATCAATGGCAGTTGATTGCAGTTCTTAAATGACTCGTACGTAAATGCAAAGAGTTAAAACCATAATTCATTTGCAAGAATAATAGCACTTGCCGAAAACAAGTTGACACTTAGCACTAGGTAGTTAGCATTACACACTAAACATAATCGATGCTGGAAACCAAAATGAACATATACATTTTGCTAGGTCCCAATCTTAATGAAGAGAGCTCTGTGCAAAATGTACGACAAAGCGTACCAGCGTACCACCATAGGTCAAATCCCGAAAGAAAATTTATTGTGATACGATTATTAATTTAATGCATGTAAGTATGAAAAATAATTTTATGTGAAATCACAACTCAAATAAATATTCGATTTGGAATCAAACTTTAATTAGAAGAAAAAAGTGTGTTACGATTGATTATTAATTAAGATATAAGCATTGAAAAACACCCATTCACAGATTTCCTTGTTAACTAACTTAAACATCCGTACGTTTTCATTTTGTTCAATTAATTTTCATATTCGCTAATAAAGCGCAATAGCTTAGAGAGTCCGATTCGTGTTCGGGAGGTCCGGAGTTCGAATTCCAGCCTGGGTTCCTTCCCCCGGTGACCATGTCAAACCAAAGACGTGTAAAATTGGTACCAGGTGCACCATCAGTACTGGTTCTACTCAGGAACTTATCTCCTGTATATCGGTGCTATACTGCGGATACGTGAAAGAAACAAGGGGTCTATTCGCAAAAGAACAAGGGTATCGCTTGTATCCAATCAATGTCTCTTCCATTGCTGTCTCTTCAGCAAATCAGGAACCTGCTCGTGGGATATCCCTGACCGCAACGTCGGATAATCAGAAATAATTGCTAGCCATTACGCACTATAAAAGTTGAAGAAGAAGAAATAGTTCGCTATTTTAATTTCATGATAATAAAACATAAAAAAATGAAGGAAAGCAAGAAATATAAAGAATAGCGAAATAATTATTTTTCTATAGAACAAAAGTAGATGGCGAGGACGAAATAAAGAAATATATAATACGAAAATATTTTTCCTGTTCTCAAATTCATTTTATTATATTCCTTTATTATACCTTTTTTTTTTTTTTTTTGGTTTATTTTATCTTAGTACATGTAGTCAACTTTTCCTCATTAATGAATTATTACTCATTATTTGTTATAAATTTCAAAAATAAAAAATCTTAGCACCCCCCCCCCCCCCCATTTACATTGCATTCGGTCGTGGGTTCAATTTACCGACCGCGACATACATTGTACAAAAGTCGTTAAACATGGTACATGTAGCTCTCTGCTTGGCGTTCAGCATATACTCGTATACAAGGTAGTTGGCCCTGTGTCACGATATGGTATCATGTCACGCGCCTACTACGTGATGTTGTCGTTTGGCAGCACTATAGATCATAGTCTCCAAGTCACTGAAATACTGTCGGTGGGACGTTAAACCCAACAAAACCAGCTACACATTGCTTTCTGTCCTATAGTTCATATCATAATTAATATTCCCCGCAATTACGTACACTACAACTGAGCTATTGCGTTTTATTGGTGAATATGAAAATTAATTACACATCAAGTTATTTTCCTTTCTTATATGAATTAAATTGATAATCAATCGTATCACAATAACTTTATTTCGGAATCTGACCTATTGGTGGTACGCTTCGTTCTATAAACTGGTACCATGTGCAATGGTACGCTTCGTCAGAGAATGCTAGAGTGATCTCTCTTCATTAAGAATGGGTCCTAACAAAATGTTAATGTTCAATTTCGTTTCCAGCTTCGATTATGTTTAGTGTGTACTGCTTACTACCTAGTGCTTTTTGACAAGTGATATTATGCTTGCATATGGATTATGGTTTTAACTCTTTGCGTTTAGAGGCCGAGAGGGTAAAGTCGCTGACTTTAACACTCACTCAGTCCCTCACCGCGTGGGTTCGAATCCCAGCATTCGGATTTTCATGTGAGGAAACCTTCCAGCTGGCTTGCGGTAGGTCGGTGGTTCTACCCGGATGTCTCCGTGCATTCGGGGTCTTCCTGCACCTGTAATTAGCTGGACGTCGCTATATGACTGAAATACTGTCGAGGCGACAGTAAACTCAAATAGTCAAGTCTTTGCGTTAACGTGCGAGTCATTTTAAGAACAGCAATCAAATGACCTTAATTTACAAATTGTATAAACATATATTCTTACACTTCTTATTTGGTAGTTAACAGAAAGCATTTAGCACTATACACTTCTCAAAAGAAATAAGACAAGGCTACATGTATACTTCCATTTCTCATTAGGCAGTTAGCACCTAGGTTTCAACTTTCTGGCATTCTATAATTACATTGTAGTTGGTAAGCACATAACATTTAGCCTGATATCGTGTAGTCTTCACTATGAGACACGATAATAAATGAGATGCATGAAAACATATCGCGGTATGATACCTCACCTAGAACTGGTAGGCGGTTTAAAATAATAAACCACACTGGAATGATACGTTTCAAGTGAACTATGGAATGACATGGACATGAAAGAGCGGTCTAGAGGTAACTAGCTGGACTAGAAGAGGGAATATATTGAGGCAAGACGCGTTTTTGATAAAAGGTTACATGGAACTGAAAGGTCATATATACAAACTATTGCGCTTGATATTGAAATGGCTATCAAGAGCAATCCTAACGAATTTTGGGGGAAAACCAATAAGTTCGGGCCATGAATGGATAGGTCTGTGCTCATCGAGGTAGTTGAATTTGACAGTTTTCACTACCGCCGTGCGAAAATACACAAACATTTGTTAGAAATGAACTTATCTGACCCATTATATATACAAAATGAGGATCTTAACAATAATATAACATTAGACGAAGTTATATCGATTGTTATGAAGTCGAAGTCGTCATGTGGCTATGATAATATCCCTTATTTAATGTTAAAATATCCATCCGTAATAGAGGTCTTACATAAACTGGTCCAGCTTATTTTTGACTGTGAAATTATTCCAGCGGCATGGAGAAAATCTATTATATGCCCAATACTAAAGGATCT
>CM037791.1:48418441-48468441 GCA_021229015.1 Solen grandis | reverse complement strand
AGAACCATAACTCTACATGTTTTTTAAAGGAGTTATTCCCCTTTGTTAATTTTTGTCTTTTGATTTTGTCCGGAGCATTTCTCCAATACTAAAGTAGCTAGGTTGATGAAAAAGTGCAGTGCATAAGAACCATAATCTACATGTTTTTAGCTCACATGAGCACAATGTGCTCAAGGTGAGCTTTTCTGATCGCCTTTTGTCCAGCGTCCTGCGTCCGTGCGTCCGTGCGTGCGTGCGTCCGGCGTCAACAATTGCTTCAAACAACATCTCCTCCTAAACGGCTTGGCCAATTTGAAAAATATTTTGCAGGAATGTTCCTTGGATGAAGCTCTACTAAAGTTGTATAAATGGTTCTGGTCCATCGCATAATTAGGTCACAGGAGCTAAAAATAGATTTTAAAAATGAAAATTTAAAAAATCTTCTTCTCTGAAACCACAAGGCCTAGCCTTTTGATTTTTGGTATGTTTTCTACCAGGATTGTACAAATTATGACCCTGGGGTCAAAATTGGCCCCACCCCGGGGGCCTAGCCTTTTGAATTTTGGTATGTAGCATCATCTTATGGGCCACTACCAAGATTGTACAAATCATAGCCCTATGGTGATAAATGACCCCGCACCAGGGGTCACTTGTTTTACATAGAGTTATATAGAAAAATCTTAAAAAATCTTCTTCTATGAATCCATAAGGCCTAGAGCTTAGATATTTGGTATGTAGCATCATCTTATGGGCCACTACCAAGATTGTACAAATCATAGCCCTATGGTGATAAATGACCCCGCACCAGGGGTCACTTGTTTTACAAAGAGTTATATAGAAAAATCTTAAAAAATCTTCTTCTATGAATCCATAAGGCCTACAGCTTAGATATTTGGTATGTAGCATCATCTTATGGGCCACTACCAAGATTGTACAAATCATAGCCCTATGGTGATAAATGACCCCGCACCAGGGGTCACTTGTTTTACATAGAGTTATATAGGAAAATCTTAAAAAATCTTCTTCCATGAATGCATAAAGCCTAGAGCTTAGATATTTGGTATGAAGCATCATCTTATGGGCCACTACCAAGATTGTACAAATCATAGCCCTATGGTGATAAATGACCCCGCACCAGGGGTCACTTGTTTTACATAGAGTTATATAGGAAAATCTTAAAAAATCTTCTTCATGAATCATAAGCCTAGAGCTTAGATATTTGGTATGAGCATCATCTTATGGGCCACTACCAAGATTGTACAAATCATAGCTTATGGTGATAAATGACCCCGCACCAGGGGTCACTTGTTTTACACAGAGTTATATAGGAAAATCTTAAAAAATCTTCTTCCATGAATGCATAAAGCCTAGAGCTTAGATATTTGGTATGAAGCATCATCTTATGGGCCACTACCAAGATTGTACAAATCATAGCCCTGTGGTGATAAATGACCCCCCACCAGGGGTCATTTGTTTTACACAGAGTTATATAGGAAAATCTTAAAAAATCTTCTTCTATGAATCAATAAGGCCTAGAGCTAAGATTTTTGGTATGTAGTAGCATCTAATGGTTCATTACAAAGATTTTCAAAGTCTTGGCCCTACGGTGATAAATGACCCTGCGCCCAAGTCTTCTCTGAAACCATATGGCCCATTGCTTAGATATTTGGTGTGTAGTATTGTCAGGGGTAAAATGTTTTAGATTAAGTTATATCAGAATCCTTGTCTGTTTAAAAACCTTGACATCAGTTGAAGCAATGGTACTCAGGTGAGCGATTCAGGGCCATCATGGCCCTCTTGTTTAAAGGAGTTATTCCCCTTTGTTAATTTTTGTCTTGATTTTGTCCGGAGCATTTCTCCAATACTAAAGTAGCTAGGTTGATGAAACTTCATATGTAGATTGATCTTGATGAGAGGAAGTGCAGTGCACAAGAACCATAACTCTGCATGTATTTTGAAAGGAGTTATTGCCCTTTGTCATTTTTAATCTTTTGATTTTGTCCAGAGCATAACTCCAATACTAAAGTAGCTAGGTTGATGAAACTTCATATGTAGATTGATCTTGATGAGAGGAAGTGCAGTGCATAAGAAAACCACAATGTTAATTCTTAAAGACAGGTTTTTGCAAACAATAAATATGGATGTGAACCATAATTAGACTGCATTTTTATTCTCCTCAGCTACAGATCTTGGGGGCAAATTGTTTTCTTCTGTGTGTCTGTATGTGTGTCTCTCTGTCTGTCTGTCAAAACTTTTTAGCATTGTCCAAAACTTTTGAACCATTGCTTACACTAACTTTAAACCTTACATACATGTAGTCTTTCACTCACGCAATTTTTTGAAACTGTATTCCTACACATGACAGACTTCCGGTGTGGGTATTGATCACCTTTCGGTTACTATATGGAGTAAAGCTATATGTTTGATATACTTACTCCACTCATGAATGGCTTTCAGTTGACATCAATTTTTTGACATCTGACCTGCTAAGAGACGGGAATCATAGTGCCTTTTGAACACATCTTTTTTTTTTTTTTTTTTTTTTTTTTTTTTTTTTAAGGTTTGGCTGTTTATACCCCTGCCTTACATTGCATCCTACACATACATTACATGCTTGAAGACATTGTTGGATGCAGGGGTATTGATAAACTTAAGTCAGGGGTCTAGTTTTATATCACACAATGTGCATCACAAAGATTGGCTGATATAAGGCTGATCTCTCTGAAAATATTGCTTGAAGGTGATGGGGCTGGGCATATGCGATTATTAAAAAGTCAGGTGACCAATTCTTGAACCTGTCTTTTGGTCAAGGTCAAATCTTAGTAGACCTGTATATCTCTTATCTAGGGTTTTATGGTTTTAAGTGGACGACTGGGATATAAATAAGTATTATGTTTGATAATTTCACAGTGAAAGTTATGGAGGTATTATCTCTCCCCTTTTCAATTTAGAATAAAAAGAAAATTCCATTATTTAATGGGTTGCAGGGGGAGATGCAATACTTGATTGAAGTTCACTGGATGAAATAAGAAATTCAAACAAGTCATATATCGTTAGAAATATTAACCCTTTCCCTCATAGAGGACACCATGAAAAGACCTATGCGAACAGCATAAAACCAGATCAGCCTGCGAGTAACTCGCAGGCTGATCAGGTTTTATGCTGTTCGCTGCTCCTCAGTGGTCTGGAAATGAGGATTTTGTAATTAAATTTGGTAAGGTTTAACTGTGGTTTTCTGCAGATCAGGCTTTATGTGATACCTATTGAGTGCGTCAAAATGAGTATCTATGAGGGAAAGGGTTAAAGGTACAAAATAAGTGTAAATATGGTCTTGGATGATGCGCAATCTGTTACTTAAACAAGATTTTATCCTAGTATTGTCTCCACCTACAGCTTGCTGAGTATCTTTGATTTCCTTACAACCATTCCGTAAAGAATGTATTAATTAACTTTAAAATTCGAGTAGAATTAAAAATGTATGCAAAAAACTGATTAACTTGAACTAATCAGGCATATAAAGAAATTTCTGTTAATTATTCAAGAATATGCCCCCCAGTATGTTTCAGATGTGTGTTTTTTGTTTATAATTGAGTCATGTTGGGTGGTAGTGAAGAAAATATCTGTTGCCTGGCACATATGTTACTTGTATTACGCACTCAGTTTGAAATCATCATGCGTCACTGACAAGTTTTTAGCATAATTTACGTAATCGCTAAAGGAAAGGTAGAGCAAATATGGCATCTTGTTTCTGTCTTCTGGAATGAAAAAGAACCACAATACTTCTATTTTACTTGATTAATCTATTATTTCTTTCAGCAGGGTCTCTATGGTCTAGAGGTTATTGCTGCAGACTTAGTACTTACTACTGTTAAATCATTATATTTCATGGACATTAAATTTCATGGAATACGTAATAACGTTGTGGGTACATATATTTTGTGGATCCAAAATCCACGAAAAATTAATCCCGCACAAAAATTGATGATTATACAAAATAATTAATCCCTTGCTGCAGTAGATTTGAGTCTGAATCTGGGTCCTAATTCATCTTTTAATGATAAATCTATATTTTAGACTCTAGAAGTGCAAGTTTTCAGAATGATGTTTCACAAATTCTGTAAATTTTTCTGTAAGTTATAATATTTCTTGAAAAATACAAAAAATCCGTACCAGATTTTATTACATTTTGTAAATTCATTTCATTATATTAAAAACAACTACAAATGATAGAATTTTGAGTCTGAGTTTAAGTTAAAGACTCAGGAGATGGTGAATTAGGGCCTTCAGGGGTGTAAAATTGCTAAAATTATCACTAGGTCAGTCAAGCCTCTCCAAATGTTAAGATAGTAAAATCAAGCAAATGACAATGAATTTTTCTTATTTTCACTCGCCCTACTCTAATTTTCACTCGCCCTACTCTAATTTTCACTTGCCCTACTCTAATTTTCACTGGCCAGGGCGAGCAGGCAGAATTTTACACCCTGTCCTTAGTTGTAAACTCAGATATTCAATGTGAGAAAGCTTTCCAACTGGCTTCTGGTAGGTCGGTGATTCTATCCAGGTGTCTCTGTGTACAGGGGGTCATCCTCCACCTGTTATTACCAGGATGTTGCTATTTGCTCTAAAGATTAAACCACCTTATAAGGAATACATACCTTCTTACTGAATAAAACAAAGTTGCATATTAATTAAACCTTTTTCTAATAAAGGCATGTTTTGCCTTGGCAAACAGAGCTGACCTAGATTAGAAGGAGCTCTCTGATCAGGGTTTCCTCCACCTATAATTAACGGGACATTGTTATATAACAGAAATACTGTCTTAGTGATGATAATCGTCAGAACAACTGGATTCTTCAACCCTTTACTTTCATTCCTTAATGTACAATTTTTGTTCATCTTAATGTTCACCCTCCCACAGAGACTGATTATCCCCCCAAGGCCAACGCGGGTTCGGATGTTGTAATCCATCTGCCCCAGAACTCGGTGGTGCTAAGCGGGAACCAGAGCACCGACGACAAGGGCATCGTCAGCTACGAATGGATCAAGGCTTCTGGAGACACACTCGCTGTTGATACACAGGCTAGTTGTCACTTCTTATTAACAGACAATCTGTGAGCAAAGGCTATTGACTGGATTTATAGAGAAGCTTCATTTTAGTCCATATACCTTTCTCAATCTGACTGACCAGTCCATAGACTTGCATATTCCCCTTAATGTCATGTATTATTTGCTAATTATACCTCATGAAAAAAGATATGGGAATAGGCTGAATAGAAATATCGTGTCACGTCTTATCGTCTACATTGATTATTCTTGTCCATCTGTGTACATTAAGGAACACCTTACTATTTCTTTTCAAATATCAACATCTGAATTAAAAACAAAAATGTACGATGAGTCACAAAGATCAACAAAATTAATATTCTATTGCTAACAAAGGACATTGACTGGAGTGTTTTCTTACTCAGATCTGCCAGTGAGAATGCCTCCTTGCGTCCCACCTCAGTCATTGTCTTCAATAATATTCTTTTGTTGGTCTTTTCACTATTAAGTTTTATATCTACACAGGGAGCGCGGACACCCAATCTTCACTTGTCCAACCTGGAGGTAGGGGACTACACATTCACACTGAAGGTCACAGATTCAGCAGGCCAGACTTCTTCTGCTGACGTTCATGTGTACGTCAAACCAGGTGTGTAAATTTAATATGTAACGTAAAGTATTCATATTTGTTTTATATCAATGGGTCCCGTATTGTTAAAGTTAAATGCATATGGTACTTTCCATTTGGTATGATAAAACAACAAATGCCAACACTTTTATAGACATTTCAAGTTGGAAATATGATTCTTTAGTTTTTGTCTCTGGTTTTAAACCCTGTTCTTCATGTAATAGTGTTTTGACACCTTGGCAAACATAGCAGACCCTTTCATATAAAAGTGTTTTGGCAATCAGGGCAGACCGCTCCAGGATTTGTCTGTTCAGGGTCCCCACTGCTTGCTTGTACAAATTGTTTATGACCTTAAAGCCTTAACAGCAATTTTCTTGAAGTGTCTTAATCAAGTCTACCTTCTATGGTTACAGAGCAGAACACCCTCCAGAAGCCATCACCCAGGCAACCATAGAAGCTTCTCTACCCTTAGACAACATACTACTGGATGGCAGTAACAGCACAGATGATCTGAAGATAACTTCTTATCTATGGCAGCAAACCGGGTAACTCATATATACATTGCATCTCCATGGAAACGCTGTATCAAGAGTGCAAGTCTAGATGCCATATCATAGTGGATGGCATTATAACTTAGTGAAAATGTACCAATATCAACTGAACAAAACACAAATACAGATTTTTGGTCCAATGTTTGATAGTGTAATATTGTTTTTGCATTAAATATTGAAGTGTGTTATGGATCTTGCGTCATGTCTGAAACATATTTGTGGTGTTGCAGGAGGATTTCCACATTCAGTGATAGTTGTAGTTCATTTTGATGCTAAAACTACTGTCCCTGATGGCTAGGTGGTTTGAGAGTTGGCCTTTGGAGAAGGAGGTTGTGGGTTTAATCTCTGGTCTTTACTTACCAAAGTCGTTAGTAACTACCTGCTTGGCGCTCGGCATAATTATATACAGGGTAGTTTCAGGACTGGTTGGCTTGGTGTCAGGATAATGTGACTGGGTGCAGTATCATGCCACATGTCTACCGCATGATACTGCAGTGTGGCAGCACTCTATCTGTGCCAAGTAGTCATCATTATCAAATGACTGAAAAACTGTTGATGGGATGTTTAGCCCAATAAACAAACTAATGCTAAAACAGTTTCTAAACAGAGTTAAACTGAGATAATTTGAAGGCTGTGTTTAGGATGGGTGGGTGATTAAATGCTAGTATGATTTTGTGGCTTGGAAATTGAAAGTACTTTTTTGGAAAAGTACTTTTTTTTTAGTATTCTTTTCTAATAAGATCTGTCATGGGACAGTGAATATAAGGACAGTATTCGTTCCTTGGAATATTGAAATTTAACTGCGTTTCTGTACACGACAGGGGGCCAACAATACTGGATATAACAGATGCGGACAAAGCCGTGGCCAATGCCGGTGGTGAGATCAAGGTCGGCAAGTACACATTCAAGTTGACGGTAAAAGACGCGGAGGAATTGGCCTCATCTAGCGTCACGGAAGTTGTGGTGAAACAGGGTGAGTGATTTAACCCTTTCCCTCATAGAGGACACCATGAAAAGACCTATGCGAACAGCATAAAACCAGATCAGCCTGCGAGTAACTCGCAGGCTGATCAGGTTTTATGCTGTTCGCTGCTCCTCAGTGGTCTGGAAATGAGGATTTTGTAATTAAATTTGGTAAGGTTAAACTGTGGTTTTCTGCAGATCAGGCTTTATGTGATACCTGTTGAGTGCGTCAAAATGAGTCTATACGAGGGAAAGGGTTATATATTGGAGGAAGATAAAGTTGAATGATGGGTAAATTACAATGAAGCAAAGACCTATAAATCCATTGAAGTTTATTTTTATATAAATAACTTGCTTTCTTGCCTTTCTTAGGTGCATTTGTGATATACTTGTAATTGATTTATATGATAAATATACTGCGGTGTATTTAAGAGTCAAGCAGAAAGGTTGAAATACAGTCACCAGGACTGACAATGCAAAATTATAAAACATCTCACCAATGAAATTGTTCCTAAAAAATTCTGAGGGATTGGTGCAGAACTATTGTAACTTCTACTTTATTTGTGTGTAGCTACTGTAGCTTTGCATCATACCATGTAATATTCAAACATAATGCTCTAACCTGTAAACTTTTTTACCATATTAAACATTTGTTTAACTGTCAATGCTAGTGAAAATAATGCCAATAACCACGGGTTTTATATCATTTCTGGAATTCCATTACTTTTTAAAGTTTCATTTAAAATTTTAACTGTTTGAAATACCTTGCACATTGTGGCCTTTTCCAATGCTTGATGCAATGAATGCCATTCAGACCTTTGAGACCTCATGTTTTCTAGAGCATAGATCCACCAATAAATGTACATGTACACTCGAAATTCCCTTAGGTATATAATATTTCTCTCCTAGCAGTACCAAAACATATAGTAAATATATATACTTATTTAGATATCTCTGAGGCCTAGTCCTTAACTTACAGCTTATTGTGTGAGCATGCTTTCGATGAATAATTATTACAATAACAGAGATGTTCAGAATTGAGAAAAATAAATAACTAGAAATGTGTGTACTTATAATAGCAAATCAATATGCTTTATGCTTTGTATGTTGGATACATAGATGATCATCATATTGGATCCCTATATTTGAATTTAATTTGATCACAGTTGAACTTAAATAAACTGAAGAAAATGATACATGGTCAAGTGTAATATCCTTGTTTGTAGTAATATATAAATTTATTCAATGCTTTTCGGTTGATTATAGGGAAATATCAGTGAATTAAAAATTAATTTCACTATTTCAAACAGTGAATATTACCATTTTTATAATGTTTACTGTTTTGTAATGTGACTACTATTTTTTTAAGGCCTTTCAATATTGATTTCTACATTAGAATAAAACTTCTTCAAGAAATAACTGAAAGACATGTTGAATACCCTCTTCCTTTTTAGCTCACATGAGCACAACGTGCTCAAGGTGAGCTTTTCTGATCGCCTTTTGTCCGGCGTCCGTCGTCCGTGCGTCCGTGCGTGCGTGCGTGCGTCCGGCGTCAACAATTGCTTCAAACAACATCTCCTCCTAAACGGCTTGGCCAATTTGAAAAATATTTTGCAGGAATGTTCCTTGGATGAAGCTCTACTAAAGTTGTATAAATGGTTCTGGTCCATCGCATAATTAGGTCACAGGAGCTAAAAATAGATTTTAAAAATGAAAATTTAAAAAATCTTCTTCTCTGAAACCACAAGGCCTAGCCTTTTGATTTTTGGTATGTAGCATGATCTTATGACTGTCTACCAGGATTGTACAAATTATGACCCTGGGGTCAAAATTGGCCCCGCCCCAGGGGTCACTTGATTTCACATAGGCTAATATAGGAAAAACTTGAAAAAATCTTCTTCTCCGAAACCACAAGGCCTAGCCTTTTGATTTTTGGTATGTAGCATCATCTTATGGGCCACTACCAAGATTGTACAAATCATAGCCCTATGGTGATAAATGACCCCGCACCAGGGGTCACTTGTTTTACATAGAGTTATATAGAAAAATCTTAAAAAATCTTCTTCTATGAATCCATAAGGCCTAGAGCTTAGATATTTGGTATGTAGCATCATCTTATGGGCCACTACCAAGATTGTACAAATCATAGCCCTATGGTGATAAATGACCCCGCACCAGGGGTCACTTGTTTTACATAGAGTTATATAGGAAAATCTTAAAAAATCTTCTTCCATGAATGCATAAGGCCTAGAGCTTAGATATTTGGTATGAAGCATCATCTTATGGGCCACTACCAAGATTGTACAAATCATAGCCCTATGGTGATAAATGACCCCCCACCAGGGGTCACTTGTTTTACATAGAGTTAAATAGGAAAATCTTAAAAAATCTTCTTCTATGAATCAATAAGGCCTAGAGCTTAGATATTTAGTATGTAGCATCATCTTATGGGCCACTACCAAGATTGTACAAATCATAGCCCTATGGTGATAAATGACCCCACACCAGGGGTCACTTGTTTTACATAGAGTTAAATAGGAAAATCTTAAAAAATCTTCTTCTATGAATCAATAAGGCCTAGAGCTAAGATTTTTGGTATGTAGTAGCATCTAATGGTTCATTACAAAGATTTTCAAAGTCTTGGCCCTACGGTGATAAATGACCCTGCGCCCAAGTCTTCTCTGAAACCATATGGCCCATTGCTTAGATATTTGGTGTGTAGTATTGTCAGGGGTAAAATGTTTTAGATTAAGTTATATCAGAATCCTTGTCTGTTTAAAAACCTTGACATCAGTTGAAGCAATGGTACTCAGGTGAGCGATTCAGGGCCATCATGGCCCTCTTGTTGTTAATTATTATGATTTATTTCATGAGGAGGAAAATCAATATTTTCCTTGTCACTCAACAAATTAAAAATGAAATTCCACTGAAACCAACAATTATCCTCTATATAATACTTCTTCATAGAAAGTAAATTCAGAAGGTTATCAATCAAAGGTGTATCTTATTTTTGCCAGTTGCCAACGAGCCGCCGGTAGCAAGAGCAGGGGACGATGTGGTGGTACAACTGCCACAGGTGTTGGTCACCCTGGATGGGTCCAAGTCTTCAGATGACCACAAGATCACCAGCTACCTCTGGGTCCGAGGCCAGAACTCCCTGGCAGCAGGGGTGGGTGTTACACTGATAGTGTCACATAAAGTGCAGTACTTCGTTCAACTGAGAAACTTTAAGATAAATAAGTAAAAATTAAGGGGTTTGGAATTCCTAAACTTATCACTTACCCTTCCTAAATTAGAGCTGGTAAAATCAAGAAAAATACAAAGATATATTTGGGTTTTTCATTTGCCCTGCACTAGTCTTCACTTGGCAGGCAAGCTGGTGAGTGGATTTTAGAAATTGAAATAAACTGCTCCAATGTCAAATAAATGTTTAGATTGATCCAGATTGTGTAGTGCTTACACCCGCTTTTCACAAGTGAGTTAGAGCCGAGCCTGGTTAACCTGTGTTTCCAGGTTTTTTTGGGTTTTTTTGGCCTGTTTTGACTACCGATATTGTATTGTGTTCCCAATCACAGAAAGTTTTTTTTTCCCAATTTCAAGAAGAAATTCCCAATTCAAGGGAAGAAAAAAAAAATTGCATTTCTACAATAACTTCGTGTTTGGGGTTTAAAGTAGCAGGTCTGAATGATAAAAGAGTTGAATGAACTAAATATTTGATTTTTGGCTCACCTGAGCACAACGTGCTCATGGTGAGATATTTTTATCGCCTTTAGTCCGGTGTCCGTGCATGCGACGTCAACAATTTCCTCTTCCTAAACTGCTGCATGGATTTTGACCAAACTTCACAGAAATTTTCCTTATGATGCTCTCTATCAAAGTTGTTCAAATTATTTTGATTGCTTGAAAAAGTAGGTCACAGGAGCTAACAATAGAAATTAAAAATGCAAACTTTGAAAATCTTCTTCTGCAAAAGTGCAAGGCCTAGAGCTTAGATATTTGGTGTGTAGCATTGTGTAGTAGACCTCTACCAAGATTGTTCAAATCATGACCCTGGGGTCACTTGATTTTACATAGACTTATATAGGGAAAAAAATAGAAAAATCTTCTTCTCAGAAACCACAAGGCCTGGAGCTTAGATATTTGGTGTGTAGCATTGTGTAGTGGATTGCTACTAAGTTTGTTCAAATCATGACCCTGGGGTCAAAATTTGCCTCGCCCCAGGGGTCACTTGAATTTACAAAGGCTTATATATGAAAGATTTTAAAAGATTTTCTTGTCAGAAACCAGAGGATCATGGGTTTAGATATTTGGTATGTAACATGGCATTGTGGACCTGAACCAAGTTTTCAAATCATGGCCCTGGGGTCAAAAATAGTCCCACTATAGGGTTAACTTGGTGTTTTTTTTACCACATGTTAGCCTTTTGAGCGGAATTAAGATTATATTGTATGGATTTTGTATTCAGTAGGACAATGTTGTAAAAGGCCATGAAAGTAATATTTCTCAGGTGAGCAAATTAGGGCCATCTTGGCCCTCTTGTATACTCTATACAGAACATTTCAAAATTATTTTTTCTATCAACCCAATAGTCAGAACTTCATGTCATTTGGTACCAATGGTCAACCCATAGTGCTCTACCAATTGCTAATTGCTAAAATAAAGTTGATCCCTTGGAAAATGAGACTTCTCTATATAGAAAATTTCAAATTCTTCTATCAAACAATTAGTCAGAATTTAATTTCATTGGGCACAAATTTGTTCTACTATCATTGCTAAGATAAAGTTGATTCCTTGAAAAAATGTGGTTTGCAGGAGGATGATTGGCTAGTTTTCTCAAGAATTATGTACATGAAAATTGAAACAAAGCTGCTGAAGGTTACAAGGTAAAATCAAATGAGATGAATTGTTAATAAGGCTAATGATACTCTAGGGTAACCTTGGGCCTCTTCTGTCATGGTCAGATATAACAGAGACAAGGTGAGAATTGGGGGTATTAGTTACATTAGCGATAGCTCTAGCTATTGTCAGACATTTCCTTGACCTACCATTTGGTGCACGTTTGCAAAACAAAAATCTCATATTACCGGAATGATTGTACTTGTAAAGGTTTAGTGATATATCAGAAATCCATACATTTATTTATAAACATCACCATGACATGGCGTGAACTTATGCAGACGCTTGCAAAATAAAACTCTCATATCACATAAAAAATTTTATGCGTAAGGGTACTTTTCAATGTGTCTCAATGCTTCCCTGCCCAATGGAGGTTGAAATACTCTGGTATTGTAATGTCAATATAACCCACACATATTGCATGCTCATGTAAACTTCTTGTTTATTTCAAGTTATATATCTTAGGGTAACGTTTTACGACTCGTGATAGCAGCCCAATCTTGAAATTAAGTTCATCTGTAAACATAAAAAAAAGCATTGCATTGTTTTATGTTGTGGTTAATGGTTATATTGTTGCTTCTATATTAAACAACGAAGCTTACCCAAATATTTTAAAATTCTGGTAACAATAAATTCTTTTTGTACCATCAGTGCACTAAAGAATACTTCCAATATTACATTTTAGTCATTTAACGGAACAATGATGATTATCAGTGCATGTGGTACTGACATTCTTAGGTGCAAATACAATGTACATTCATTCTGTCATTTTGAAATATATGTCCTTGCTCGCCGCAAACAAACAAGTGTATTTATTTCATGATTTGTTTTGTAACACCAATACCAGAATCTTTATTTGTTACATTTGTTCCCACCCCAGAGACCCCTGGAGGTCATGTACAATCAAGTTTGCACTATATGAATACATAGACACTGTAACATATCCTGGCTCTGTATTATCAAATTACATGTAATTGTGACTGCATGTTTCTAAGGAGTGTGATAAAATGCTGAAAAACATATGTTAGTTTGTTCAAATCATGGCCTTGGGGTCAAAATTAGCCCCATCTTAGGGGTCACTTGAATTTACATAGACTTATTTATATATGAAAACTAGAAAAATCTTCTTGTCAGAAACAACAAGGCCTAGAGTTAAGATATTTGGTGTGTTACATTGCCTAGTGAATCTCTACCAAGTATGTTCAAATCATGGCACTGGGATCAAAATTGGCCCTGCCTAATGGTCACTATTTTACAAAGACTTGTATAGAAAAATCCTCAAAAGATTTTCTTCTCAGAAACAACAAGGTCTGAAGTCATGATGTTTACTAGTGGATTTCAACCATGTCTGTTCAAATCATGGCCCTGATGTCAAAACTGACTTATTAGAGCTATGACCTTCAAAATTTGGATGGCAGATACAGTTTTTGTGTGGAATTTAGATGATCTTGCTGTAATTCTGCATGGATTATGTATTCAGTATGACTCATAATACTTTAATATGCAATGAAGGCAATATTTCTCAGGTGAGCGATTCAGGGCCATCTTAACCCTCTTGTTTTGTTTTATTAGTCCCCTACCAGTGTTTACTCTGGAGGGGACTATAGTTTTGCCCTCTGTCTGCCTGTCCGTAAGTCCACAAGTCTTGATCCTGCGATTAAATAAAAAGAACATTTAAGATAATATTATGTAACTTGGTAAATGAATAGATGGCAGTATGGAGATTCTGCATGTCACTTTTTTAGCTCACATGAGCACAACGTGCTCAAGGTGAGCTTTTCTGATCGCCTTTTGTCCGGCGTCCGTCGTCCGTGCGTCCGTGCGTCCGGCGTCAACAATTGCTTCAAACAACATCTCCTCCTAAACGGCTTGGCCAATTTGAAAAATATTTTGCAGGAATGTTCCTTGGATGAAGCTCTACTAAAGTTGTATAAATGGTTCTGGTCCATCGCATAATTAGGTCACAGGAGCTAAAAATAGATTTTAAAAATGAAAATTTAAAAAATCTTCTTCTCTGAAACCACAAGGCCTAGCCTTTTGATTTTTGGTATGTAGCATGATCTTATGACTCTCTACCAGGATTGTACAAATTATGACCCTGGGGTCAAAATTGGCCCCGCCCCAGGGGTCACTTGATTTCACATAGGCTAATATAGGAAAAACTTGAAAAAATCTTCTTCTCCGAAACCACAAGGCCTAACCTTTTGATTTTTGGTATGTAGCATCATCTTATGGGCCACTACCAAGATTGTACAAATCATAGCCCTATGGTGATAAATGACCCCGCACCAGGGGTCACTTGTTTTACATAGAGTTATATAGGAAAATCTTAAAAAATCTTCTTCTATGAATCCATAAGGCCTAGAGCTTAGATATTTGGTATGTAGCATCATCTTATGGGCCACTACCAAGATTGTACAAATCATAGCCCTATGGTGATAAATGACCCCGCACCAGGGGTCACTTGTTTTACATAGAGTTATATAGGAAAATCTTAAAAAATCTTCTTCTATGAATCCATAAGGCCTAGAGCTTAGATATTTGGTATGAAGCATCATCTTATGGGCCACTACCAAGATTGTACAAATCATAGCCCTATGGTGATAAATGACCCCGCACCAGGGGTCACTTGTTTTACATAGAGTTATATAGGAAAATCTTAAAAAATCTTCTTCTATGAATCCATAAGGCCTAGAGCTTAGATATTTGGTATGTAGCATCATCTTATGGGCCACTACCAAGATTGTACAAATCATAGCCCTATGGTGATAAATGACCCCGCACCAGGGGTCACTTGTTTTACAAGAGTTATATAGGAAAATCTTAAAAAATCTTCTTCTATGAATCCATAAGGCCTAGAGCTTAGATATTTGGTATGAAGCATCATCTTATGGGCCACTACCAAGATTGTACAAATCATAGCCCTATGGTGATAAATGACCCCGCATCAGGGGTCACTTGTTTTACACAGAGTTATATAGGAAAATCTTAAAAAATCTTCTTCTATGAATCCATAAGGCCTAGAGCTTAGATATTTGGTATGTAGCATCATCTTATGGGCCACTACCAAGATTGTACAAATCATAGCCCAAGGTGATAAAGACCCCACACCGGGGTTTTTTTTTAAAAAATCTTCTTCTATGAATCAATAAGGCCTAGAGCTAAGATTTTTGGTATGTAGTAGCATCTAATGGTTCATTACAAAGATTTTCAAAGTCTTGGCCCTACGGTGATAAATGACCCTGCGCCCAAGTCTTCTCTGAAACCATATGGCCCATTGCTTAGATATTTGGTGTGTAGTATTGTCAGGGGTAAAATGTTTTAGAAAAGTTATATCAGAATCCTTGTCTGTTTAAAAACCTTGACATCAGTTGAAGCAATGGTACTCAGGTGAGCGATTCAGGGCTATCATGGCCCTCTTGTTTTTTTTTTTAACCAAATTAGTCACCCTGTCGGTTGGTCCGTCGGTCTGTCCAGAGGTTGGTCTACAAATATTTGTCCGGAGCATTTCTCCAAAACTACTGTACCTATGTTGATGAAACTTCATAGGTAGATAGACCTTGATGAGAGGAAGTGCAGTGCATAAGAACCATAACTCTGCATGTATTTTGAAAGGAGTTATTGCCCTTTGTCATTTTTAATCTTTTGATTTTGTCCGGACCATAACTCCAATACTAAAGTAGCTAGGTTGATGAAACTTCATATATAGATTGATCTTGATAAGAGGAAGTGCAGCGCACGAGAACCGTAACTCTGCATGTATTTTGAAAGGAGTTATTGCCCTTTGTCATTTTTAATCTTTTGATTTTGTCCGGAGCATAACTCCAATACTAAAGTAGCTAGGTTGATGAAACTTCATATGAGATTTGATTTTGTCCGGAGCATTTCTCCAAAACTACTGTACTTATGTTGATCAAACTTCATATGTAGATAGACCTCATATGTAGATAGACCTTCATGAGAGGAAGTGCAGTGCCTAAGAACCATAACTCTGCATGTATTTTGAAAGGAGTTATTGCCCTTTGTCATTTTTAATCTTTTGATTTTGTCTGGAGCATAAATCCAATACTAAAGTAGCTAGGTTGATGAAACTTCATATGTAGATTGATCTTGATGAGAGGAAGTGCAGTGCATAAGAAAACCACAATGTTAATTCTTAAAGACAGGTTTTTGCAAACAATAAATATGGATGTGAACCATAATTAGACTGCATTTTTATTCTCCTCAGCTACAGATCTTGGGGGCAAATTGTTTTCTTCTGTGTGTCTGTATGTGTGTCTCTCTGTCTATCTGTCTGTCTGTCAAAACTTTTTAGCATTGTCCAAAACTTTTGAACCATTGCTCACACTAACTTTAAACCTTACATACATGTAGTCTTTCACTAACGCAAACTTTTGAAACTGTATTCCTACACATGACAGACTTCCGGTGTGGGTATTGATCACCTTTAGTGATAATATTTTTTTTTGGTATGCTTATAAGCCCAAATCCTATGTGTGAACATTCGTTTTATGTGTCATGTGAATACATCCTGTGTCAAAGATGGGGGTGGGGGTATGAATCACCTTCAGTGATAGTTCTAGTTTTTTTGTTGCTATGGTAACAGAAAAAGTATGCACCTCACTGGTAGGGGACTCATGTGTTGCATGCAACACCAGTTACTTTGATATATATATAATAAGGTGTGAGTTTTTCCCAGTTTTGTCTAAAACGACGTGAAATTTCCCAATTCCGGGGGTCAGGTCATGTTTCCAAAATAGTGAGAGAAAAAATACAGTTTCCTGTCTGCTTCTAGTTTCCTTCCACTGAATATTACCATCGGAGCCAACATGAACATTTTCATAAGCTTTCTGTTAAATCATTGTAAAATAAAATTGAAATTCTTTTTGAAATTATATTTTGAGATGTGTTCATGTTTTCTCTCCATGGCAACAGGATGTGTTGAACAACTCCGACCACCAGGCGGTGCTGCAGCTTGTCAACCTTGTGGAGGGGCGATATGTGTTCACACTGAAAGTCACAGATGGGGAGGGGCTTACCAGCAAAGACTCTACCTCCATTGTTGTGAAAGATGGTAAACCCCCCTTTTTTGCATATCATTAACCTTTTCACCAGGGGATAGTATTTGATGTAATTTTTGCAAATAGTTAAAAAAAATATAAAAAAAAATAGAAAAACAGAGAATATTTTTATATCAGATTAAACAAAAGATTATTTGAATTGCAAAACAATGATAAAACTGTAGTTGATCTAGAGTCACACTTTTCAGTTTTAATCCTTTATTATGCCCCCCTTCGAAGAAGAGGGAGTATATTGCTTTGCTCATGTCGGTCGGTCGGTCCATAGGTCCGTCTGTCGGTAGACCAGACCTTGTCCGAGTGATAACTTAAGTTCTATTTGACCTTTAAGTCTCAAACTTCACGTGGTTGTTGCTCATGATTAGTAGATGACCCCTATTGATTTTGGTGTCATTACCTCAAAGGTCACATGTTGTGTATGTATAATACCAGACCTTGTCCGAGTGATAACTTAAGTTCTATTTGACCTTTAAGTCTCAAACTTCTTGTGGTTGTTGCTCATGATTAGTAGATGACCCCTATCGATTTTGGTGTCAACCAAATCACAAGGTTGCATTTGTATATATGTTTGATGACTTTGCCTTGTCCAAATAAAATTTTAGTCGTATTTCAGACTATATGTGGTTGTTCCTTATAATGAGTAGATGACCTCTATTGATTTGGGTGTCAACATCCAAAGGTCAAGTTCACAATGTGACATGTTGATATATTTTCATTATATAAATGTCTTGCCCAAGTGATAACTTCTATTTTATTTTTACTCTTAAGGTCCTAACCTCATGTAGTTGTTGCTTATAAATGTAGAAAACCCTGTTTTCAAATTAATAAGTTGGATTCTTATAAATATTTACGATTTAAGCACTGTCTTAATAGTACTTAATAGTAATTAATAAAGAAGACCTCTATGGACTTTAGGGGTCAGTACATTGTGTTAAGGAAGCATTGTCCAGCTGAAAACCTTTGCTTCAAATATTTTACAGTTGTTGCATATCAATAGGAATGACAATATTCTTTCACTTAAACCTTTGTGGACTTGTGTAAATATTTCTCCAGCCCATTTATTTCAGTAAATGTTTAGTTCCACATTTTAGCACATTATATTTTCACTCAAATTTTTGAAGTTTGAGAATTTTTTGTGACAAGCCAACATTATGAAGGCAAACTCCTTGCATGTAATATAGCTATATACATATTATGGCATATGAGGGGGGCATATATGTTTCACAAACATTTCTTGTTTCATATAGACTTATTTTGACACATTGGCAAACAGACTAGACCAAAATCAGACAGCTCCTGCAGTTCGATGGTTAGCTTTAAAACCATTCTAAGTGCATATAGAAATAGAAGAAAATTGAACATTTTCATGGTCAACACTCGAATTGATAATCACTGAAAGTGAAATCAATCTCTAGCTTTCATTTGCATATTTTAATTCACCTTCAAAATCAATCGCCATGATTTTAAATTTCTTGTGCTCAGAAGCACTGCCTTATGATATTCCCTTTTCACAGAAGAGGGGTGGGGGGAGGCTACATAGGAATCATACTGGCCTTGTTCTGTCAGGTAAAGTAAGTCCCATCCTACATTCACTTTGCATGAAGGTGGGATATTGCAGTGTTAATTAACCCTTTACTTCATATAGACTCATTTTGACACATTGCAAACAGAGCAGACCCAGATCAGACAACTCCTAGGAGCTGTCTGATCAGGTTCTCCTCTGTTTACACAAACAGTATTGTAGCTCAGTTTCTAGTCATCTGTGGCAAAGGAAGAAAATACATCATTTAAATCATTTAATATTCATGATCTCATAAATTATTCATGAGGCAAAGGGTTCATGATAGCCTTAGTTACACTGTCATATCGCAAATACATCCAAGCTTTGTCATGCAGAGTATTCCAGGGATAGGGAAGGTAAGATGACTGCTTCATGATCTCTATTATACTTAATCTCCATGTGATTCCAGAGGAAGACAAGACTAATCTACTGGAGCTGATACTTGAGGCTGATATCACGCAGTTCACCGAGGAAAATAAAGTGAGTAGCACTGAGTAGCATTTGAGGAAGCCTCCCAGTTGTAGTTGATAGGTCTGTGGTTCTACTTGGTAGCCCCTTGTGCATTTGAGGTGTTCCTCTTATCTGTTTTTCACAGACTGAAACACTGCTGCAGTGATAGTTTGAAAAGGCTTCATGGTCCAACTGTTACATATATGACTGCAGATCCTAAAGTAATCTGTTGGAACACTGTTGGGGGCAAGGATTTTTCATGGCCTTCCAAGACACAAAGTACTGGTCCAATCCAGGAACAGTTGGAAGGGTTTAGCCTAAGTTATGAGAACTTGTTTCCCATTTGAGATAAAAATAAAAGTATAAACTAGCGATGGTAAACATTGTTAGTGTACATTCAAAACAATCGTAGTTTGCTTGACTGAATCCTGCAAGGGGCTATAACTAATTAGTACTGGTCCTACCCAGGAACCATTTAGATGGATTATTGATTTTTTTTCCGAGTAAAAAAGAATATTAAAAAATGTATATACATATAAGCCAGGTATAGCTTAGCATCCTGTGACAAGCTGAAGGCTTTTCAGTTGCAAATTTGCCATAGTATACTGTAAAATCATTAATTTTCATTGGCATTAAGTTTTGTGAAGCATTTAATATTCAATTAAACAAATAACATTCAATTTCATTGGTACATATAGTTGTGGATTCATGTACTAGAAAACAAGAAATCTATTAAATTAGTTTTTTGGGGGATTAATATTCGTGGATAAATCCAGACACAAATTCAACGAAATTAGAGCCCATGAAGATTTATGATTCTACTGAATTACTTTTTACTTCTGTTTCACAACTACAACCGGAGTAGTCTGTGAAATGTGTAGATTTCATCATTTGATATAGCAATAATGTGTTTGGTCACGTGTTGTAGAAAAATCTGGAGGGTCAGTTGGCACTACTGCTGCCCAAGTCGTCAGATGGGGGCGACACCGTGGTCAGTATCCGGAGTCTGCAGTCTGACCCAGCCACTGGAAAGTAAGTAGGCGGGGTTAAGGAGTTGCCCTTTACCTCATGAATATTCATGTACATGTTAATGGTTTGATGAATGTGAATTTATTGTCTGAACTTTAAATGAAATATGAATGGAATGTTCCTTGCTGTGCAGATTGCAAAATCTTTGTCACAAAATCTAATAAGCAAACAGAGGAGACCCTGATCAGACTGTTCCTGGAATCAGCTGTCTGATCAGGGTCTGCTGTTTGTCAGTGTGTCAAAACCATCCAATATGAGATAAAGGTTATAATTTCAAGGAATTTCTGGAAAATAAACTTATTAAAACCATGTCAGTTTGCAAGCTACTTGCTGGTCCTAGAACTTAATTTAATTGCTGTGATATGTAAATGTGTTAATAAGATGACTCTTTGTGCCATTGTCCCATGGTACTGTTCAAAACTGTTCAAGCAATGGATCCAAATGTTTTGATTCCTAATGGGCTCAAGAATTTATCAAGACTTTTCAATGTGCAATATTACAACCTTAGAATTGTAAATTGCAGTGTGTCAGTGGTTCTACCCCAGTGCCTTTGTGCACTCCAGGGTCTTATTAAAAGTTGTTTACCACTCATCATTAACTGATATTAACCACTCTGATTTGTTTCCAGTCTCAGGGTCCTATTTTATGCAATGAATGTGATGCGGGACACAAGGATACATCGGACTGGGGTGGAGACGCTGGTCGTGCTAAAGAAGAAACTGCTGTCCTCCCCATACGTGCTGGAGTTCAAGGTCATTGGGGTTGACACGCTAGGTATGTTCAATATCAGTCAAGATCTATGATTTGAATCATTTTGCACCTTTCCAGGTTTCAGCAGCGAACATTTACACTTTTTAGCTCACCTCAGCACAACGTGCTCATGGTGAGCTTTTGTGATCGCCTTTTGTCCGTCGTCCATGCGTGCGTGCGTGTGTCTGTCATCAACAATTTCTTTAAACAACATCTCCTTCTAAACTACTCACTGGATTTTGATAAAACTTCACAGGAATGTTCATTATGGGGCCCTTTACCAAAGTTGTTAAAATCATTATGATTGGTCAAAAATCTAGGTCACAGGTGCTAAAAATAGATTTTAAAAATGAAAATTCTAAAAATCTTCTTTTCTGAAACCACAAGGCCTAGCCTTTTGATTTTTGGTATGTAGCATGATCTTATGACTCTCTACCAAGATTGTTCAAATCATGACCCTGGGGTCAAAATTGGCCCCGCCCCAGGGGTCACTTGATTAAACATAGGCTAATATAGGAAAAACTTGAAAAATCTTCTTCTCAGAAACCACAAGGCCTGGAGTTTAGATATTTAGTGTGAAGCATTGTCTTGTAGGTCACAACCAAGTTTGTTCAAATCATGGCCCTGGGGTCAAATTAGGCCCCACCCCAGGGGTCACTTGATTTAACATAGACTAATATAGGAGAAACCTGAAGAAAAAAAACTTCTTTTCAGAAATCACAAAGCCTGGAGTTTAGATATTTGGTATGTAACATTGGCTAATAGACCTCTACCAAGTTTGTTCAAATCATGAATCATGCATTGTCTAGTGGATCTATACTTAGTTTGTTCAAATCATGGCCCTGGGGTCAAATTTGGCCCCGCCATTGGGGTCACCTGATTTTACATAGGCTAATATAGAATTAACTTGAAAACTCTTCTTTTTAGAAAACACATGGCTTGGGGTTTAGATATTTGGTGAAAATTGGCCCCACCCCAGGGATCACTTGATTTTACATAGACTTATTTTGGAAAAAAACTAGAAAAATCTTCTTCTCAAAAACCACAAGGTCTGGAGTTTAGATATTTGGTATGTAACATGGGCTAATAGACCTCTACCAAGTTTGTTCAAATCATGACCCTGGGGTCAAAATTGGCTCTGCCCCAGGTGTCACTTGATTTTACATAGCCTAATGATACCAGGTGAGCGATCCAGGGCCATCATGGCCCTCTTGTTTAGCTTGACTTAAACTCTGTCATGGATTTTAACCAAATTATAACCTATTTCGACTTAAAATCCCAGTAATGTATTATGTACCACCTGACTTTTTTCACTGATCCCTTTGAGGTATTGTCTTGAAATTTAATATACTTGTTTATGACTCTCCTCTCCACCTGTAGGCAAAAGTACATAACTCTGTCATAGATTTCAATCAAATTATGCCCCCTTTTGGACTTACCATGGGTTTATCTTAAGTTTAGTTTAAACTTATTTATTTTACGTCCATTGGGAAACAAGTTCTTACAACTTATACTAATTCTTCTCAATGGTTCCTGGGTTGGACCAGTTCTTTGCGCCCGGGAAGACCATGAAGAGTTCTTGTCTCCAATGGGGTTTAAACCCACAACCTTTGGATCCGTAGTTGAATATGTTACCACTGAACTACGGCGCCCTTAATCTTTCATACTTTTTCACTGAACACTTTCAGATATTGCTTTGAAACTTGGAACACATGCTTGTTGTCCTTGTTTCCCTTTTAATAATACATAGGTTCTTATTTTGTCTTTTACTGCAATATTTTTTTTTTTATTGACAAGCACTAAAACTGTCTTACGGACAGCTCTTGTTTTACTCCTTACCTTCCTTTAAATTCACATCCTTTTGTTTTATTTCTGTTCAGTGTGTCAGAACAACTGTTCCAACCACGGGCACTGTGACCTCAAGACCAAGCTGTGTATCTGTGAAGCGTTCTGGACACAGAATGTCTTCCTGTATCTGGCTAATGGGGAAAGTAACTGTGGTAAGTAGAGGAGTCCTGGCCCTTCTGTCATGGCAACACTTAGGCAAAAAAAAAAGTAGTTCCATTTCTGGTCGCCTGACCGACCCTCTTTTTTAACGACCGACCATGAAGTTTTTTTTACCTTTTCGCCTTTAAAAAAAAAAATCCCTTTTTTTTTACCTTCCTTACCATGTAAAAAAAATAAAATCCCGACCTACTAACCCTCTTTTTTATATGCTGGTGACCAGAAATGGAACTATATTTTTTTTGGCCTTACCTAACCTATGTCCACAAAGATATCAGAAATAGATATCAGATATCAGACTGAGGGGCAGAGTGTAATCCAGGCCTGTGTTTCACAAAGCTTCTCAAATAGAGATTTTTCTACAGATAAAATGTGAAAATATATTAATGCCTTATTTTACTAACAAGGAGAATAAAAAAATTTATGCCTATTAGTCCCCAAACGGTTCACTGGAGGGGACTGTAGGTTTGCCGTCTGTCTGTCAGCTAAAACTGGATCCAGTTGGATACAGTTAGTTCAGGAGCCTACCCATGAACTTGGATCAATCCTGGAAATTGCCATCACAAATTATCTGG
The DNA here is from genome assembly GCA_021229015.1 of Solen grandis. Classification (NCBI taxonomy): domain Eukaryota; kingdom Metazoa; phylum Mollusca; class Bivalvia; order Adapedonta; family Solenidae; genus Solen; species Solen grandis. Next base: position 48,444,934 of record CM037791.1, on the reverse strand, counting down.
CTGGAAATTGTCACGTAGCCAACATGCCAGTGTACTATTCTGACCGTCACCTGATCTCTGTCCACATGAAAATCTGTTGTATAAAACATGCCTTCACGTATCATTAACAACAAACTATTGATTTCATCTAACTTATTGTCAATATTTGAATTTTTGTTCTATTTAGTGTGACAAGGCCCTTTCTGGTAAGGGAGTTCCATTGCTTGGCAATAGTCTTACTTGTTTCTTTTAGCATGCCCTGAAAGAAAGTGATCTTTAATTTCTTCAAAATTTCAGAATTGTTATAAAATAGATTGTGAGAATTTGAGTTGAGAAAAATCTCAATTTTAGATTTTTCACAAAATGCAAGCCTCCAATCAATCAGTGAATAAAGAAAGTGTTTATTCTTCATGTTCAAATGTCAGTATTTATTTCTTATTATCAGTACCCATGAGATGAGATGTTAAAACCTGTTCAGGCTGAAATTAAAAGCTTCTTGTGTGATCTTTTTTTTCTGATCCAACATGGTATAAAACAGAATATATGAGTTAAAAAGAGGTATTTTATACCAAAGTTTAATCAAATAAACGTTAGATCTAGTTGGAGAGAAATTTGCAATAAAAAAATGAAAATGTTGATTGTATACAGTAAGGCTATTATAGACATGACTGAAGGTGTTGGTGGTGTGTTTCAGATTGGAGCATCCTGTATGTTGTGATAGTGTGTTTTCTGGTGGTGCTGGCTGTCACGGGGCTGTGCTGGACACTGGTCTGTTGCTGGCAGCGCAGGAGGTACGTCATAGTGCTGTACTTGTACACTCTGTGGGGAGGGTGGGGGTCAGGGCTTATGTATATGTAATGTGTGGGAGGGAGGATGCAGTGTTATACTGGGGAGAGGGCGGGGGTTGTGCTGTACTTGTACACTCTGTGAGGGTGGTAGGGGTCAGGGCTGATGTATATATACTGTGTGGGGAGGGTGGGGGTCAGGGCTGATGTATATGTACTGTGTGGGGAGAGTGGGGGTCAGGGCTGATGTATATGTACTGTGGGGAGGATGGGGGTCAGGGCTGATGTATATGTACTGTGGGGAGGGTGGGGGTCAGGGCTGATGTATATGTACTGAGTGGGAGGGTGGGGGTCAGGGCTGATGTATGTGTACTGGTGGGTGGGAGGGTGGTGTTGGTGAGGGGGGGCTGATGTATATGTATGTGTGGGCGGGTGGGGTAGGTGATGTTTCTTGGGTGGGGGTCAGGGCTGATGTATATGTACTGTGTGGGGAGGGTGGGGTCAGGGCTGATGTATGTATGGTGGAGGGGGGTAGGGATGTATTACTGTGTGGGGACGGTGGGGATCAGGGCTGATGTATATGTACTGTGTGGGAGGGTGGGGGTCACGGCAGATGTATATGTAATGAGTGGGGAGGGTGGGGGTCGGGCTGATGTATATGTACTGTGGGGAGGGTGGGGTCAGGGCTGATTATATGTACTGTGGGGAGGTTGGGGGTCAGGGCTGATTATATGTACTGTGTGGGGGGGGTGGGGTCAGGGCTGATGTATATGTACTGGTGGGGAGGGTGGGGTCAGGGCTGATATATATGTACTGTGTGGGAGGGTGGGGGTCAGGGCTGATGAATATGTACTGTGTGGGAGGGTGGGGGTCAGGGCTGATGTATATGTACTGAGTGGGGAGGGTGGGGGTCAGGGCTGATATATATGTACTGTGTGGGAGGGTGGGGGTCAGGGCTGATGTATATGTACTGAGTGGGAGGGTGGGGTCAGGGCTGATTATATGTACTGTGTGGGAGGGTGGGGTCAGGCTGATGATATTGTACTGTGTGGGAGGGTGGGGGTCAGGGCTGATGTATTGTACTGTGTGGGAGGGTGGGGATCAGGGCTGATGTATATGTACTGTGTGGGGAGGGTGGGGTCAAGGCTGATATATATGTACTGTGTGGGAGGGTGGGGGTCAGGGCTGATGTATTGTACTGTGTGGGGAGGGTGGGGTCAGGGCTGATGTATATGTACTGTGTGGGAGGGTGGGGTCAGGGCTGATGTATATGTACTGTGTGGGAGGGTGGGGGTCAGGGCTGATGTATATGTACTGTGTGGGAGGGTGGGGGTCAGGGCTGATGTATATGTACTGAGTGGGAGGGTGGGGTCAGGGCTGATGTATATGTACTGTGTGGGAGGGTGGGGGTCAGGGCTGAGATATATGTACTGTGTGGGAGGGTGGGGGTCAGGGCTGATATATATGTACTGTGTGGGAGGGTGGGGGTCAGGGCTGATGTATATGTACTGTGTGGGAGGGTGGGGGTCAGGGCTGATATATGTACTGTGTGGGAGGGTGGGGGTCAGGGCTGATTATATATGTACTGTGTGGGAGGGTGGGGGTCAGGGCTGATTATATGTACTGTGGGAGGGTGGGGGTCAGGGCTGATGTATATGTACTGTGTGGGAGGGTGGGGGTCAGGGCTGATGTATATGTACTGAGTGGGAGGGTGGGGGTCAGGGCTGATGTATGTGTACTGTGTGGGAGGGTGGGGTCAGGGCTGATGTATATGTACTGAGTGGGGAGGGTGGGGGTCAGGGCTGATGTATATGTACTGTGTGAGGAGGGTGGGGGTCAGGGCTGATGTATATGTACTGTGTGGGGAGGGTGGGGGTCAGGGCTGATGTATATGTACTGTGTGGGGAGGGTGGGGGTTGGGGCTGATGTATATGTACTGAGTGAGGAGGGTGGGGGTCAGGGCTGATCTATATGTACTGTGTGGGGAGGGTGGGGTAAGGGCTGATATATATGTACTGTGTGGGAGGGTGGGGGTCAGGGCTGATGTATATGTACTGTGTGGGGAGGGTGGGGGTCAGGGCTGATGTATATGTAATGAGTGGGGAGGGTGGGGGTTGGGGCTGATGTATATGTACAGTGTGGAGGGTGGGGGTCAGGGCTGATGTATATGTACTGTGTGTGGAGGTTGGGGGTCAGGGCTGATGTATATGTACTGAGTGGGGAGGGTGGGGGTTGGGGCTGATGTATATGTACTGAGTGAGGAGGGTGGGGGTCAGGGCTGATGTATATGTACTTAGTGGGGAGGGTGGGGGTCAGGGCTGATGTATATGTACTGTGTGGGAGGATGGGGGTCAGGGCTGATGTATGTGTACTGTGTGGGGAGGGTTGGGGTCAGGGCTGATGTATATGTACCTTGTGGGGGGGTGGGGTCAGGGCTGATGTATATGTACTGTGTGGGAGGGTGGGGGTCAGGGCTGATGTATATGTACTGTGGGGAGGGTAGGGGTCAGGGCTGATGTATATGTACTGAGTGGGGAGGGTGGGGTCAGGGCGGATGTATATGTACTGAGTGGGGAGGGTGGGGGTCAGGGCTGATGTATATGTACTGAGTGGGGAGGGTGGGAGTCAGGGCTGATGTATATGTACTGTGTGGGGAGGGTGGGGGTCAGGGCTGATGTATATGTACTGTTGGGAGGGTAGGGGTCAGGGCTGATGTATATGTACTGTGTGGAGAGGGTGGTGGTCAGGGCTGATGTATATGTACTGTATGGGGAGGGTAGGGGTCAGGGCTGATGTATATGTACTGTGTGGGGAGGGTGGGGGTCAGGGCTGATGTATATGTACTGTGTGGGGAGGATGGGGGTCAGGGCTGATGTATATGTAATGTGTGGGGAGGGTGGGGGTCAGGGCTGATGTATATGTACTGTGTGGGTGTGTAACACTTCTATACTTAGTCCCTAATAAATTGTGTGATGTAACACTGCTAGATGGAACTTAGAAAAAGGAAAGCAGAGTAAGTGCTAGTCTCTGTTGTGTATGTGGTACAGAGCGAGGGGTAAGAGCAAAACTAGGCTAAGTGCAAATGTATATATAAGCACTTAGCCTATTTTTGCTCTCTCTCCTTGACAGTTTAGGCTTTGACAATAACTGTTATGATGGATTCCATGATGGGGAATTTGGGTGACAAAACAAACCTGACTCAAATTCCACCAGCAATACTTTGCGCTTAGTAATAAGTGAATTCTTAAATTAGGTAAGAAGCATATTGAGCAATTCCTGTTTTACGAATATTCAAGTACATGAAGATGAAGCAGTCAAGTTGGCTTGTGGTATGGACAGTCATCCTACCCAGGAATTCTACCCAGGTGTCTCTCATGTAATCGCTGGATGTAGCTGAATGCTATTTTATGACTCATATTCTTATAGAGTTGGGGCCCATTTCAGTAAACTTAGTATGGAAAAAAATCTTCGTTTGCATAAATTTAAAGATGTAAACTAGTATTTTTCCTTTGATTTTTCCTTTACAAAAAGTGCTGTGTAGTTGCATTATGCATTGAAATGGGTCAATTTTCTTCATGTTTAACTCTGAAAATAAATATTGTTTTACACTTTGTAAAACAACATACTTACAACTAAGATAAGATTTCTTTCTTATGAAGTTTAGTGAAACAGACCCCAGGTGAATAGATTTGTGTGTATATTTCCAGATCTTGGTATATTTACATGTAACACACATCAAGGAATGTTTAAAACTATTACAGGTGTCGATGTCGACTCCGACCCAAGAAGCGACATCGATACTCATTGTTACAGGACGAGGACGATGAAAATGATAATATTGAGATGAAGAAAGGTAAGTGGAAGTTAAGTTTAAAAAAAATGTCTTTAATGACATTCTACACCTTCCTTTAAGATGAATTAAAACCCTACTGTGTATGTTTAATGCATTCCTTTCAATTCAATCAAACTATATTTTAGAAAATTTATCAAGCTTGAAAATCCGCCAACAATACTAAGCCCTAAGTAATACTTGAAATATTTAATTTTTTTGTTTTGCAAATATTTAAATGAATGACTAATTCACATAAATAGTTAACATACTAATAAACATTACTTTTTAATAAATAAGATATTTAGAAATTTTATAAAGGAAAAAAGATATACTATGTTCCTAAGTATTTAAGCTTTATTTAATGCTTAGTAAGTTAGGTGGAATTTAAGTCCCTCATAATTTAATCTTTGCCTGTTTTGTGTTTAAGAAAAATTTCATCAACTCAGAATTGTGAAGATCTAGATATTGCTTTTTTATTGACGAGCAAAACATAACAAAAGCACTCTTACTATTAATACTGACAGAAAGATGGTCTTACTTTTATAAAGTCTCTCAAATGAAGATTTTTTATTTCATTTCTTCTTCTTATTCTTCCTTCTACTGACGGCAACCTTGTACAGGCCATATCTCGGAAGTCGCTCGACCTATCTTTACGAAACTTCACACACTTATAATCCTCAATGAGTAGTGGTGTCTCCATGATTTTTGCAAATGGGGGGTCCCTGGGGGTCAGTCCCCACCCCCTCAAAGATGGACTTTTGCCTAAAAAAAATGTATTTTGGTTAAATATTTCAAATTTCCAACCTTGGGTCACTCTCTGCCAAGATTGTTCAAGTTATTTTGATCTGTTGAAAAATATGGCCACCAGGGGGGGCGGAGCCTATTATTTTTAGCTCACATGAGCACAACGTGCTCAAGGTGAGCTTTTCTGATCGCCTTTTGTCCGGCGTCCGTCGTCCGTCGTCCGTGCGTGCGTGCGTCCGTCCGTGCGTCCGGCGTCAACAATTGCTTCAAACAACATCTCCTCCTAAACGGCTTGGCCAATTTGAAAAATATTTTGCAGGAATGTTCCTTGGATGAAGCTCTACTAAAGTTGTATAAATGGTTCTGGTCCATCGCATAATTAGGTCACAGGAGCTAAAAATAGATTTTAAAAATGAAAATTTAAAAAATCTTCTTCTCTGAAACCACAAGGCCTAGCCTTTTGATTTTTGGTATGTAGCATGATCTTATGACTCTCTACCAGGATTGTACAAATTATGACCCTGGGGTCAAAATTGGCCCCGCCCCAGGGGTCACTTGTTTTACATAGAGTTATATAGAAAAATCTTAAAAAATCTTCTTCTATGAATCCATAAGGCCTAGAGCTTAGATATTTGGTATGTAGTATCATCTTATGGGCCACTACCAAGATTGTACAAATCATAGCCCTATGGTGATAAATGACCCCGCACCAGGGGTCACTTGTTTTACAAGAGTTATATAGGAAAATCTTAAAAAATCTTCTTCTATGAATCCATAAGGCCTAGAGCTTAGATATTTGGTATGAAGCATCATCTTATGGGCCACTACCAAGATTGTACAAATCATAGCCCTATGGTGATAAATGACCCCGCACCAGGGGTCACTTGTTTTACACAGAGTTATATAGGAAAATCTTAAAAAATCTTCTTCTATGAATCCATAAGGCCTAGAGCTTAGATATTTGGTATGTAGCATCATCTTATGGGCCACTACCAAGATTTTCAAAGTCTTGGCCCTACGGTGATAAATGACCCTGCGCCCAAGTCTTCTCTGAAACCATATGGCCCATTGCTTAGGTATTTGGTGTGTAGTATTGTCAGGGGTAAAATGTTTTAGATTAAGTTATATCAGAATCCTTGTCTGTTTAAAAACCTTGACATCAGTTGAAGCAATGGTACTCAGGTGAGCGATTCAGGGCCATCATGGCCCTCTTGTTATATGAATAGAGTACAAATTTGAAAAATCCTTTTGGCCAAAAGTACTAGCTGGATTTCAAAGTTATTTGGCATAGATGTTCCTTTGGTCACTCTCTACCAAGATTTTCAAATTGTTTTGATCCATTGGAAAACATGGCCGCCATGGGGTGGAGCCCGTTTTCCTTATATGAATATAATACAAATTTGAAATATCTTCTTGTCCAAAAGTACTGGCTGGATTTCAAAGTTATTTAGCACAGATGTTCCTTAGGTCACTCTCTACCAAGATTGTTCAAATTATTTGATCCTTTGAAAAATATGGCCGCCATGGGGCGGAGCCCATTTTCCTTATATGTATATAGTAAAAACTTCAAAAATCTCCTCCAAAAATACTGGCTGGATTTCAGAGTTATTTGGCACAGATGTTCCTTAGGTCACTCTCTGCCAAGATTGTTCAAATTATTTTGATCTGTTGAAAAACATGGCCGCCAGGGGGCTAAGCCCATTTTGCGTATATGTAAAGAGTACAGATTTGAAAATTCTTCTTGTCCTAAAGTACACACTTGATTTATGGCTGGCAGAGGGCAGTGCCCATTTTCCACAATATCTTAAGATATTTTCTGTTTCTTTTCCTCCCATTAATACCTGGTACTCAGGTGAGTGACCCAGGGCCATCATGGCCCTCTTATTTTATTTATTTTTTGTTGTTATTGTTGTTGTACTTATTATGCCCCTCTTCTAAGAAGAGGATGAATTTTGTTTTGAAAATGTTGGTCTATCAGTAAGTCGGTCGGTCAGTCCGTTAGTAGACCACTTTGTTTTCGATCATTAAATCAATAACTGGAAAACGCATGGGCTCACATTCCTCAAACTTCATAGGGTGATTGGTCATGACCCCTATTGATTTTGGGGTCACTTGGTCAAAGATCAAGGTCACAGAGACCTCGATGGGAGTGGTGGGGGTGTAGGGGGAATATGTGTCGTTCTGACAACTCTTGTTTTTAATTTTGACATAGAAGCAAGGGTTGGAAAAATTAATGATTTAAAATTGTTGAAACTACCTAAGTTTTTTTTGTGTTCCTCCACTTAACAGAAGTGGCAGGTATATAGGATTGAAGCCTGCCATGTCTAATTCTGTCCAACACCCACATTAAATTAACCCTTTCCCTCATATAGACTCATTTTGACGCACTCAATAGGTATGACATAAAGTCTGATCTGCAGAAAGCCAAACTCAAACCTTACCAAATTTAATTGTAAAATCCTCATTTCCAGACCACTGAGGAGCAGCGAACAGCATAAAACCTGATCAGCCTGCAAGTTACTCGCAGGCTGATCTGGTTTTATGCTGTTCACATAGGTCTTTTCATGGTGTCCTCTATGAGGGAAAGGTTAAGGCAATGTGGGATGTGGGGGGTTTTCTTCACCTATAGGGATAAGTTAAGTTTATTTTTTACTCTGCCAAAGTTTTGGATTTGCCATTTCAGCCTTGTTACCAGATCGGCACAAGAGGGGTATAGATTAGAATAATAGGCAGTCATTCACCAAATGCAAAGAAATGTAGCTTTTTATTCTTCAAATTTTCACCACTAAATAAACATATATAGCTTTTCTATTCATAGACTTTGTATATGTTTATAGATTTTCATCAATGTAACACAAGTATTACTGGAATATCACCATTTACAATGACCATTATCTTAGATTAAAGCAGAATTTCACAAATTAAACTTCATTTTTTTTTTTTTTTATTTATTTTAATCTATTTGACGTCAGTTGGGAATAATGTCCCTATTCCTCTCTACAGATAGGGCCATGAAAAATCCTTGTCCCTAAAAGGGTTCAGTCATAGACCTCCAGAACATATGGTCTTAAAATCAGCTTAGATTTCTGATTACATAACAAGTATCCAGTGTTTGGGTTGTAAGCTAGAACTTATTGAAATCCAGTGTAAGGTTGCATTATAGAACTGCTAATGTATAAAAAGTGAAGAAGAAAAATCAATTCTAAGAAATGGTCATTCATTTTCAGAAGGCTAGCTTGATTTAATAAAGTCTTTTGCACGGAGCATACTTATCACTTAGATTTCATGGAGAGTAACCTTCATATATCTAGCTGTTATAATGCTTTATTCAATAAAATACAGTGAGCTCATGGACAGGGGTCATCTCTCTCTTTCCACTAATCTGCTTAAGTTAATTTATCCATCATAGAATTGTGATCATGGTTGAATTGTTGGGATTTTATAGTAAAGGCTAGCCTTTATAGAGTTAGAGCAAAATGGTCATTGGATGATTGCACCTACACTGTCTTTGTAAGCATTTGAAGGACCATGATTATAATTTAATGATGGATGGATTACCTTAAATATTTTGAAGTGGACTACATGTGTCATTGTCACTTCATTTTTAGCTTGTCTGTTTTTCAAAGAAAAAAAAGTCGAGCTATCGTCATCACTCTGGTGTCGTCGTTGTTGGTATCATTTTTGTGAAAAACTTCAACCGTAGCCATAACTTCGAAACCATTAATGTTTCACATACTTGTTGACTATCACAAGGGCTAAGTCTTATCAAGGGCCATAACTCTCAGGTCCATTTTCACCTAATTTATTTTCATTTTTTTTTTTATGAATCTTTAACAGACGGGTGTTGGTATCTGCATGTGGTGCTCTTGTTGCTTGTTTGAATTAAGCATTGTTTGGTTTATATCATCGTTGATAAAGTCTGATAACTCTTCTATCACAATATTATCTTTTACAAGAGATGGGCATACTAAATCTTCAGTGGTAACTATAATAAATACCTTATGTAGCAAAAATCAAACTGAAGGTGTCCTTTATACTAAAGGTTTTATTCTGCAAAAGCTGTTTTAAGCTGTTGTTAAAATTAGTAACCATAACTTGATACTTACAACTTTGTTATTTCTTTTCCTAGATACTTTCATTATTTTTCGGTATAGTGAGTATGCTTTAACTATTTGTTACTTCATGAAATTAACCAGATTTTCAATGAAAATCCTGGTTGTTAATTGGGTACGTTGTTGGGCGGGCGTCAAAAGGGTCATTTCTGTTGAATATCTCCTCTTAGAATTTAGATATAGTTTTCACACTTGGTAGGTAGATACCTTATGGGAAGAGGAAGAATGGGATGATTTTCAGGTTGAAAGGTTCAAGGTCACTGTTACAAAAAATAGATTTTTTGTTTTTGTCAGATAACTTCTGCTAGGAGAGAGGTATGATGAGCAGATTTAGTAGATAGATGCCTTATGGGAAAAGGTATATTTGGATTGATTTTCAGGTCACTGTTACTAAAAATAGTTTTGCATCAAACTGGTTGTTTCCATCAAATATCTCTTATTAGAATTGAAATAAAGTTTTCATACTTGGTAAGTAGATACCTCATGGGTAGAGGAAGACTGGGGTTGATTTTTCAGGTTGATAGGGTCAAGGTCACTTACTAAAATAGCTTTTGTTTTTATCAAATAACCACCTTTGTCAACTTTGTTGAGGTACATACAAATCCACCAACCTATATAAAATCCAAGTGCCTAACTTAATTCACTTGTAATGATGATGTCATCAAGCATATTATGATGCCATCCATGAATTATGGCATCATCAACATTCTGGAAGTAAATATATATGTTCTGTAAACATGCATGGCTCAAAAAAAGAGAAGAAAGACCTGTAAACATAAGAGTTTGGGTGACAAGGATCTTTAAATTTGTCAATATGTGTTATGTCATATGTTTGCTCGGGGTGTTCCCACTTTGCCAACTTTCTATATTCTGGTACTGAATTGAAAGTTGGCAAAGTGGGAATTTGACCAGGTAGTGAAAAGGTGTTAAATGCAAGCGGTGTCATATTGAAAAATCACTCTTACGTTTTCAACATGGAAATAATTTTGTCAATGTACAAGTTGTATATAAACATGCAAATATAATAAAGTTGATAAATATAAATATATTTTATCAGTTTACAAACAATCTTATCATTTTCCTTTTCACACTTACCCAACTTCCGATCTTTGATATACATGTATAAAATACAAATATAAGTGTTTAAACAGTATACACTTACACACTATTTTAAAGTAAATGCATGTAATCATTAATTGACCTTTTTATTAAGTTTGAAATTTGCGTGATTTTGATAAAAGATATTCACCTTGACCATTATGTTGATTATGTTGATCTGCCCGATGGCAGAAATATGTAGCTAGTATACTGTTGACTACTTGATTTGTATTCACAGTAATTGCACTCTAATACTATAGTCCCAGATATTACTGATTTTTCAGATCATTGCCCTAGTTATTTCAGTTAGGTACAAAGATGTACTTACTAATTACTACAATACCATTGAAAAAATAATATGGGATGAATCCAAAAGGAATTAGAAAATGTTCATAAATTAATACCTAGATCTGACAGTATAAATGAAAAATTGACTTCAGAAAATTGTTCTTTTGATGAATGTATGTATGTCTTTTTGTTTTTCTTTTTTTTCCAAACATTAAACATAATTCTAGTTGGTTTGATAAGATAACTTAAAGGATTATATTTTCAAAGCGAAACGAAGATATTACATAATAAATGTGATGAAAATAAGTTTCATAGCTAAACATATAATATAATAAAGAAATATTAAAAGCTAGCATCAGTCAGTAAGAGTCACCCAGAAAAATTTGAAAATATATTTTTAAGAAATCAAAATCTTCATGTGATGTAAAATCTGAAAAAAGTGTAACTCGCTCCCGAAAAATATCGAAATATATCCTAGTGAGTACTTTGTATCACGTGATAACAGATTGAACATCAATCAAATGGATTGCCCTATTTCCATACATGAAATTTCTGAAGCAGTTAAAACTTTGAACCATCATACATCATGAGTTCACTTGTGTACACTATTCAATAGAGATATTCGATAACGGTGTTAATTCCAAATCATTGACGAAAGAGGTCATTGTGACTATATATATAACAAGAGTGCCAGTTCTGCCACAATATACTCCGCCACAAAATATAAAGACCAAGAGGGTCCTTTAGTTATTACTTTTAACATTTCTGTAAGCATAAGCTCATAATGAAGTCTGTGAGACCAATTAATTTAGCTGAACAGAGATAGAACCCTAAAAAGGCTTCCAATATGAAAGTAGGTCAAATGGCAGTATCAATGTGAATCCTGTTTTCTTTCTCCGCATAACTCTTGCAAAAATCACTGTACCAAAAGATCCCTGATTTATGCACTTTTTCCTGTTTAGAAACTTGAGTTGTGTTTTCAAGAGACCATGTTTAGAAAGGAAAAAGAAAAACAAAAATAATAAGTAAGAAAAGAAAGGTTTGATCATATTATTTGTATGACACTAATTATATAATCAGGGTTAATTGTATAGGGAACATTGTATAGCATCACCGACTCACTTGACTGCATACGCCAACAATTTAAAAGTTGGCAAAGTGAGATTAGTAAAAGGTGTGAAGTTGGCAAAATGGGAACAAACCGTTTGCTCTACAGCAGGGTTAGGAATAAATAGTAGTCTGGTTGCCTGGGGCGACCCTTGAAAACCTGGTTCCACATCATTTGACATGTTCCTTATTTATTTATTGGTATAGCTTATTTTTCTCTTTTTTTCCAGGCTCCATATTCTTTAATATATATGTATTACTATTAAGAGAATACATTTTAAAGTGGGAAGCTATATAGGGATTACCCATTTATCCTATCCCATCCAGTTTTTTAAAAGATTTAACACATTAACTTTTACAATGCCTTTGCGACCAGTGCAGATCAAAGTCAGCGGTCAGATCATGTTCTGCACTGCTTGCTTTTTAGTAAGTTAATTTTAAGCAAGCACCCCTTTCTTCAGATTACCCATCTTACTAAACATGCATTTGCCCAGAGTTATTAACCTTGACTATTTTCAGTTTCAGAATCAAGGCAATGCAGCAAGGGTATCACTCACCAATAACTACATATAGTTTGTGGTTTAAAACCGCAATACAGTGACCTCCCATATTCCAACTTTTTTTTATGTCTTTATCAGTTTGTAGTTTGAAACTGTATTAAGCAGCCAACCTGTGTTTAGTGTCCAGCTTTAATAATATTCCTAGACTGACATTTTATCTGAGAAAATGAATCATGCATGTCCCATCACATCCTACACTTAATTTTCATAAAGTTTGGTTACTATAGTTGATAATCACCTCAAACTTAGAATATGATTTATCATGACAAGTCCATGTGCAGATAACTGTGTCAAAGATTTTGTAAGAAAAGCCCTTTTTCTTTGTCAAAACATTATGGGGGAGTATTAATCACCCTCAATGCTAGTACTAGTTGTTGTTTTTTTGTGTGTCACCAGCTGTAAGCAGAGATGACACATAGGGATTATTTTTCCGTTGCCTGTCCATCCATCCATCCGTCTGTCTGTCCATCATACTTGTGTTCCAGAGACCACACTTGTTTTTGTTTGTTGTTGTTGTTGATTTTTAAGTGGGGGAGGGGGGTTACTGGCTGCTTAAAACAAGTTTGAATGTACAAGTTTCTATGTATTGACTGATAACAATCTGAGTATTTCGTATATAAAATTATACAGGATTCATTCTATTTTTAGGGAAGATACAAAACAGCAGTGTCATGATCTCGGAGTCTGATTTCTCAAGTGAGGAGGAGGAGACAATATTTGTGAACCAAAAGAAGACAAACGGACATTTAGGAAAACTTAATGGGATTTCAAAACAGCATTTGAAGACCAAATTGAAAACTTAGCATTTCAGCATGCTGGGCCACTTCTGTTGTGATACTCTTTTGTTCAATAGATGACTTTTATTGTTGTTTGTCTATGATGAAAAATATGTAATGAAATATTTAGGTTTTCTGATACATGTAATAAGTATAGGTTATCTCTTTTTCTCTCTGGCTCTCTCTCTTTCTCACTCTCTATTCCACAATTGTATCTTACTTTTATACATTCTGAAAGGATTTAAAAATTTAGTAAGTAAAGTCTTTATTTGTAGTGGATATATTTGTTCCAAATCTTAGATATAGTACAAATATTTACAATTTGCATCTACAACAGAACATCAGCATGCAAATATAAAACAACAAAAAGGTTAAAATTTGTTGTTGTCAGTGGCAATAATATCAAATAGGGTTATAGAAATTTGACTGATGTTCATTTACACTGTGTTGTGATCAGAAACATCAAAAAGATTTAAAGAGTCCTGTTGGTGCAGCATGATTTACTGACAAGAAATGTTATAAAGCTTAATTGTTCCTTTTAGATGTACAAATATGTTTTTAAATCCTTCCAGTATAAATCTCTTTTTCTTCCCAAATTATTTTGATAGAGCTGTCTATCTGTTATATTTTCATTATTTTCCAACTCACAGCCCTCCTCCTCTCTCTCTTTATCTTTGACATCATATTTCTCTCTTTCTTTCTCTGTCCCTCTCTCTCTCTCTCTCTCTCTTACTCTCTCTCACTAATTTTTTTTCCTGCAAAAATACATGAAGCTTTACGTCAGTGAGAATGTTAAAGTACCGTACATGATTAACGTAGTCAGCAATATAGTTATGGTAGATTGATTGTTAAACATTGAGACACAAAATCACCTGTTAATTGTAGATTCATGGTCACCTCTACATCACATTTCTATGTTGCTGTTATATTTCTATCCATAACAGGTGCTTGCTTCCTTTCATTTTTATGTATTTATGTGTGAATTTTGTTTTCATAAAAGCTATGTAGTGAAAGCAGAATCAGGCAGGGGAAAATGCTTTAATCATTTATTTATTAAATGTTCATATGGATTGTGTTTTATTAACCCTTTCCCTCATAGAGGAAACCATGAAAAGACCTATGCGAACAGCATAAAACCAGATCAGCCTGCGAGTAACTCGCAGGCTGATCAGGTTTATGCTGTTCGCTGCTCCCAGGGTCTGGAAATGAGTATTTTGTAATTAAATTTGGTAAGGTTTAACTGTGGTTTTTTGCAGATCAGGCTTTATGTGGTACCTATTGAGTGCGTCAAAATGAGTCTATATGAGGGAAAGGGTTAAGGAAGTTTGTTCATCATTAAATTATGATCATGGTATATCAAGTGATTGTGGGAATTTTCTAATAAATGCAAGCCTTTGCAGACTTACAGCAAAAAAGTCTATTACTCCAAGTCAATGAAAACAAAAAAAGCCTGTAACTCCAAGTCAGTGGATGCTTGCATCTGCACTGAAGTCTTTAAGCATTTGAAGGACCATGATTATAATTAAATGATGGATGGATGACCTTAATAAGAGAAAAAGTTTATCACATGCAAAATGACTGTTAAACAACACGGAATGTTTGCTGCATTTCCTACAAAGTCTATCAAATGTTAGAAAAAGAAAGGTCATGAAATCCATTTTCATTTATCTCCATTAAATTGTGTAAAGTTGTAATTTTCAGTTTCAGAAATAATGTTGTTAGTTGTACATGAAAATAGTATCATATAGAGAAACTATAGGTAAGGTATTTAATGTCTCGTGTGTCACTCAAAATGTATATGTATTTAACCACATAAACTGTATCATCATTCCAGCACCATCTTTTTTTTTTAGTCTGTGAATTATTTATTATTTAATAACTGATCTTGTGTCTTTAAAGATTTTCTCACCTTGTTTTTTTTTCTTTCTTTTTTTTATGAATATATTTGTATAAAACAAATTCCAAAGTCACTATGATATTTGTTAGACTATGCTATATAAGACTATATCCTCTGATGTTCTTCAAATTTTAGTAAAGCCCCTATTTCATCAACTTGTACAAGTTTTATTGTAATGAGTTTGCATAATATGCTGTGTTCAAGTTTTTTTATTCAAGTCTGTTTCATTGATTATAAAATCAAATGTCAGTAAGCCTCAATAGTTTACCTGTTAGCTTTACCAGTTGTTAAGAAAAAAATCACCTAACATTGAGTTTCAAAAAAAAAAACCCAGCAATTTTCCAATTATATCTTCATATAATGAAAATCACTTTTCCCAAATCAAATTTCAACAAATCAGTAATAGTCCAAATCTTTTAATTGTATCTCTTTCAAAAATGCACCTTTTGCATGAGAATAGAAGCTAGAATATGATGGTCAATTGTTTTCATAGAGTGCAGTGCAGTAGAGTACCCATCCGAGTCTCCTTGTTTTGACTACTGACACCCATAGACAATGATTAACTATGGACTCATATGGGCATACCTTAGTGATTTTATATTTTACACAAAATAAAAGCGGTGATGCGCTTTGCTGGTGAAAAATTTGGGAAAATCAAAAAGCAAATGATGCCTTCTTTATATAATATAGTTACTGTGTATGTATTATTATACATGTACTGCAAACATTCTTATTTTAGCTCTCTTTATTTTTATAACAAATTAAAGGCATTGGTGCACATGCATATGTCTGAATATGTTCATGCAGTGTAGCCTGTGAATCTGTTAACACTACTAGTTGATCCAGTTTTAGTGATTTTAAATGTGCGACTTAAAAATAGTTCCAATGTAAACATCGCCTTTTGAAAATCAGAGTGATTTTCTTAAAGAATGGCTGATGACATCGGAGATTCTCCTCCCAGAAAGACCCCCAAAATACCATGAATGTTGAAAGATCTGTCCAGATTATCTGATATTTATTTAAATTGTGAATATTTAAAATATGTTTATTCCTCATTCCTAACCCCACATCCAAGCCTTGTCACATTAGGTTACAATCTGTGCAATATGAATCGTATGATAGCATATGTGTAAATGTATGTGTACATAGTATAGCTTATAGGGGTTAAATACACATTTCATTGCCATTACCGGTATTGTTGACATTGGAATTAAGTTTTAGAAGTTTAAACTTTATTTATTTTACATTGATTAGGAAACAAGTTCTCACAACTTATATTAACTACTCTCCATGATTCTATCTAGGCACCAACATTATGTGAAGGACATTTTATGTGGTTATATTTATCTTGCAAACATTATATAAAAGCAGCGCAATGGCATTTCACTTGTACTATAAATGGGATAACACAGTTAGGTTTCACTTGTATATACGGGGATAAAAGTGCATTTGCATACGTCTCCTGCACAGTGATCTCCCCTTAGAAGAAAATTTCTCCGCCACCAAGAAAAAATAAACATCAAGATTACAACTATATTTGATTATTAGCGAGATAAAATTCTGATGGTTTATCAAAATTTTATTTATTCACAGTAATGATGAAAAATAGCAAAATTTTATAACAAAATTAAAAAAAAAGACAGATACCATTTATTTGGTGTTTTTACATCACATTTATCCATTTATTTATTGATTTTCATATTTCATAATTTGCATGAGGGCAGTGATTACTCTAAGGGGAACCAGCTGCTGTATGGAGTTTGCATGTGTACCTCACAAACATTGGATAAAGGAAAAATCATTAGTTTGCTTGTATATATATATATTTCTATGAGGTAGTTTGATCACTTAATAATTGTGACTCTGGTCAATGATAAAACACAGTCAAGTTCATCTTTAATCTGGTTTAACTGATCACACTCTTCTATCTGGAGGGAAGGAGACTATACAGACATGTTCTGAACGGTAAAACTACAGAAATTTGTGACTTTGTCGCAGTTTATTTTCTGATAATACGTAATAAAAAAAAATTGACTTGTTTCCACTAACCCAACTGACACTATTTTTTGTACCAACCCTAAACTTTTTTCATAGCATTCGGGCTATTATGGTTGCAAAACGCTGTTATTTGTCACTTCCTGTAAAAAAAATCAAGTAAAAAAGGTTAAAAAAAGAAAAGAAAAAAGCCCACCTACCAACCCTATTGAAACAAACATTTTTTTTTTTTGCCTAACCCCATTATATTTTTCTCTCCTTTCCAACAAAGAATTTGACCTGAGCAACCAGACCGTAAATAAAATTGACCTTTTGTATGTGATCAAATTATGTACATGTAAAAGGATTGCAGTCATGTCCTTTCTCTCTTAGATGAGGAATAAATGAAAGTTCTTTCAAAAAATGTTGCATACACAATTATCCTTTAGGTACCTTTAGTCAAAAGTTTACAGTAACCAGCATTAATTAATAATTAAGTTGAAAATAAAGAGATTAGAAATATGATATTTTTTCTTAGTGAAATATTTTTTATTTATTTACCAGTTTTGATAAGCATAACCATTTACATAAAATTATGAATAAAAATCAAATGTAGTTTTCTTCCTTGCTTAATAAGTAGAGGGTTTTTTTTCAACTACTAGGTTAAATATAAAATATTTTTTCTGGTATTATTTATTTAAGAGATTCTGTTATTACATTTTGTTATCTTTTTTAAATGGATTTATTTGCTTCTGTAAATACTCTGCATGTACATAGTACTTGTTGAAACTGTTTGGAAATTTTTGGATAAAGTGTAACAGGTGTTGTTATAGAATCTTGTATAAAGTGTGAATATTTATACAAAATCTGATGAAGTGAGTCTCTGTGCGTGGGTGTGGGTTTGTTTGTTTTTGTATGCATCTGACCAGTTTGCAGTTTTACAAATAGGGACCGAAAATCTCCCTCGTATTGTAGAAGATAAGGAAGGACAAAAAGTCCTATGAGAAATTCATCATATCTTAAAAATGAACTAATTCCAAAAGGAGGAAGAGGAAAAATACTTGAAGGATATTTCATAAAATTGAGAAATACCAACATTTACCGACTTGGAATGGATAGTCGGCAAAAGGGCCAACTGTGGTACTTAAACCAGGTTTTTAAGGGGCCCAAGCCTCGCACTTATTGAAGGTAACTCTCTGATGCAGACTTGAAATTAATGGGAATATTGCATTAAACATACAATCTGGCAGAAAATGTATGAAAAAAAAAAAAAAAGACTTTAAGGATATTTAAGATACCGGTTTGAATGTTATATCAAAGATTGCTCAAATGGTGTGGAATCTAGCCCTTCAAAACTACCCTCACTTGTTAAGACATTATTTACTACATGTTTATGTTTTCTTGTTTTATGACACAAGCAATATTTCTATTGAGATTTTTTGTTTTCAGCTTAATCATTGTACTTGTATAACTTTATCTTTTTGCACATTTCTTTTTAATTTGTTCAGAATTAGTCTTAGATGATATAACCTTTGTTGTTAACTTGGTACCATTTATCTTTGTTAATTACCGAAAGTATATTCGACAGAGGTTTTAATCTTTTATATTTTTTTACATGCATTTTTTATTAGTTAATTAGGCATGTAAATGAATCAAAGGAATTCTTTAATTATTTGATTCATGATTTCTTGGGCTGTTTTATATAAATCATATTGAAACATTGTAGATCCATTTTAATGCTGAATTAAGGGTCCAGGTCTTGATTCTGTGTTAAATTCTTCCTAAGATACCAACATCTGCCTGTAACGTTTCACTGTCTGTCAGACATGGGATGCTTGGCTAGTGATTTGTCATTTTTAAGATATTGATTGGAGCTAAAGCAGTCAAATGGATGAAGACCATCTGGGATATGTGAAATTTGAATTAGTATCTCGTAGAAAAGAACATTGAAGAGCCATAACATTTGCTTATTTAAATGTCACATGCTAATAGTCATGTTCTAATGAGTATAAAAAAATTCATGCATAATGCCATTTTGAAAGGTTGCTGTAAGAACTAGTTTTCATTGGTCCTAAAATCCCCACTGCATCATGGGGCAACGAATGAAAACCCTGCTTTTCAAAGGATTGAAAACAGGACAGTTAACTAATAATATAGAAAAGAAGAGTTAATCCGTTGTGAGTTTCCAATGATGCGCTTCATTTGACAACATTATGCATTTTAATGGAAACTTAGGAAATTACAAGATGAAGATTTGGGGTGGATTGTTGAACCGGTTTATTGTGGCCTTTGCATTATAATGGAGGTACATTATAATGGAGCATGTTAGAATGATCTATACTGTATCAGTCCAGTATGTTAAACCACCAATGTCTTATTTGTTCAGAAACTTAAATTGTTCAATAAATATGTTTATTTTCCAGAGGGAAATAATACAATAAACAATTAAATTCACTCTTATTCAATATTTTGATTTTTTTCTCACGTTTTTCTTCTTGAGAAAGGCAAACTTTTGGAGAAATATTGAATTAGAGTGAATTTAATTGTTTATTAAATTGTTCAAAAACCTAAATTGTCTTCAGATTTTCTTACATGATAATTTCTTTATAATAATCATTTACAGCATTTACAAGCCCTGCTTATATTATCTGATGAGTCCATTTGATCTCTTGTCATTAAATATGTAAATACCTTGGGATAATGTAAGCATTTCTTAATCACCTGGGATAATGTAAGCATTTCTTAATCACCTGGGATAATGTAAGCATTTCTTAATCGCCTGGGATAATGTAAGCATTTCTTAATCGCCTGGGATAATGTAAGCATTTCTTAATCGCCTGGGATAATGTAAGCATTTCTCAATCGCCTGGGATAATGTAAGCATTTCTAAATCGCCTGGGATAATGTAAGCATTTCTTAATCGCCTGGGATAATGTAAGCATTTCTAAATCGCCTGGGATAATGTAAGCATTTCTTAATCGCCTGGGATAATGTAAGCATTTCTTAATCGCCTGGGATAATGTAAGCATTTCTAAATCGCCTGGGATAATGTAAGCATTTCTTAATCGCCTGGGATAATGTAAGCATTTCTTAGTTGCTGGGAATAATGTAAGCATTTCTTTGTCCTTTGGGATAATGTAAACATTTCTTAATCGCTTTTGATAATGTAAGCATTTCTTAGTCCTTTGGGATAATGTAAGCATTTCTTAATCGTGCTGGACAGATGGGATAATTTTAGCATTTCTTAGTGTTACATATGACTTGTGAGATAATGTAAGCAGGGTTGAAGAAAGAGTGTTGTGAGGCCAGATGAATAGTTGTGTGTGAATGTTGGTATTTTTGTTACTGGGAATATATCATGGCATTCCAAAATCATTCATTAAGAAATAAAGGTTGTAAGAGAACTCTGCATTTGTTTCTTTTTTTTTATTTGCCTCTCTGCTTGGAAATACAACAAATTATGTGAACGTCTCTGCTTAATGTAGAGTATAAGTTTGATTCATGGATGGTTCAAATATTATTTAACAAAGAACTTGATGAGTAACTGCAAAGTTATCTCCCATGCCAACGAATAGTTTTTGATACATGATTTGTGAAAAAAGGCTCGTAACACTTTTTGGATAGTGGATATACAGATTCGAGTCATTTTATTGGGGTACAATAACAGCATAAAATTATTTTACAGCCTCATTGCCTGTAACACTGACTTTTCAGATTTGCATAATTACCAGCAATGCATGGTCAAGCAGTGGATATTTGATACAAGCGCTTGGCAAAAGATGGGTTAGTTTAGATTTTATCCTTGGGTCTAGAGGGTTTTATCCCAGTCAAACCCTCCTTCACTCCAATGCTTTCATCACTTTGATTTCCTTATGATGGAAAAGGGCCTTAATAACCATATTGAGTGTTGGTGAAATGCACAATGTTCTAAAATTTGAAGAAAGAAAAATCCTGTGGTAAATAGCAATTTGGGGCTAGCTGCATGAAATTTAGGATATATGTTAGGAGGGGAAAGATGCCTTACCTGTATACTATTGAATATAATGGATATAAATAACATATAAGATCGGACATGAATTGTTATCTCCTATCAAGTTTTACTAAATGAGTTTATGAAAATGTTATCATCAAGCCTTTGGCAAAATGAGTTAATATCAGATTTTTTTACCATATGACCTATATTGACAGTAAATAAAGATTACAACAACAAACAAACAAAAACATGAATGAACAGACTATGAACAAATTATCATTTGTAATCTAACACCAAGAAATTAGTTTCAATTAATAACTGAATATAACAATTTAATGTGTGTATTTCTCATACATTTTCAACATCATAAGAATAATGCACCTTTTTGATCCAATTTAATTGCATCAAATACATTTTAATCCAGCTGTTTCAACACACTATGCATATAGAAGACATGCATGTGACATAGAGTGAAGAAGTTCAGTCTTAACCCTTTCCCTCATAGAGGAAACCATGAAAAGACCTATGCGAACAACATAAAACCAGATCAGCCTGCGAGTAACTCGCAGGCTGATCAGGTTTTATGCTGTTCGCTGCTCCTCAGTGGTCTGGAAATGAAGATTTTGTAATTAAATTTGGTAAGGTTTAACTGTGGTTTTCTGAAGATCAGGCTTTATGTGGTACCTATTGAGTGTGTCAAAATGAGTCTATATGAGGGAAAGGGTTAAGTTATATTTAACGTTAAATATAAGAAAATATGTGATGGTTATACGAAACCAGAAACAGCTGTTATGTCATGATAAAATAATATACACAGGCTCTGGCAGAGCACTGGAAAGTTTTCATGAATTCCTCCTTGGTGAGCATTGATGGAAAACCATCACACATTGCTTTTTCAAAGATTTTATTTCAAACCACAATAAATATCAGGAAAAAAAACAAACAATAGAATACTGATACAAATCACAGAAAGCTTTATATACAAAAATACATATCCTCCAAACAAATTCATCAAAACATGTCTGTTTTATTTCAAAACCATTCAGGACTATTAACATTTATTTAGAAATAATCTCTGAATTACAATGACAAGCACAAGGAGACCTGGTCAGTCATCTAAATGAACTTGCGTTTTCACTAGAGTAATAAATTTTTGACAGAGGTCCCCTGTCATCAGTGGCCACATTTTCTGCATTACCCTTGCAGCCCCAGTATGCAGGTTTTTCCTATGGCAACAACAGACATGTTTTGACGATAAATGACCTCAATAGATTATGAAGAGTTAGCAGTGTTTGTAGCGAAGGTGACTTAGCAGTGTTGTAGAAATACAAGTGCATGTAGCGCTGAATACATTATGTAAAACATGCTAGCAAACAATGAAGAGCCAGTTTCACTAATTGTCTTACATAGAGATTTTCCTTTAACCTTGTATGGTCTGAAAGCTTCCAGGAAAAAATTTTTGCTTTCAGCATAATACATTTGTAAATACAAGTAGTTTAAGATTTGGAAAATCTCAAGTATGAGAAACTTAGTGAAACTAAGCTGAACTTGCAAATGTCGATGATGAATATACATTACAGATATATATAAAAATCATTTTAATTTAATTAAAATATTTAAAAAAATAATCATGATTTTATTTTATTTTTAATTCAAGAGCTGTAATTTATTTTCTGTATTTGATAGAAAAACGAACTGGTAACCAAAATAAAATTAACACAAATGTTTAAGGTGTACCTCACATTTTCAAATTTACAAATATACAAGACAAATTAATTAAGACTCATACTTTGGAAACTTATATATGGTCAAATTTCTGAATATAAAAAAAATTCAAACAATTCATTTTTCAAAACCTGAAATCTTATCTTGATACATAATTGCTCCAAACACACAAAGCATAACAACAAAGGGAAAATTAGCATTTATTATTTCTTTAAAGGCTTAAGCGGAAAAAAAAAGAACAAAGATTAACTCAAACTCAAACCCTCCCGATTCCAAGTCAAGTGAGATACCCCTGGCCTTAATCACTTGCTATCTCTAAAGTGTCCCATATCAATAAAACAAGTACACAGTGTAAATAGCTAGCAATACTCATGTATAAGGCAAGATAAAGTCAATGAGCAAAAACAGTCAATAATCAACCAAAAGGGCCACAAGGCTACACAGGATAGCTGCTTTTGAAGCTCAAATTACAAAGCTATGATAATGTAAACTGTTTTATCTCTAGAATACAAACTACATCATCTACGAAAGAAAAACAACTTGTACCTTGTGAAATAATGCCTTCAGACTAAAAATGTTCTATACACTTTGGAAGAGTTTAAACCTTTACAAAAATGAGTATGAAGAGACCACTTCAAAACCAGATCAGACTGCAAGTGTTCCTTGGTCTTAAAATATATTTTTGAGTTAAAGTCTCACCTTCCAGTATAAAACTAAATACCTGACTGTCATTTACCACTAGTTTTCAGGATTCTGTGTTCATTTGATTGAGAAAACAAGAAAAATCTCAAAATTCTGAGAGTAGAATTCAGAATTTTTAATAAACTGGTAGGGTTAAAATGAATAGCCAGACATTGCAAAGAGCATTTAAGAAAGAAACTGAGGAAGCAACTATGTAACCAAATCAGTTGGGGAACAAGCTTGTCTGCCGAAAAATGAGTAAAAAAAAACATGCTATAAGCAACAAGGGGTCTGCTTATTCACAAAGGATATTTTGCATTCTGATCAAGTTGTAAGATTGTTGCAGTGTTTGTGATCATTCAGAGTTAACAACTAGTTAAAGTACTTGAGCAATTAGTAAAGAAATCACAGATTAGGGAATCATGTATTATTTAGGAAAATGACATAAAAATATTAAATTACCGAGTAATTAACAATTGTACATTGTTGTAAAGATAAAAGTGCTGTTTTCAATTTGCTTTTCTGCATTTTTTTCTAAACCATTTTCATTGAAAATAATCATGAGCAAATATTCATTAAGATTCTGTTTAAATGACATCTTTTCTCCCTTGTTCAAATATAAAAATAAGTCTTTTAAGCAAATCTTTACCCCCCAAAAAAGAAATAAGAATACAGTAATTAAAAAAATCATAAAAAAACTTTCAAAAACCTTTTCCTATCTATAAAGATTCATGCACCGTTGTATTTTGTATAAATAATTTCAAAATTATAACAATAAAATTTTATTTATCATAAAAGCATAAGTCATAACTGAACTATACCTGATTAAACTCTTTAAAACTATAAAGTTAGTTGTTACCCTGAGGTAAAGCTTCTTAATGTGAGCACTTACAGCCAAGATGTTGCTAACTAGTGCTATGTCAAAAGCCAAATTTGATTTTCAGTCGCATTTAAAAAGCTAAAGCTAACTTTTACTTTCAATTGCTGGAACTGTTTTATAAGCCATGAACTGTTAACAGTTTTGTTGTTTTTTATGTTGTTTTTGGTTTTATCTGACCTTGACAAAGAATATGCAAATTATTGGTAATTTGAATAGAAATATTTTCCCCTGGTAGTCTTAAAGGTTTCCAACTAATGTATGTATTTATTACTTAGCAATTGTGAATGTCTTAAGAATAACTTACCTTATCTAGCTTTGAACTTAAATGCTTCTATAATTTGAGTCAAATGTTGTTGGTTTTTTTTAAAAATGTAGCAGTTCATTTAAACTTAATACTGTTTCACTTCATATTAAAACAAACATCTTAATTTTAAGATTAATATTAGCTGATTTCCAAAATGCTAGGTTCCATGAACAGTAACCCTACAAAATTATCTCATAAGCTTGGACCCAATGTCTTCTGGAACATAAATAAATGAAGATATATATACCATACAGCCCAGTTTAAACACTCCCTGGGCTTTGCAATTATTAATGGTTGCAAAACAAACCTCTGATTAAATATCGCAACCCCTTTCGTCCACTTGCTCAAAAATCTTAAATCTTAAAAAAAAATTTAAGTACATGCTAAAAGTACAAGAACAAGGACTTAAAGCCTTTTTATACATAGTTCTTAGTTCCCTACAAAAAGGGGGAAAGGGCTTTTAAACTGGCTCATATGGTATGTATCCATGAAATGGCTTTAAACAGAATTTTATGTCTACAAAAAATAGTGAGTTTAAGGTAAAATCAATATTTATATTTAAGTTATATTTAGCTTTTAAACCTCAAGTATTGGATCCTGATACATTTAAACCTCACAAATAAGATGGAATCTCACATTTGAGTTCCATAATCAGGTCATTCTAGGTTAGAGAGAAATGTACAACTGAATAATACATATAATACTGATAATGCATTACATAATGGTGGGTGGGGTGTTACATATTGCACGTGAATAAAAACGTCTACAAAATCTAGCAGTGTCAACACATTTACAAAAAATGAAAATATACAAATATACATTCTTCCTGTTTAAATGTCTGCTGACATCCTGTTAATTAACAAAATCATGAGGCGTGCGTGTGTGTTCATAAATATGCCAAACTGAGGTCCTCACATACTGTTTGACCATGCATTATGAAGCCAAAAACACACATAAGAATTCTTTCTGGGGACACAGAACCACAAATGCTAACCAAATGAAATATCTGAGAACTGTCTTCTTAAAAATGTTCAAACAATAAAAACAGTATAAATTCTATTTTTAACATATTAACCTAACTACTTAATCAATACAAACCATTATTAGTAACATCAATGTTATCATAATACTGATAGTAAGACCAGAAATCTCCAATCATAATACTGCATATTTGATGACACTTCAAACCTATAGTACAGTGTTACATTGTATCAAATTTGTGACATATAAGACTTGACTTGACTATTTGAGTTTACCGTCGCTTCGACAGTATTTTAGTCATATAGCGACGTCCAGCTAATTACAGGTGGAGGAAGACCCGGAATGCACGGAGGCATCCTAGTAGAACCACCGACCTACCGCAAGCCAGCTGGAAGGCTTCCTCAGTGACATTTAAGTATTTTATTACAAATTACAAATGTTAGACTTGGAGTCCATTTTTAAGGACAATCTTTTATTGGCATTCACTTTAAAATGAAAAAAAAAAATGTATCTACAAAATATTACTTTAAAAGAAATATATATATATATATATATATAATAAAACTTTTAAAACTGCATTACTATCATAACAACTTCTGTATTGTTGTCTTTTTGCCACTGTGAATAAAACAAGGAAGACAAAGAAAAAATGGTTAAATAAGATCAAAACAAATCCTTCTGACATCCAACATAACCTGTATACAGATAAATCTCATATTCACAAAACAATTAAAATACTACAGTATGAGTTTTCCACACTCTACTATTTCATCAAATCAAAGGCATACATTAAAGAA
>CM037791.1:48368341-48418341 GCA_021229015.1 Solen grandis | reverse complement strand
AGATGTTAGAAAAACACTTTAGATGCCACATTTTTTTGTCATCATGCCTAACACAGCAATCTTACTCAGGTGAGCAACACAGGGCCACCTTGGTACTCTTATTTTCTGTTTTTCCCTTTTTGACTTGACTATTTGAAGAATAGGGAGAGCTATTATACTCACCATTGAGCATTGGTGTCACTGTAATGGTTAAAAGTGTTGTATATCCCCCTTATGTCAACCTCTTCCTGCAACAACAGTTTGCTTTAAAAGACATCTCCCCTGAAAACAATGGGTAGAAACTGAAGAAAACTTGGCATTATTGATCCTTGGTTGGCCCAGGTGCACCAAAGTTGCAATAATAAACTTTATCCATGCGGAACTCTGGTTGTCATGGCAACCAACATTATTTTATTTTGAAAACTTTAAAAAATCTTCTCTGAAACCAATTGTTAGAATTAAATTTCATCTAGCACAAAATTAATTGTCACCTGACAATCTGCCATAATTGTTAAAATGAAGTTGATCCCTTGAAAATGAAATCTGCAATTTTGGTTGGCTAGATTCCTTATTACTCTTTATATAGAAAATTTCAAAAATCTACTTTTTATGGAATCCAAAGGTCAGAATTAAATTTCATTTGGCAAAGATATTCACCTCAAAGCCCTCTACCATAAATGTAATAGCTAAAATAAAATTGATCTTTTGAAAAATGAGGCTTTCTGCGAATAGGCTACTTTGCTTATACATATAAATTATTATGTATATAATGAGCTGTAAAGAATCTTTTGAATTCTTTGTATCAGATCAATGAACACAAAATGTTTTAATTTCACTTGAAATTTAACCCTTTCCCTCATATAGACTCATTTTGATGCACTCAATAGGTACCACATAAAGCCTGATCTGCAGAAAACCACAGATAAACCTTACCAAATTTAATTACAAAATCCTCATTTCCAGACCACTGAGGAGCAGCGAACAGCATAAAACCTGATAAGCCTGCAAGTTACTCGCAGGCTGATCTGGTTTTATGCTGTTCGCATTGGTCTTTTCATGGTGTCCTCTATGAGGGAAAGGGTTAAAGTACTTTGGCGAGTATTTGTGGGCCTCTGTGGCTTAAGTGCTTCAGTTAATTAGCGCAATACAATTTCCATCTGGGTTATTTTATTGTTGCATTTTTCGAGCAACAGAAATCGCAGATGTAGGGAAATTGGTATTCAATGCGTTGGATGTCATCTAGTTGCATTGATTACGCCATTTGAGCTGGTCAACACAGAAATAGCACAAGGCCGTGTCTTGTCACAGTTAACTAATGGATTTATGGACCTTGTATTTAAAAAAAATTGATCTGCAGGTCAAATTACCCAAGCTTCAATTGTTATTACAGCAGACGGCAAATCTTTTCTAACAAACCAGAGTGATTTTAGTGTTGACAGTTTAGATTATAATGACTGACAATGTGTAATATCATGCCTCATCTGGTTATATGTTTGACCTCATATCAGGAAAATGGGATTGGAGTGTGGTACCATTCTTCCTGTGGTTAAAGTAAGTCTGCTCTACCAAAACAGCGACAGTGTGTGGTATCTTGTCATTTTTTTTTTTGGTGCGACTGTATATGTGTGTGGTATCATTCCTTATTTAGAAAAGTCAATCAGGAATTTTGGAAAAGTGACAGTGTGTGGTATCATGCTCCATATGCAAAAAGTCAGTCTGAAATTTTGCAAAAGTGACAGTGTGTGGTATCATGCTCCATATGCAAAAAGTCAACCTGGAATATTGCAAAAGTGATTGTATGTGGTATCATTTTCCTATAATTATGTTTAAAGTCAATCAGGAATTTTGGAAAAGTGACCTTGTGTGGTATCTTGTCCTCCTTATTATGTTTAAAGTCATTCTTGTATATAAAGAAATACAGTGTATATATATGGTATCATGACAGTATATATGGTGCCGTGTCCATATATTCGGTATCTTGAGAGTATATATTGTACCATGACAGTTTATGGTATCATGGCAGTATATATGGTATCATGGCAGTATATATGGTATCTTGGCAGTATATGTGGTTTCATGACAGTATATGGTATTTTGGCAGTATATGTGGTTTCATGACAGTATATGGTATCTTGGCAGTATATGTGGTGACATGACAGTATATAGTATCATGATGGTATATATGGTATCATGATGGTACATATGGTATCATGATGGTATATATATAGTAACATGGCAGTATATGGTATCATGATGGTATAAATGGTATAATGATGGTATATATGGTAACATGACAGTATATGGTATCATAGCAGTATATGAGGTATCATGACAGTATATGGTATCATAGTATTATATGTGGTATCATTACAGTATATTGTATCATTACAGTATATATGGTAACTGAGGCATGACCCCATATATATATATATATAAAATATTGTATCATGAAAGTATATGTGGTATCATGAAAGTATATATGGTTTCATGACAGTATATATGGTATCATGCATCTTGCCTCATTGTACAGAACAAATAATGAAGTTGGTCATTCAATTTCCCAACAAATAATTAAAATCAATACACGAAATTGACCATTGTAGACTATGATAAGAACTACATTTTGTATCTGTTCTTGGACTTTTTCATCTATAATTCAGTGACCACAAGCTGTGTTATTTGTTGTGTGTGCAATTCCAGGATTCCTACTGTTCCAATGTTTTACACAAAGTGTCCATCATTAGCCAATTTTCTGCCTCATTTACACATAAACCACTCCGGAGAATTTGTCAGAACTCAGCGACTGTTCTCTCATTAACACCCATGAAGGCCAGCTTGTTAGGTGATTGATTTGGCTTGTTATGGGCAGGATCTATAGGGTTAGGCTTCGGCTGGTTATACTACTCAAATTTACTATGTGCCATATATCTGGGTTCAATGTTCCAAATTTGTTGAAATTGAAATTGCCGTAACTTCTGTCTGTAAGGCTTGAAATTTCACAACTGTTCTTTACAAACTTAAACCATTGATTTAATGAAAAATTATTAAAATTTAAAATCTCAATATCAATATTGAAAAAAAAAAACCAACATGTTTTTACATGTATTAAAAAGATAAATGAATTACACTATTCATTTAATTTTCAACACATTTGCATTATCTTATTGATATTTCAATATTTTCTTGCAAAACATAAATGCATTTCCAGTTTCAGATGTTAATTAATAGTGTGAAATTGTGACTTTTGATTTTTATCAATTAAATTACCTAGTTATCAAAATCAATAGAAGTTAAAAAAAATGTTTTTATAGATTCATTACCCTATGGTAATATACAATTGTCCATTTTAGTACAAAAATGCTACTTTTAAAAGAATAGAAAGTTCCTTTTTTGTTGAGTATGTTATTGGTGCTTAGCAAACTTTGAGAAGTATATATTGATGGAGTCTCTCTGTATCCTGTAGGACAGAAGCACCAGCTGGTTATCTCACGATATTGTTGGATAGAGATCATCTTGTATTGACGTTCCTCCCTGCACGTCTGTGTCACTCTGTCTCAGTCCGTCACGCTGTCTCTCTTATCTTTCTCAATCTTTTCTTGTCTGTCAGTCTGTCCCCTCATTTTTCTCCCTTCATATCTGTTCTCTCAGTGTCTGTCTTTCTTTCTCTTGTCTTTTCTTGTCTCTCTCTCATGCTGTCTGTCACTCTGTCTCCTCATCTTTCTTCTTCCAACCTGTTTTTCTATTCAATCTATTCTTCTATGTCTCTCAGTCCCAGTCTATGTCATTCTGTCTCCCTGTCTGTCTTTCTCCTGTCTTTTCTTCTCTCTCTATCTTTTCCTTTCTGGCTGATTTCTCTGTCTCCCTGTCTGTCACTCTTTCTCTCATCTTTTCTTTTCTCTCTATCTGTCTTTACCTGTCTGGCTGATTTCTCTGTCTCCCTGTCTGACTCTTTCTCTCGTATTTTCTAATCTCTATCTGTCTTTTCCTGTCTGACTGATTTCTCTGTCTCCCTCTCCCATTCTTGTTAGCTTACCTGAGCACTTGTGCTAAGGGTGAGCTTCTGTGACCGCTTTTTGCCCATCGTGCGTCGTGTGACGTACATCGTGCATCATCCGTCATCAACAATTACTTGTGAACACTCTAGAGGCCACAGTTTTGGCCCAATCTTCATGAAACTTGGTCAGGATACTTTTTCTCCATCAAATCTTGGACAATTCAATTGGGTCATGTGGGGTCAAAAAGTAGGTCACGAAGTCAAATCTTAGAAAAACCTTGTAACACTCTAGAGGCCACAGTGTTTGCCCAATCTTCATGGAAATTGGTCAGGTTTGTCTACATTATATCTTGGATGAGTTCAAAAATGGGTCACTTGGGGTCAAAAACTAGGTCACAAGGTCAAAATCTTAGAAACCCTTGTGAACACTATAGAGGCCACAGTTTTGACCCAATTTTCATTAGATTTGGTCAGGATGTTTGTCTACATTATATCTCGGATGAGTTTGAAAAGGGGTCATGTAGGGTCAAAAACTAGTTCATCAGGTCAAGTATTAATAAAACCTTGTGAACATGCTTGAGGCCACATTTTTGGCCCAATCTTCATGAAACTTTGTCAGGATGTTCGTCTATATGATATCTCGGATGAATTCAAAACTGGGCCACATTGGGTCAAAAAGTAGGTCACCAGGGCAAATTTTAGAAAAATCTTGTGAACACTCTAGGGGCCTACATTTTTGAATCAGTCTTCATTACACTTGATAAGAATGATGACTGCATGAATTCCCAGTTGAGTGCAAATTCAGGTAGGATCAAATTTTAGGTCACTTAGTCAAATGTAAGAAAAACAATTTAGATGCCACATTTTTTGTCATCATGCCTAACACGCAATCTTACTCAGGTGAGCAACACAGGGCCATCTTGGCCCTCTTGTTTGTTCATGTTGGGTTTGATGAGCATTTAACAAAGTTTCACTCGATTGTAATGATAATTCTAAATGTTTATACCTTTTTTACGGGTTGAAAAGTTCAACAAAAACACCGTTTACAACTTATAGTTTCAGCTGTAAACTGCTTAATTTATCTACATTTGGCCAAAACTGATCAAGTCATTAATATTATAGTATACTACTTTGTATAGTTTTATTTCAATTTTCTCAATTTTGATCATTTTATACACACAATTTCCAAATTCGAAAGCCATTCTGAGGGCTTTGTTAAAAACTAATTAAAGGATACACAGATGGAGATGCTTCTACAAAAGTTTGGCACCAAAAAAAATGGTGAATGATATAAAAAAGTGTCCCCTCCAGTGAATCTGTGGTAAACATTTTTGTGATGATGAAGCCAGTACTATAATCATCAGTGACATTAAAATACTGCAGATATTTCACAAATAGGTCCAAATGTACATCTAAGTGAAGTATTTTGATATAATATCTATATGCACAACAAAGAAACTGTTATTCAATCAAAATACTTTATTCATATTTCATGACTAACTTGATTATTTGAGTTTACCGTCGCTTTGACAGTATTTCAGTCGTATAGCGACGTCCAGCATCCGGGTAGAACCACCAGCCTACCGCAAGCCAGCAGGAAGGCTTCCTCACATGAAAATCGGAATAACCCTGTCGGGATTCGAACCCACGCGATTGGGGCTGAGTGAGTGTTAAAGTCAGCGACTTTACCCTCTAGGCCACGGAGGCCCCCTATATTTCATGAATTTGAACTTTATATTTAGCTAGTTGTCATATCTCAACAAACAATGGTGTTGATTAGTCATTTGACACTGTCTAATGTCATCGTCCTTAAGTAGGCAAATATCATTAAGTTATGTCCCCTTTTCATTAAAATATGATATTCATTTTTGATTAATTAGATTTCTGACCTCTTTTGGTCAATCTTCAGTTAGTGTTATTTCCTTTCTCCATAGAAGTATATATATATATGGATTGTTGTTGGTTGATCAGGAGACATTTTCAATTACGTCTGCTTCCTGAAATCCATGTCCCCTGCTGCAGTTTTGTCCCTCAGTACTCAGGCTTCCCATAGAAGTGCTAGAATCAGAGTCAATAAGAAGTTTTTTATTGTCAGAAAGTTTTCTCTTCAGTTGCTTTAAAATGAATAAAGTTAACTTTTTCTTAATGTGAAGGTGATGTACCTTGTATGTTTTAAACAGATAATCACTGTCCCTGGTGACAGAGTGGTTAGAGGGTCCACCTCGGGAGCAGGAAGTTGTGGATTCGATCCCCAGCCACAACATACCAAAGTTGTAAAAAATAGTACTGGTATTGCTTCCTTACTTCATGGTCAGCATATAAGAGTAGTTCCAGGACTAGTTGGCTTGGTGTCAGGATAATGTGACTAGATGTGATAATCATGCCACATGTCTACGGTGTGATTCTGCAGTCTGGCAACACTTATAATATCTGTCTCAAGTAGACGTAATCTCAAAATCTCTGAGATACTGTCAGGGGGACATTAAACCAAACAGCTGATCATTTTCTTTTTGTCGGATCTGGCTCTTTGTTTATTGCAAATCTTTGGTGTAAAACTGCTTTAAGTTATCCATCCATCATTGTAATCATGGTCCATCAAGTGATTGTTAGAATTTTATAGTAACTGCAAGCCTTTATAGACTTGACAAAAGAGCCTAAAACTCCAAGTCAGAAGTTGATTACATCTGCACTGAATCTTTTTAACCCTTTCCCTCATAGAGGACACCATGAAAAGACCTATGCGAACAGCATAAAACCAGATCAGTCTGCGAGTAACTCGCAGGCTGATCAGGTTTTATGCTGTTTGCTGCTCCTCAGTGGTCTGGAAATGAGGACTTTATAATTAAATTTGGTAAGGTTTAACTGTGGTTTTCTGCAGATCAGGCTTTATGTGGTATACATTGAGTGTGTCAAAATGAGGGTAAGGGTTAAGCATTTGAAGGGCTATGATTGTTATTTAATGATGTATTGATTTCCTTAATATATGGAGAAGAGCCACATTTTACCTTTTTCTTCATACTGACATGTTTTGACAAACAGCTGTTGTGTTCTGTTTATGTGATATAGCAAGAAGACGTCATGAGTTGTATTGAAATTCTCGTTTCAGCAGTGTACAAAGTGGACAGTTGGCAGGTAGTTTCAGATGTTGCTGATGATCTAGTGTCGATAAATCCCCACGGCCCTACGGAGAGATTTGTAGGATGTAACAAGGACGGCGCCACAAAATGTGGAGTAATTCTAGGAATAACTGCAGACACATTAACAATCTACTGACACAATGGATATTACTTAACTTGCTGTTCTCAGGTAGGCATCTTCATTATTTTTATCTTTGAGTTTCCATTTTGCAGGTCTTTTTTTTTTTTTTTTTTTTTTTCAGTCTCTGAGAGGTGACCAGTGACCCATTTATTATATCCATCACAGATATAAGGGGGTCGGAGAGCCATCCCATATACTTGCAAACACTTTTTTTAAATAAGTGAAAAGAAAGGATTTTAGCTAATAGTGATTAAAAACTAAATTATACCATGACAAAATGGGTTAAGGTAGATGTAACAAATTTAATATAATTTATATGAAATGCTACATTATGAGTGAAATGGATGTCTTTTTGAAAGTAAAGGGATAACAGTCATTATGTTAAGGCTCAATTTCTACCAACACTCACTCTGTCACTCTCTCACTGCCTGTCTTTCTTCCTCAATTCTTCTGTCAATAATTCTTATTCTCCATCCTCCTTTCTTTTTCACTCAATCTCTTTTCCTTCTGTCTTTTTCCACCTTTTGATATTCACTACATGATAAACATGACTTGTAATCATTTCAATTTTCCTGATAAACAGACAAGGAAACTTCCTATATCAGATAAAACTTGGCCCCTAGCTATAGCCTAGTCCCTCACTATCACTCGTTCACACGGCAACTTCTAATGATTCAAACTGGTCACTGCTGTCATTCTATCCACAAGATCAATATGCTTGTCAGGTCTACTGACCAGAGGATGTTCTTTACTGACCACTAGGTCACCATTTTCCTCAATTAATCTAAATGACGTTTTACTCTTTAAAAATTTTAAGTCATTTAAATTTGCCATATTGTGCCAGAGTATACCATAGTAAACCAAAATCAGATTAACCCTTAACCTGCTGAATTTCTCAAATGGACTTAGCCGGCATCTTTTTAGGAACTGTCCATTTTCAATTTTAGGGATAACAAGATGAAAACTTGTAGTTGGTCATCCAACAGTAAAGAGCCAGGCCAGCTCTGAAGGCGTTACCCTTGGTTTACATAATAAGTGGCCTCTTTCTACATAATCACTGGTGTGTTTTTGTCTGTTTCCATATACTCAACTATCAGGTGCTCAATCCAAAACTACAATTAAAACTTTAAATGTCTCCCCCCTTATCCATTTCCTTAAAAGTGACAATTAAACAGAATTTATTTGTTTTACGTCAATTGTGAAACAAGTTCTTACAATTTATCCTGGGTTGGACCAGTACTTTGCATCTGGGAAGGTCATGAAGAATTCTTGCTTCCAACAGGGTTCAAACCCACAACCTTTGGATCCGTAATACGGACCACAGCGCCCTTAGAGTTTAACCCTTTGCTTAAATATATTGTCATTTTAATGTGCAAAAATTATACCTGTTTCCCTCTCGTGGAATAAAATTAATTTCAGTAGTAACGTCATTGTTGTCTTCCCGTCCCAAAATTTGGTTGTTTTGATGAAAATGGTCTCAAATTCTAGTCTCAAATGTATAGTTTTTTACCATGCGCATTTCAAACTACATGTACACATAATTAATGCAAGAAAATTTCATTGTCGTTCATTGCGTTATTTTGATTTATGATGCCAGAAATATAAACAAACAATGCATTATCTGCAGACTGATACAGAAATGAGTTTTCAGCATAAACAGTCATCAAATTTTGTGTTATAAATGAAATTTCCAAGACTAAAACTATTTAAATGATTTGTAATGCCTATATAGTGAAACTGCTTCGAGAAAACAGTGATATTCAGATGGTACAAGTGGTTTTAGTAGGACAGGGTAAACATCCCTGATGACGAGTGCAGCAGCCGTCAAGTGATGAAGACGTTGTCACAGGACACCACTGTCTAAGAGTTGCTTGACAGAGATTGGCACATTGCCATTCCTGAAATTATGTACAGAGCGGACTGTAGCAATTAGACAGTTTTCGTCATAATTCATGAAAAGCTAAATATATATGTGTGAGACATGCATGTGCCTGTTTGTGTATTTTGAATAGGATTAAGCAGTGTTCTTCATTCGCTGTGAATGTGTATGTCTGTTGACTTTGACGCCATTTTGTGTTGGGCCGGGATTTGTTTTGATGACGTTACTATTGTTACAACTGTACGGTGTGTATGCAAGCGATTCATATGAATATTAAATTTTAATGTTCAGAATGTTCAGATATTACGTTTGCGTAATGAAGAAATGTGAACACTTTTTTGTGAACACCCCTCATATTGTATAAGCAAACAAATGGAGATCCTGATCAGACCACTCCTATCTGGGTCTGCTCTGTTTCCCAGTGCGTCAAAATGAGTCTATATGAAGTAAAGGGTTAATCAAGTTTTTTATCCCCCGCTGATGGAATCGGGAGGGGGATGTTGTTTTGGCATCCATCCGAAATTCATTTCCGCACTATTTCTCTGCAACTACTGACTGGATTTTGACGAAACTTCATGGCAACCATCATTACAATGGGAGATGTGCATATCCTAGTCATGTTCCGATCGGACCATTTAACATGGCCTTTGATTAGTTATGCAGTATGTATACAGAGTAACATTTATTTCTGTGCTATTTCTTTGCAACTACCAACTGGATTTTAAAGAAATTTCATGGCAACCATCATTAGAGATGCGCATATCTTCGGCATGTTTCGTATACCATTTAAGACAGAGTTTTGGCCCTTGATAAGTTATGCAGTATGCATACAGAATAACATTCATTTCTGCACTATTTCTTAGCAAAATCCTTACTGGATTTCAACAAAACTTAATGGGAACCAAAAATATCAATAAGAGATGTGCATACTATTGGCATGTTCCGGTTGGACCCTTCAACACAATAGCCTGCGATTTATTCCTTAAATGGTGCTGAATCATATTGTTTCCACTGAAATGACCAACCCACATGTCATCAATTTTTGCCATCACACAATTTTTAGCTTAACTTAGCAAATGCTCAGGGTGAGATATTAGGATCGCCTTTCGTCTAGCTTCCAGCCGTCTGATTTCTTCCCATCTTCTTTTATGCAAATTCTGACTTAACCCTTTCTTCAAATAAGCACCGATCGGCGGGGGATATACTGTCTGTGACAGAGTTTTGTTTATAATATTTCTGTCAAGTGTCACATTGGAACAAATTACCAGCAACTGTTGCTGAGGCCCACTCTTTAGTAACCTTAAAGAGTGGACTGTCTACCATATCAATGTAATGGAGCACTCCGTCCCAGCTGTTAGTAGTTCAGAGTGATGGACTTGAGCTGTGCCAGCGGAGTCTCGCACCCTGGTACCGCCATGGAAGCTGGAAGGGTCTCGCCCTGACAGTTTGAAAGCAGCTGGGGAAACTTTTACTTTTCTTTCTTTACTATCAAATAAAATTATTTTGCCTGTTACTAGTTCTGCTTTTCTATTAATTCTCTTTTTCCCCTACATTTTCCTTAGCGCACCTTTGTATAATTGTCAACTTTATGACAGCTCAACATATTGATGTAGATGTATCCATTGTAATTGTTGCCCAGCAGCATAACTTCACTATAATTTTTTCAAAATTATTCCACGCTGGTTTATTTAAGAAATTTGTCAGTTACTTACAGATGCTACTTCTCCTGTGCTGGTTCCTCTGTCAGTTACTTACAGATGCTACTTCTCCTGTGCTGGTTCCTCTGTCAGTTACTTACAGATGCTACTTCTCCTGTGCTGGTTCCTCTGTCAGTTACTTACAGATGCTACTTCTCCTGTGCTGGTTCCTCTGTCAGTTACTTACAGATGCTACTTCTCCTGTGCTGGTTCCTCA
This sequence comes from Solen grandis, assembly GCA_021229015.1. Classification (NCBI taxonomy): domain Eukaryota; kingdom Metazoa; phylum Mollusca; class Bivalvia; order Adapedonta; family Solenidae; genus Solen; species Solen grandis. The sequence goes on along the minus strand of CM037791.1, from coordinate 48,407,317 downwards.
AGAAGATTAGGATGACTGATTCATTTTCAGTCTGTGAAAGAACTTACTTGACTATCAGATATTTTGCTATGCTCTTTTTGTAGCCAGATGGACCCTTAATGCAACCTGTTCACAGTTGATTGGTAGAAATAAAAAAAAGTTTCTTCTTCCCTCCCCCTTATTAATGTTCGTGAGATAAAATGGAAACTGTTATTTTTTCGTATTTCGTACTTGGGACTTCCGGTATTATAGAATATGGTATTGCTAAACAGTGCTTCCTGTATCCCGTGAAACATTCTGCAATATGGCATCTTCACTGTTGTTATTTAAATTTTCAGTCTGTGAAGTTAGAGCATACGCAAACAAGTGAATGTGATGGCACTTAGAAATAGAAATCCTAAATACGTGTAATAGGTTTTATTAGCTCACCTGAGCACTTTGTGCTCAAGTGAGCTATTAGGATCGCCCTGCGTCCGTCGTCCGTCGTCGTGCGTCGTCCGTCGTGCGTTGTCAACAATTTTCTTTAAACGACATCTCCTCTGAAACCACTGGACAGAATTTGATTAAACTTGGCAGGGATGATCCTTGGGTCAATCTTCACAAAAGTTGCTAAAATAAACTTGATCCATGTAGAACTCTGGTTGCCATGGCAACAAAAAGAAAAAAAATATGAAAACTTAAAAAATCATCTTCTTCAAAACTACTGGCCAGATTTTAAAATAAATTGGTACAGATGTTCCTTGGGTCAACCTCTACCAAAGTTGCTAAAATTATTCCGATCCGTAAAAAAACATGGCTGCCAGGGGCGGGGCTTATTTGCCTTATATGTATATAGAGAAACCTTTAAACAACATCTCCTCTGAAACCACTGGACAGAATTTGATTAAACTTGGCAGGGATGATCCTTGGGTCAACCTTCACAAAAGTTGCTAAAATAAACTTGATCCATGTAGAACTCTGGTTGCCATGGCAACAAAAAGAAGAAAAAAATGAAAACTTTAAAAATCATCTTCTTCAAAACTACTGGCCAGATTTTAAAATAAATTGGTACAGATGTTCCTTGGGTCAACCTCTACCAAAGTTGCTAAAATTATTTATAAGAGAAACCTTTAAACAACATCTCCTCTGAAACCACTTGACAGAATTTGATTAAACTTGGCAGGGATGATCCTTGGGTCAACCTTCACAAAAGTTGCTAAAATAAACTTGATCCATGTAGAACTCTGGTTGCCATGGCAACAAAAAGAAGAAAAAAAATGAAAACTTTAAAAATCATCTTCTTCAAAACTTCTGGCCAGATTTTAAAATAAATTGGTACAGATATTCCTTGGGTCAACCTCTACCAAAGTTGCTAAAATTATTCCAATCCGTAAAAAAACATGGCCGCCAGGGGCGGGGCTTATTTACCTGATATGTATATAGAGAAACCTTTAAACAACATCTCCTCTGAAACCACTGGACAGATTTTGATTAAACTTGGCAGGGATGATCCTTGGGTCAACCTTCACAAAAATTGCTAAAATAAACTTGATCCAAACTCTGGTTCCATGGCAAAAAAGAAAAAAAAATGAAAACTTTAAAAATCATCTTCTTCAAAACTACTGGCCAGATTTTAAAATAAATTGGTACAGATGTTCCTTGGGTCAACCTCTACCAAAGTTGCTAAAATTATTCCGATCCTTAAAAAAACATGGCCGCCAGGGGCGGGGCTTATTTGCCTTATATGTATATAGAGAAACCTTTAAACAACATCTCCTCTGACACCACTGGACAGAATTTGATTAAACTTAGCAGGGATGATCCTTTGGTCAACCTTCACAAAAGTTGCTAAAATAAACTTGATCCATATAGAACTCTGGTTGCCATGGCAACAAAAAGAAGAAAAAAATGGAAACTTTAAAAATCATCTTCTTCAAAACTTCTGGCCAGATTTTAAAATAAATTGGTACAGATATTCCTTGGGTCAACCTCTACCAAAGTTGCTAAAATTATTCCAATCCGTAAAAAAACATGGCCGCCAGGGTCGGGGCTTATTTACCTGATATGTATATAGAGAAACCTTTAAACAACATCTCCTCTGAAACCACTGGACAGATTTTGATTAAACTTGGCAGGGATGATCCTTGGGTCAACCTTCACAAAAATTGCTAAAATAAACTTGATCCATGTAGAACTCTGGTTGCCATGGCAACAAAACGAAAAAAAAATGAAAACTTTAAAAATCATCTTCTTCAAAACTACTGGCCAGATTTTAAAATAAATTGGTACAGATGTTCCTTGGGTCAACCTCTACCAAAGTTGCTAAAATTATTCCGATCCTTAAAAAAACATGGCCGCCAGGGGCGGGGCTTATTTGCCTTAAATGTATATAGAGAAACCTTTAAACAACATCTCCTCTGACACCACTGGACAGAATTTGATTAAACTTAGCAGGGATGATCCTTTGGTCAACCTTCACAAAAGTTGCTAAAATAAACTTGATCCATGTAGAACTCTGGTTGCCATGGCAACAAAAAGAAGAAAAAAATGAAAACTTTAAAAATCATCTTCTTCAAAACTTCTGGCCAGATTTTAAAATAAATTGGTACAGATATTCCTTGGGTCAACCTCTACCAAAGTTGCTAAAATTATTCCAATCCGTAAAAAAACATGGCCGCCAGGGGCGGGGCTTATTTACCTGATATGTATATAGAGAAACCTTTAAACAACATCTCCTCTGAAACCACTGGACAGATTTTGATTAAACTTGGCAGGGATGATCCTTGGGTCAACCTTCACAAAAATTGCTAAAATAAACTTGATCCATGTAGAACTCTGGTTGCCATGGCAACAAAACGAAAAAAAAATGAAAACTTTAAAAATCATCTTCTTCAAAACTACTGGCCAGATTTTAAAATAAATTGGTACAGATGTTCCTTGGGTCAACCTCTACCAAAGTTGCTAAAATTATTCCGATCCTTAAAAAAACATGGCCGCCAGGTGCGGGGCTTATTTGCCTTATATGTATATAGAGAAACCTTTAAACAACATCTCCTCTGACACCACTGGACAGAATTTGATTAAACTTAGCAGGGATGATCCTTTGGTCAACCTTCACAAAAGTTGCTAAAATAAACTTGATCCATATAGAACTCTGGTTGCCATGGCAACAAAAAGAAGAAAAAAATGAAAACTTTAAAAATCATCTTCTTCAAAACTACTGGCCAGATTTTAAAATAAATTGGTACAGATGTTCCTTGGGTCAACCTTTTTTATCTCAGGTGAGCGATTTAGGGCCATCATGGGCCTCTTGTATTGTAAATATAGGATTATTGTCATAGCCTGTAATGGAGAAACCTCACATTTTTTACAATCATGGAATGTTGCCTTCTTCTGTGCATAGATGAAAATGGTCCAATTCTTGCATTCACTGCATTCTGTGAATGTCTTGACAGGGACAGGACTGTTACAGTTTTAAGTTAAACTAGTTTGTAAACATGGCATGCCGCTTCACAGGACATACCTAGAGGCTGTCTAGCTTGTAATTGAAAACAGGCGAGGAATCACCTTTGATGTTGTTGAGATGGAAAGCACCATAAACATCCATATTAATGCGCACGGTTCCTTGGCTTGAATTCCACTAATAATACCAAGTGCTAAGAAATACTAAGTGCTAGAAAAACCATTTCTGTTTTACAAATTGTTCAAGTACATGGCTAGTTCACATAGATTACTACCTTTATAACTTATTTATTCTTATTTGTTAAGAAATGATATATATAGAGGTATTTTTTGTGTCATTTGCAGTAAGCAGAGGTGACACATAAGGATCACTTCTCTGTTGTCTGTCAGTCTGTCTATCACACTTTTCTGTCATGATTCTTTCAACAGGTGAAACATGTGTTACAAGGAACACTTCTTGAATTAAAAGAACAAGAATGAGAAAATTTGTCTGTAAGTACTAAAATATTACTGAGCACTAAGTAAGGTTGGAGGGACTTGATCTTGGTCCTTGTCCTAGTAGTGATCATTGTGGGTTGGAAAGTCTGGGGTTCAGTACCCACTGGAGGCGAGATTCCCATGCACAAAGTATATTGGTCCAGTCCAGGAACTGTTGAAGGGAAATAGTATAAGTAATCATCATTATAATTCAACACAAATAATTAAGGATATAATGAAAATCCTCGTGGCAATATTTGTGGTTAAGTGCTATCATAAATATATTAAAAGCTCACCTTTCGGAAAAGTATACAACACTGGAGTGTTGCATAGCTGACGTAGTCTGAAGCATAAATGCAATGACTGGAAGAAAACTTTGAAACAAGCATTTTCCAACATATGATTCTCAGCTTTACAACTCATCCGTGATATAGAAAGCTTAGAACCAGTCAGATTAATTAGAATAAATATGGTAACTAAATTCAAATAGACCAGAGCTTGGGAGTTCTAGAAGTCCTATATCCTAAAGCAATTTTCACTCTATTCGTTCTTAAAAGGTTTTGTGTACATGGTGTATGCCAAGAACATTGTATCTGATTACCACAATGATGTCTTGCAGGGTGGGTAGTATTGAAATATACAAAGTGTTTTCCCAGGGAATATTAGCATTATTGTGTTTCCAGATGATATAACTGTGGCAAAGTGGTGTTTTCATGTAAGAGCTTATGTTTCGAAATAGTAAAATTACCATGACAATTGTTAGGTTGTGTGTTTTTTTTTCTAGTCCTTGCTACTTAACGAGATATATTTTAGCTTTTGGAAATGACCTTTGCCCATTCTTTTTGATCAAGGATTGAATAGGAAAAATATGTTTTAACCTGCAGGTTAACCAAGTTTTATTCTGTTCTTTTTTATAACTTGTATTTAAGTGTCATAAGGTATACAAATGGCACTTGTATTTCTTGCCATAATGCTTTTGTGGCGACATGGTAGACTGTCTGACCTGCATGCAGAAGGGTCAGTATGGCACCTTTAGAAAGTCCTGCAGACGTTTTTACTTCAGGAATTATGAAGACAAATAATTGTAAGGAGGAGCAGTATATAGTAGAGAAATAAAATGACACTTGTAAAACCTTGTGAATATGGTGCTAGCTTTTGTGACAAAGTAGTAAAGTGTCATAACTTCTTCACTGAAGGTCCCAGGTTCAATTCCAACTTTGGGAAGTAAGTTTTTTACTTTGATACTCAATGACGAAAAGTGACATAGCTGAATGATAACATTTTGTTATTGTTGTTTTTTATCATTGATCTGTTATTCATGTAATGATGTGCATGCCGTTTGCTAAATGCAGAGAAAAATATTGCAAAATTTTATCTAAAATTTGACATAAGATAATAAAATTGTGTGGTGATTTAACCCTTTCCCTCATAGAGGAAACCATGAAAAGACCTATGCGAACAACATAAAACCAGATCAGCCTGCGAGTAACTCACAGGCTGATCAGGTTTTATGCTGTTCGCTGCTCCTCAGTGGTCTAGAAATGAGGACTTTATAATTAAATTTGGTAAGGTTTAACTGTGGTTTTCTGCAGATCAGGCTTTATGTGTGAGTGCGTCAAAATGAGTCTATATGAGGGAAAGGGTTAAGATAAGGGAATGTCTTGAAAAATGAGGAACATGTACTTTTACGGGAAATGCTCTACAACAGCTTGATAAGAGAAGTATGCCGAGTCATTGCATATTATGCATCATAAATATGGAGAATAATATGAAAAAGCAATAATGTAGGCATACCATAAACCCTTTGTCTTATATAGACATGTTGTTATGCTTCGGCAAAAGGAGACTTTCTATTAGCTCTCAGATCAGGCTCTCCTCTGTTTGCTCGTACAATATTGTAAATAGATTCTTAATATGGTCTGTATAGCAAAGAAAAATCTATGTTTCATGTACCTTTTTAAAATTAATGAAATTAATATTCATCTAGTCATAAATTTGTACGTGAATATTCATGAGGTTGATATATAGGTTAACTATGTAACTCAGTTTTGTCCTTGATTATAAGGGTCTGGTCTGTTTTTCATGCATACGGTCTGACAAAATGAATTTAGGGGTCAGGGGTTATATAGGAGTGAGCTTGTCGGTCCGATGGCTTTAATCTCATGAATGGGTTGGACAGATTTATAAAATTTTTGGTACACTTGTTTATCCAAATGAAATGAACGCCTTAAATTTGACTTGGGCAAAATCATTTTTTTTTTTACACAGTTAGGCTCCTTTTCGACTAAGAGTTTGCCAAATCAGTAACTCATGATAGGCTCAACAGATCTAGATCAGTTTTGTTTATCTCAATGATATTTAGGACTTTGCCATAAATCTTTGGGTGCCTGGATAAAGCTGTCACCTGTTGTGGTAACGCGCTTCGCTTCTCACAAATATGTTTTGGGTTTGATCCCTTGTCACATACATAAAAGGGTACAGTGGTTGCCCTTCCATACACTGCTTTTCTTGGTTGTTTCTGTTCAGTTCTGCCACTGAATTTTGAAACTGGGTACAATCTGTTCTTTAACTTGTACCCTTCATATAAGAGTCCCTACGATTGGGGTAATGCAAAATTTGGGTAAAAACCCTCTATAGGGGGTGAATGGGCATGCTGCCAGTTCCATCGAGAGTGATTAATATAAGTTGTGGTAACTTGTTTCTTAATCAATGTAAAATAAATAAAGTTCAAATTAGAAATTGCTAAAAAAAAAAAAAAAAAGCATTTTCCGATCAAATAGGCTTCATATTCTCTGTCAAAGGGCTATGTCAGGGTATTAATCACATTCAGTGATATTTCTAGTTGATTTGATTTTCATGCAATAACCTCAGTCTCAGTCAAATTTTCTATTTGAATGCTGAAATATCTGCTGGAAGTTCTAGGCCCAGATTGTCTACTGCCCTCTCAGAAACCTCATAAAGTAGTTGTCTGTAAGTGATGTCCCCAAACGACTTGGACTTAAACAGACAAAAGCAAATTCACAGCACTGACTATGCAATTAATGCGTAGGAACGTCAGTCACTGATTATTCACTGATGGTTGGCAATGTTTCTGCCCTTTTGTTCATTTCTAAGAAGAGGAATTAGTGTAAAACTATTGTAACTTCTTCTTTATTTATTTGTAGTTACCATAATTTTGTTCCAAGCTCTGACAGAACTGTTTCAAGTCAAATTGGGGAAAATGTAATTCTGACCAATTCAGAGAAAGAAGCTTTTGTATGGAAATAGATTTATAAGCTGCATGCATGCAGTCACTACATGTATTAATCTTGGGTCATAAATTGTTTGGCTATTGCCAGTGAAGCATGTTTTCAGATAGTTTTGATAAGTTCTTGTTTTTATCATGTTCGGTTTTGTATCGAATGTCGGCTTTTGATGGGCAGCATGCCGCAGTATAGCAAAAACAATATAATGAAAAAAATGGCCAGTATTGCATATTGTCCTCCTGTGTTCAGTGCACATATTGTCGTCTGGGTGAGCTTTCACAGGCTGTCACCATTGTTGTATACACTTGAAATTATTTATGCTATCTGCATGACTATTTGTTCTGGTAATGAGCTGGTAAAGGAAGCAGCCTGTTTGAACAAAAAGAAGCGTTGGCACTGGTATGAAGTCTGTGTGCAGGTTCTTGTTGTTTAGCACCAGCTGTCGACCAAGGGATGATGAACACAAGGCAAATATACACAATGGCGAAATGCATGCCCATGATTTATTGGGTATACATGATTTTTTCCCCCCTGTCATTCTTTGAATATACTGCAAAATTGCAGATTTTTTATGTTTGGGGGATTGGTTTTTGGCTATGTATACATGTTTATCTGATGACCGAGATTGAGTGTTTCACTCCCCTGTGCACATGATATTTGAAAGAGTTATACCCTTGGAATTTGAAACGTTTCTTATAAACAAGATATTCCAGACATTATTCATCATGCTTGATTTATTTTGATGAGTTTTAGAATGTGCCATATGGAATATGATGAGAGACAGACTTTAAATTGCAATTTCCCTGTAGCGACATTTATGACAGATATATTAAAAAAGAATCTGTCTCGGAAATTGTTACAGGCAAAGTTATTTGTATAATTCTAAAATTACAGTTCTGAAATTAAACAAAAAACGTAATAATATATTATATATGTTAGATGACTAGATTAAATTTTTTAAAAAAAAAACATTGGATTCATATTTTTACATTTCATACAAATGGTTAAACCTGGACTTTGTACTTTGGATTTTTTTTACACAATCAGACTTGTTTAACCTTCAAATCTGTGGTTACTAAACACTTTCACTCAACCAAAGCACCTAATATTGTATTATCAATTGTTTTTCACTTGGATTGAATCTGGATAGCACTAATGTATACAGTGAACACACATTTATGTAGGTAAAATCCCTTGACTTATCAATGTTGTGCCCCAGGGTGGAGCCACACCCTGCTGACCTAGGGAAATTTAACATTTTATTCTTTTTTTTTTTCTTAGTCTAAATCCCCACATAAGGGTATTGGCAATTTTTCAAAATCCCCACATTATATTCTTGCCAAAGCCTATTTCTGTGAGAGTCAGACAAATTCCTATTTGTTGGGAACAGACTTTTGTTCTGTCCCCATCCTGGGGCAAAACATTGTCAGGAGCATTAACTCCTTGCCACAATGGGTTTTAGTCCTGGTCTAGCCACTGCTTTTATCCACCTTAAGCTGGCTTAAGATAGATTAACCCTTTCCCTCATAGAGGACACCATGAAAAGACCTATGCGAACAGCATAAAACCAGATCAGCCTGCGAGTTACAGATCAGCCTGCGAGTAACTCGCAGGCTGATCAGGTTTTATGCTGTTCGCTGCTCCTCAGTGGTCTGGAAATAAGGATTTTGTAATTAAATTTGGTAAGGTTTAACTGTGGTTTTCTGCAGATCAGGCTTTATGTGGTACCTACTGAGTACGTCAAAATGAGTCTATATGAGGGAAAGGGTTAAAGCTGCCATATCTGGATGTCTATGCAGGGTCATTAAGGCTCCCCATCTGTAATTAATTCTTACCATGCTAAATTTCTTAGTTGGACTTGTCCTTTCTTCAGTTTGGTCAGTACAATTAATTTGTTTATTAGGATCATGCCGATGATTTTTTAAAATTATTGACTGAATAGTAAACAGTGCAGACCATGATCAGACTGCATGGATGTGCAGGCTAGTCTTGGTTTGCACCAGCGTCGGATACCCATGACTGCCTATTACATTTGTCAGCTGTGGGATACTTGGCTAGCACTTTATAGTTATAGTGATATTCATTAGACCAATCAAAATACTACTTACACAAAGGAGTACTGTTCAGTTGGAGATCTAAAATCCTGTAAGTCAGGTAAAAGTTTGTCTAAGTGCCTTTCTATTGGTCTAAAATTCCCCTCTACCTAGTGGGGCTGTGAATAATTGCACCGCTTTTCAAATAATTGATAACGAGCAAATGCTAACTAATAATCCAACAGGCGATGTATGGAGTAATGGAAGGAGCACTCGTGGGTTTCCAAAGCTGGGTTTACACTGGTCACAAAGACATTCCCAAGTGCCCACATTATTGTAAGGGATAAAACAGTCATCAGTTAATGACTGAAATAATTTTGCAGTATCAGTTTACTCCATCACAATATCAAGAAATATTTTTAGTCCCCTATCAGTGTTTACACCGGAGGGGACTATATGTTTTGCCCTCTGTCTGTCTGTCCTTCTGTCTGGAAATCTGAATCCCGCAACAACTTAAAAACTGTTTAAGATAATATTATGAAATTGGTATATGAATAGATGGCAGTATGGCGATTCTACATGTCACTTTGTTTCTTTTCTCGGACCAAAATTCTGGTTGCTTATGGTAAAGGAAAAAATATGCACCTCACTGGTAAGGGACTCATGTGTTGCGTGCAACACCAGTTACTTGTTTTAAAATGTTTTGCGGCATTGATGGGGATTAAAGTAATGGAGAATGTGGAACGGTTACCGGTATGTGATGTACGAATCATTAACTATGCAGCATTTCATTGTAGGAAGTCAAAATAAGCTATGCTGGAAAAAAGGCTCTCTTGACTTTATGAATATTCATGTACAAATTAATGACATGATGAATATTGATTAACTGAACTTAAATGTTATATGAAACAATGAACAGTCAACCTGTCTTAAGCGGTCAGTCAAGGGAAATAGAGAAAGTGACTGCTTAACAGAGGTGACTGCTAAATGACGTTTAAATATATAACAAAATGTTACAGTTTGGAAATATTTAAATTGACCCCTCAATCTGGTTGGCTGCTTAGTGCAGGTGGATGCTAATACAAGTTCAACTGTATTTCAGACTGTTTAGAATCTCTTATATATAATTCTGTATGAACAAATAGAGGATCGAGACTCTAATCAGAGAGTTGTCTGATCTGGGTTAGCTCTGTTTGCCAATGTGTCAAAACCAGTCTATAGTTACTTGGTAAAGTGTTAAAGATTTAAGATATGTGTAGAGCTTATACTATATCATACCTTTGAATTAAAAAGGTATAAATTGAAATGTGAATATTAGTATTGGAGAATAGATTAGATAATATTCATGGCTGTTTGCCTTTGAGCCTGGAATACGATCTTTGATTAGTTGATACCATGGCAAACAGAGAGAAAATATAACCTTTATGATTGTGTTTGTAGATGGATGATTTAGAAACAAAACAGAATAAAAACTGGCCATTGACTTGCAATAGTAATGGGCCATTTCATACCGGTTTACAACACTGAACTTTATATGAAAGTGAATTGGTAATTAGTTCAAGGATATCGTATTTTTTACTGTTTCATTATTGATAGATTTTGTGGGCATGATTAAAATGTAATTGATAACAGCATTAAATGCTTTTTGGGGATGCTATTATTGTGTAGATAGTGTATAGTTGAAATCTGCATTACTCTGTGGAGGAAAATACTGATGTATTAGCATGGCCTGAATTTGTGTGAAATTGAGAGAAATTATGGTGACTCAGATCCAGATCAAATGAAATTTCTGTGTATTTATTTAGTGCGAGATGGTAATAGCATTGATCCAGCAAAACAATGAAAGAAAATAATTGATATTTACTTTGATAATCATTTATTCTTTGTTTTATCTGATTTTCTTTTTTTAGAATATTTTTTTTTTAAACTGGGCTGCTTGAGGTCAATATAAAGCAGTGAACAATAAGGAAAGTTTTCAGGAAAGTTATTTTAATTTTTGAGTTGAGATGCCGTTTAATTTATTTTGTTTCATGAAAAACATTTTTTATGTACTTAGAAATAGTGAAGATGGTTGTTTACTGTTCATGTTTATTATTCTGCATGATTGTCAGGACCCATGGGGATGGCTCTGACCCTTCACCATCCTGTTCAACAGATTAAATAAAAGGGGAAAAGGGATCCCTGAGATCTAAAAAATAACAAAACATCAAGAGTTTAAGAACGCCAACATCAGTTCCAACAAGAAAATTTTATAAGGGTTATAACATTCTGTCCACTGACATAAGAAAGGGTGCTGGTATGGCTCTCTTGCTGGGCACTCAGCATATAAGGGTAGTTCCAGGACTGGTTGGCCCAGTGTCAGGATAATGTGACTGGGTGTGGTATCATGCCACATGTCTACGGTGTAATAATGCAGTGTGGCAGCACTATATCCGCCTCAAGTAGGCATCATCTCCAAATGACTGAAATACTGTAGTGGGGATGTTAAACCCAACAAACAAACATTCTGTCCATATGACTTTAAAATAAATAAAGTTGAATGAATAGAGTTAAAAATTTAACATGATCTGAACTCATGGTTTTCCTTAAAAACCAATGGCCAATCAAAATCATTGGTTAATATTGCATAAAAAATCTGTTGTTATATTTGCAATATTTGAAATTTGAATGTCTGGCCAAATTTGTTGTTTTTCAAAAAAATCTGTTGTTTAATTTATCAAATCCCGGTAAACTGATATATCTCGACATAAAAGGGTTTTACCTAATACTTTATTTGTCTGATTTTTTCTACCCCACAGGATGTTTGTGTGATATATGTAGTGACCCCACCCATCTGACCCCAGAGCTGATGAGTAAATATCTCCACACGACCTCCATCCCCCGAGGACAGCTGTACGCGGGTTTCTACGAAGAGGACAAGACGGCCGCCGGGGATCCCGCCCAGTGCATCCTCAGCTGCTGTGACAAACCCCTGTGTAATGTCGCATGGTTCACACATGAACAGTGTTTCACCATTGAGTGTAACCCTCTCGACGAAAGGGCGTGCACACCGGTGAAGAAGTCAGAACCACAGTTTAATTCAACGCTTTTTATACAAGTCCGGACCACAGGTATGTCAAATTGTCATCATTTTTTTTTTTCAATGTCTTTGGCATGGAAGAGGCTGCATTTGGATCACACTTATGTATTGTGACCTATCTTGCTGTATCTCCAATAGTTGATATTTAAGTCCACAATCTCAAGAATTTTGGGTTTCTTATAATATGTGATTTTATATAGCCAGGCTTGTTGCAATTTTTTATAAAAGTTTGGAGAAGTATGAGGATCTTAAATTTAATTTAGTTGTAAGTGTGGCTCATGGTGCTCCAATGAAATGTAGATAATTTCTTCAGTAAAACATAAACCATTGTAGACCCAAGACTGCTGATTTATTATTATGCCCCCCTTCGAAGAAGATGGGGCATATTGTTTTGTAAATGTCAGTCAGTCTGTCGGTAGACCACTTCGTTTCTGATCAATAATTGGAGAACGATTGGGCCCACATACCTCAAACTTCATAGTGTGATTGGTCATGACCAGTAGATGACCCCTATTGATTTTTGGGTCACTTGGTCAAAGGTCAAGGTCACAGTGACCTTGAATGTCAAAATCATTTCCGATCAATAACCGGAGAATGCTTGGGCCCACATTCCTCATACTTCATAGGGTGATTTGTTATGACTAGTAGAAGACCCCTATTGCTTTTGGGTTACTTGGTCAAAGGTCGAGGTCACAGTGTCCTCGATGGGATTTGGGGGAGCGTAGGGTAGCATATGTGTCGTTCGGACAACTCTTGTTTTCTCTAAATCTGACAGCAATGGTGTACTTAGAAAATACAAATCCATGCACATAGCCATAAAGAAGGATTAGTATAAGAAAAACAGTTTCCATTGGTCCAAATATCCCTGTTTCATCATGGAGCAACAAATAACAAGGAAATGGAAACTAAAAATCTCATGGACCATGCACCGATAGTAGTAACTGAATGAGTTGCTAATGTTTTTTTGTTTGTTTTTTTAATAATGCACCAATGGGCGCTTTAAGTTGATGATGTCTAGGCAGGCATTCGGTATCTGAAATAACTTTACGTTCTTCATTGGATTGCATCAATATTTGGACAGTTGCTTAAGTTGATGATTCCTTACATTATGCAATTGACCTTGTGACCTTGACCTTTGACCTACTTCTTTTGATGAAAAAAGTGGCGCTTGGACAGATTTACCTTTTGGTTAATCTGTTTTAACTTCTATGTTCTTCATTGGATTGCATCAATGTTTGGACAGTTGCTTAAGTGGATAGACCTCTTCATTATGCACTGACCTTGACTTTTGACCTACTTTTGATGTAAAAAAACAACAACAAAAATAAAGGTTCATAACACCTTCAAGTCTTGTTGAGATGTAGTCATGGTTACTGTTTACTAAAAGTAGAAAGCTATAGAGGAATAAAGGCTGTGTAATTGGACAGGTTGGTATTGTAAAGTATCCAGCACCTACAGTGGTAGATCATATAAGAACATAAACAGTTCTCAATCTGATTAGTGTGGCAGCACTATTTCTGTCTCAAGGAGACAATAGTCTCCAAATGACTGAAATATTGTCAGTGTGACGTTTACCCAAGCCAACAAACACTGTGTTTCTTCACTCAAAAGTGTTGACGAGCAATGAATAGTGTAAATTAGATCACTAGGAGATGTCCTGATTCTTTCATTTGTTCAGTCATATATCGCTGACAATTTCATCAGTTCAACTTATTTTTTGTCTACCAAGCAGATCTGGCAAAATACTGTTACCTCCTAAAGATGTGTTTTGACGCCTTTGCAAATATCACGGACCCAGAAGCTGTCTTATCTTGGATTCCTCTGTTTACTCATACAATATTGTAGCTCAGATTCTACACAGTCTGCCTAGCAGTGAAACATCAATTGCTATTTTAAGTTTAGTCAATAAATATTCATCAAGTTATATACTCATGAAGTAAAGGATTAAAGCGGTTACAAGGTCGCAATATGATTTTACAAACGGTTTTCAATTTTTGATCTGGTAAAGAGTTAACCCTTTCCCTCATATAGACTCATTTTGATGCACTCAATAGGTATCACATAAAGCCTGATCTGCAGAAAACCACAGTTAAACCTTACCAAATTTAATTACAAAATCCTCATTTCCAGACCACTGAGGAGCAGCGAACAGCATAAAACCTGATCAGCCTGCGAGTTACTCGCAGGCTGATCTGGTTTTATGCTGTTCGCATAGGTCTTTTCATGGTGTCCTCTATGAGGGAAAGGGTTAAAGAAGAAATATAATACATGAGCACTGATATAAAAAAGTTCATGAAGTAATTCGGTGTTTGATAATGCTGTCTTGAACGGTTTTATCAAACAACACACAGTTACTTGCGTAAATCAGTGTCATGGCGGCACCCGTGTTGGGATAGAAAGCGATTTATGTGGAAACAATTAGATACATTTCAGCAGGAATAAAACATTACTGATAACAGATCTCTTTGATTTCAGCAGCCTATGTTTCTGTAACAGTATAGGGAAAACTTGTGAGACGACCACTCTATATATATGAAAACACATAGATTTGAATGTGTAGCCCTACACAAGAAGTTAAAGTAATAGAGTGTGTAAAACAATTGACATCAATAATAGAAAATGGTAAATAAGCTTCCATCATGCTCAGTGCTCAGGATATAAGGGTAGTCCCAGGACTGGTTGGAAGTTGGCGCGGTGTTAAAATAGTTTGACTAGATGATGTTTCATGCCACATGTCTATGGGATGAATCTGCATTGTAGCAGCATTATATCTGTCTCAAGTAGATTTGGTCTATAAATGACCTAAATATGGTTGGTGGGATGTTTAACCCAATAAACAAACACTCAATAATACAGAAATCAGTATTTTTGCAAATAAAACAACAGTGAACCAAAACCAAGTCAAGTGTTAATTTTGATATATTCAAAGTGTGTTATTTGTTTGGATATATATATATTTGAAAGTCGACTAAAACTTTCAAATGAAATCTATGAAATGAATAAGGAAAATCTACAACGGTCCAAGAAACAAAAAGATTGGCCTTCAATTACCATGCTAAATTTCTTAATTAGACTTCTCTTTTGTTTTGAACTGTACCATTAGTTAATCCCCCGCGGCGAAGCGGGAGGGGGGTTATAGGAATGGCCTTCGTCCGTCCGTCAGTCCGTCCGTCCGTCCGTTCGTCAGTCCGTCAGTGTGTCCGAAACATTTTCGTGTCCGCTCCATATCTCATGAACGCTTTGACACATTTTCTCCAAACTTGGCTAAAGTGTTAACCTCATTGAGCTGATGTGCAGAAGGCATGAGGCGGTCACGCTGGCTCAAGGTCAAGGTCATACTTGAAGGTCAAATGTTATTTTCGTGTCCGCTCCATATCTCATGAACGCTTGGACACATTTTCTTCAAACTCGGCTAAAATGTTAACCTCATTGAGCTGATGTGCAGAAGGCATGAGGCGGTCACGCTGGCTCAAGGTCAAGGTCATACTTGAAGGTCAAATGTTATTTTCGTGTCCGCTCCATATCTCATGAACGCTTGGACACATTTTCTTCAAACTCGGCTAAAATGTTAACCTCATGAGCTGATGTGCAGGTCAAATGTTATTTTCGTGTCCGCTCCATATCTCATGAACGCTTGGACACAATTTCTTCAAACTCGGCTAAAATGTTAACCTCATTGAGCTGATGTGCAGAAGGCATGAGGCAGTCACGCTGGCTAAAGGTCAAGGTCATCCTTGAAGGTCAAATATTTAAGCCTCCACTTTTTCATGTCATCTCGATATCTCATGTCATGTTCACAATCATACAAATTATGTCATGATATATAAAGTTTTTAATTGAGTTACACATGTATTTTGTGGTTACCTAACACATCCTATACTTCATTGATGTTCACTTTTTGTACTGTTTCCCATGTAAAACTTGTCAGTAAACTTTTAATATATGTGCCTCCGAATTCTGAGATTCATACATAACTCCGGAAAGTTAAATTGTCTTAAACTGATCTTCTATGTCTGCTACAACCATGCCAGGTTAAGGTGAACATAATCCTATGACCAAACAAATTCTAATGTTTGGCCAGCGGCGGGGGATATAGCTGTCCTTTGGACTGCCTTGTTGTTTATGGGGAAGCTTGCTGAAAATTTATTAACAGAATAGCGAACAGTGAAGACCATGATCAAATTGCATGGATGTGCAGACTAATCTTGGTCTACACTGGTTGCAGAGGCAGTCACATGAGCCCACAGTATAAAATGTAAGGGTTAAATATGTCAGTAATAAGTCAAATATCCTACAAACAGGAAAAAGGTGAATGTGTAAAAAAAGAAAATGAACCTAAATCGAGTTCAATTTTCCTAAAACCAGGGAAGAAAAAATACAAATGCAAAGTAGGAAAACCGTGGTTTGCTAATGAAGTGCTTGCAGTCAATTACTGGGTATAATATAGTAAAGTAAATCCAGTCTCTTGGATATATGGGAAAAAAACTGGTATGTCACTGATCCTTGCAGCATAGCTGACAGTCAGGAATACCATATAAACTTTAACAAATGTCCACTTAAATGTTTTCCATAACTGTACATTTACCTCATATAGACTTGCTTAGATGCCATGGCAACTGTGCAGACGATGTAGAATCTGAGCTACAATATTGTATGAACACACAGTGGAGACCATGATCAGAAGCCCCTGGAAGAACTAGACTAGTCTATTTGAGTTTACCGTTGCTTCAACAGTATTTCAATCATATAGCGACGTCCAGCTAATTACAGGTGGAGGAAGACCCTGAATGCATGGAGGCATCAGGGTAGAACCACCAACCTACCACAAGCCAGCTGGAAAGCTTCCTCACATGAAAATCCGAATGACCCTGCTGAGATTCGAATCCATGCGGTAGGGAGCTGAGTGAGTGTTACCCCTGGACGGAAGAAAGTCTTGATACCATTTTAGTAGGTAGCAAAATTATGAAGATTGGATGGATTTCATAGTTTTCCTGATGGATGGAATACATAGTTTTCCTGATGGATAGAAAACATAGTTTTCCTGATGGATGGAATACAGGTTACCATAGGTTACCTAATGTTGTAGCCTGCCTCCTCGGCTTGGTGTCAGGACGACATGACCAGGTGTGGTATCATGCCGCTTATCAACAGAGTGATATCACACTATATCTGTGTCTGGATGGCATAGTGGTAACATGCTTCGCTTCTCACCACTGCATCCCGAGTTTGATTCCTGGTCAGGTACATGAGAGGGTACAGTGGTTACCCATCCAGGCACATGGGTTTTCTCTGGGCTCTCCGGTTTCCTTCCACAATAATGACCACATATGCCACCAATAGAGCCATTGAGAGTGATTAATAAGATATTTCCATAGAAACTTTTTTTTTCTATAGAAACATTTTTGTGTTATTTGTAACACAGTGGGAAAATATTGTCATTTAGAATGTTAATGGTGTATTTTGTATAGCAAAAGTAATTAAGGCATTAACATTGCCATTTTAAGAAACTTTAAATTGTCCCCCTATGTGATTTGAAGCATGCCTCAGTGCGACTTAAAGGATAAGTATGGTAGTTAAATCTGGTCATAATATACAGAAGCTGCCAAGGAAAGAGGATGAGGTTTCTAAAAGGATCACGTGGTACATTTTCTGATTGTCTGAAATTCCTCTCTTTCCTGGAATTTATAACTGTCTCAGCTTTATATTGAAATGGTCATGTACATTTCATGTTTTTCTGGAGGGTTATTGTTTAAAAGACTGTGCAAACAAATTTTATCATAATTCTAGGAAGTAATTTAGGTTGTCATGTAAAGAAACATATCTGCTTAAAGGTGTCATTTGAAGATACATAGCTACATTAGGGTGTCATGTGAAGATACATACCTACTTAGGGTGTCATGTGAAGATACATAGCTACATTAGGGTGTCATGTGAAGATACATAGCTACTTAAGGGTGTCATGTGCAGATACATAGCTACCTTAGGGTGCCATTTGAAGATAAATAGCTACCTTAGGGTGTCGTGAATATATATACATGTACCAACATTAGAGTGTCATGTGCAGATACATAGCTACATTAGGGTGTCATGTGAAGATACATTGCAACTTAAGGGTGTCATGTGTAGATACATAGCTACCTTAGGGTGTCATGTGAAGATACAGTGAAACCTCTTTACAACGGCATTCATTATAACAGCATCCTCTTTATAACAGCAGTAGTCTTGAAAACAAAAGTGCATAATCTTTCTATGTCTTTATTCTTTACAACGGCAATTTCTTTATAACAGCTAACTTCACCGAAACAAACACTGCCGTTATAAAGAGAGTTGACTGTACATAGCTACATAAGGGTGTCATGTGAAGATACATAGCTACATTAGGGTGTCATCTGAAGATACATAGCTACTTTAGGGTGTCATCTGAAGATACATAGCTACTTAAGGGTGTCATGTGAAGATACATAGCTACATTAGGGTGTCATGTGAAGATACATAGCTACATAAGGGTGTCATGTGAAGATACACAGCTACATAAGGGTGTCATGTGAAGATACATAGCTACAAAAGAGTGTCATCTGAAGATACATAGCTACCTTAGGCTGTCATCTGAAGATACATAGCTACATTAGGGTGTCATCTGAAGATACATAGCTACTTTAGGGTGTCATCTGAAGATACATAGCTACATTAGGGTGTCATCTGAAGATACATAGCTACTTTAGGGTGTCATCTGAAGATACATCAGCTACTTTAGGGTGTCATCTGAAGATACATAGCTACATTAGGGTGTCATCTGAAGATACATAGCTACTTTAGGGTGTCATGTGAAGATACATAGCTACATTAGTGTGTCATGAATATACATAGCTACATTAGGGTGTCATGTGAAAATACAAAGCTACATTAGGGTGTCATGAATATACATAGCTACATTAGGGTGTCATGTGAAAATATAAAGCTACTTAATGGTATCATGTGAAGATACATAGCTACTTTAGGGTTTCATGTGAAGATACATACCTACATAAGGGTGTCATGTGAGGATACATAGCTACATTAGGGTGTCATGTGAGGATACATAGCTAAACTATGTGGCAGCACTTATCTTTCTCAAGTAGAAACAAATTTCAAATGACTGAAATATTGTTGGTGGGTCACTAACAATCCTGTAAAATGTCTGTCAGGTTGGATTGAGAGTTGCAGTATCATTATAGAGTGTACCAACATGTAAAATGTAATTGTTCAGTGGAGTAAATGTTATAACCTAATGTGATTATTTGTTGAATTCTGGAATTGCTAATTAACTTAGCTGTGACAATACAAATGAGGCTTTTCTGATACCCGTATTGATTCAGGCAATAATTTTAAAATATTTTCAGATATCAATGGATTCAAATGAATTATTCTGTCAGGGGAGTTGATAGCTTTATTTGCAAATTTGAATATTAACCCTTACATTCAGTTCTAATTGAGTGCCTGTTAAAGATAATTGAGAAATTATCAAATGTTATCATGTCATCTTAATTTAATTTAGTAACCAGCATAAAAGACAGTGTCCTAAATATAAATTGGATCACCTATATTCAAAAGCTAGGTTACAAATGTTAGAGATCCTCTCAATTAAGAAATTAACAGAAAATCCTGTAATGTGGATGGGTCGTAACAAAGTCAAGTTGTAGAAGTATTGGGTATATCTGCCAAAACAAAAATTATGTTACACAAAGCTTACAGAATTGAGTTTCCTAGAGTTTTTACTCATTAAATTTAGAAATAATTGATTTTTTGTCAATTTTATAAAGAGTAATTGCACAAATACACATTTGTTCTGTTCCTTTACATTAAAGTCTTATGATTGTAAGAGAAACCATTATAAAAAATGTAAACTAGTTTATATATAAAACTTAAATAACTCACTAAAAATGGACTAGTTTTCACTCAGTTTGATCCATGGAGATAATGATTTTTTCAGACAAATGTAAACCATTCATAATTTTATAAGACCTTAATCTCTCACTGAATACACAATAAAACCTTGCTATTAAGACCACCTTGGGTTCCTGGAAAAAGTGGTTGTATTAATATAGGGGTGGTCTTAAAAGTGAATTTAACCAATATAGTCAGAACAGGATTAAAAATTATTTGGTTCCAAAAATGAGTGGTCTTAATTCCAAGGTGGTCTTAATGAGAGATTTTACTGTAGACAAGCTCTCACACTTTTTGATCTAAAGATAGTTTTCTCAGACAAAAGTTAATATTTTAAATATAATATCTAAATCTCTTACTGGACATAAACAAGTTCTCACTTATTTTGGTAAAAAGGAGATATTTTTGTGTAATTCTAGTCGTTTTCAGACGGAATTATCCCTGCACAGAAAAACAAAAGGACAGCAAAATTCATGATATGCAGTGGTATTAGTTATGTAGAATCTAGGTCTCATGTGTAATGCAAAATATGACTAATATAAGTGGCATTTTGATGTATGGGGTTTGTAAATCAGTGCTAGAGAAGCATACAAAGTGGTAAAATGTTATGATATACAGAAGAATCACTGGCACAAGAACTGCAGAATTGCCATTTTCACTGGAATCTTGATCATCAAAAATATGTATGATTATTTTTGTTTTCCGGTACTGTATATTAAAACATGTTAAGGAAGGGAATCTGACATCACATTGATGTCAGATTCCTTTCCTTACCATGTTCAATATACAGTAACAGAGGGACAAAAAAAAATCGTCATCAACATTTCATTGAAATTGGCAATTCTGCGGTTCTGGTGCCAGTGAGAAGAATATACTTAGAATAAAACCTGTGAACAAAAGCCCCTCCAGGGAGAGTTCTAAAATTTGGCCTTTAGCTGGTTGTGGCTGTCTAAATAAAGAGGAGGAATCCTTATCATTTCAATGCTAGAAATCCAGATGCTGGCCTTTATTCAGTTTGAGTGTTATTTAAAGGGAACAACTAATACAAACTACAGATCTTAGCCATCCTGGTTTGTATAGACTGCTTCTGGAAATACATAATTGTTTGTTTTATGTATCGGGGGCATAATAATTGTTTTTGCCCTGTCTGTTTGTTTGTTTGTTGGTAATGGTTGGTTTGACAACAACTTAAACATTGGCCATTACTTGAAATCTATACAAGGTATTGACTTGAAACTTCGTATATATGAAGAGAATGTGGCTAGGAGAAGTGCATTAACTAAAAACCATTACTCTATCTGGCCCAAGTTTGGAATTATCTCCCCTTTTTATTTTTTTCTTCAATTCTTTTGGGAGCATAATTTATAAACTATACAAGGTATTGACTTGAAACTCAAAATATAATAGATGGTGAGATTGGGAAGTGCAGTAACCAAAAACCATAACTCTACATGGACTAGTTTTGTAATTATCTCCCTTTATTCAATTTTACTAAGAATTTCTGTCCATAGAATAACTTATTTACTATATACTTGAAAACTGTACAAGGTATTGACTTGAAACTTCATATATAAGTAAATGACAAAGAGGAATAGTGCATTGACTGAGAACTATAACTCTTCAAAATCTGGTTTTTGATTATCTACCTTTATTTTTTATATCTATTTTTTTTTATGTGGGGGGGAGCAAAACTCATAAACCAAAGGACCTGAAATATAATGTGATAGCAAGTAAGAGTATTGCAGAAACTAAGAACCATAACTCTGTCTTGTCTGATATTCTGATTATCTCCCTTTATTTAATATATTAATTTTTGTCAAGAACATAACTCCCCAACAATACGCGGTATTGATTTGAAACTTAAAATATATATATGTATATAGATATATATGTATAAGGAGGAAACAGAACTCTGTTGGGTTCTTTTTTTTTTAAATCACTCCAACTCTCTTTATTTTTTTTGTTTATGATTTTTTGTCTTGAGCATTACTATATGGGGTAAAGTCTTTAATATTTGACATACTTACTTCACTCATGAATGGCTTTCAGTTGAGATCAGTTATTTAACATCTGACCTGCTCAGATGGGGGCATAGTGTTTCTTTTTTTTCTTTTTTTTTTCAGAAGGGATTTTTCTGACTACATTTGAGATTAAGTGACATTATCTTAAAATTTTATTTCATTTATTCTTACAACCTGCTTTGCAAAGTAAACAGGGCTGTATAGGAGTGGTGCATGCTGTCCCATCATATGTCTCATCCTTTAGCTTCCTGACCTATATAACAAAGAAGCATGAAACTTTACAAAGTAAACAGGGCTGTATAGGAGTGGTGCATGCTGTCCCATCATATGTCACATCCTTTAGCTTCCTGACCTATATAACAAAGAAGCATGAAACTTTACAAAGTAAACAGGGCTGTATAGGAGTGGTGCATGCTGTCCCATCATATGTCTCATCCCTTAGCTTCCTGACCTATATAACAAAGAAGCATAAAACTTTGCTAAGGTCCATCAAGAGTGAACAGAACTTTTCTTGCACTGCAGCTTTTCAAGAGTTACGGTTCCTTTTTACTCAGGAATTAAGGTTTTATTAGACTGGTTGAGCTAGTCTTATGCAGCAGGAAATAAGAAACCGGCATTGGTGATAGTTACAGCAGATGATTAAACTGTACTGTATCGAGAGAATGAGTTCAGGACTACTAGGGACACAGCTTTCTTAGCATTTTCTAAAATCAACTCTCAATTCTCATGGTTACTACCTTTGAATAATTTAAAAAAAAAAAAGATTTAAAAACTGTGTCTAACCTGCAGTAAAAGCTCTAATAAGTGTAAAATCTTCTTGTTTTTTTTTTCTTTTCAGGAGACTTTTGTATGATTTATGAGTCTCATTTATGACTTTCAAGTCTTTTGTTTTAGTTTCAAGTCTCTTGTTTTAGTTTCAAGTCTCTTGTTTTAATTTTAAGTCTCTTGTATTCGTTTTAAGTCTCTTGTATTAGTTTTAAGTCTCTTGTATTAGTTTTAAGTCTCTTGTATTAGTTTCAAGTCTCTTGTTTTAATTTTAAGTCTCTTGTATTCGTTTTAAGTCTCTTGTATTAGTTTTAAGTCTCTTGTATTAGTTTTAAGTCTCTTGTTTTAGTTTCAAGTCTCTTGTTTTAGTTTCAAGTCTCTTGTTTTAGTTTTAAGTCTCTTGTATTAGTTTTAAGTCTCTTGTATTAGTTTTAAGTCTCTTGTATTAGTTTTAAGTCTCTTGTTTTATTTTTAAGTCTCTTGTAAGAGTTTCTTTATTACTTACAGAGGAAACATCAGAGTCAGATGAATGTCAGTTGTTATCGCCGAAGAATTGTGGAGACAACGAGATATGTCTCCTGACGAAGGCCCAGACCACACGATGTGTGTGTGAGGAGGGGTACAGCTGGAAGGATATCCACACCAAGATATGTGTACCAGGTCAGTAGAGCTACTGCAGCTTATTTTTCCAGCTTATTTTGCTTATTTTATTTGGCCACTGTAAAATCATAAATTTTCGTTGACATTTAATTTCATTGATAATGTACCCAAGGGAACTTCATGGGTACATTTATTTGTGGATCAGTGTTCTAGATATAAAGGACTGGTTTTGTGGGGATTAATATTTGTGGATAAACTCAATCATGAAATAAACAAAAATTAGTGTCCCATGAAAATGAATGATTTCACATTATATTTCCATTTTCCCAGAATTGAATGTAAAATTTACCATTGGGTGAACTTGGCTGAAAATTGACAAAGATACTTTTTTCCACACAGACAGCTTCTGATGAACCGATCAATGTGTCCATCAGTTTCATATTCCCTAGTTTTGTAGTTATATCTTGTCTGCTTTTTTTCCCTCCCAATTTCTAACATAAATATGAGTAAAGATTTCCAGTCAAAGAGTACAGGTCATCTTTGAGGACAGTGAAAAAAATCTGTTCTGACTTGTTTATTGGTCCAAGTTGTAATACCCTGGCATCATAAAATGAAGTACAGCTACAAGTATATGAGAATCATGTTAATTGTCCAGTTATGTTATACAAAAACGTTCCATATTTTTGATGCAGTTAAGCCAGGGAAGTCTAGCAGGGATAAAAATCACTTTCATTTATAGCTCTAGTTTCATCCCTGCTTCACTGAAGTGGAGGCTTATAGGGATCAGTCTCGTCCAGTCTTGTACGTCCCGTCCAGTCCCGAAATGCCACATCACGTCCAGTCCTGTCATGTCAAGGCACGTCCTGTCCTACACTCACATTGCATGAAGAATAGGACCTGTGTCAAAACTTAAAATATACTTGAATATGATTTTCATACTCCCGACTCAAATTGTGCCCATTAGTTTCAATAGGGATTTGAGTATGGTAATCAAATTTTAGCCTGAGATCGTACTTGGGTATTTTGAGAACACGGGGCCTGATACCATGCAGGGGCATTAATAACTTTTAATAATCTTCTAGTTTTGTTTGGGTTTGGAACAATGTCTATGCTAAAAACATATTCTGTAACATCCAAACATTCTTTCTGCAGATGACAGAAGTGGAGATTTATTAGATAACAAAGAAGAAAGCTCAACTCTGAGTTCCATCCTTTCACAAACAACTGTTTCTCCAATGGAATGTGAGATAGGCCTTTTTCAGTGCCGTGGCAACCGAATCTGTAAGCCACTAAAGGACCCAAAATCTCGTAATGGTGTGTGTCAGTGTCGCACAGGGTATTCTGAGGACGGAAGCGGAGATTGTGTCGCCGACAAGGGTGTCGTAGGATCTGATGATGTTGACAAAATGGACACAAGTGGTGACAGTGATGTGACACCAGTCGGCACTCAGGAGGCCAAAACAACACTGAGACCCTCTACTACCTCAAGGCCTACGCCAAAAGGTATTTTGCAAATTGGAAGTTACGGGTTTGATCCCTGGCTGTGACTTGTGAAATATATATCTAATATACGTGTCCCCAGCAAGCAAAGTTTGAGGTGGGTATATTGGAAATGCCCCATCTATTTGTCCATTAATTTCACAGCATAGTTCTCCTCGCAAATGATTTGATCGATTTCATGGGAAGTCTCAGGTATCATACCAAGTCAGTGATTTTATTTATTTATTTTTATACCCCCGAAACAAAGTTTGGGGGGGTATATAGGAGTCACCCGGTGGTCGGTCGGTCGGTTCGGTCGGTCGGTCCAACGGTCCGTTGCATTTTCCTTGTCCGGAGCATAACTTGAAAAACCACAAGTTGGAATTCAAACAATTCATGCAATGTCAACACATGGAGAGGAGGTGCAGTGCACAAGAACCATAACTCCATCTTGACTTATTACAGAGTTATTGCCCTTTGTATTTTTTCCTTGTCCGGAGTATAACTTGAAAAGTACTGATTGGATTTCAAAACAATTTCATACAATGGTCAAGCACAATGAAAGGAAGTGCAGTGCACAAGAACCATAACTCTATCTAGAGTAATTACAGAGTTATTGCCCTTTGTATTTTTTCCTTGTCCAGAGTATAACTTGTAAAGTACTGATTGGATTTCAAAACAATTTCATACAATGGTCAAGCACAATGAGAGGAAGTGCAGTGCACAAGAACCATAACTCTATCTATAGGAATTACAGAGTTATTGCCCTTAGTTACTTTTCCTTGTCCAGAGTATAACTTGTAAACTACTGGTTGGATTTCAAAACAATTTCATACAATGGTCAACCACAATATGAGGAAATGCAGTGCACAAGAACCATAACTCTATCTAGAATAATTACAGAATTATTTCCCTTTGTTACTTTTCCTTGTTTTCTTGTCCTGAACATAACTCGAATATTATACATGGTATATTAACTTGAAACTTAAAATGTAAACAGATGGCGACTAGGAGAAGTGCAGTGTCCAAGAACTGTAACCTTATATTTTTAAACTACTGTGACAAACAACCATTATTGACTCTCTATCAACTTTAAATAAAAACTTTACTTACTTATTACTATCACAACCAATATACTATGTATACAGGTTCTTATCTATGCTCTGCCTGAAGTCTGGCTTCTCCTGCATTAAAGTATTTTGTGGGGGTATTAATCACCTTCAGTGATAGCTCTAGTTTTATTTATTTTTTTTTTGCCTTTTACAGGTGGTTTCCCATAGTCATATTATCCCAAAATTACAACCTATTTTCCCAATAAAATACTTTTTTTCTTTTCAAAAAAAAATCATGGAATTTTAATGAAATTTATGTTATTCTTATAATTTAAATGTTGATTTGAGACTTTCTTGGACATATACCACATATAATAGGTAATTTTATTGTTAATTCAAAACAATTCATTACCTTATAATTTCCCAATTTTTTATTTATAATGCTAATCTTCCCATTAAGAAAGCCACAGGTAGTTAAAAAAGTCTATAAAAATTTCATTGTAAGGGTTGACCATGAAGCTTTTCCCATCTTTCATTTCTGTGTGAACGTAAAATTTTATCAAGTCTCAGAGCCATTACATGCATTTCCTTAGACAATACAGTGCAGGACATATTCATCAATCATCCTCAGTGTTCTTGTAATAAGTTGGCCTTGCCTCAACATCAAAATATGAAATTTAGCTAATCTTTAATTACCTAATCTTTAATCTTCACATACATGTATACATACATTGGCCAACGTGAAATTCGTAAATTTTTTTGCAAACTCCATTTACTTTTTCTTTTCAAAATACTATTGTGAATAATCCACAAATGTAGCACAATCAGATAATTCAAATATCAGCTCAAGTGAAACAAGTAACATTATCAAATTACTTTAATAAGAATAATTAATAAATGCCCGCTCTAATCTCACAATGTGTGTAAAACACGTTGCACCACAGGTTGCAATTAAATCACCAGGGAACATCACATGTAGGGTGTTAATTGTTTTGACCAATATGTGTGAAATAAATATAGCACTTTAAACCTGGGGCCGGAAATAAAGTTCTTGAGTTCTAGCCATCAGTGTTCAACAAATCCCAGGTTGAACAATATAGCGTAAAGTAGAGAGTAGAGCCTGGGCTGAATTCCACCAACACTTCTTAGCGTTAAGTGAAACTTAATTACTTAGGGGCGAATTTCATCAGTCTTGTTTCTCTAATAAAAAAAGTTTGCCAGAACCTTGAAATGTGTGCGAGTAAAGTATGGTGTTCCAGTTTTCAGTGATCGAGTCACCGAATTTCGACTGTAGTAATTTGTACAGGCAATGAAGGCAATGTTTTGCAGATGAGTGAGTTAAGACCCATCTTGGCCCTCTTGTTTAACCAAGTCTTGTATGAGTGTAAAGCCTTTTCATGTTTTTATTTTTACAGTGCAGATATTAACAGTATCAGCCGGGGATGACAAAGAGATTCAACTACCAGAAAACTCAGTGTCTTTAAAAGCATTTGCAATGCCCAAAGACGCTCCAGGTAATCATCTTCTTATTTTAGGATTTTTTTTCTTCTGTCATACAAAAAAAAAAAAATTAATTCATAAAACTGATCTTAAGAATTGTATTAGCAAAAACTATGTCCAGCCAACACCCTTGCACTGTGAGGATTTTATTTTTAGTTTAAATTCTTCTTTGCCAGTGAGGGGGCCTCCATGGCCGAGAGGGTAAAGTTGCTGACTTTAACACTCACTCAGCCCCTCACCGCATGGGTTCGAATCCTGTAGGGTCATTCAGATTTTCATGTGAGGAAGACTTCCAGCTGGCTTGCTGTAGGTCGATGGTTCTATCCGGATGCCTTTGTGCATTCGGAGTCTTCCTCCACCTGTAATTAGCTGGACGTCGCTATATGACTGAAATACTGTTGCAGCGATGGTCAACTCAAATAGTCAAGTCAAGTCTTTGCCATTGATGCCAAAAGTGTAGATTCTGAGCTATTGTATGAGCCAAAAGATGATAATCAAATAGCTGGTCTCTTAACCCTTTACTTCATATAGACTCTTTTTGACAGATTGGTGCTGTCTGATCAGGGTCTCCTCAGTTTGCTCATTTAATATTGTAGCTCAGTGGCAAAGAAAAATTCTTGATTTCGTATATACCATTTTAAGTTCAGTTCATTAATATTCATTAAGTCGTAAATTTGTACATGAATATTCATGAGGTAAAAGGTTAGAGCAATTAGTCTGCTTAGTACAGGTACCTGTTAAAAATTGTTTGATAATATCATTGACGCCTACTGTATCCCATGATTCCAGAGGACCCGTACCACTACGTGTGGAGTCTGGAGGCCCATCCAGAGGGTGAACAATCCGGAATCATGGATGGAAAAACCACAGACACGCTGAAGCTTTCACAGGTTAGTACTAATGTAACAGGTAAATTTGTGTGTTTGTGTGTGTGGAGGGGTGGGGTGTAAATTAACTAAACATTACAAACATGAAATCTCTTTATTATGCACCCTCATCGATAGATTGGAGTGGTGCGGGGGATATTGTTTTTGGTCTGTCTGTGTGTTTTTCACACAACTTTAACCTTGACCGTAACATGGAAGTCCTTCCACCTACAGCCTCCAAACTTCACAGGTGCATGCTCCTTGATGAGCTCTGCCCGCCAGGCAACCTTGACCTTCAAATGACCTTGACCCACAAGGTTAAGGCCCCCTGTAGGGACGTGGTGTTCATTCAAACGTAGCACTTGTTTTATTATGACTACATTTTGGCATTAGACAGAACAGTATACTGCGAAACAGTGTTTGATACTGGGATTAATTAGTAAATTTGCTGGAAGAAGAGATGGGTATCATCCTAACAACTTGAAACATGTATTCAGTGATCTGATACTGTGTCAGATAGGGTGAGACATAATTTCCTTGTCTCAATCATGAAGTTATTCTATCATGTTGTTTAATTACTTGATATTCATATACAATGTCTGGTGTTTGCACTTGTCTGCTGTCTGACATGTGTATTCGTTGGTCATTTAAGAAAAAATTTCCAAGCATTTTCGCGAGCTTTTGTAACATTCTATAAGACAGAGCTGTTTCATTTCAGTGTGCTACATTATGAAATAATTGACAGTATTGAATACCAGTTATATATGCTTGATTTTAATTGGCCAAGTAGAGTTCATGTGGTGTGTCCGCAAAAGACAAGTAGTGCCACAAAATAATGTGTGTCCATTTGACAATCTGCCAGCATTAGATTCTTAACAAAAATGGCCTCGACAACGAAGTAACTATGTTAAACATATATGATATATTAATCATTTACTTATGATGGGGTTATTATATGGCCATGGACTCGATTTATTCATAGTTAATTGCCATAATACAATATTTATTATAATAAATAAAAAGCAATTAATTTATCCATGTCTAGACCCAAAATACTGTCTAATTGCAGCTTTTGCTGCACCATAATTAAAGTTGTAATAGTTTCATGAATAGCCTCCAAGTGTAAAAAATGTTGACCCCTGCAGATGTTGTTTATTGGATGGCTAACACTGGGAAACACACAGACTCACTGGGCAATCAGCATATAATGATAGTTTCTGTGCCAGAATTCATTAAATTCCTGATTCTATATTTTCGACTTAGACTTACTATTCAGAAATTTCAGATTGTCATTTCATTTCGTCTTTGGAAATGAATGAATTTATGAAATGACAGAAATTTCTGGTAATTATGACTGTAACATACTAAGAAAAATATGAAAGTCAGTGAAAAATTCATAGATTTAGGGGAAAATGAAGATGAGCTCTTTAGTCTGAGTTTTAAGAGATTGAGGATTGATTAATTTAACTTCCAGCATCAGAATCCTATGATAGGGTGTTGTATGCCTGTTTTCTACGTTGAATTGTATCTGTTGTAGACATTCATCAAATGACAGAAATCCTGTTTGTAGGCTGTAAAAGCAGACTGTTATATATAAACAGCAATGATTGTACTTCCTTTACAGTTGATCGAGGGTCTCTATACATTTAAAGTACAAGTGACTGGCACCAACAAGTTTGGGGAAGCCAGTGTGAATGTCACTGTCAAACCACGTAAGTCCTTTTTCTTTCATTCATTCTTTTCATCCTTTCTCTCCTCCTTTCATATTCCTTTTTCACATTGGACTTGATACTTTAACCCTTTATTACTCAATTAAGTCATTTATTATAGTGTTAGAACATTTGAAAAAAGCCCTATCAGACTGAAAACAATTGACCACTTGCTGAATGCCAATTAAAAATGTTATTGTGCGGGAGTTTACAGTATTCAAGTCACAGGAATATTTATACCTCGGCTTCTAGGAATCATGCTTGTCATGTCCCCTCCTGTCACATCCTGCACACACATTTAATGATTTTGTTGCTGTTTTGATAAAGTTACCAGATCTTTGGTTCTAGTTAAGGACGCAAACATATTTATTTCACAACACATGGGAAACAAGTGCTTTACAACTCATATTAATCTTTTTCGATGATTCCTTGGTTAGACCAGTACTTTGCGCCTGTTATGAAGGCCATGAAAAATCCTTCCCAATAACGACATGCAAACACACTAACTTTGGATACAAAGTCTTTATGTCAACAATGGAACATTGCACCTCTGATCATTTGTGTTTACCTTCATTATCTTTTACTCATGAGAGATGACTGTTTTATTTGGAGAAGGTCAGGGATTCATATTTTCTTAAATTCTTGTAAATATATTATATATATTCTGTATTTTTCTGTATTTTTCAGCTGCCAGAGAAAACAAGCCCCCAGTAGCTATAATCACGCCTGCATACCTGGAGATGAAATTGCCCAACTCTGCCATTCTTGATGGTTCAGGTGAGAAACATGTTCAAACCCAAATCAGCGGGAAAATCATGCTCTTGCTGATCAGGATTTTTGATGTATAAACAGCTATCAGAGTACAACATGATAAGCCTAACATAATTCTAGTTACTGTTATCTTACCTCCAGTTTACCTCTATATTTGGGGTCCCCTTGCTATCATTTTATCATATGACATTATGCTTAACCCTTTCCCTCATATAGACTCATTTTGACGCACTCAGTAGGTACCACATAAAGCCTGATCTGCAGAAAACCACAGTTAAACCTTACCAAATTTAATTATAAAATCCTCATTTCCAGACCACTGAGGAGCAGCGAACAGCATAAAACCTGATCAGCCTGCACGCAGGCTGATCTGGTTTTATGCTGTCCGCATAGGTCTTTTCAAGGTGTCCTCTATGAGGGAAAGGGTTAAACAGCTGTTTCCGGTTTTGTATAACCATCACATATTTTCTTATATTTAACATGTTACATATAAATTTTAGGCCGAATTACATCACACCACGTTACAAGCATGAATTCTATACATGTACATAGTGTGTTGAACTCAAACAGCTGGATTAAATGAGTTTCATTGCAACCACCTTTGATCAAAAAGATGCATTATTCATATGATGTTGAAAATGCATATGAAATACACGGTAATTTTTTTTTTCAGTTATTATTTAAACTATGTTAGATTGTGTTGGATGGTGTTAGATTACAATTAGTAAATCTTCACAGTCCATTCATTCATGTTTTTGTTTCTTTGTTGTTATAATCACGATTTACTGTCAGTATAAGTCATATGATAAAAAGAATCTGACATGAAATGTCATTTCATATCAAATTTGACTAAACTTGTTCATGAAAATGTTATCAAGCTTGCCAGAGGCTTGCTTAAAAACATTTTCAACAACACTTTTAGTAAAATTTGATAGGAAATAACAACCTATGTATACTGGACCATCTTGTAATATATGAAACCAATTAAATTAAAAGATTTGGTTCCATGATATGAACAGCATTTGCTTAACCCTTTCCCTCATAGAGGACACCATGAAAAGACCTATGCGAACAGCATAAAACCAGATCAGCCTGCGAGTAACTCGCAGGCTGATCAGGTTTTATGCTGTTCGCTGCTCCTCAAGGGTCTGGAAATGAGTATTTTGTAATTAAATTTGGTAAGGTTTAACTGTGGTTTTCTGCAGATAAGGCTTTATGTGATACCTATTGAGGGCGTCAAAATGAGTCTATATGAGGGAAAGGGTTAAGCACTTTAATGGAGCATGTTTCAATGAATTTTTAGTGTAAATGGGCAGGTAAATAGGCAAAACAACAGGCGTGTCATCACCCTAATATATTGACCAGTGTTTGTGTAAACAGTAAGGGAATGTTGGAGTGTGAGAAGCCATGACAACAGTGTATTATTATCCAGCTGTGGTGTGCCTGAATGTAATAATACCAGGGAGCTTGATACGGGGATTGGAGAAAATTGACACCAATATCTGGTGTTTGTTACAAGCTGTGTTTTTTTTCCAATACCTCAAACAATGAGGATGTCACACCTTTTTCCTATAAAAATCTTCAGATGTTTGTACAGGGTTTGCACAGACCTGGAAAAGTCATGGAAAATGAGTTTTGTCTGAAAAAGAATCTTGAAAGTACTGATTTTATCATGGAAAAATCATAGAAAATATCTGAAAAAATGGCCTGGAAAAGTAAAATTCATCCTTGAATTAATATAGCTTTTTGCACAATATTTTGACTACAAACTCCCAAGATTGACCATGAAAGACAGATATTAATGCTGTAAATATAGTTTGACACAAATGAGTACAGTAAACCCTGAGTACGAATGCGTATTCATGGGAGAGAACCTGTCACTGGATATCGTCTGTTGTTTACAGTTTTATTCGGATATACTTTGGGATGCATTTCATCACCTATTTCATTTCATGACAAATGTCATGTCAACATTGTCATTTACTGATGTATTTCATGAAATAAGAATGGTAATGAATGGAGTCTGCTTCTCCTTCACAGCTGTAGGTGGACTCCAGAAGACCGACAACCTACCCCTGTAATCTGGTAGTCTGGTTTTCCAGATCTCAGCCAGGGCTCGAATAGTTTTAAAAAGTGATTGAATTTGAATTCCTTTATTAAAAAGTGCTTAAAAAATGAAAAACAAGTCCTTTAAAGTCATTGAATTTGGTTACTGTCTTAAAAAGAGCTCAAACAGTGATTAATTTTGTTTGAAAACGTGCTTTAAAATAAATAAATGACAAGTGTGTGGTAAAATGTTTATAGTTTTCAACAAATGATCCAGTTTAGTACCAAAATCAGTAAAATGATTGCTCAACTTAACAGTAAGAGGACAAATTGCAATTGATTCGAACATTTAGTGTGGCTACAAATATGTGGTAGTTGTGCCCCTTTATTGTTCTCCTTTAGGATCCAGAAGATAGCTTCGGGAAAATGTGTTTTTAACAAGAAATGTGTGCTTGCATATCCCTGGGTTGTAGAATAAGACAACAAGAGAAAAGCAATGTGTCGTACATGCAACACAATAATTGGCAAAGTGGGTCGAATCAGGATTGAAATCGCTCACAAAAAATGTATATAATATACATGTAATTAATGATGGGATACATGATCATGGTGAACAGTTATGTAAGGTTGCTAGTCATATTACTAAAATATTTTATATTAAACTTGAATGTAATGAGGGGGATACATTATCATGCTTTTAGTCATATTGTAAAATATGTCAAAAATAAAGTTTTTAAAGTTTTATGACTTTTTTTAAAACATGCTTAAAAAGTTCTTGAATTTTGGCATTGAATGTCGGTATGAACTTAGTACTAAGAAGTGTTGATTGAATTCAAGCAGGTTGCAGTGAAGAAATTTGTTGGGTTTTAATTGGGTATAACAGGGATCAAGCTACACTGAAATTTTAGGGAGAAGTCACTTCTCCCTATCACATTTTTAGGGAGAAGTTTGAAAAAATGAGAGAAGTGGTATTTTCTTTTTTTGTCAATTCAAAAGAATGTACATACGTATGTATGCATGTACTTTATTTTATCATTTTTTAAAACCATCAAGTAATAGTTTCTGAATTATTTTCTGATAAAAGTATCATATATATGCAGTGAAGACGAACACAGGTATATTCAGCTTCAACGCTGGATAAATCTAATATGATTATCAATATTTTTTGATATATTTTTCATCATGGCATGTTCTTGTTCCATCTCCCTCTGCCCCACAATCTTTATCTCTCTCCCTTTCTTTTCCTCTCTTCCCACCATCTCTCTTGAAAGATTCCCCGCCCCCCACCACCACCAAAAAAACAACAATTCCTGTTCAAATATTTCAGTTACAATTAGTTTGATTCAACTTCAGTTTAGATCCAAAAATAAATAGGATGGGCATGGTGAATTAACAAAAACATGAAAATCATATTCCTTGAGTATAACACCTGTCAACACTTACAATTAAGGGCAAATATTAGTAATCATCAAAATTTATGCAATGATTCCTGGCTTTTGGTTGAAAAAAAAAAATCATAATGATCATAATTGACACACAATTATTGATAAAAAATGGCAGATTTGATATTTTAAAAATATTCTTTCATTTCTCATTTATTTTCTATGCATTTAAAGTACACAGATAAGTAGATCTACATCTGTAATAAGTATTTCTTTTTAAAAGAAAATCTTTTTAATCGGAAAAAAAATAATTAGAGACAGCTATTGTTATCAGTGTAATTGTTTAAAAAAAGTTGTAAAAATTCTGTTTTTGTTTCAAATTACTTAATTTTCTCAAAAATGAAAGTAAATCCACGAAAACTGATGACATTAAGAAACACAACCAATTTCTTGTAATTTTTGATGTTACAGGGCAAAAGACAGGTTTTCATCTACTCTGCAGAATACTATAATCTTGTATTTTTAGCTTTTATTCTCAAGATATATGTATTACCATCATTTTTTTAGAAAACAAGATTGGCAATCTGGGCATTGAATGCAAGATTAAAATGAAATATATTAAGTAAATATTAAAAAAATAAATATAAAAGGGAATTTAGAAATTAGATCTCAATTTTTCACTTTTTTTCCTATATCTTTTTTTGGCCTCTGCTAGAGATGTTAGGATGTCAAGCCAATTTACATATGTCCGTATGATTACGTGACTTTTGCGTATTTTTGTTTCAGTGCTTTTTCTTGAATTTGACTGCATGTATTTGGTATTGGTAACTTGTATCACGAAGCTACATTAGGTATTCACATCTCTGCTTTTATTGTAAAACAGTCGCTTTGGCAATATGGAAACAGATGACATTTTGCATGCTGGTACCCGTCCTTTCTGTTTCACTCGGAAAATGTATGTCAATCAGTAACATGGGCGGAGCTTAATTTACTTAATTTGCATACGCTATATCTTCATTACAAATGGACTAATTAGCACCGCATGACGTCTGGTATATACACTCGGCATATGATAGGATTAAAGAACATCCAATGTGTAATATGTATTGGTGCACACAGCCATGTTCCGGACGTACATTAAGGCCCTGTTGGGAAACTTTAACCGAATATTAAAGGGTGAAGTTTTTTCGCTCTATGGGTTTTTTTAGGCAAAGTTTATGGACTTAACCCTTTCCCTCATAGAGGAAACCATGAAAAGACCTATGCGAACAGCAAAAACCAGATCAGCCTGCGAGTAACTCGCAGGCTGATCAGGTTTTATGCTGTTCGCTGCTCCTCGGTGGTCTGGAAATGAGGATTTTGTAATTAAATTTGGTAAGGTTTAACTGGTTTTCTGCAGATCAGGCTTTATGTGGTACCTATTGAGTGTGTCAAAATGAGTCTATATGAGGGAAAGGGTTAAGGCGACATCTTGGCCCAAGTCGCCCTGTAGCTTGATCCCTGGTATAAACCTTTATTTGAGTGGGACTGCTCCCTTTAATGCCAATTTTTATGTAAATTGCATTGATCCTATCCCAGCCTATCCAGTATCTAGGCTGAAGAGTTCAGAGGGTTATATATTGTTGTTTTTTATTGTTCTGGTTACAGACAGTACAGATGATGACAAGATTGTCAGCTACCACTGGGAGGAAGTTAGCGGACCTCTCACACAGGAGACGATCACGGGAGACAAGGCCATCTTCAATCTTGAGAATCTCTCCGCGGGAAACTACACCTTCAAGTAGGGGCTGTTATTTAACCCTTACCTTATTTAGAATTGTCTTTAAGCTTTTTTAAACAGAGAGCAGACTCAGATCAGACTATCCAGGAACTATCTGATCAGGGTCTCCTCTGTTTGCTCATACAGTGTTTTAGCTGAGATTCTACACAGTCTACATGGCAAAGAAATATCTAAAGTTTCTTACACCATTTAAAGTTAACTAAATTTATATTCATCAAGTTATAAGTTAAGTTGGTTCATGAATATTCATGAGTTAAGGGTTAATTTGCCCTAACCTGTTTAAAGTGTCATTAAATAGCCCTAGATCAAAACTTTTAGCATATTTCTTTCTTTTTTTTATCAATCAGGGAATTCAGTTTTAAGCAACTTGTAGTTATCCTTCTCAGTGGTTTCTATTTTGTACCAGTACAATGTGTTAAGGAAGGTCTTAAAAAAATACCATCAGGGCTTTGTTGTCTCGAACACATAATAACATATCTTTTTCTGGCACACAAATTTTCTCTTGTAAAATCTATTGTTCCTTCTATCAATAAATTCCCAGCATGGGACAGACCTTTCCAGTGTATATAGAAGTATTCAAGTTGACTTACAGGCCATTCTATAGCTATACCTGGTAATTGGTAGTCAATAGTTGACCTGATTTACACAAAGGAACACATGTTGATTTTTTTGTAATGCTGATTGTCAACAGTAGACCTAGGTATGAATGGGAAAGATAGCGCTTAAATTTTCACAGCTAAAAACTTGAAAGGTGTATATTAGTACAAATTATTTTAAGCTGGCAAATTGGGAACACTCCACTACTATTTTTGTTCTGTTTGCAGACTGACTGTGACAGATTCGGATGGTCTGACTAACTCTACCACAGCGAATGTCACAGCTATAAAAGGTTTGTAATCAATGCTGGTGCGAAAAGACCTGCTCTTTTTATATCAGTCACATGTGGTTATCAATCTTGAATTCTTATAAATACTGTATTTAGCCTTAAGGTAGCACTGTCTCCAGTGCTTTAACTTAAGGTAGCACTATATGCTGCATTTTACTCTAAGGTAGCACTGAATATTGCATTTGACTCTAAGGTAGCACTGAATATTGCATTTTACTCTAGGGTAGCACTGTATACTGCATTTTACTCTAAGGTAGCACTGTATACTGCATTTTACTCTAAGGTAGCCAGTATACTGCATTTTACTCTAAGGTAGCACTGTATACTGCATTTTACTCTAAGGTAGCACTGTATACTGCATTTTACTCTAAGGTAGCACTGTATACTGCATTTTACTCTAAGGTAGCACTGTATACTGCATTTTACTCTAAGGTAGCACTGTATACTGCATTTTACTCTAAGGTAGCACTGTATACTGCATTTTACTATAAGGTAGCACTGTATACTGCATTTTACTCTAAGGTAGCACTGTATACTGCATTTTACTCTAAGGTAGCACTGTATACTGCATTTTACTCTAAGGTAGCACTGTATACTGCATTTTACTATAAGGTAGCACTGTATACTGCATTTTACTATAAGGTAGCACTGTATACTGCATTTTACTATAAGGTAGCACTGTATACTGCATTTTACTCTAAGGTAGCACTGTATACTGCATTTTACTATAAGGTAGCACTGTATACTGCATTTTACTATAAGGTAGCACTGTATACTGCATTTTACTATAAGGTAGCACTGTATACTGCATTTTACTATAAGGTAGCACTGTATACTGCATTTTACTATAAGGTAGCACTGTATACTGCATTTTACTATAAGGTAGCACTGTATACTGCATTTTACTATAAGGTAGCACTGTATACTGCATTTTACTATAAGGTAGCACTGTATACTGCATTTTACTATAAGGTAGCACTGTATACTGCATTTTACTCTAAGGTAGCACTGTATACTGCATTTTACTATAAGGTAGCACTGTATACTGCATTTTACTCTAAGGTAGCACTGTATACTGTATTTTACTATAAGGTAGCACTGTATACTGATTTTACTCTAAGGTAGCACTGTATACGATTTTATCTGGTAGCACTGTTACTGATTTCTTGTGGTAGCACTGTCTCTAACTGGCACTTGTTTCACTTGTTTTCACGTTGTTTTATTTTTTATGCCCCCGGCGCATATTGTTTTTGCCCTGTCTGTTTGTTGGTTTGTCAGCAACTTTAACATTGGCCATTACTTGAAAACTATACAAGGTATTGAATTAAACTTCATATAAAAGTAGATGACAAATAGGAATACTGCAGTGAATGAGAACCATAATTCTACCAAATCTCATTTTTGATTATCTCCCTTTATTTCTTTTTTATAATTATACCCCCACAAATGAAATTTTGGGGGGGGGGGGGGGGTATATAGGAGTCACCCTGTCGGTCGGTCGGTTGGTCTGTCGGTCGGTCTGGCTGTTGGTCTACAAATATTTGTCCGGAGCATTTCTCCAAAACTACTGTATCTATGTTGATGAAACTTCATAGGAAGATAGACTTTGATGAGAGGAAGTGCAGTGCAAAGAACCATAACTCTGCATGTATTTTGAAAGGAGTTATTGCCCTTTGTCATTTTTAATCTTTTGATTTTGTCCGGACCATAACTCCAATACTAAAGTAGCTAGGTTGATGAAACTTCATATGTAGATTGATCTTGATGAGAGGAAGTGCAGTGCACAAGAACCATAACTCTGCATGTATTTTGAAAGGAGTTATTGCCCTTTGTCATTTTTAATCTTTTGATTTTGTCCTGAGCATAACTCCAATACTAAAGTAGCTAGGTTGATGAAACTTCATATGTAGATTGATCTTGATGAGAGGAAGTACAGTGCATA
>CM037791.1:48318241-48368241 GCA_021229015.1 Solen grandis | reverse complement strand
CTCCGGACCTCTTTATATTAATAAACAAATTCAATAGATTCCGTTGTGTTCTATCATTTTCGCCTAAATTTCGCAATTACAAATCGCAAATATGCATATTTTCATGTGTAAGTTAGCACGTGTATTATTATTGTTAACATATCATGTTATGGTATGTCTCAAATCAGGGTGTCGTAATACTAAATATATGCATATATATATATGTAGAGACCCTGCTCAAATCATTGACTAATCGACATTTTCAAATGATAATAAAACACCGCATGTGTGTGTGTGTGTGTGTGTTAGGCACGTGTGCACGTGTTTCTCCTGGATGAAATGGCCAAATAAAATATCATGTTTTACATATAAAATTACTACCAATTAAAAACATTTTTACATGTATTCTGTCTCAGGCCTATATTGCTATATTTTTCTACTGAGTATTACCCCTCACAATCAATACTAATAACTGATTATTTTTGAAACTGTTACTCCGTCATTTTTAATTTAATTGAGTAACCAGCATAATGATATAGTGTCAAAATACATGTGTGTAGAGCTACTGCACCTATAAATCAGAAAGTCTCTGAGAAAGATAGAATATCATGTAATGAAGCTTAACCAGTAGTGGTAGTTGTACTGGGTGTATTCATGGAGGTATGTAATGTTACGTATAGCTTACAGAATTAATTGAGCCTCTCCGATTTAACCCTTTCCCTCATGGAGGACACCATGAAAAGACCTATGCGAACAGCATAAAACCAGATCAGCCTGCGAGTAACTCGCAGGCTGATCAGGTTTTATGCTGTTCGCTGCTCCTCAGAGGTCTGGAAATGAGGACTTTATAATTAAATTTGGTAAGGTTTAACTGTGGTTTTCTGCAGATCAGGCTTTATGTGATACCTATTGAGGGCGTCAAAATGAGTCTATATGAGGGAAAGGGTTAACTTGAAAATAATGTCATTGAGAAACGTTATTTGTCTATTTCAAATTAAGTAATTACGTAAATTATATACATCTGTTTCCCTGACAGTTTTCATTTCAATACATTCTTTTCGATTTGAATTTGCCGTCATTGTCGAAATGCATCTCTTTTCTATCTTCAATAAATATGCCCTTTCTCACATCCTATTCAACTAAAATCGATTTTAAGGATGGACAGTAGACAGACTCCAGGGACTGAAAGCAGGGCATGTGGAT
This sequence comes from Solen grandis, assembly GCA_021229015.1. NCBI lineage: Eukaryota > Metazoa > Mollusca > Bivalvia > Adapedonta > Solenidae > Solen > Solen grandis. The sequence goes on along the minus strand of CM037791.1, from coordinate 48,367,059 downwards.
TTGTGGTCTTTGTTAAACTCGGCGAGTTAACTTTGAAGAGAGAAAAACTGACATATCTGAAATACTTATTGTAATTTGAAAATATAAATATTGATACATGTAATATACTTGAAATGTAAACACCGTTATAGAGATAAATTAATAGTCATACAGCCAGCCATACACAGCAAAGGCAAGATTTGAAAAGAAATGTCAGTAAAAGATCTTGCCTTAAAAACAAATAAACAGAAACAACAATAATAAAATAACGAACATGCACAGCAAGGCCAATAAATCTTCGAATTCAGGAACGGTAACTCAAACCAGATGTCACCAGGTGTTCAAAATGGTTGTATAAATAGCATAGTAAACCATATAAATGGTTTGTCAAGAAGGACATAAAGTTATTAATTATGTTGAACAAATGGGTGGTATACATTGTTACTTTAAAGGTGTTAGCACTTTAAGGAAACATTTGGTTGGCAAGGAAACGGACATCGTATGCACGTGCCTATCACGTGTACGATTTCCAGGACAATGAAAATGTCAGTGATTTTACTGGCATATCGCTCCGAGTGCCTTCTTGGTGATATCTCCTTTGTAACTTGCGTAAAACCAGACGTAAATATTGATTGCAGACGTGTCTGATGCAGAAAAGAAAGTAGAATGTAATATTTAGACTTATAATAAAGTTATTTATACGAATATTACACCCTGTATATTATTTTCTTTTTATTTGTAATAGATTGTATTCTCAAAGGAATTTTGAGAATCAAGTAAAACAAACTTAAGTCCTGCGCGAATCTCTCAGTGCTGAACTGTTCCGGGCGCGTGACATAAAACATGGCTCATTCTGTTTTTTTGTTTATTTGACTCGCTTCTGCTATTCCTTTTGTTTTCTCGGATGATTTTGTGAAACGTTTTTACATTTTCTTGTCTTTCTTACATTCTTCACGATGTTTCTACGTCTGCTAAAGTTCTCTCCGCGGCCGGTAACTATTCCAGTCAAAAACAATGTAACGTTCTGTAGATTCTTCTGAGCCATGGGGTTTCATCATTTTAGCACGCGCGCGCGTGCGAGATGACGTATTTTTCACGAGAAGACTGCAGAATTTGCATCCAGTTTCCAACATCAACAAGCAAATTAGAGCTATCATGTGACATAAAAAGCGACATTTAGTTGTTCGCGCTTTTAATGATATATCCAAGCTATGCTGCATGTGTGTATAGTTAAGTCAAATTTTTAGTTTTATTTATGCATCCACGTACCTGGAAAACATTCAGAAAAGCTTCATACATTTATATTTACAGGGGGCAAAATGAGAAAAAACAAAAGAACGAAGTTTTGATAATTAAATCCGATGAGCTGCACTTTGCATTAAGAATGCATCTGTCAATTTCTAACTTTTTTCCCCTCTTTTTGATTTATGAAAATAAAATCTGCGATTCATCTGTTTTGTCTGTTTAAGTTTAAACTAATTTATTATTTAGTTTTAGTTTAAACTTATTTATTTTTTTTAGTTTTAGTTGAAACTTATTTATTTTTTTAGTTGTAGTTTAAACTTATTTTTTATTAATTTTAGTGTAAACGTATTTATTTTAAACTTATTTATTTTTATTTTAGTTTAAACTTAATTATTTTAAACCTATTTATTTTTTAGTTTTAGTTTAAACATTTTATTTTGGTTTTATTATTTATTTCACGTCGATTAGAAAACAAGTGAGGGGGCCGCCGTGGCCGAGCGGTTACAGTCGTGGACTACAAATCTCTCAGCCCCTCACCGCTGTGGGTTCAAATCCCGGTAGGGACTTCGGATTTTTCATGTGTGGAAGCCTTCCAGCTGGCTTGCGGTAGGTCGGCTTGCGGTAGGTCGGTTCTACCCGGGTACCTCTGTGTACTCGGGGTCTTCCTCCACCTGAAATTAGCTGGACGTCGCTATATGATTAAAATACTATCGCAGCGACGGTAAACCCCAATACAACAACAAAGAAAACAAGTTTTTTCCCTTGGTGTGTGTGTGTGTGGGGGGGGGGGGGGGGGGGGTCCTAGCTTGGACCAATACTTTGAGCCTGGGAAGTTCATAAAAAAAAAACTTTCCTCCAACAGGGTTCGAACTCACAACTTTTAGATCCGTAATCGAGTACGTTACCGCTGGACCACGGCGCCTGATTTGCATATTCAATACCGCTTATCTTCGTCAATTTTCTGACGTTTTCCATATACCTTTCGTTTGTATCCCTTAACGAATAAATACATAAATTGGTGACATGGCAGATAAATAAATTGTGATTCGCCGACTTGTTTTCGAAAATTATATTCGATACAAGCCGTCTTTGGGAACACTTGCCAATGCAAAATTTGCGTACATGTAATTTGATCATCATTATATTCATATTTGCACATCAGCAATCCACGTATCATTTGTGTTAATCTAAATTATGCCATTCTTATTTTATCTTTTCTCTTCATGAAAGTTGCGTCATTTTGAAATATAATGGGCCTTTAATGTGCGCCACATATGCTGCATGTACGTTTTACTCATGCGCAAAATAAACTTCCGTGTAAAATCTGTAATGGGTCAATTTAGAACCAACAAGAGCGTACCTTCCGAAATGTTACTTATTATAGGAATCAAAACAGCGCCATGTGTAAAAAGATTGTTTAGAAAGAAACTAGATTCTCGGACATGACATTTTGGGCTAATGTTTCGACAAGTGTGTTCCTTAGTGAGGAAATCTGCAGAAGAAGACCATGGAAGAATTCACCCCCCAAGATGAGAAAAGCAGAGTTCGCAGGCATGAGAATGAACAAAATGTTTTCATAGACAGCCAAAACTACATCAGAAGATTATCTCGAGGGGGGGACTTATGTTCTTATGGTTTTAATACGTCGCTTTTCTTGCTGTGAGGTTTGATTTTTTTCGTCCGTGACCGTAGAAATACACCCCGTCCCTTGTACTCTGATAATCATGTTGTTATTGTATTTTGGATACCTCTACAGAATCTTACTAGAACCTGTTTTATTAATTACGATTTTCGTTATGTTCTTATGAATTTGACTGTGTCAATCTTTGACTTCTTTTGGGGGATGTAAAAGCCGCACGTTATATTTTCATTAGAATGTTTCAACATACAACTTTCTGTCAAGAACTGGTAGGGATAAATATTTGACCGAAATCATCTTCAATAAGTTCCGTAGACTATAAACTATTGCACATACAAGAAATGAGCAACTTATTTATGTGGTGATGAGGATGGTGAAAGAAGAAGAAGAAGAAGAAGAAGAAGAAGAAGAAGAAGAAGAAGAAGAAGAAGAAGAAGAAGAAGATTGTGGTGGTGATGATTATGTATCTGCCTGGCATGATGATATTTACGATCAATACCGATATCAATGGTTAATAAAACATTCGAAATGATTTATTATCATGAAACACTGATTATCGGCCATCTTTCCTCTCCAGTGTGTGTGGAACATCCACGGGGTTAAACTTAAGACACTGTGAGCATTTGATAGCTTTTGATCTCAGGAAAAGTTTTTGTATATTTGTTCTTTGACGCAATGGCCTATGTCAGACTGGTAAAATAAAAACGGAGATTCGAGAGAAATCGCAATAAAATAACTGTATAAATAAACACTAGCGAGACTTATTTATGAATCTGTTCTAACGAAACTTGGTTTGAAGTGATATTTATATCAGATGTGTTTAGGTATTTTCCATTAAATCAAATGTATCGTAAGCAGAAAGAGTTTTTTTCTTGATTTATAGCATATCATGTTCATGATCTGAATTTTATATTTCATACAGTATTCAATTTTGTCTTTGTTCTTCGATTTGCTAAATTGAAATCGACAGAAAGTCCATTAAATATTGCCATACGTTATAACAAGCAAATAAATTAGTAGATTGAAAGATTAATGTAAGTTATGATGAGCTTCGTCGGTTAGTAAGGCAAGGCACTGTAAGATATGGTGATATTAGGTTAGGTTAGGTTAGGTAGGGTAAAGTAGAGGTTATATTAAGGTTAAGAAGTAAGGTATGGTCAGGGCTATGATAAGGACAAGGGCAATGGTAGTTTAGTCATGGTATAGCAAGGTAAGGCTAAGAATTAGGTAGATGGAAGGCAAGCAGGGAAGGTAAGCTAATATTAGCTAAGTAATGTAAGGGTAAGGTAAGCTTATGCTAGGTAAGGTAATGTAAGGCAAGGCAGGCTATGGCAAGATAAGGTAAGGTTAATGTTAGGTAAGATTAAGGTCAAAGAAAGGAATGGTTAGGGTTGTTGTAATGGTACTGCCGATTAGGAAAGGTAAAGGCTGGTTAGGTAGGTTTGATAATGTTAAGAAAATAAACACATGTGACTGGGGTAAATTAGGTTTGGTTAAGTTACCCGGTAGGTTAAGTTAGATATTGTAAGGTTAAATTAGGTCAGGTCAGGTCAGCTTAGGTAGGTAGGGTTTCTACTGGGTGATACTTTTTTTTACATAAACAACAACAAAATAAAAAAAAATCTGTGTATGTATACCGTCTATTATTTTTCACGTTTTATTGTTTTCCTTAAATACAAAGGATAATATTATAACTTTTCTACGTTCTATCCACCCTTGCGCGTGCACACAACGCTATTAACAGCGTACTGGCATGCACATGGCAGGGAGGGTTAAACCGTTCGAAATCCACTAATATAAATTCACGTCGTGCTTTAATTAACACACTATACCCTCCGCGATGTGGAAAATAGAAGGGAAAAATAAGAATTGAATCCTTCACATGTTAGGCATTATTTGGAAAATACCTGCGTTTAATGATTGTTGTGAGAAAATGCAAATACAGACAAACCTGCTGACGTTGTTCTTTAGAAATCGATAGAGCCCTTTTAATACTGGCGATTAAAGAAAAGGCGCATTTTATATTTGTGTTCTGATAAATGACCAGAATTAAGGGCAAGGTATTCATTTTGAATTGTAATTGCTAATTTACATGAAATCTAATTGAACAACCTGTCTTTTATTTGTCTATTATAACCGTTTAACTTCGAAGCAGACGAGCAAAATGACCCTGAACTCGTGAAGTCTATCGTAATACATATCACTGTCTTTCTCTGTTTTCCCATCTTTATTCCCAGTGAAACAATCATCATCATCATCATCATACTTATATGCCTATTTATGATAATTATGGGGTTTTGTAACGTTATCTTCTCACTTTGATCTACTATGAAAATTATTATTATGATGATTACTATATCTGCATGAAGTAAAAAGTCATTCCTCATTTTCACACCTACAACTTATATATAAATGGCCGTCAGTACATACACATTATAGGGACATGCTATTTCCCGGCTATTTGGCTTAATGTTTCAAGTCCATACCAAAAGATCCATTAACGCAAATAAATCAATACTAAAATCACTTTTTTAGGAAGATGGCTATCGTAAAAAATAACCTCGTTTACAACTCATTTATCTTCTTTTGTGCATATTATCTAGGTAACTGAGTGGAAATCTCTTTATTTGGTACCTAATTCGTTGCATGATAATTCGAGTTTTTGTTTAATGATTGATGTAGTATGTCATTCGTAAGAAATAGACAATTGAGTTCATTTGTCAAAACTTAGAATCAATTTGTAAACACTGTTTGGGACAGAATCATACATATCCCTCATTCCTCCAAATTTTATTTATTTCTGTGACGTTTATATGCTCTTTATGTTAATCTCTTTCTCCGGAGCTATAGATTAAATAAGATTACTACCTCCGTCAACTTTTGCGAAGACTTCGGGTCTTTCCGGTTAGGTCCGTAAATGTAGCATGATGGTCTGCCGTCAAGGCGTAATTCAGGATTCTGTTCCAGGACCGAGACATTCAATTATTTTTCTTAGTCAGGGTTCAGGATTCTCACTCTTAATTTGGACTTTTAACGGAAAGAACGCCGGATCTTCTGAGCATGTCCTTTCCAAATACATTCAGCATGGGAGACTTCCAACTCGTTGGAAAGAACACCAATTCACAGGCTTCCAAGAGAGAACCCCAGAATTAATTCTATCAAGGGAAATTGCGAAAACCATTATTATGCTCTAAATATTCACTGATGTGAGGAGTCACACCAAAATTGAAACTTTATACATGTAATAGTTATATACTCAATGTTTCAAGATCGCAATCAAGATCACTCAAGATCGCGGTATTTTTAACCATGTGATGCATGTTACAAACTGACTGGCATTTATCCGTTTAGTTTAATTCAACCATTGTGCTCATATGGATTTATATAACTCGACTGTTCTAGATCTGCTCTTATAATTTAGTATTCGTCTCATGGACAATATTTCAAAAGATTTCAATACGAACTGGTTTTCACCCGAGCCTTTCAAAGTTTATATCATGTACAGATACATGAGGGTTGACAAAGTCACCCAATGTATAGGGAAGATAGCATACAGTAGAGAATATACCGGTATACACCGTGACCCCAACCAATTTGACTCGCAAATGAAAGTTAATAATTTATTGCCTTAAGAATTGGTAAATTCAACTTCGTATATGTATATTTGCTGACTTTGAAACAAGCAGTTGATAAGATGACGATGATAGGATACTGGCCTTGGACTCGACGAGCTGTTCAGTGACCTCGATGTTCGAAACCAAACTCTCCGCAGTTATATCCCTTGTAATGTAACGTAACGTAGCGTGACGTAACCGGCCCGAACCCTGCTTCCCAACCCCTAACCCATCGATGTAATGAACTCCTGTATTCTCTACTGTATAGATGTAAGAATAAATACAGAACATGTAAACCGGTCCCGGAGGCCGAGTGGTTAGAGCATCCGCCCCGGAATCGGGAGGTCGTGGGTTCGATCCCTGGCCGCGACATACCAAAGTCGTTAAAAATGGTACTGATATAGCTCCATTGCTTGGCGCTCAATCAGGACAATGTGACTCGGTGTAGCACTATATCTGTCTAAAGTTTACTTCGTCTTCAAATCACTGAAATACTGTCGATGGGACGTTAAACCCAATAAACAAACAGGACATGTAGAAAACACTTTTGAAAATTATGGAAGGGGATATTCGCCAGTAAACTTATTATGCTTTTTAGTATGTTATCGTTAGTTTCAATCTTGCAATATTATTTGATTTCTTTTTAAATACTTGCTGTTGCTTTTGTTGTTGTCCATGACGTGCATATAATATGTGGAAGCTATAATACGTCAGCTGTGGGCTTAAAGTGCGTGGTAATTAGAGTTAATCGGCCTACTCGCCAAGTGGGTAATTTAGCTGAGTGTAACGCCGTTATACGTCGCAACGCCGTTAAACGTCGCAATTGCCGCTAAACGTCGCAGCACTAACGCTAAACGTCGCAACCACCGCTAAACGTCGCAACTGCCCTGCCGCCAAACGTCGCAACGTTAACGCTAAACGTCGCAAAAAAATCGACTGCCCCTAAACGTCGCACAACTTTAACGCTAAACGTCGCACTTAGTAGGGAGGTTCAGTATCGAACCTAAACATCACACATAAGTTCAGAGTAACTACTCATGGTTCTATAGCAACCACCAACATGTCCCTAGCAACCATCATTAAGTCCTTAGCAATCAATCTCGTGCCCTTAGCAACTGCATAAAAGTCCGAAGCAACCACTCCTGTGTCCATAGCAACCACTATCGGGCCCTAAACATCATCTTTAAGTTAATAGCAACCACTCTTGGAGCTTACGCAGCCTACTCATGGTCCCTTACAACCAGTATCTTGCCCTTACCAACCGCCTAAGTGTCCATGGCCACCATTCACACGAATCCCTTGCAACATACTAACGCACTGAGTATAGGATATAGTCTAGATACCCAGGGTATTATCTAGGATTTTTCCCTTGGGGTGGGGGTATCCAAGATCAGCTCGAAATTCCAATACTGGGGGTCCAATTCTTTAGTGCGGAGGGGGTGATCGAAATAAAAATAATTCTCTATGAAAATTCTAGGTGTGGGGTCCGGACCCTCCTGAATCCTCCTCTTAGAGACAGGAGGCATCCGGGTAGAACCATCGACCTACCGCAAGCCAGCTGGAAGGCTTCCTCACTTGAAAAACGGACTTACCGGGTTTCGATCCCACAGCGGTGAAGGTCTACGTATATGTTATTATAATTTATTATAATATATATATGGGGCCTCCGTGGCCGAGAGGGTGAAGTCGCTAAATTACAATAACATATATATATATATATATATATATATATATATATATATATATATATATATATATATATATATATATATATGTGGGATCGAATCCCGGTATGGTCGTTCGGATTTTTCAAGTGAGGAATATATATAAAGATCTTTATATATTGAAAAAAGAAGTAATTCAAGAAGGTCAATGACCCGCTTGAGGTACATTTTTTGCAAGATACAATCAGAAGTTAATTGTAAACAAAAAACATTCAAACTAGGAATTAAATATCTAATAACATCATTTAATTTTTATGGTGTTTATGTTTATATATCGATTTAATTTAATTCCAAGGGGGCCTCCGTGGTCGAGAGGGTAAAATCTTTGACTTTCACACTCAGCCCCTTACCTCTGTAGGTTCGAATCTCGACAGGGTCAAGGTTTGTCATGTAACTAAGGAAGCTTTGCAGCTGACTTGCGGAAGGTCGGTTGCATACCCGGATGTCTCTGCGCATTCGGGGTCTTACTCAACCTGTAGTAAGCTGGACGTCGCTATATGAATGAAATACTGTCGCAGCGACGGTAAATCCAAACACACACTCAATAATGAAGTACTGTTGCAGCGACGATGAATTCTAACAGCCATATCCATAACGAGTGGATGTGCAAGTATATTGAATTTTTTTTATGCAATTTCGATCTCATCGATATGACAAAATTTTGAACGGCATTTTATAGAGTACCCTTATTGACACTTGGCTTTAACAATCTACTTGAGATATAATATATAGTGCATTTAAACATGTAGTACCACGCCATAGAGATGTGACGGAGTACCTTTTAAAGTCACATTATCCTTACAACAGGCAACCAGCCCCGCAACTCCCCTTACATACCGATCACCAAGCAAAAGCAACTGACCCAAACCACGTTGTTCTGTTATATTTTTTTTTCAAAACCGAGTTTATGTAACAGGTGGTGAAAAAATCATGGCTCGACCGGGACTCGAACCCAAGGTCTCAGGAATAGCGTTCCTGCACTAAATCAACTGGGCTATCGGGCCATATGTAGATATGCATATAGATGATTCACCATGACCTGCAAGTACAGACCGTGACATACTTCCCCTTCCCCTCCAGGACGAAATTCGTCCTCGAATTTCCAACTTGGAAATATGGAGAGTAAATGAAGTATTAAATAGTTAATGGTAGAGCTGTTAAGCATCGTACCAGCCACGGTCCCACGTTGGGCGCCAAATGTAACAAGTAGTGAAAAAATCATGGCTCGACCGGGACTCGAACCCAGGGTCTCAGGAATACTGTTCCTGCACTCTACCGACTGGGCTATCGGGCCACAGGTCGATATGCACATTGATTATTCACCATGATCTGTAAGTTCAGACCGTGACATATAAACATTTAAAAACAATAGCATCGAAGGTAATAACGACAAATAAGGTGATTCTTAATTATGTCGAAAACCGAAACAAACAATGAGAGAAAAAAAAAATTCCATAAGTAAACAATGTTAATTCCAGTGGATTTTTGAAAACAATTATATGTATAGTATTTTCTTTATATTTATTCTTCATAAAGGATTGTAAGTTAACATAGAAAATATTCATATAAAATACTTAGATAAAGTAAACAAAATTATGTACATCTAACAAATTATTTGTTACTAAAGTTGATTTTTCTAAAGGAACAATTTTATCTGACATCATTGACAATATATATATACATTTATGTTTATATATAATATTATTTAACAAGATAACATGTTTGCATATTAAACCAAAAAAAAAAACGTAATTTAATATAAAAATGACCCTAGGACGTGTATTATTCAAATACACAGGAAATAAAGCCCGAAATACTCCCTGATCCGACCAAGCATTCTCCCGGTTTGGTTTGTTTGGATAACCTATAATTCTTGAATTACGCCACTGTTTTCTATCAAACGTACATGAATAAACATGTATAGACTTGGTCTGTTTTGGTATATGAATTGAATAAAAACATGCACACGAACACTATATTAAATAATTATAGCATTTTATCTTTGTCTACTAAACATGCATATTTAAAATAACTCATTTCTTATTTTTTGTACCTGACATTTAAATTTCATAAATAAATATATATATGAGTATTTCGTGTCAAATTGTTGTTTTTTATAGTTGATATTGTACTATTCAAATGACTAAAGGGATTTTGATGGAATATTTAGGCAACTTATTCGATCATACACATATACATAACTATTTTACCATTTCTTATATCTTTTCAAAAAAAATATATCCTATTCACAGTCATTGTGCTCTAAGCAATCAATCTCGTGCTTTACAATGTAAAACAAGGTTTTCTTTTGAAAAAATATTGTTTTTTCCTTCTACAATCTTTTTTGTTGAAGAAGCTGTTTCGGCCAATTTCGTGATAGTTGTTGCTATGGACCCATGAGTGGTTGCTATGGACTTTTATGCAGTTGCTAAGGGCACGAGATTGATTGCTAAGGACTTAATGATGGTTGCTAGGGATATGTGGGTGGTTGCTATAGAACCATGAGTAGTTACTCTGAACTTATGTGTGATGTTTAGGTTCGATACTGAACCTCCCTACTAAGTGCGACGTTTAGCGTTAAGGTTGTGCGACGTTTAGGGGCAGTCGATTTTTTTGCGACGTTTAGCGTTAACGTTGCGACGTTTGGCGGCAGGGCAGTTGCGACGTTTAGCGGTGGTTGCGACGTTTAGCGTTAGTGCTGCGACGTTTAGCGGCATTTGCGACGTTTAACGGCGTTGCGACGTTTAACGGCGTTACACTGAGGCAGAAAGGGTTTTTACACCGGAACATTTATACCGGTATCACAACTCAAACTCCACACAGTGATCTCCCCTACAACTGTAAGGGGAGGTAACAAATGCGTCGTGTTTGATCACAGCTATGCTAACTGGTTCCCTAAAATTCTTACTGGTTCCCTAAGATTAATATTATTATGGTAAAACATACGATGAAGACTATATGAAATCGAGTTGTAATTATTATAAATGAGGACGCCTCACTTTTATATTGAAGTGACGCTCATATGGCTCTATGCCATTTTTGATTTGTATTAGTATAGTCATGAACGAATACAATTTTGAAGTGTAACATACAGACTCATTGTTAATTGCATATTCAAGAAAAATAAATGTTCAATAAACAGCAAAATCTGAACGCACATACGAACGAGTATAATGTATAAATTAAAATAGGACAGCTTCAATTTAATTGATGTATGAAACTTTAATTTAATATCTGTACTGAAATGAAATAATTCTTGCCACTAGAACTACTCCTAAAACTAACAAAAGTGACACTGCCTGCGAATCAGAGGTTAATTACCAACAAACCAACACTTCGAAATTACGAATAGCAGCTAACGTCGTGTGGAAACACGTAGATTAGAAAAGAGGAACTGCCAACTAATGCTTTGCAATCAGTTGTATCAGGAAATATACTACTGCTAAAATGAATATACTTAGGAAAATCCTACTTAAATCGACAGATTCCTGTTTCATTTAAAAATTAAATGTAAAATAAATTAAATATATCATGCAGACTGCAGTGTTCACTTGAACACTATCAAATATTTAGAACATAATTTAGACTTTATACATACCTGGGACAAATTGCTTTAAGAAATTTGTACCAAAAATAAATGCAGTCTGTGAATAAAGTTTAATAAAAGGTGGAGTCCCCAAAATGAATGTGATGACTGTGAACACAGTATGTGTCCTTCGTGTGCTCACAGCACATAACTGTGGGATTCACAGCCCACAGTGTTGATCTGCTCACAGTGTTGATCACAGCTCACAGTGTGTGGTGCAGGCCCGGATTCCAGAATTTTTCAGCGGGGGATGTGGGTGTGGGCTTAAAACATGATTGTGATGTCAGAGCTAGGGGTCCGTGGGCATGCTCCCCCGAAAAAGCAATGATTCTAGGATGACGAAGATGCATCCTGAGGGGTATCTGGGGGAAATATGGTAGCTTTTTATAGTTATATATATGATTTATATATTGAAATCTAAGCCTTGGGCTAATATTTCTATTGCTTGGGGACAAAAATTTTACATCAGCATATTCTTTTTTGTTATTTTTATGCCTTTTGTCCCTAAAATCAACACATCAATTTACCTTATTTTCTTCTGTTTTGACAAGATTCTTGACCCAGGCGGGCAGTTAACCTAACTATCGTTCTTGGAAAGGACCAGTACTAGACTCACATCCTCCGTAAAGATTTCTCGCATACATAAACCATAGATGATAGCCGGGGTTCGAACTTACAGCCCTCTAAACCAGTAAATCTAGATTCTTGAAAATATTTTTTTCTGTATGATTTATATCGCTATTTATACAAATTTTATGGAACTGACTGCAAAGCTAGGTTGAGACTTTTAGTACAGCTGGGGGTCTATTTGGCTATATTAACTCTCATTAAATATAAAAAATAAATTGAAAAAAGTTTAAATATGAAATTAAAAGTGATTGAGAAGGTTTTTTATTTTTTGCACAATACAGTATTACATATATTTTTGGGCTCTATTAAAATGGCATAACTTGGGTACATTCTATTAAATTAATTAACACTGACATGTCTGTTATTGTCCATTTGTTGTTTAAATATGATTCCTTTCAATTTAATACATATATTTATGTTCCCCTCTGTAAGATAGAGAGAGCACTAAAGCCGCCCATAAAATCATAAAATAAATGTTGATTTTTTTTTGTCACATTTCAAAAGTGTGTATTACATTGAATTTGATTTGATCCTCGTATATTAATTTTACTATAATATGCACAATAAATATGACTTAATTTATACTGATCACTATCAGTGCACTAATTGAAGTCTGTGACATCACATTAGCTTTTGACTGATTCAGATTAGAGCAGACACAATGGCGTTGCCAAGGTGATAGCTGAGATAAGTGTAACAGCGGATGCTTTCACAGCAGGGGTCGGCCTGGGTGAAGGGTCATTTACCTAACTTCCTAACTTTTATTTCAGGAAGGGGCACACAATGGGGATTTCCACTACTTACCACAAGCATTTACCTAATCAAGGCAATTTAAGTCACCTAGATCAGTGATCAGGCCAGCTGGTGAGAGAGGGGAGGCTTGAGCCCCCCCCCCCCCCCCCCCGTTGAATCTGGGCCTGTAGTGTGGGATCATAATTCACAGCTGGATGTATACTTTGAAATAACAATACCCTGCAGTTCAAAAGTGAGACATAGCTAGTATTTCAATTTTAACAATAATATACATGTATTTCAAATTTACCGCTACTGGAGTTGCTTAGCAACTGCACACCGTCAAAACAAAAATGGCGGACGTGTTACCTCAGCCAGAACTGGAATTGGAATAAATCTAAAAATATGGAATTAGACACGTGAACATTTACTAATACTATGCCAAACCAAGTGCAAATATGGACCAAATCAAACTATGAAATATTACCAAGGATATCATTAATAAGAAATAGGATGGGTAGATGCTTAGTCGTGAAAACACGGATCCTTACAGAGGAAACCTCTGGAAAATGAAGAATAACTACAGGGATAGAAAAACACTTGCAAGAATACTGAATGAGGATTTGCTGTTCTGTGATTTTAACCAGAACAAGGATCTAAACCATGTCTTAGTGCAAGTAAAATGATCACAGTTAAGTAAAATAGGAACATGCAAGCCAAAAGCCAATAGTAAGATATAGAAAACCCCTGATCATTTCAATTTACCCTCCCATCATGCGAAAATTAGTTAAGTGACATCATTGCCCAAGTACAAAGTATGTATAGTCTCGAAATGATAAAATCACTTCTCCATACATTTCATTTCTTTTTATCTTTTTTATTTTATAATGAATGCTGACGAAAGAATTGAACTATTAAGTTTATAAGTAAAAAAATATAGTTCTGCAAAACCTATATCACTCACATTGTGGGATATGGATTTTATCTCACTGATAGAATACAGTTTTCCATTAGTTAGCATAAAGTAAAATCATTTACATGTATAAATATACTTTTACTATCTTTAAGATATCAATGATTTTCAGCATAATGTTTAAAAGAGAATTTTATGGTACTGGTATAGCTCCCTTTCTTGGCGCTCAACTTTTAAGGATTGTTCCAGGACTGGTTTACCTGTGTCAGGATAATGTGACCCCTTTAAAGCAGCTGTCTGATCAGTGTCTCCTCTGTTTGCTTAAACAATATTGAAGCTCAGATATTATAAATAAAACCCTCTTTTTAGAGTGTCAACCTCCTTCATGTATATAATTATCGTATTATCTGTAACGATTTTCAAAATATTTTACTTCAGTATTTTCATGAAACTTGGGGCCCGATGCCAACCAGCCATGGAACCAACATTGTAATTATATGCTGACCACTAAGCAACACCAGCATGTTGCGTTAAGGGATCGAAACACCCAGGTAGACGCCTTTACCAATCGGACATGGTGTGACATCGCAAACCTTATTGAAAAAAATTAACAAAAAAAAAAAAAAATTAAATAAATAAATAAAAAAAAAAAAAAAAAAAAAACAAGACTCTGTCAGAGACAGTATATCCCCCGCCGATCGGTTCTTGTTTGAAGAAAGGGTTAAGTCAAAATTTGCATAAAAAGAAAATGGGAAGACGGCTGGCCGCTAGACGAAAGGCGACCCTAATAGCTAAACCCTGAGCATTTGCTAAGGTTAGCTAAAAATTGTGTGATGGCAAAAAATGATGATATGTGCTGTAGTACATGTGGGTTGGTCAGTTCAGTGGAAACAATATGATTCAGCACCATTTAAGGAATAAATCGCAGGCTATTGCGTTGAAGGGTCCAGCCGGAACATGGCAATAATAAGCGCATCTCTTATTGATATTAATCGTTCTCATTCAGTTTTGTTGAATCCAATAAACCGTTACTAAGAAATGGCGTAGAAATGAATGTTATTCTGTATACATACTGCATAACATATCAAGGACCATTGCTCTGTCTTAAATGGTCCGACCGAAACATGCGAAGATATGCGCATCTCTAATGATGGTTGCCATGAAGTTTCATTAAAATACAGTCAGTAGTTGCAGAGAAATAGCATGGAAACGAATGTTACTCTATACATACTACATAACTAATCAAGGGCCATAACTCTGGGTTAAATAGTCCAATCAAAACACGCAGAGGATATGCGCATCTCCTATTGGTAATGATGGTTGCCATGAAGTGACGTTAAAATCCAGTCAGTAGTTGCAGAGAAATATCGCGGAAACGAATATCGGACGGACGGAAGGACGGAATGGCGGACGGACGGACGGACGGACGTCAAAACAATATCCTCCTCCCGATTCCAACGGCGGGGGATAAAAAAGAAACTTGAGTAAAAAAAAATGCGGCAAAAAACATTAGTTACATTTAATAATAAACGTTCATAGACCTTAGAAATATCGACAATTTACACATGACAATACATTTCGATAATTAAAATTTCAATGAAAGATCTAGCAAATAACTTTTTTATGTTTGAATGACATAAAATATGAAACTACTAAACCAGAATAATGGTAAAAAACGCCGCATCAGAATATGAAAGTAAAAATGAAAATTGCTGAAAGGTAAATACTAAAAACCGTATCAAGTTCCTTTTTTCATTATGAGAATGTTTTGGAGATTTATATGTAAATGAAATAGACCTGAAATTATCTGATTTATCATGTCGGGAACTACGTCATATTGAAACTCATATTCATTAAGCCTCGCTTAGTTAAACACAGACCGTAAAGCATTCTACTGATTTATTGCCATTATTTGAATCGAATTTATTGATTCCTATACCAGCTGTTCTTTTGCTTAAATATTGGAGTATAATAAAAAAGTTCGCATGCCAGGTTATAATGACTTTATTAGACAGGTTAAAAAAGTCGACAATAAAATTGGCTGAAGTGTCATATTTTACAAACGGTACTAAATGCAGGATAATAACATACGAGCAATTGAGAAAGGAAAGTGAAGGGTCTTTAACATGTTGACTGACTTTTATGTTTTTCATAAAATGTTTCGACCTCATCCCCGCGTGCGTTCGAGAGAGAGAGAAAATTACATATAAAGGTAATATCCTTTATTAAAAGCAGTTTCATTAAGAATTTATCAAAACATGGAATGTTGGCACTGGCCTGTTCGTAAATAAAAATGTGTTCAGTGTAGTCAACAGCAACAAATATCACATGAAATAGTCTTAATATCATGAGTGTTTTTTCGAATTCAGTCAACAGCGAGTAAAAAAATACCGATCTATGTCGATGTTTTCCGTACAACGATTTGTTGTACAGAAAACACCAACATCGCAGATGTTCTAAGCATTCATTCGAATCAAATCGAAGAGAATTTTTTTTCCATAATTTATTTTTATTCAATTTCCACGCAAATGGAAATCTTGATATATTCTTATAGCCATAAATGGGGGATAAATTAGAAAAATAATGAAGGTATATATGCGTATAGGGACATTTCACCGGTCACAATTGGTAAAGGTGAGCTAAAAAGAAAGGGACACTGTTTCGAGACCAAATATGGGAATTTGATCACAAACATAATGTTGAAAATGAATCAAGTGGTTTTTAAAATGAAAGAAATTTAAGACCCTTAACGTTATGGAGGCAGGCGTTTCCTTACAATTTGTGTTTTAATGCTACGATCTTGCCTGACAACTGCCGGGTTAGACTTTTTCTGTTTACCTAGATGTTGCCTTAAGGTCAAAGATATTTTTTGTGTTGTCCCAAGTATAGAGAACACATACCTGAGTGGAAAACTTAAGTCACAGAATATCATGTCGTGCGAAAATGGCGAGCACCCTTCCATACTGTATTACTTTTAGTAAAATATGTGATGCACATGGTTTGATATATACTTCTCAAAGTTTGCTAAGCACCATCCGCTATTTTCCCGTAGCGTTTTATGCTTAGACAAGCGACTTTAAAGGCATGCTACATTAAATTTTACAATAAAACAAATCTTGCTTTTATGCAGAAGTATTATTTATGTACCAAACTTACTACCAGTTACAAAAAATAAGACTTTCGGATCCTCAATACTGGGAATTAATCACAATTAGTAAGTTCGAAATTTTAATCTTCAAATATTCCTGTTTTCTAAATGGAATACTTTTAAGGATATTTGTGACGTTGTTGGCCTGTTCATGGTCATTTTTTTCTGTATTGATCACAAGATTTAACTTCAATTTATAAAATACCATTTCTTGCAACAAAAAAAACCCCACACTTTTGTGAATTTACCAACTAATGACAGGAATTGGCCAAATCGTTGTAACTCATTTTTGAATCTCTTTTCTATCATTTTGACAAAAACTATGCGTTACATTAAGCATGTGTTTTCATGTGACTCTATGGGAAAATAGCCGGTGGTGCTTAGCAAACTTTGAGTTATGATTTGGACATATTATATTTTAAACACAAATATAGTCATGGTTACTTTGGCAACAAATTTGTATAAAACATTGACACTATATTGAATTTATCCATTTTTGTTGCTAATGTGTTTTCATTTTTATCATAAAATCCGAATGGTGGTAATGAAAATGTCAATAACTTCATTATATTACTATAAATATTTTAATAAAATTTCCTATTTGTATTAGGGAAACAATGCTAATTCAGAAGGTATGGAAAACTGCCCATTAGAATTGTAATAGCTTGTCTGCTTTTCTAAAAAAAAACAAAAAAAAAACAAACAAAAAAACAAACAAAAACGAAAATAACAACAACTCCTTTGCAATGAAAATATATACAATATATACACGTTAATTATACGGTAAGTGCAAAATACTTTCACCAAACAATTTATTTCCCACCCACGTAGAAAAGAATGATGAACTCTCGGAAAGTATCGTGTAATCTCGTGGCCTCGTGTAAAGTAACGGCAGTGCTGTAACCAGTATGGAAATATCAGATGGCAGTTTCGCACTTTTCGTTTGTGTCCGAATGTTTACATGGTGCTTGATTTAAAACAAAAGGACCGATTTCCTTCAGATAATGGTTTACACTTATTACTGTCTTTTATCGATATCCAATCTGACAAGTACTTTAGACTACGTCTTCATTGTCCGTACAAGAACGCGCGCGAGATTCCCGCGAGATCTGATAACAGTGCTTTGTATTCATGCGCGGTGATACTCCGGCACAAAAATCTAGTCCAATTACAGTTGATGATCTGTATGGCAAATAAGACTGACTTTCCGCAACATTTCCCAAACGTTTGGCTGGGACTCGCCTGTTACACGTTAGTAACTGCCACGACATTAATCCCATTGTTTGCGTCCTTTGTTTTGCAGAAAATGAGTTACGAAAACAATTGTACACACACGTGCTTTTGACATATGATTATCATCCCCTTTGACGGCCATGATGGCGTTGATGCGAAAGGCCGTCTGCTTTAATCAAAGACATAAGTCAAAGTAACATTCTTGGTATAGTTCGAACGGGAAAACATTCTATGTCATGCGCATACATGCTACTTTTCGACAATTACACCGCCCGAGTCTTTATTACTTAGCGCCGTATGTGATGCATTGTTATATTTCATCAGAGAATTATCACGATGCGCGTTGGATAGATCACGTGATTACGACAAGAAACGCGAGATAAGTATCACATTGTAAGGCCCCGAATATAGTAATGGAGGCAGCTGTCGATAAAATCGTTCTGCTGCTGATGATAATATCGATAATAATGATGAAGATGCCATCGTTGATGTATTGCAAAATTGTATAAATCAGCGAATGAGACACAGGTGAATTTGATGATGGTGACAACGACGATAATGACATCGACACTGATGATAAGGGTGACGTCGATGGTGATGACGATGACACCAACGATGATTATGATGCTAAAAATGCTTATATAAAAAAGTAGCAGACATTGTGGAATTAGTTGCAGAGGACATAAAAACTGACTATGCTATCATATGTAAACAGAATCCGGAGAAACATGTACGTGTAAACAGAATCCGGAGAAACATGTACATGTAAACAGAATCCGGAGAAACATGTACAAGTTTGTCCCAATCCTTTTTTTCTGGATGATTGAGTTCTGCAATATCTAAGAGAATGCTAACTGTATGAAATCTTAATAGAAAGCACTAAACAGAGGCGTATCGTACACCTCGCTCTTCGCTTAAATTCCCAGGGCCCCTAACATCATGAGACTCCGTACGTATTTTCGTTCATCGTTACTGGATGTACAGCAACTTGATTTTGCAGTTAGCACGAGAACTGCAAAATCCAAAATACATGCGCGTGCATGTACAATCCCGATCCCAGATGGAGATAAAAAGCTAAAAAAAAAAAAAAAAAAAAAAAACACACACACTTGCAACATTCCAGTTTTTACTTTGCGTTTCGCCATATCGTACCGAACTGTTACTGTACACTATTGGTCTTACTAAAGAAAATTAGTCGTTCTATACTCTCCCAATGAATGCTTGTATTCATGCAATTAACTATTTAATTTGTGAGGCAATTTTGTTTCAAAATGGGCCGTAAGTCTAGACTAATCCTCAAACTCAGTATAAAAAAAAAAACGCTATTATATTTTTTTCTTTTGAATATTTGATTTTATAAAAAAAATATTAATCATCTTTGATTTTCCTGCACTGATGCAATCTATCGAAAAATCTCAACGTCGTTTTGTGATTAAATTATAATTTCAAAACTGCAATGAAATAATAGTCGGCCTTTTGTTACACCGATTACTTTTTCTTCCATATAATTCTGCACATTGACTCTCCAGTTTTGGAGATTTGCGTGACGTCAATTGTTAATCCAGTATAAATGCGCCCTCTTTTCAATTGCGTAATTTGGCTTATATTTTCGATTACATACACAATCACAAAAATAATATTCATAAATAATTATGTCACATGTCTATATAGCACTTAATAGGGCGGTGGGATCGTTATTTCGTTTGAATGTTTAATTATCGTCTGCGGAATTGATGCTCCAGTGTATTGCTTGGCTTTAATTCTCCTAGTTTTAATATATAACACAAAAACGGACTGTTCTTGAATGAGGAGACACCCATTTCCTCCGACTCAAAACCTCTTTTTGCATTTCATTTGTGCACAATGCTTTTCTCTTATTATGCATTTTCACTAAACAGTGTGCAATTCATTCATTGTTGAGCCTTTGTAGAAAGGTATTGGGGATATCCAAGGGTTTTTCAAAGATGCATTGAGAACTCTTGACTGTATTATTAGAGTAATCATGGTTTATATATAAAAAATGAAAGTATTATAGAAATTTAAAAATTGATTCAGCTTAATGTTTCTGATCATTTTTTTGTGCGCATGATAGGAAAGTTGAGACTTTTTTTTATATAAACGCATATAGAAAAAAAACACAAAAAAACAAAACAAAAAAAACGCGGCATGTCTGCATACTTGCTATATACTTAGTACAGGCACCGGTACATGTTTTCATATACGTACATAAATGCAACAGCTAAATTATTATTATTTTTACTATTAATGAAACCGCGATCTGTTTGTCTGCCTCTCTTAACTCGGCTATTAAGTATCGTTCGTACACGTAAACCAACTGACACATAACAAATATGAATACAATGTATTCTTGTATGTGTGTAGACAACAAAGTTCACACTTGAGATTTTTTCACAGATTTGAAAACAACAACAACAACAACAACACATAACAAAATGCTACCGCATTTCCCACAAGATGCGAAATATTTGTGGTTCGTACGTGTACATACAAAGAACTACACGCGTATGAGGATGTGTATAAATAGAGATGGCCAATCTGATAATGAATAATTAATGAACATCACAAGGTGTCATGTGCTAAAAAGATAATTATGTAATAGATATGACGTTTGTTCCTTATTCATTTTATACAAAAGTATGTAATCGTATATACTTGACACTTTTATACCAAATCCACCGACTAGATTTTTCATTTCTAACTGCGCACTTAAAGCAGTGGCATTTTTCTTTGATGTTATTCACATTTTTCCGCGCGTGCACTTTGCACGAGCACATCCATGGGTCTTTTAATTAGATCTGCCCCCACTGAAAAATGGCCCTTTATCCATCATTTATTGATTAGATCTTATCTATCTAAACCATAAAACTGTCTCGTCCTATTACTACTGATTCTTTAATGGTTTTTCGTAAAATAGAAATTATAAATAAAGCAAGGCTATATTTAAGAAAATACATTTTTTTTGCATGCTTCGTAATGCACACCACTAATCAGCTAGAGACCCAAGTAATTATACATATATACCGTGTTTTGGCAGACGATAAGATTCCAATTTGTCGTCTGCTATTAAAGCTAATGAACCAGCGATATTTTTTATAAGTTTTATTTCAATTTTACCGTTTGCATTCTAATTTTCATTATTATAATATTGTACCATGTTACCCATTAACCAGAATAGCTTAAGATATGAATGGAATATGGCAAAAATATGTCCCCCCACCAAAAAAAAAAAAAAAAAAAAAAACTGAAATTGAAAATATGAATAGCATATGCGGAAAAATGATATGGTCTATAACAAGCTTAGGTTATACAATTACGGTTATATTGAACCAAGAAGCCAGCTGATGTGAAGTTATACAGGTATTATTCAATACACGTTAGGACGGAAGCAGACACGAATGTTTTTTTTTTCTTTTTTTTTTTCTTTTTTCTAGACATGCACAGAAATTTGCATTGGTCCGACATATGATGTTCTTGGGAATATTATTGTAAAATATTTCCTCATTATGTTAACGTACATGGTAAGAGTCAAGTTACGCAGAGGAGACCTGGGATGTACAACTTTTAAAAGCAATTGAGAACATCGCAATAAGCTATAAACGTTTGATCAATTTCTTTAAAATGTATGTACTCGGTATATTTCTTAAATGAATTATGCATTATTGTGTGGTAGTTGTATTGATTTGTTATGAATTGATTTAAATGAAAACATAAAACGTCCCATTTTTTCTTCTAAGACCGAAATAATGACATGTTATATACATACATTTTCTGTTAATTAAATAAAACTGACCGGGATCGCATTAGAAAAGAAGCTTAAGTCAAAGTTTTGACTTAATTAAGTAAAAATCAGTTTAATGGTGTATTTTTGTCAGAGAGCATTTCTGCCTTAACATTCCTAAATTTTGATAAAAATGTTTTTAATGGTAGACTACAATTATTAGCTGTTAAGTCTGAATATTAAACACTTGAGATGATATAGGATTATACAAAGTTTACATAAACGTTATATTGCGTGAATATAAAAATATAGTGACAGAGTATAGAAGCATAATCTTGTAGGAATTTAAGCTCACGTGAAATGATAAACCTACGAAGTCGCCGTATTGAAAAGGTAGTGTACATGACTGTAGACCGGAAAGACATGGTCTCGAACCCCGTAATGGGGTATAGTATTTCCCAGGCTTTCCATGCGCAAGGTACTGGTCCAACACAGGAACTTCGAGATAGATTAGTATTTGTTGAACTAAACTGCTAAACTCATCTCTAGCTGCTTTAAATGGATTCACGCGAGGGCATTTCACAAAACATGGCGGTGTTGCACTAACGAGATTGTCAAACCGAATCTCAGACATACGCAAGATGTGTTCATTTTTTCTTCTGTTTATTGCCTGCTACAGCTGGTAACAATTCTTAAAATGACAACAGCAGCGCGTGAGCGCGTGCTAGTCTGTCAACAGCATGGTTTTGGTGAGTTTCTCTGCTTGAATTTTCTTTTTTTTTTGCCTCATTTTCCCTTGTTTTTCTCTCGTCGAAAGAAGTTTTAAGAAATAAGAAATTGAAAAGATTTACTGAAGTACACAAGGTAATTTGATTGTTGAATATTCATGACTCGATTGATATTAATGAAGAGAACTTTAAATGGTTTATGAAGCAATTGCTTGTCTTTGCCGTGCAGACAGTGTTACAATATTGTGCATGTATGAGAACATAGGAGAACCTGACCAGAGAGCCCCTGGGAGGAGCTGTCTGATGTAGGTCTAGTTTGTATCTCAAGGCAACTAAACAAGTCTATATGGTTTAGGGTTTAAGTATGAAATAAGAATGAAAATGCAGGTGATAAAAAAGGCGCATGGTTTTATGTCCCACCAAGATTATTTATTTTGGTACTCTTTATAAGAAGTTAATAAATGTTCTGCATCAATCGGAGAAACGACTGAACTAAGTTAGGAGAATAATACAGAAATCCTTGTAATGATATTATTTATTCAAGGAGTGATAGACAAGACAAATGAAATCCATATAATTGAGCTGGGAAAAGTGAAGAATAAAAAAGGATAAGAGGCTGAGAAAGTGAAAGAAAGTGAGAAGAAAATGAGACAGAACCGACGGACGGAAGGCGGATGGAAAGAAAAAGAACAAAGAAAAGATAGATAGATAGATAGATAGATAGATAGATAGATAGATAGATGTGTATCTCAATAGATAAACATGTACGGGCCCGTATATAAACTTAACATACGAAATTGAAGTGTATAAGTTATTAAAAAAGGCAAACAGCAGAAAATTTCCCGATTACCTTTCCATTCCACGAGAGCGAGGTGTATAATTACTTCAGACACGAACTTATCTATTGTACAGAATATGCATCCTGATAAAATGTTTGGATGGTGTATTTCTCCTTTATCTGAAAATATTAAAAATGAAATAATTACTTCATAAACGTACACTGTCCCTGTTATCGCTTCAGATGGTATGTGCAGATTGATTGTCTACGTAAGTGACAAATTGATAAAATAATTAATCACATCTCAGATGAACCGGTGGAACAGTAAAGTAAAGGATTTAAACCACCAAGTGGTAAATTTAAGGAAACTACAAAATAAACCTCTGAACTATCTGTTAAAGCGATAAATCCTGTGATTGCTTCGAGTCATATTTAAAAAAATACCATGGAGTAGAGATGGGATTAAAATTTGTACATTCTTCATGAAACATCAAGTAGAATTCTGCTGTGAACATGAAGCATAATTAAACGAGTTTGAGATATAAATTGATCCTGAAATTTTAAATGAAAACGTTCACAATAAAAACACGGAGGCCTGCCGAGATTTAATATTAGCTTATTAGAAATAAAACATGAAATATTAATACGATAAAGATGCATTTATTAGAACTGGTATGAAACACATTGCATTTTGATAATTAAGTTTCGGTGTTACTTGTAATTTCACGATATACATGAAAACTGAAATTATTCTCATTTTGACATGTTGTGTAGGTGAAATTTGGTGGTAAAATGGTTGAGACGAAGAAAATGGGGATGAAGAGGAAGCTAATACAGAAGAAGAAGTCAAAACAGAAGAAAATACTCTTTAATAGTTGAGGAAGAAGAAGAAACTGAAGAACAAGAAACAGAAATGGAAAAAGAAAGTGAATAGGATGATTAGTTAGTAGTAGTAGAAGAATTGACGAAAATGAAGAAGTTGAAGAAGGCATTGTAGAACGACACAGGAACCACAGATCTGCAACTTTGTTCACCCGTTCCTTCACACCAGAACAATGTACACATGTACATATATGTGCAACTGTTGAGCGGGTACACTGTTCTTCCGAACCAGATAAGCTCATTAAATTCATCCATAGTGATAGTTCGAAGCAATTCAGGAGCATGGGACCGGCTTTAGATTCTTTTTGAAAGTCATAATGATCCTCATCTACTGTCACCCCTGTAAAGTAAAGAAGAGCGCCATTATCGCCCCCCCCCCCCACCTCCCATCTGGGAATGCCACTCGTGAGATGAAACGTGGCTATAAGATTCAACATTAATCATCATTAACCCTTTCCCTCATAGAGGACACCATGAAAAGACCTATGCGAAAAGCATAAAACCAGATCAGCCTGCGAGTAACTCGCAGGCTGATCAGGTTTTATGCTGTTCGCTGCTCCTCAGTGGTCTGAAAATGAGGATTTTATAATTAAAGTTGGTAAGGTTTAACTGTGGTTTTCTGCCGATCGGGCTTTATGTGGTACCTATTGAGTTCGTCAAAATGAGTCTATATGAGGGAAAGGGTTAAATGAGTCTATATGAGGGAAAGGGTTAATCATAGTAATAAGTGTGTAACTCAATGAATGAAAGTGGCTTCACTTCACGAAAGACGAAAAAGGTTGTACATTACTGTGATGTGTTTTTATATTGTTATATTGTCATAATATATATATATATATTCATTTTATTTCATTGTTAAAAACCTATACAGGATCTATTCATTAATCATATAAGATTCATAGGACGGATATCAAATTTGAATTAAAAACAAAATAAAATAAATAAAAATAAAATAAAATAAATAAAAAACCCAAAACCAAAAAAAAAACAAAAAACAAAAAAACAAAACAAAAAACCAACAAAAAAAAACAACAACAACCCCAAAAACAATGTTGAAATATTAAAGACATTTTTTGTAGCAATTCCTATCGTCCATTTATGATCAGAAGCTAGAAGGACTCATCAGCCTTGTTTTTATTTATGTGGATGAACCCTCCTGGATATCAATAGACGAAAAAAAAATAACGGGTAATCCCTGAAGAGCATTTAAATAACATTCTTTATGAGTTTATTCTGGTTGACCAAATTCGATCACTGAAAATTCAAATTTATCAAATCTATTATGTCACTAAAGCTCCCTTTTCACATCGTTTATTGACCCCCGGGCTTTCATCTAAACCCGCAGTATGAATAACTGATGGCAAAATTGGATAATCAAACGTCACGTGACCCGAGTCACATACATGATGAATTCGTGATGTATTTACGGAATTCCATTTGTGTCATTGCTTTCTTCAGGTTAGCGCTAGCCATCGGTGAAGTCATATCTAGCTGATGATACTGGCAATTCGTGTGAGGCGGAAACGATGTCTATACGTCGACGACGATTAACAGTCCTTCGGTCCGAATCTTCGACGCTTGCGTTAAAAAACTTTCTTGTTATCTATTTATTCACTTCGATGCTGTATAGCACGCCTACATCTGTTGTGACGTGTCCGAGATTTATGATGAAATCACGAACAATCTGAGATTCCCGTGTATTTATTTTCTCCGTTTTTTGCCTACATGAGGCATATATAGTGCTGACTAACCGCGATATCACGTTGTAGATTAGTGGCATTGTGGGAATGCACTTTGAGGTCGACCCCAAAGTACGATCGGTTTAATGCACTTTGGGGTTAGCTCCGAAAATTTTGTGATGCAACAAAGCAAGACACTTTGTGGTCCAATTCTAACCCAACATGGCATGATACCACACCCAATCATATTTTATCCCTGACACTGGGAATATCATTCCAACATGGCATGATACCACACTCAATCATATTTTATCCCTGACACTGGCAATATCATTCCAACATGGTATGATACCACATTCAATCATATTTTATCCCTGACACTGGCAATATCATTCCAACATGGTATGATACCACATTCAATCATATTTTATCCCTGACACTGGCAATATCATTCCATAGACTACCCTTATTAGTATCAATCAAGGGTGCTATTCTAGTTATCAAATATGTCGCGACAAGGTATCGAACCAGGACCTGACGCCCAAGAGACGGAATCTATCACCACTCCACAGAGGGCGGGCGAACATGTACGTGATTAGTCAGGTTATTTTTTAATATTTCAGTGTGACAGGGAATAAATGGGTAGAAAGAAAAAAATCCTGAGAAAATGAACGTGACAAATGAAGTACATGTATTAAATGACACAGCAAATTAATTTCACAATATCGATCTCATGCATTCTGTATTTGAGAATTTATAGACTCTCTTTTTTAATTAAACTTCCATTGCTCATATAGTGTTAGATATGAAAGTAAATAAATTCTAGCTCTGTCCTTGTTTCAACAAATTTCCCAATTTATAAGATGGTTTGATTTCCTCAACAATTTTTTAGCTTGTCCATTGCTCATGCTGGAAGTTCGAACTAGGTTGCAGGCGATTGACACACCCTTTCCCCCGGGACGGCCATCTTAAATCAGTACAAGATTCGAAGTTATGACCTTCATATCAAGCATCCAGTGATTGTCGATAGGTTCGCAATACAAACAATTAAAGTAGCGCAGCACATTCAAAACGTATCATTGCTTTTTCTGACTGATGTTTTGCACTAAAAACTGTTATTAACTGTTATTTTCTATCTACACTCCAAATAAGTTTTTCCTTGATCACTTGTGAAATAAAAATATCCCAGAAAATAACCAGGACTATTTCTTTAAATAATATTTCATATATTTAATGTATTGTTGTCATGGAAGTCAAAGAAATTCGTTTGCCAGATCAGACAATAAAACGCTTCTTATGCAAGTACTAGATGACAACTAGTCCCGAGGGGCGAGTGGTTTTTACTGGCCTTACTCTTGCTTCAATACTTTCAACCGCAGCACACCGACATCAAATAATATCTCCCTATATCGGTCCATCATATATGGGTAGTTCCGGGAGATGTCGACCCTGTTTTTATACCACTTATCTACGACTCGATACAACAATTTGGACATAACTATATCTGTTTCATTTCTACAAAGAACTACTGTTGGTGGAACGTTAAGACCAAGACAATTGTCGTAAGATAAAGGAGAGACTGGTTTATGACATTGAAACCAGAGTTTTCAATCTGACACAATTAAAGCAAATATGTATATTCTACAGCTGTTTTATACATACGAGTTTGATTAAATATAATTGTAATCTTATTTCATTTTCTTCTATTTGGAAACAAAGTTTTTACACCAAAGCGTATTCAACCTTCCATTCAGTTCATGGGTTTGTTTTTGAGCCTTGGAAGGCCGTACAGTCGGGGGACATCCCGATCTTCCGAACCGTAGTTAATAGATACACGTGCGCCTCTAGATTTTGATAGGCTAAACATTGCTTGGTTATTTAGTTTTACGTCCCACCCACAGTATTCCGATCATTTGAA
The DNA here is from genome assembly GCA_021229015.1 of Solen grandis. NCBI lineage: Eukaryota > Metazoa > Mollusca > Bivalvia > Adapedonta > Solenidae > Solen > Solen grandis. The sequence continues at coordinate 48,338,892 of CM037791.1, read as the reverse complement.
GACTATGTCTGCACGAGATAGATTTAATTGTGTAACACTGTAGAATAGCGGCGTAAACATGTGACATAATACGATACCCAGTCAGCCGTAACTCTTCAAACTCAAACTAACTTATATTTATTAGGAGTACCAAGGTGTAAGCAACAAGTATATTTTTATTTCAATTTTGACATGGCACGACAAAAAACCGAACGCACAACCTCCCGTCCTTATGTGGATGCTCTTATCCCTCAGTGACCGGGGATAGTAGCTGGTCTTGACATAAGGGTCGATTAAACGAAATGATTTTAGTGACCACGGTCATTTTGTCGTGGATAAAGAATGGCCACTCTAGTTTTTAGACAAACAATATAGAGTGCACATGTGGCAAAGGCGACGAACACAACATGGGTTGCACAAATAGATTGCCAACTTTTACAAGAAAAAAATCACACGCACACACAATAACATCCTACGCCCTGGTGTTGTTCATTTGACACCTGTGGTCATCAGGTCACCAGTTCGAGTCCCACTTTACTGTGGTATTAGCGCGAAGTTAATACAAAAACTGACATTCAAGGCTGAAATATCGCCCATATACATGCTTCTCTTATAAATGTATCCAAAGGTCGATTCTATCATACAGTAAAACGATATCTGTAAATGGTTCAAGCACTAACCTTCTTCATTTTATTTCTGATACAAGGTTAAATCACATATTTTATGATATGACATTTATCTAAGATACATGTTTTAATCACACGTTCTATAGGAGGGGTTGAGATTTAGGTCTATATAAAACTATTACTCAGATAAATTTAAAGCGAGCATTATTAAATTGTGAATGTCATATGTATTGAACTTCATGATCAATTATTTTGATATGAGGCAGTTAATAAAACCGTAGATTGTATATATGTGGTTATACGATTTCTAAATTTGTAACACATTGCTACATGTGAGGTGTGTGTGTGTGTGTGTGTGTGTGTGAGAGAGGGGGTGGGGTAATAGTTAAATGTAGTTGAAGGTTTTAAATAAACAGTAAAATGGCAGTACTTCAAGGACCAAAGAGGTGTCATAAAATCCCCGGAAATCGCGGGCTCGAACAACCGACATAAGATTATATACATTTACCTAGTTCCATGGAACATGTCTCGGATGGTGCATGATATTCGGACAATCGCCATATCATTATATACAAGTGTGTATGGAAAGTCATTATTCTATATGTAGAATAATGATAAGATATATACGTGCAGTCCTTTTGGAAGAATAAAAAAACAAAAACATTCCATGCAATTTATTTGTAGAAAAAACAATTCGACCGAGGCCTGCCTGTAAGTCTTTCTTACTAATATTAACTGGACACCACCACAGCAGCAGCAGCAGGAGCAGCAGCAGCAACAACAACAACAACATGTATATTAAGTCGAATCCCGGCTATATTCAATTGTAGTTTATATTTATTAGGGAGTGAGTGACACTACATGTATAATAAACTGATCCAATAACGTAAATACAGTAGATGTTTATAAAGATGGCATTAGTTTCTAGTGAAAATGAACCCACCTCGCAACTGTATAAAATGTTACTGATTTTGCAAACGGTACGATCAAGGAAGTAACTCTCTCTACATGATTTTGCCATCAAAAATGGGACTTTGGTGGTTACAACAGATAAGTTTTTTTCAACAATATCAAGAGAAATTAAACTGTCGGCACAACATACAGCCATCCTATTAGAACTCCCCCAGGCCTCCATAGTTGAATGTCACCTTGAGGTAGTGATGAATAACATCCTTTGACACCCGGTAAGTGTTAAACGATTTCGGTCTCTGTTATTAAGAAAAAGTTGTTGAGACTTTTTTGAATATCCATTGCATGTATGCATGTATGAACATCAAACCATAAAAATCTCCCAAAACGACTTGAATAGCTGTTTTGAGGTGCATGCAAATTTAGCGAGGATTATGTAAACCGGTTTTCTCCCGGTTCGTGGTTACATAGATAAAAAAGGTCATACGTAAAGAGAATTTAGTGCAAATGACTATGTGTGAAGTAAGAATGTTCAATAGTATGTTACATTTTTTTCAAAACCGCTTACCCGCCTTTAAATACGTATCATACGTATCGAAGAAGAGCACTTTGGTCCAGAGGTAGCTTTAATGACTGTGCATCCAAGAGTTGTAGATTAGAATCCCACTGGAGGGCAAAAATCTTTCATAATTTCTGGACCAAGACTCAAAGTACTGGTCTAATCGAGGAACCGTCGTTAGGGGTCAAATGATACTGTAGGGACTTGCTTCCAAATCGACATAAAGTATCAAAGAATATAAGTTTAAAACAAAATATGCGCGACCTCTCGTATCCATGCACGTGTTCTCACGGTAGCTTCTTGCCAGTTATTTGCTTAATATTTAATTGAGGGTTTCCACTTGGAGCACTCATACATACACCTTCACTCATATATTTAAAAACAGTACGTGTTGATTTCTTTTAATTGGCCATTTTCGCTAAGATGAGCTTAAATAACCCATAAAGGACAATTATGCATTCCAGTGTTGTTAAAATTAAAATTTACTGCAAGTAAATTAACCGACATAATTCACTCTGCGTGATAAACTTTGGGTGCAAATAAATAATGTATTCATATGCATTACGGCACTGAAAGCCGAAGCAAGATATAATAAAATAAATATAATATAATATAATAAAATAAACATAGCTTATACAAGATTGGTAAGAATACATTCGCCGGTATATATAGACTCTCTCAAGTCGTATTTTGATAATCTTGTTGTATAAAATGTTCATGGAAGTGTGTATATTTTATCCCCCCCCCAAACAACAACAACAACAACAACAACAACAACAACAACAACAACAACAACAATGAAAATAAAACAACAAAACAAAAACAACAAAACAAAAACAAACAAACAAAAAACGGAAATGCATAATAGCATGATAATGGTACACCCATATTTGATTTTGAAGACAATGTAAAATATTTATTACTTATATAGACAATTTCGGTCTCACATAACCACGAAGCTACGCTAGTTATTTACGTCTCTGATATAATATAACATGTATTTTATGACAATAAACATCATAAGACATTTAATATAGTAAATATATAAACATACATTAATGGCTAATACGAATAAGCGATATACATATGTTTTGATGATTGGTAAGATACGTTTTACAAGGAGTCAAAATTGTAAGAAACATATATAATACGACCATGCATTAATGTATGTAGGAAGTGTGTGAACAACAACAACAACAACAACAACAACAATCTTAGAATGAAATTATAGAAACAGTATGATAGCCAATCCTGGTTTGAATGATAGAGAGAAGAACGTATATAAACTTCAAGGTTTCCATGGAATCTCTCTCTTTTCCGGCAAATCCATAAGTTAAAGAGTCAAATACTGTAAAATATTTAATTTTCGTTGAAATTAAATTTCTTTTATTATGTACGTAGGGGAATTTCGTGGGTACATTTATTCGTGATATATGTTCTAGAAATGTGAGGTCTATCTAAGAGACAGGTTTTCGTGGGGATTAATATTCGTGGATAAAACCCCCCACGAAATCGACGAAAATTAGTATCCCACGAAAATGAATAATTTCACAGAACGTGAGTTTGGGATAACCTTAAAGGCGTTTCAGTGTCTTTTTTCTAACGGACACATTTTCTAAGAGTTTGCACATAAGTACTTCACACTGTAACTAAAATATATATGTATTAAAAATAGGGGGTGACCATGCTCGTTTTAGAGATTTAGCTTATGCTAAAACATCACTGTTTGTTAAAACTTATTTAAAAATCAAAGCAATAAAATTGGAAAGGTTGCATTCTAAATATTTTAATAACATCAAAATATATTTTCGGAATATTTTACCATTATTAGTAACTTATAATGTGTTTTATAACGAAAACTAAAACTCATTTTTTATTGAAACTTTAGCCAGCTTTGCATAAAATCATTGAGATGGGACTCTTTGAACCTTCAACATTTGGCAAATACACTTTCGATCATACTTTTAAAACAGGAGTCTTATTAGTTTGGGTAAACGTCCTTATCTGCATATGTAATTTTAACTGCAAATAAGAAGGTGCGCAGGAGTTGATTCTGGACACAATAGTATTTATCTCACATTAAAATAATTATTTTTATATTATTCTACCTGTATTAAATATATTTATATAACATACACAACAAAAAACAACAAATAAGTTCGATCATCGGTAATATATTACCAAAGTCGCTGGTATTTGGTCAACATATATAGGTACGTAATTCCGGGACTTTTGAGTCGGTGTCAGAATAATTTGACCGGGTGTGGTATCATGCCACTTGTTTACTGCATGGTATCACAAAAATAAAACAACATTCACCCTTCTTGCATTTCCATGCATTAGTACAAAGAAAAAGTATTGTACCGTAACTATTAAACCTAGCGAAAGTGTACAGCTGAAACGCCGACCAGAACATACCGAAATCGTAAACACTATTACTGGTGTTTGGCGCTCAAGACCAGTTCCAGGACTAGTTGGCCATATGTCCATATAATGTGACTGGGTGTGGTATCATGCCACATGTATACGGCGTAATACTGCAGTGTGACAGTACTATATCTGTCTCAAGTAAACATAGTTTCCAAGTTCCAAGTGAAATACTGTCGGTGGAACGTGAAGGCGAACGAACTAACAGCCGAAACGTTGTTTTAAAGTAGAAGTTGTAAAACATACGTGTTTAGTCCCCCCCTCCCCCCTGCAGTATAGTGCTTAATTAGATTTTTAAGGGTCCTTCTTCAGGAGCAGGCAAGAGAAAAACAGCGTGTAGATGTATAGATCATTAAATATAAAACCTGATCACACTGAGGCAGACTCTATTATTTATAATGAGAAAAATATGATACCAAGCATTTAGCTCTTTTGGGAAGAAAACGGTATAACTGAATTAATGAAGAAAAAAAAATAGGATAAATATATAGTAATATGACAAAAATTAAGTATTTCGTGTGAATGAAAGATTTGCAAATGGATGTTGATGAGTAACCATTATAATTCCCTGTACAAGTCTATCATTCAGGTACTTATCATAGTCATTTGCTTTGAATGAAGAGAAAAAAATAGATACAAATTTCGCATGTGTTCATTGTATATTTTTTCTGTGATGCCACTTAATTCTTGGAAACGAATATGAGTAAATTAAGGTTATGAGGTTACTTAGAAGTCTGTTCCACTTAACAGGCAATATCATAACATCATATGTATTAACTCAAGTAAGACAAACATCTTTACGCGCAAGAGTCATAATTGGATGTTCAGAGTGGCTACAATATTGCAGTGACGTAATAACGATTAATCGGATTACTCTGGGTAGATCGGAGCATGTCAAACCGATCCAACTTTAGGTCAAGTCATTCCGGTTCAGCTAAAGTTAAGGAATTCTTATTTGGGCAATCAATGTAAATGAACTTGATGATAATGATGATGACAACAGCAACAACAAAAATCAGAAATATAAATGAAATTTTATAGAGACTTTGTTGCAATAATGAGAAATGTCAAATACATATAAAATCATGTAAAAAATGAATTCATGCATCTCATTCATCTTAAAAAAGATTCCTTTTGACTGCGCATGCGTGATGAGATAAAAATCGCTTCCATGTGATAACGATGCGAGACTCATGAGCCCGCCAGAAATCCAGTGAGACGAGGAAAAAATCATGAAAATTGCATCTACATTGAATTAACATATCTCGTAGTTGTCATTAAGTATATGTCAGCTGGAAAGCAAGAAAGTAACAAATCGTCATTTTTGTTCTATTTCTTTTTGTCTCATTTTTTTCTTCTTTTGACGTCATCTTTATTTTTCATGTTAATGATAATTGTTATTTAACGTTTTATGTCATAACAAGCGACATTTATTTGTGATTCCGTTCTTGCAATTTAATGAATCGATATATCAGAGTATTTTAGCATGTTTTTTGGTTCATTTACAATACATTGATTCAAATATGAGCTTTATACATGTCTACAAATGACTATTAGTGTCATAACATCGAAAGATATTAGTGATGTACAAGAAAGTAGGCTTTTTAGTATACCCATCTGTTTCAGGCACGTGGCACATGGTTAGGGGTATGCACGGTACATGTGAACATGTGCACAGGATTCACTATTGAGTTTGATTCACAACACATGGTAAGAGTTAACCTCTGGCGATAAGTACTGGTCCAGCAAAGGAACTATTGAGCCGGGATTAGTATATGTAAAGTTGTAAGAGCCCGCTAATGAATAGATCAATTAAAGTCTACTAAAATATAGCACTGTGTATATATTCAGAAAGGGAGGAGCAAAACTCCACTCAATCAAAAATGACTGAATTTTCACCTCAGTGAATATTATAACATAGACGTCTGAGACTCGTTACTTACTGCACCGAGTTATCCTGAAATATACAAGACATTAGCACACAGAGACATAAATAACCATTATAAAGCATATTTTTATCATCCATTTTGATAAAGTAAAAGTTGAACTTTGGTTCAAGTTTCCTGTTGTATTTTCAAAGAGAGGATAAATTTAATTATCAAATGCATAGTTATATGTGACATCATCTTTTGTCGGCTCGGATCAAAGGAATGCTTCCGTGAAATTGTAATGACATATAATGCTATAATTGAGTTAATTGTAGCCATAATTAGTTTTTCGACCCAATTTATTTGAATGTGACATAAAACTTCCCATGTCGGTAATGTAAAAGAGCATTTATATCTGTCTCATTTAGTCGTTATATTTATATAAAAAGACATGTCGAAATTATATGTATTTCATAACTTGAATAGTACACATTATATGCTATTAGCAGACAATGATTTTTTTTCAGGGTCGACAAATACAGTTTGTGACAGGAATGCTTTAATACATGTAATGAATATACTCGTGCGTGTAAAATAAAGATTTGTAAGGGAGGTCATAAATACCCTCTTGTAACTGATGTTTGGGAATAAAGCACACCTCAACAGTCTATATAAAATTATTTAGTCATACCTTATCATGTAAAAAAATCAAACATATACCTGTATACTTGTATACCAATACATGCATATTTAATATGCTTTAATGCTATATCATATCAAAACAACTTTTTTTCCCGAAAAGTAATAACTAGGGCGTTTGATTACTTCCCCACCCTCGGGCGAAAAGAGCTAGTTTACTGAGGATACAACAAACCATAATTTGATTAAGCTTTGAGTAATACTTAAATACTTAGGGGCTAATTTCATCATTCTTGTTTCTCTGATAACAAAACCCAAATTATTTCATTTCTAAATAAATATTGCTAATTATAAAATTTCCGTATAGCATAGCGTAGTTACCAATGAATCCCGGGTTCGACCCCAGGTCGGTCCTTTGTTGTATGTGAAAATGTCGCCCGTTCGGACACGTGAGTTTTCTCTAGTACGCCTGTTCCTCCCACACGAAGATCTACTCTAGCGTCATCAGTGTCAAGGAGATTTTTATAAGCAAAATCGCTTTCTGTCCAGTCGTTGTAAAATATATATTCGTTTTAATTATTTAGGAAATAAATTATGTCAACTTAGTCATGTCATTGGATATTTCGTAAAACAGGAATGATGGAACGGGTTTCTACCGTATTTCAGAATGAAGTATTAACTTAGCGCTAAGTTGGTGGAATTTAAGCAAGGATAAATATTAAGGTACCATTTATCAATTTCGTGGCGAAGCAAGAACAAGACACGGCAGAAAAATTGCATTTTTACTTTCGCATTTTACATGTATTGTAATATGTAAATTAATAACTTTAGTCTGACATGCAAAATGGGAGTAATTAAAACCACATACTGTAGTATCAGTATTGTTCGCGCTGGTCTAATTTTCGCGATGTTCGCGCAATGGGCCTTCCGCGAATTTAGGACCGCGCGATATTAAGTCTGTATAATCAAAGAATATATATGGTATTTTTTTGATTGACACCGATTTTGACAACTAAATTTCATGCGTTGTTTTATAATCAGTACCATCTTAGATCAATAAAACCAACAGTTTCCCAAGGGTTTTACACTCGTGTACTATTTGAGACTAATATCAAATCAATAATCTGCGTAATTCCTTTTAAAATAAGATTTTTTTTTGTATATTTTAACTTGCCTTTTACCGGTGTTGAACCGGTGCATGAAATTTACGCTTGCGTAATGTTTACTCTTTTTTGCCGAGAAGATTAGGAAAGTGGTCCAAAATAAATACAGATTTCGAACAAACATTACTACTAACTGTATGGTTGCAGATCGTGTGTACTGACATGTCCCCACCTTCTAAGTTGACAGTTTGTTTATACAACAATCAAGGTGAGACCTGTAAAACATAAAGGTCCCGGAGAATAGTTTGTCTGATCGCCGGAAGTGCTGCAGTCGATAACAAAAGAAAGGCCATCTTTCGGCAGTTTGGCCCCAACAATTAGGAGACGGTGCTAATTAACAACTTACCAGTAACCCTTACCAGTAACCCACCCCTATGACGTCACTTACCTGGGGGGAGGGTAGCGCGAACATATCAGTCGGTAATTAATTAGCATGCGATATCCGGGGCACCAAATCAGTCATTCAGAACGAAATGGATATTTTTTTTATTTATTCATATTTATTTTTTGTACTTTTTTTTTTTTAAATGGGGAAATGCGCGAATTTAGCACCGCGCGAAAGGGTCTTTAGAGAGGGTAGCGCGAAATTAAGACTGCGCGAAAATAACTGATACTACAGAAATACGTTCAAGAGAAACTGTCTGAATGAACTTTAAACATGGAAACTTCTCAATTATCACCTTAAGTGTAAAAGAACACATGTATCGCATAGAATTAATCTTAAACTTTTTAGAATTTCTCTGGAACAAATTATCCAGTTACGATGGGTTCACAGACATTTTTATCACGTCAAATTATAAAAACTGATTGATTGATATAATTTTTGCTTTGAATTTGTGAACCAGTCTAATACAATTTAAACTTTAGACAGTTTGAAACAACAACAGCAGACGGTAAGGCGTGTGCTGATTTTATACAGTATTTAGTTAAATATATCCGAGTGTTTGATTATCGATGCTCAAGTCAATATTTTATTGTACAAAACACTTTCATTATCAGCTTAAAATATTCTTGGTACGTTTTTTTATTACGTAATATCATAAAAATCACCTGATTTTGCGGCAACCATTTAATAGTTCCCAGACAGATAATTCAGATCATTTAGCACGCGCTATTAGATGTAATTAGAGTAAAGGATACGAGTAATGAGAATGCATTAAACGCAGACGATATTAGGAGTAACATTCGGGGAACCTCTGTTCTATTGCGCAAACATATGTTTAGATAACTGTGGATATGTTTTTCTAACCCTTAATAAAGTGGGCAAGTGGCCCTAAAAATATTATTGTGGGAATCAAAGATTGAAACAGAAATCTTTTCATTATTGTCTGTCATAGCAGATAGTATCAATTAGGATTCAGTAGTATTGATTAAATAACAGTTCCAATATCTGTATGGATTCAGCGTAAAAACACAAGCAATTTCGAAAATGCTAAAACTTGACAAGAAACACATGCCAGTATATTTTCCCTTTAAAGTATCATTTTCTTTTATTTTCGATCACTGTAAAGTAGATACTGCATTACATCGCCTATACATACATTATATACATGTACACTATGACCCCACGGTCCCGGTGGCCGTGTGTTTAAAGCGTCCTCCCCGGAATCGAGAGATTGTGGGTTCAATCCCCAGCCGCGACATACCAAAGTCGTAAAAATGGAACTGGTATAGCTCCCTTGATTGGGACTCAGCATATAAGGGTAGTTCCAGGACTGGTTGGCCCAGTGTCAGGACAATGTGACTTGGTTTGGTATCATGCCATATGTCTAGGGCGGGATACTGCAGTGTGGCAGCACTGTATCTGTCTCAAGTAGAAATAGTCTCAAAAAGACTGAAATACTGTCGGTAGGACGTTAAACCAAACATATGCGCATAAACACTTACGTATTCGAATCAACAGACATTTAAAGAGAATGTAAGTATAAAATAAGACGTATCAGGCGTTAGTAATAATAAAGTACTAAGCGATTAAATAATAAAACCAGTTACGCACCTCACAGAAAACAGTATTAGTCCGATGTAGGAAGGGCTGAGCTGAAAGTTTGAGAAAACAAGGACTCTAGAAACCCTAGAGTATATCACTGATTTGAATAAAGCATAAGTTATAATGAAGAGATGTCATTATATTTCGAATTAACCGTGAACAGCTTTTCGAAAAAGCAAGTTTCCAGTATGAAAACGCCAAGTCGTTAACATCAAGTCAGAACGTGGCTGGTGTTGATGTATTTAAACTCATTAATTACTTGTTTGCTTGATTTTATGGTTCACTAATAATATATCTGTCACCTGGGGATGAATAAGTATCACGCTGGACGTTATCACAAACGTCATCTCATATCTGTTTTTGTTTTGTTTTTGTTTTTGTTTTTTTTCCCCTTGTTGTTGTTGTTTGCCTAGGTTTTAAGTCCCACTGACGGTATTGCGATCAGTTAAGCACATATAGTGATCCACACTGCAGTATCACGCCGTAGACATGTGGCATGATACCACACCCATTCAAATTATCCTGCCACCAGGCCAATCAGTCCTGCAATTTCCCTTATATAGTGAGAACCAGAAAAACAGACCGACATAACCATTATTTGGTATATCGCAGCCGTGTATCGAACCCACCTCTTCGTCACGGGATGAGTGCTCAACATTTTGCATCCGGGGCCAGGCCCCGTGCTCGCGAAAACACTTAGGCATGATCCCAGACTCAAGTGTGAGTAATGGACATTGTTTGAGTCTGAGTATGAAAATCATACTTACGTACTGTTTTTTATTTTTGAGAACACTGGGCCAGTTCAATGCATTTCTTGACGTACTTTTGACACTATGCTCAGAAGTAGAAAACACAACTCAGGCTTGAAGGTGGTTTTACAGTATTCTCGATTTCTCTTTAAAAAGGTACAATATAATACCGGACTAGTTTGGCTGTTACCTATAAAGCTTTTATACGAATCACATGAGATCATTTCAATCAAAGTCCTCATATATAGCCATGGATATAGCCATAAACAAACAAATACTGTAAATATGTGCATACATCTGAAAGAACAAAGCAATATTGATGTTACTAACGTGATATCTGAATCTGGCTTGAGAGAGAGAGAGAGAGAGAGAGAGATAAGAAGAAAAAAGTTTAGAGATAAAACCTCCCCAATAAAGAACTAACATTAGATTTAATAGCAATGATACGACCACTTCAATACTTGAATAATTGAGAAAAAGGTATTGACATATAAGTTCCAATATCTAAATAAAACAGAAAAAGGCAAAAAATGTAAGGGGTGTCACTTTTATTTTTTTTTAACGAGACGCAGTTTTTGGCATTTCTTTTCATTACGCGATGAAAGGGTCCACAGTCGTATGATATTCGATTTCTTGAAAGACCATTGTGTGAAGTGATATTTAATAAATACATTAAATACAATACATGAAACTCAATATCTGGTATGAATGGTTCGGCGATCTTTTGTTTGAAGCACTGAGCTGGTATTTTTCTATTATTCTTTTAAAGCCTTCGATCAGAACGCAGTTACTGACATATATAAAACGCTACTTAAAGCCGCAGTGAGCAAATAAAAGCTAACAAAGCATGTTTTCCACATAACATATAATGCAAAGAACGAAAAGAGTGTCGTATTTACAGTCGTTATGTTCTCATATTCCTTATTATTTCATACCAAAAACCACATAACACATTTGCAGTTTTAAACCTCGAACTTGGTTTTGATTGAAGATACACACGCTGTCTAAATTTAGTTAATGTCAAAAATTGAGTACAGAAATATTAACGTTACAAAAGAAACATAAACGAGCTACAGTGGTCATTATAAAATGTATGCAACATAATGAGAACAATACTGCGCGGAATTAAAGAGATATCTTCAGTCAAGGTCTACTCTGACGTCATCAGCGAATCTCTCAGAAATATACGTAGTATACCGTAGATAAGCGAAGTTACACGATCAAGTCCTGGTAACTAGTCACTAAGATGGCAACATGTAATTCTGAAAACTGGCTGCTTGAGACAGACTGGTTGCTTAGAACAAGTGACTTCTTACACAGGCGACTGCTGACAGATATACCTGAAATACTGATCAACCATAATTCTAGAAATCATACGCCATCGGACTTTGAATTATAATTTATCACATTCTGTTAAAGTTCAAGACCTGAGTAGTATAATTTAATAATATACTGTTTTTTTTTTCTTTCAACGGGTCTGCCCCTTACGTATTTCACATTTCCTAAATCCTTATAACAGACAGACAGACAAACAGTACAAGACAAGAGCAAGACAAGAGCAAGACAAGATAATACAAGAAAATATAATCAGCAAAGCAAACCGAGTAGAGGAGATGCAATAGAAAACAAGAAAGGGAGCAAAAACGGGTAAGGTTTGCGGCACAGTAAACCAAGACAAACATTACAAGACAATGTGTCAAGGCAAGACAAGCCAAGACAAGACCATTATAAACAAGATAGGACAATGTATCCAGTCAAGACAAGCCAATACAAGACCATTATAAACAAGACAAGACAATGTGTCAAGGCAAGACAAGCCAAGACTAGACCATTATAAACAAGATAGGACAATGTATCCAGTCAAGACAAGCCAATACAAGACCATTATAAACAAGACAAGACAATGTGTCAAGGCAAGACAAGCCAAGACAAGACCATTATAAACAATATAGGACAATGTATCCAGTCAAGACAAGCCAAGACAAGACCATTATAAACAAGACAGGGCAATGTGTCCAGTCAAAACAAGCCAAGACAAGACCATTATAAACAAGACAATATGTCCAGGTAAGACAAGCTAAGACAAGGCCATTATAAACAAGACAATGTGTCCAGGTAAGACAAGCTAAGACAAGGCCATTATAAACAAGACAAGAGAGGACAAGAAAGTAACACATATTTATTCAAATAAAGACAATTGAATTAATGATACACTTGACAACGGATAAGAAGAAAATACATATCAGGTAAAGCTTATATATAAAAACTTTTTTTTTTTTTTTTTTTTTTTTTTAATTCTATTAACTACCATGATTAACCTTTTACCTAATGAATATTCATGTACAAATATTTGACTTTATGAATATTAATCAACTGAACTTTAAATGGTATATCAAACAGTGGATTTTTCTTAGCTCTGCAGACTGTATAGAATCTGAGATACAATATTGTATATAGCAAACAGAGGAGACTCTGATCAGACTGTATAGAATCTGAGATACAATTTTGTATATAGCAAACAGAAGAGACCCTGATCAGACTGTATAGAAACTGAGATACAATATTGTATATAACAAACAGAAGAGACTCTGATCAGACTGTATAGAAACTGAGATACAATATTGTATATAACAAACAGAAGAGACTCTGATCAGACTGTATAGAAACTGAGATACAATATTGTATATAACAAACAGAAGAGACTCTGATCAGACTGTATAGAATCTGAGATACAATATTGTTTATAGCAAACAGAAGAGACTCTGATCAGACTGTATAGAAACTGAGATACAATATTGTATATAGCAAACAGAAAAGACTCTGATCAGACTGTATAGAAACTGAGATACAATATTGTTTATAGCAAACAGAAGAGACTCTGATCAGACTGTATAGAAACTGAGATACAATATTGTATATAGCAAAAAGAAGAGACTCTGATCAGACTGTATAGAAACTGAGATACAATATTGTATATAGCAAACAGAAGAGACTCTGATCAGACTGTATAGAAACTGAGATACAATATTGTATATAGCAAAAAGAAGAGACTCTGATCAGGCAGCCCCTATATATGATCTGGGTTTGCTCTGTTTGCCAATGCATCAAAATGAGTCTCTATGAAGTAAAGGAATAAAACGCATTATTCGTAGTTCATCGGTATAAAAGGGAAAGCTTTTATTGCTTATCCGGAACTCATATCTGAAGTCCTCACCGAACACTTGTGACGAACAGAGCTACATAATGCTTGTTTCACTGTTCAAATATTTAAACCCAAAATACATTAATGATTTATTTTCAAACCGTCTAGACATTTTTACCGGAAATGATTTGATAGGAGATATTTCTTTAGTCATACATTAAATACTGAGGTTAAATACTTAGTTTATTTCGCGCTTCCCAAATTTCGCGCAAAGCATTAAGAATCCCATTTCGCGCGGTCAATAAGCGTATTTTTATGTTATATAGTAAATATTCAGTAAAGTATATCAATTGCACTGTCCTTCATTCGCGTATCGCTCGAAACGCGATAACCGCGAATATTAGACCAGCGCGAAAATTAACGACAACTACAGTATCAGGCTCCACCAGCAATACTTAGCGCTAAGTAATATTGAAATTCTTAAACTAGGTAGATACACATTCCATCATTATTATTTTATGAAATATACAGGTACACGACTAATTTTAAATGAATTATTATCTTAATAACTAACAATAATTGATAAGAAATTAAACATTTGGGTATTTTTTATTAAAGAAACAAGGCTAATGAAATTCGCCCTTAAGTTTTTGAGTTTTACTTAGCGCTAAGAATTGTTGAAAATTATAGACAACTACGGTAGTCCGTTTTGCGATATTTACTCATGTGAGGACGACGATACTTTCACTTGGTCAAGATTAATCGGTCTTGATATCGATGTTTTATTTTATGATTTTTACATCAATTTAGAAGTTACTTAATGACTTGTATAGAATTTTATCCTGAGTAAATCTTGTGGCTTTTGAAGACTTCCGTAGGAATAAATGAGTGTGTTTTTAGGAGATCAGCTCCGATGACCAAATGGTGAGGATGTCTATCTCGGAAGTTTGAGGTTGTGGGTTGGATCCTCGACTCGGAATCGTTAAAATGGTACTGTGCAACCTTTACGCTTGGTACATCACGTGCAGGGGTAGTGTAGTTATAGGACCGGTTACTATGCAGCTTGCCTAGGTCTACTATGTGAAACTTCAGCTGGATCCCGCAGACTGCATCCCCACATGAGAGTATTTTTTTTTTCTCCTCATTTTTTTCAGTCAGTCAGTCAGTCAGTCGAACAACCAATTGAGCGAGAGTGCGATCGATCGATCGATCAATCAATCAATCAATCAATCAATCAATCAATCAATCAATCAATCAATCAATCAATCAATCAATCAATCAATCAATCAATCAATCAATCAATCAATCAATCAATCAATCAATCAATCAATCAATCAATCAATCAATCAATCAATCAATCAATCAATCAACCAACAATAAGTAAACAAAGGAGCAACCAGTCCAACAATCATTTAGTGGTAGCTTAAAGATGGTCCAACACACAAAAAAAGAGTCTGCTAAAATAAGATGGCCTCTCAAACAAATGGCCACTAAACACGTGGCCGTTAAAGTAGATTGCCGCAAAGACAGAAGGTCACTAAAACAGGTGACGCTAAAACAGATCGTCGCTGAAATAGTCAGTCGCTAAATCAGGCGTCAGTTACGATAGATGGTCGCTTAAGCAGATGATCACTAACACTAAGATAGGCGGCCGCTAACAAAGGTTGAAATAAAATACCATATCGGATTTAATGTAAAAGAACCTCATTTCTCTGTAATTAACGGTTGTTACATAATTGGGAAGTCGCGGGTTTAATCCCGACCACAAAGTCATTACAGATAGAACTTGTGCTAAAGGCTCAGCACATGAGCGTTGTTCCAGGACTGGTTGCCAGGATGATGTGACTGGGTGTGGTATCATGACATTTATATACCGCGTGATACAGGACGAGCAAACAAGGAAACAAAACGTATTCAGGTTAAATGAGATTTGTCCATCGTCGAGGATAATTCCAGAACCGGTTCCAGTCTATTTTTTTTCTTCTGTTTTTCATTCTCAAACACAGTTATGGTTTGCTCAAAATCTTGACATTTATTCTGTTAAGCATTGTGAGACGATTCCAATTTAATAATATTTTTAAGTTAAATATATTTGACCTAGCTGTGAAACAGGTGATCTTTAAGAACAGTTCGACTTCAGTTTGATTGTTTGGTTTTAATGTCTCACCAACAATATTTTATTTATTAAGGGAAAATAGGCATTCTGGCTCCCTTTCTCAGTTCGGATTTGACCGGTTTCGGTTGAAAAGACATTACAGCACCCCACCCCCGTACCTGCCAGGACGTGGGTTGGACCGCCGGTCTAACAGTCATGTTGGTATACCTACCTCGTTTAAGGGAAGTGTCCGGATGTCAGAGTAATGTACTAGGTTTGGTATCATGCCACTTGTCTACGGCGTGATACTGCGGTTAGCCATCATTCTATTTGTCTTATGTTGATCAAAACCCCAATCGACTGAAATACTGTCGGTGGGACATTAAACCCAAACAACCAAACACCTCCGAATAAAGTGGGGGAACGGTCCGTAGATTGAAGGAACGTTATAAGAACCATACGATTTGAATGAAAAGCGCCATAAAATACCAAAAGTTGGATTTATTTCACGCCGGAAAAGATAAAAAGAAAGAATGAGAACATATGTTCAAAAAGGAATAAGAATTATGGATTTCTGAAGGTTTCAAATGAAAAGCATGCATAAAATCTACTAAAATTTGGCGGGAGTTTCATTAGAGTTTATCTTCAAGATGAAGAGCTTAAGTTAGTCTCGTACGTTATCCCTTCAATCCAAGTGTCTTATTTTGTAAACTGTCAAATTGCATGATACTTGAATAAATTGTGCTAAATGTAAACAGCTTTATACCGCTTAAGAGCAATGCAAGCTGATGGTCATAAAATCTTCGTTATATTTACAATTAGTTCATAAGTGTGTTATTTATAAGGAACATTGAACGTATTGAAACTGTCAGTTTTCCGTTTACTGTTAACTTTTTCTCGACTATTTAAATCGAATTTTATTTCTGTCGTCTGGTTAAAATTCTTTAATTTCTCTGGATTTAAGGGGTATGAATAAACACAATTTATTAATGATGTCCTTCATGAATTGTTTTAATTTCGTGGGGTTTTATTTTCAAGGAGATTTTTTTTTCAATCGCGTGAAATCTAACGCACAGAAGGCGAGCAACTTTCAATGCAAGCGTTGTTGCGCTGATTTTTTTTAAATCTTTGAATGTAAATTACATTTACTTGGTTATTTGACTAACTAATCCTAAGAATGCAAATATATCGCACAATTTATTGTATACATGATTAAATAAAATACTACTGAAGAAAGAATCAGAAACCAAACAACTAAGCACTACCTAAACTTCTGTTTGAAAACAGTAAAAGTCTGTTGACCACAAAGTCTAGACGCAACATTTACACTGCACAACCTGACTATATAAGTTTTATCTGAGTGCAATCCAAACACATGGAAAGTATTGACTAGAAATTAGTTCGAACAACCATCAGATTGCATTCCTATACGCACCTGGATTTCGTTTGGGTTTCCGATCGCAGTTGAGAAGAATCTCTTGATTCTTTGCAGTTTCAATACCCCTTTGATTTACATATGTTTAAAATTATACACCTACAGAGATACGGTGCTATAACCACCAATTAGAACAAAATACATCCTATCACACATACAAATGAAAACATGCATTAGAAATGCACGCAGTTGGGGTCGATGTTTTCCTACAATAGACATTTTAACACTTTTTTAGATGAGCTGAAAGCAGAGACGGGATAGGGCTGGGAGGTTGAAGAATGGGTGGAAAAGCATATCAAAGGAATTATTAAGAGCTGACAATAGGATTCAAATAAAACGAGCTTTATTGGCAGAAATCATGGAGAATATTTTTCCTGCACTTATCAGACATGCTATTAAACAGTTTTGCCTTTGGTGTTGGATATAAACTTAGTTTACTTTTCATTAGATAAAATATACCCATTTAGATGCCTTTTGCTTATTTTTAAATTGGAAATAAATAAACAATCAATATCGGGATTGAAATTAATTAAAGTAACAGAGGAGCTATACGTTGTTGTTGTTGTTGTATTGAGGTTTACCGTCGCTGCGATAGTATTTCAATCATATAGCGACGTCCAGCTAATTACAGGTGGAGGAAGACCCCGAGTACACAGAGGTACCCGGGTAGAACCGGCATACCGTAAGCCAGCTGGAAGGCTTCCTCACATGAAAAATCCGAAGTCCCAACCGGGATTCTAACCCACAGCGGTGAGGGGCTGAGAGATTTGTAGTCCACGACTGTAACCGCTCGGCCACGGCGGCCCCCGAGCTATACGTTGAAAGGTGCAAAAATAAGATTCCACTAAGAATAAACAAGGTACGTCAAAGAATAATTCTCCATAGAAGTTCATGTATGACAGCTTTGAATTTCAAACTTAAAAAAATATTCTATTACGTCGATTGATAAACGCTTTGTAGCTTGAAATAACCCACCTTGACGTATCTTTGGTTAAGCAAGTACAGTAATTTGAACATGAGAAAACCTTGATAAATCCTTGTCCCTGGGGACCCTAACTTGCACACTATTTGGACCTATATCAATGAACGTAACCACTGGACAACGGTGCCCCTTTTAAAGAAAGTTAATATCTCAACAATGAGACAGGAAGCAATACTGCATATGAATTTTATAACTTATCTATTTGTGCGTCATTCAGAAACAAGTTTTCGTACAATTTATACTAACCCCTCTCTACGGTTCCTGGGTTGGACCAGTTCTTTGCGCCTAGGAAGGCCATGAAAAATCATTGGGGTTTGAACTCACCACCTTCGGGTCAACAGTCATGTATGGTGTTTTGTCTTTAGTGCTGAAGGTTGTGCCTTCGTATAATCCGATGTAAGAGGAAGCCGGAGTACCCGGAATAGAAAGGCAACCAAATACATGTCCTCTTGTACATACATCGTTACAGGCCTGGGGCCGAACATAGACCTTGACAGCACAGGTTATGGGCAAATAAATCAATAGCAGTGGTTAAAGTAAATTTGGACATTCCTGTCATCTTGCGAAGTGAAAACAGTTATAATTCTGTCTTATGATTTGTTGTTTTATGATCTGTCGAACTTTTCATTAAATGGCGATTTTTGGTCTAATTCTGCATTTCATTTACAAATAGATCCATATTAAAAAATATCGATAAAATAAGAACCACATAAAAATGAAAATAGTTGCGGCCCTTTATTTACATAAATACAAGGCAACGTGTTACACTCTGGATAAGCCTATTACCACGACAAGAGTCTGTGCCTATTCTTATTCAAAATTTTATTAAAATTGTCACTGTCAAATACGACATAACGAAAGAATTTTGTTAAAATACTCAGTAGTCCAGAAGCGTGAGTTTTTTAAGACTTGATAATCTTTTGGATATAATGTCACGTGACTGTGATATTAAAATGTGATTTTACAGTGTTGCAGCACGGTGTTCATTTTAAGTAAACAGTGTAGGTTCACTAGGTCCATTTTAAAAGATTGATGCAATTCATCATTTATCCAAGAAATGAACAAATAATCTGATTCAGAAACCGCCATATGTAAAGACAACATAAACTCATGAAAAAGTAACTAGTATGGATACATATCATATAAAATAAGTAGATCTCATCAAATTTACAACAAACGGCAATCATCTGTCGAAGTTGGTGTCTTTTAATTAGATCATGAAAGAATTTACTAGTCTCACGGACAGCTTCGTCTTCAAATTCATAAAGGGTTTTTATTAAAGATGTTAGTTCGACATTTTTTTTTATTTAGAGAAAGACACACAAGATAATAAATCGAACCATCGATTTGATGAAAAGACTGAAGCCTTCTCAAGTATTTGAAATGGATTATCTGCTCGGAGTGTATGCATAAGATTAAGATTGATCAGGACATACAAGAAACAATTCAAATGCATTTACATACAGTCACGAAAATGCATGTTTTAGCAAATTCATTTGTTTTATTTGAGAAAACAAAAATTAACCATGAGAGCCCTCAGCGAAGTTTTCTTGAAATAAGTTATAGTGTGTAATTAGAATACGAATTGAGCTATTGTATCCAATCCATTCAGGAGAGATTTTCTTTATCAGCTCCAATTAAATAGCGGATTAATTTTGGGTACGAAATGACCCGGGGACAGATTGGATATGTGCACGCGCTATTCAGGGGGTGTTTACCCCTAAAAAGAATCGCCGATTGCACTGTTTACCAATCAAATATGCATTGATGTTTGATTCATGTGAACGACGCGTTACTCCGTTGCTTGGTTAGTTTTGATAACTATTTGAAAGTACTCCGTCTAAGATTTACGTTTCTCGTCGGGTATTTTATCGCTGGTTTCGATAAGGAAAGATAACTCTGCAGCAACGTTTATACTTACACATGGGTGTCACCCAGTTGTACACGACTGTATCCGCGAATAAAAAGTAGTTCCCTGAAAATATAAATTTAAGGTCAAATCTTGGCCATAAATCAAAACGAGTAGATTAAAGTGCCAGACACTTTTATCGAAATGGTTTCTACTCAGTACTAAGTCTTTAATTGACACTT